>CM053598.1:16019654-16036389 GCA_028646575.1 Pseudocheirus occidentalis
GTTCACAGCCAAGAATAACTTACCCAGTAAAACCAAGCATCATGCCACAGAGGGAGGAATGGGTCTTTAATGAAATAAAGGACCCAAGCACCACTGATTAAAAGACGGAAGCTGAGTAGAAACATTGAAATAAAAACATGATGGTAGAAAGACACCTGGAAAAGTAAATCTGAACAAGCAATTGGAGAACACTTTATAAGGATGGATTGCTTGCATTCTAACAGAGGGAGGGAATCAAATAATGTGGAAAGTCTGGGGGCAATTTTTGATGCTTTGATGATCTTCAAAGAAGAAAGGAAAAGGAGGGAGGAAAGGATACATTAGGGAAGAAAAAAGGATATACCACGGACTATGGGGTTGTATTGTCTCACATAACCAGGGAACACAAGTGGGAGACTACGCAAACGAGGCAAGGTGGAGGGGAGCAAACTCACTTTGAACTGATGCCAAGTGAAGTGAACAAAACTAGAAAAAGTTATGCTTTAACAATATTGGGGAAATGAGCAATTTTAAAAGACTTAACTTTGATTAAACCAGCGAGAAACCAAATTGCAATCATTTAGAATGTCACTCACATCCTGAAAGAGAGATGATGTTCTAGATATGCAGAGGGAGACACATGTTTTTGGATATGGCCAAGGTGGGAATATGTTTTG
The DNA here is from genome assembly GCA_028646575.1 of Pseudocheirus occidentalis. NCBI lineage: Eukaryota > Metazoa > Chordata > Mammalia > Diprotodontia > Pseudocheiridae > Pseudocheirus > Pseudocheirus occidentalis. The sequence goes on from CM053598.1 coordinate 16,020,311, forward strand.
CTTGACTTTGCATATTTATTACAAAAGGTTTGTTTTTTGTTATCATGGAAGAGGTGAGAGAAGGAAAGAGCAGATACTTATTAATTGAATATATATATATATATATATATAATTTTTGTAATCTGGCTGATTAATTCTCAACTGGTTAATGTGGAGTTCACTGGCAGGAGCTTGTGAACTATAGCACCAGAAAAGACACCCAGTCTTTCAAGAGTATCCCCTAAATCCCTGAGGAGACGTAGCAGCCATGCTCCAGGGACTCAGTGGGGCAGGAGGCGGAGTGGGAGTCAGGATGAATTTCTCAGAGCATATGTTACATTTTAAAAACACAGACTTTGCTGATGCCTTTTTCTCTTTATGTGATCATTACTCAATGACAGCATGCTCATATGCACAAATCCTCCCTAGTCACAAGGAAGTCATTCAACAATAGGAGCTGATGCACTAGATTCAAATCAGTCTCTGACTCCAAACCCAGTGCCCTTTCTGATATACCCTACTAATTTCAAAGACAACGACATCAATCAATGAACATTTATTAAGCACCCACTGCATGCCAGGCACTGAGCTAAGCCCACAGTTAAAAACTCTTGATGCGTTTGAAAATGATGGATTCCAAAGCAATGAAATTAATCAACCATATCACTTTAAAAAAATTTTCACTGATCCATTTAAGGCCATTTAATTATTTCTAATTTATCTCAATGCAGATATTTAACAATGTAAGTTTAGCTATTTTGCTTTTGAAGATTTTTTTTGTTAGAACATTATTTTAGCTGCTTTTTATAAACATTATAGATCAGCTTTTCTCTTGTACTTATGCAGATCCTATGTATCTATTCCTTCCATGGACTGGCTCTTTTGCAAATAGGCTAAGTCCTACACATGAACTTTACTATACGTATACCATTTAAGCAGACATGTCTTCTGATTCTACTACACTATGCCACCTCCCATAAAATGCTCTAGAGAAATCTGAGGAGAGTGAGAAAGTGTTCATGGGGATGGGGGAATGGGTGGGGTAGAAGTCAAGAAAGACTTCAAAGAACCTGTGTGTGTGTGTGTGTGTGTGTGTGTGTCCATCTCTGCTTCTCTGTCTCTGTCTCTCTCTGTCTCTCTGTCTCTCTCTCTCCCCCTCCCTCTCTCTCTCTCTCTTTTTCTCTCTTACACACACACACACACACACACACACACACTCCTCAGAACGAACAGACAAGTGGATATTTAAAACCTGATTTTACAAGAATCCAAAATGCAAATATATCTGAACCACGTGAAGAGAAGGAAGGAAGGAAGGAAGGAAGGAAGGAAGGAAGGAAGGAAGGAAGGAAGGAAGGAGAGAGAGAGAGAGAGAGAGAGAGAGAGAAAGAGAGAAGGAAAAAGAATAATTCACAGTAGAACTTAGCCTAACTTTTCCTCTTTGTACAATCCTGAAACATCTGAAAAGATTTAACCTTCTCCCAAATGCTCACCTCTGGGCTAAGACCAAGTAAAAAGTTTCTGTTCCAAAGGAAGCATTTTGAAGAACATTCTTCTCAAGTTAGCACAGACAGCTCTAAGGAGATTTCAGTCTCATCCATATTTACCCTGACACTGTCCCAATGTTTCCATATCAACTTCCTGCTCCCAGGGGTGTCACTATCTGTTCTCTCAGGAGGTAAATATTTGACTCTCCTGTAAGGACAGCCTTAGTTCCACCTCATTTGTCTATTGACTTAAAGTCTTGCAGTGAGGTGCAATTCAGTGTCCATTTGCCCTTAGGTTCTTTGAAGTCTTTCTTGATGCCTGCCTGGCTCCACACACATGCCCCTATTCCTTTCTCTCTCTCCTCAGACTCTTTGAGAGCATTTTATGGGAGGTGGCATAATGTAGTAGAGTCAGAAGATCTGTTTTCAAATCCCCAACCTGCTCCCAGTCAGACCTGGAGACCTTGAGCAAGTTATGTCACTTCCCTGGACTTCACTTCCATATGTATAAAATGAGGCTTTTTAAACTGCTGGAGAGAATATAGAAAATTACTACTACTGCACTGCTGGCAGAGTTGTGAACTGGTCCCAACATTCTGGAAAATAATCTGGAACTACACCCAAAGAGCTATCAAACTGTGCATGCCCTTTGATCTAGTAATAGTACTATGAGGTCTGTATCCCAAAGAGAGCAAAGAAAAAAAAAAGAAAAGACTTCTACATACAAAAAAATATTTCTAACAGCTTGTTTTATGGTAGCAAAAAAAAGGAAATTAAGAAGGTGCCCATCAGTTGGGAAATGGCTAAATGAGTTGTATATAATTATGATGGAATACTATCATGCTATAAGAATTGATTGGTAGGAAGTGTCAGACTAATCTGGGAAGATGTATATGAACTGATGCTAAGTGAAGTGAGCAGAACCAGGAGAATTATTATACATAGTAACAGCAACCTTGTATGATGATCAACTGTGAATGACTTGCTCTTTTCAGCAATATAATTATTCAAGAAAATTCTGAAGGACTTATGATGAAAAATGCTATCCAAGTCCAGAGGAAGAACTGATGAAGTCTGAATGTAAATTGAGGCATACTTTTTTTCTACTTTATTATGGGAGAGGAGAGGAGTGGATGGTATCTGCGCTTTCTTTTGCAACATGGCTAACATGGAAATGTTTTGCATAACTGCACTGGTATACTTCTCGGATTGTATCCCAAAGAGATCACAGAAGTATCCCAAAGAGATCATATGGGAGGAAGACCTGTATGAACAAAAATATTTATTACTGGATCAAAGGGTATGCACAGTTTGATAGCCCTTTGGGCATAGTTACAGATTATTTTCCAGAATGTTGAGATCAGTTCACAATTCTGCCAGCAGTACATTTAATGTCTCTTTTTGTGGTGGCAAAGAATTGGACGTTAAGGGGATGCCCATCACTTGGGGAATGGCTAAACAAGATGTGGTATATGAATGGAATGGAATACTATTGTACAATAAGAAATGAGGAGTAAATGGGCTTCATATTTACCTGGAGAGACTTATACAAGCTGACGTTGAGTGACAAGAGCAGAACCAGGAGAAATTTGTACACAATTACAGACACAATGTATGTGTGATGACCAGCTTTGATAAACTGGGCTCTTCTCAGCAATGAAAGGTTATAAGACAACTCTAAAAGACTCAGGATGGCAGGAGATGTCCATATTCAGAGAAAGAACTATAGAGTTTGAATGCAGACTGAAGCAAACTACCTGCTCTCTTTCTTTTTCTTGTTTGGTTTTGTTTCCTATTTCCCATTGTTCATTTCATTGATTATAATTCTTCTTTATAACCTGACTAATGTCTAATGTGAAAGTATTTTCAGGTCCTGTACTTGATTGCATGCCACCATGGCTGGGGAAGGAGGAGAGGAGATGGAGGGAGAGAAAAAACTCAAGGGATTTCGGAATTGAATCTTGTAAACTAAAAGTAAACAAACAAATTAATAAAGACAAAAAAAACCTGCTTAGTATAATCTATATCAAATTGTTTGCCTTCTCAAGGAAGGGAGAGAGGATGGGAAGAGGGAAAGAATTTGGAACTTAAAACTTTAAAAAACAAATGTTAAGAGTTTTTGTTTACATGTGAGAAAAATAAAATGAAAGTTAAATGTAAAAAAAAGAGCAGGCTATTGTGATAGTCTGGGTTATCCATTAATTGAAAAAATAAATTCAACAAATAGAGAAAAATAACTATCATTTATTATCATTTTATACAAATTATAATCTTACAGTAAAAATTAAAATGAAGGGGATATTAAAAATATAAAATCCCATCTTCTATGAGGAGCTTGTCCTGATCCATTTTAATGCTAATGTCTTCCCTCCACTGATTGTCTACAATCTATCTTGTTTGCATGTTTTCTACTTCATAGTTATTTGCATGTTTTCAACCTCATTAGATTCTGACTTCCTTGAGAGCAGGGACTGTCTTTTGTATTATTTTGTATTCCCATAGTTTGCCAAATGGCTGGCATACAGTAGGTGCTTAATAAATGCTTGCTAACTGACAAGTGACTTTTTCTTTACTACATTCTCAAATAAATTACCCTTCAATCCCCACCAAATCCATCAAGAAAAAAGATCAGATCAACTTTGAAAGACTTCACTGTGCTGATCAAGATGACTCCAAAGGACTCACAATGAAAAAATGTCCTCCACCTCCAGAGAGAGAACTGCTGAACTCTGAGTGCAAACTGCAATATTATGCTCTGGCTTTCTTGCTTCTTCTTGCTTTTTTGTGATATGGCTAACATGGAACCATATTCTGCATTATTTCATACCCAGAATTGGCATCCCTTTGCTCACCTTCTCAAAGGAAGGGAGACGGGCAGGAGAGAAGGAAAGGAATTTAGAACTCGAGTTTTTTTTAAGCATGTTAATAACAAATAAATAATTTTTTAAAATCTTTTTTAAGAAAGAAGAAGGATCAGAGTACAGAATTAAGCACTTTCCAAAGGGAACCACTTTTTCTACCCATTCAGCAGCAGAGAAATGAAATGAACATCTTTCTTTGAAGAACTACAACTCTATTTGCCTCATTAATTTACATGTTTTACTTGTGACCTTTCTATTTGTCATCTCAGTTTCTGTAATTAGTTGAGGACTTTTTTAAGCATTCTAAATAGTCTCCCCTCTCCCACACGTGTGCCTATCACATCTCCAATTCCCAAATGGGCCACGTTCCCACTCCACCAATCACTTTCCCATCTGCTCCAAACATCGTTATCTTATTCGCTGTCAAAAACTTTTTTTATTTCTACCCCAAGTTTAATGAGATATTTGGGGGCAATGACTCTTCCAAACGTTGGCTCAGGTCCCCATCCTGTTTGTTACTTCATTGCCAGATACATAAGAGATATATCAGTCATACAGAAAGAAAGAACTTATTTAAAAGCTGAAGTAACATAAATAGCAAGTGGATCAAGTAGCGTGTATCCTTTTGTACCTGGGTCCCCCAAAGCTACCTCAGCACTCTGGGGGTCCACATCTACTCACAAGCACAGCCTCTATGAATGTGTTCACTTTTACTAGTCAGTACTCACAATTCAAAACAAAAGCATTTAAGGCAACACCATTGTAAGAGGAATGGCAAATAGGGCATTTCTAGTCATAAAAAGGAAAGGCAAAGCTAGGTGACACCATAGTGCATAGAGTGCTAGTCCTGGAGTCAGGGAAGACCTGGGTTCAAATCCAAGTCTACACACTTATTAATTGTGTGACCCTGGGCAAGTCACTTAACCGTATTTGCCTTAGTTTCCTCATCTAAAAATTGACCTGGAGAAAGAAATGGTAAATCACTCCAGTATCTTTAGCAAGAAAACCCCAAATGGGGTCAAAAAGAGTCAGACATGACTGAAAATGAATGAGCGACAAAATTCATAAGACTGGGGCACATTCTCCCACAAATCCACACGCTATCAGAAGACTGATTGGAAACACCTAGAGAATGTGTAGGAAGGAACAATTTGTCTGCAATGTTGCAGCCTCACCAGCGTCTTCCAATAATATCCTTGACATGCTCCGACCGGACCTGCTACCTGATAGTCTAGCATGATACAGTCTCTCTTGGCTTCGTGGCACTTTCTCGATCTCATAGTCACTGCTAGTCTGCACTCACCGTCCTGTGGCTGCTGTCTGGCAGGGTTCTGCTGGGTTCATGGTTGTGGAACTTTTCTCTGATTCAAGATTTCAGAGAAAGAGCTCTCAGCCAAGATGCTATGTCTTTACCCATGACTCTCTATCAATTCTCTTTCAGCTTGAAAATCAGAGGCTTTCAAAACTTGTCTCTTGTAAGGAGGCAAACTCAGCATCAAACTAGGTGAAAGCCTCCAGGGGGTTTATCCCCATAAAACAAGGGAAATCTGCCGTGTCTCAGAGAGCTGGTTGTGCTCATCTCTTTCTCTCCAGAGGAAAAGGATTCTATTTTGGAATGTGAATAACCAGGCGGTTTAACAGTGGCATAGGTGTTTAATGTCTTTGAACCTTCTGCATTAGGCTGACTCAGGGCTCACGGTCCTGGACAACTCTTTGACTTAAAGTTAGAAATTCCTTTGCAATAGGTGTTCCTGAACATGAAAGTGGAAAGCCTTACCGTGGACGGCTTACCTCTTTTTAAAAGCACATAATAAATTCAGTTAGGCTCAGAGCTTTGCTGCCGTTTTGCCGTTTGTTTGTTCCTTACCCCACCATCTCCAAATTTCCTTCTATTCTCTTCTATTTGTGTTTTTAGTGTAGTGTCCTTATCACCTACATCCCTTTTCCCTATTCCCTTCTCTGAAATAAAAAAAAAGAAAATGGAAGCTCCAACAGAAGTTCCAACAGAGGGAAACAGAGTTTGCGAGATGCAGAGAAGTTCTATTGACCACAGGAGACATTTGGGGGAAGGAAATCACCTGGTAGAACACTAGCAAGCCAAGGTTGACCCCATCTTCTACCCTTCTGCTGCCCTCCAGACTTGCAGTCCCCTCAGCAGTGAACCACAAGTGACCTTGGCACAGGTACTGCTGAGCTATCACAGACCTAGGGATGGCTGGAGTCTTGGCAAGTGCCTGATAAGAAAGGCCTACCTATACCTTAGACTTAAGGGAAGCAAGTGTTCTCAGGTACATGTGTGGCTATCACAAAGAAGAGTGTTTGTCCCCAGAGAGCAGAACCAAGAGAAAGGGGAAGCTACAAAGAGGCAAATTTAGATTTGGTACTAAGAGCCATTCCCAAGTAGACCAGGCTGGAGTGGCCTACCCTGAGAACAAAGGGAATGGCTTTCCCTGGATATCTATCTGCAGACAAAAACTGGATGACAGCTTAAAGCTGGCACAGTGGGGAGTTTTGTCTGCGCAGCTTCTATGGGTGTCTGGGTCAGGTTAGGTAATAACAGAGGTCCCCTCTTCCACTACCATCACCAGCCCTCTGTGCTGGCAGTCTTGGAAGGCTAACAGAGAGAGGAGGGTGGAAAGAGTGGAGAAGTATTTGACCAGGTGGAGTAAGTTGTGTGAGACACAAGCCTGTGATGGGGTGAGTGAGGTGGGAGAGGGGAGGTGGGGGAAATGAAGCCCCTACTTCTACCCTCCCATTGTTTGATCATCAACTCCTTGGGAAACAAGCCACACACAGGTCCTCCATTATTTCACAGTCCTCACTGGGAAGACAGCCTCAGAGGACCCTTCCATTTCCAAGATTTTGGGGTGCTGTGATTTCTAAATTCCCTTACATATCTAAACCAATGATCTCACTCAGGCCCCAAGACTGCTCAGAAGCCGCCATTCCCTGCCCCCTGCCCTGAGGGATCTCACAGGGGCCCAGGATCCTAGCACGAACCCCCCTGCTTCTTCAGTCCCCAGCTTCAAAGCCACCAGGGCCTGGCTGGTGTTTTCCTTTCCCAGGGTTCTGCCCTGCCCTTGCCCCCTGCTCTGGTCCAGTCTCCCACTGTGGGTCCAAGTAAAGACTCTGTTCCATGCATGGCAGTACAAGGGGAGGCCTCCTGTCTGGGGAGAGTGGCCCCAGAGCTGAGCCATCTGCAAACTGACTTTGTCTCTCCCATTTGGGGGGGGGGGGTAGTATTAAGAGGAAAGGGCTAGAAAGAGGTGAAGTTAAACAGGAAAAGGGGGGAAGTTGTCAGAGGAAGCCAGGATTGTTCTTTCAGAAAGGTGGGAGGTGGGAGGAGCAGACACGGGGGTCAAAGAGAGGACCCCAGAGTGAGGAAAAGCACTGAGCCTGGGAAGGGGCCCTGCTTGCCTGGCTCCTGCACCTGCAGTGGGGAAAGAGCTCAGACTTCACAAAGCTGTCATCACCCATTTTCCAATAAATCACCCCCGATTTACCACAGCACCGGTTCCCTACGATGGCTCCCAGGCCGAATGCAGCTCTCCCCGGCAAGTCCTAAGAGCCCACAGTAGGGATGGCCTTACTTACTACACAACCGCCAGTGTGGAGCTGGAGGGGACCACAGAGGTCAGCTTCTCCTGCCCCTTTGCTTTACAGATGAGGAAACTGAGGCGTATAACTTAAGGTGACAAAGCAAAAAAGGAGACTTGGGGTATCACATACACACAGATTTGTCTGGAAATTTTGATATTAGCAAGTCTGGGGGTTCTTTTTGAGCATCCTAAGGGATCTGGGCCTAAAGTTCAGATGGTCTGTTAACCTGGATGGAGAAAATAATGAGATTTTTATTTACCGCAATTTAGCTCTAACTGCAATTTAGCATTTCCTTCCATTGTGAACATGGCATTGTCAACAAATATTATTCTGAGAACCAGACTACAGACTTTACCCGTCTGAGGAGGGGTCCAAGATCTATCTATGAGGAAATTGAGGGCCAGACAGGAGAAAAGGTTTGTCCAGGTTCAAACAGCAAAAAAGGAGAATTATAAAACTAGAGTGATTTGGGAAGAACCTTGGAGGGCCCTGTCCTGATGAGATGGCGAGTCAACAGTGAAATGACTTGCCCAAAGTCATTAGGTCCTACTCAGCAGAGCCAGGATTTGAACTCCCCCTCCCCCACTTCAAACTCCATATCCAGTATTCTATCAGTCAACAAGTCAGTCTTCAACCATTTGGTGAGCACCTACTATGTGCTAGGCAGTGTGCTAAGTTCTGGGGATACAAAGAAAGGTAAAAATTCAGCATCTGCCCCCCAGCAGCTCACATTCCAAGGGAAGAGACATTTGTGCATGACATTTGATACCTGGTGTCAGAGGGAAGGTGTTAATAGTGGCCATCTCCAGGAAAGTCCTCCTGTGGGTGAAACCAGGAGGCTGAGGTAAGGAGGGAGAGCATTCCAGGCCTGAGGGAAAAGCTTTACATACACACACACACACACACACACACACAGTGTGTATATGCAGACATATGTAACACACATGTACATATACATGTACACACATGTAACCATACACACTTATACACACCTTGTATGTACTTATACATTTATTATGTGTAATATCACAGCATGGAACAGCAGTTCTTTCCTGGGGGTTTGCACCTGGTAATTCTGTATATGGAATCCCAATGTGGAAAGCTCTCTCTAATAATACAGAGCAGGAACTCCTCTTTACAGTCTTTGGGGAGGGTCTCTCCTCTCAAAAAAGAATGGTCAGGTTCGTCTCCCTCAGCTAGAAGTCAAGGCTTGGGCTTGGCCCTTTCTCACCCATTTCCTGCGGCAGATAAAGCGGATAATCCCTGAATCTGGAGAGAGGCTGGCTATAAATCCATCTAGTTGTGGGCATGTTAGCAAGTAGTCTCCTTCCTTATTCACCGAGCATTTGTCACGTGCCCACCCACGCCGGGCCCCACGCGAGGTATTCCACAGCCAGAATTATTAAAACTAGCCCCTGCCCTCAAGGAGTTTACCTCCCCTTGGGAAGACTGTAGGAGGATAACGTAGGCATGTCTAAGTAAATAAAAACGTGTGTACAAGGTAACCACATGGCAAGTCGGGCTTGGCTGTAACTGTTTCTTCCTTTTCAGTGGCATCTGACTCGTCCTAACTTGGGGTTTTTCTTGGCAGAGATACTGGAAGGGTTTGCCATTTCCTTCTCCAGCTCATTTTACAGATGATAAGACTGAGGCAGACGGGGTAAAGTGACTGACCCAGGGTCACACAGCTAGGAAGATGAGACTTGCTGACTTCAGGCCAGGCGCTCTATCCACTGTGCCCCATAAGTCAGGTTGGAGAGATGCTGGTTAATATTCATCAGGAGAGGCCTCAGATGAGGTGAGTTGTGAAGGAAGCTGGGGCTTCCAGAACATAGATAGACAGATTTAAGTCTCAGACACTGCCTAGATGAGTGATCCTGGGTAAATCATTTAATCTATCTGCCTCAGTTCCCTCACCTGTAAAATAGCCCCCACCTCCCAGAGTTAAGATAAAATGAGACAAGATTTGTAATATGCTTTGCAGACCTCAAAGCGCCACGTAAATGCTTGCTATTGGTTATTATTAGTAGTAATAATTTAATCAATAGTACATAGGTCTCACTGATACACTTGAGATGCCACCGTGCTGCAGGGCACAGAATTCCCTCTAACATCTTGCCTCTTTCCTAGGACAGTTCACATGTTCCACAAGGTCCTTGGTGGACAGGTGCTTGGTCAATCCTTGTCCTTGGACACTGGGCACTTGCCACAGTGGCGGATGCCTTGCAGGAGCTCAAAGAATCTAACAGGATTTAGAATGGCCCCATGGGCAGGCAGCGGGAACTGGACTCAGTTCTTCCAAACAGGCTCATCCAATGACCAGTTGCTTACCCTCTCCAAGTCTCTGCCTTCATCTGTCAAATGAAAGGGCTGAACTAGCCGGCTGTTAAGGGTTAGGGGCAGCTAGGGTTGCCATAGTGCACAGAGCACCAGGACTGGAATCAGAAAGGCTCATCTTCGCTGAGTTCAAATCCAGCCTCAGACACTTACTAGCTGTGTGAGCCTGGGCAAGTCTCTTAACGCTGTTTGCCTCAGTTTCCTCATCTATATAAAATGATCCAGAGAAGGAAATGGCAAACTCCTCCAGTGTCTTTGCCAAGTGAACCCCAAATGGGGTCACAAAGAGTCCGACACAACTAAACAAAAAAATATTTTTCCTAGCTCTAATTTTATCACCTTAAGCTGAACAGCTAAAATGCTTCCCTGTTTTCCGTCTTCCATATTTGGGGGCATATGGGCTTGTGTGACACTTTGTATTTGTGTTTCTCTTTTGTCTCTGTCTCCTTCTGTCTGTCTTTCACATAAAGACACACACATGCACACACACACATGCACACACACACATGCACACATGCATATATACATATTCAAGATTTAAGGACAATATCCCCATTAAATCCAATAGCAATCAGAGCCCTAATCCCTTGGACACTGGGATACTCAATGTCTCTAACATTTGCAGAAATACAACCCAGAAGGGAGAGGAGGCCGGCCCTGGACAAAATTCCTAAAAACTCAGAACCAAAGCAGGGAAGACTTGAGGAAATGAGTCACCGAGGCCAGAAGAAAGAGAAACAGCCGAGTGACGGCAAGAGAGGAAGAGGACAACGGAGGCCTGTGGTCCCCAGAGGCCGGGGGAGGAGGCTCTCTCAGGAGGTGGCTGCCTCCCATTCCTAAAACTGCCAATATCATTTTATCAGGGCCTCGACCAAGGCGGCCAGGAAGGAGGTGGGGGGAGATTCTAACAGAGCCTCCACCCTTTCTGCCTGCTCTTCACTTCTCTCTGGTCACCCACTGTGATGGTTCCTTCCATTATGGAATCCTGCCAAGGGCTTTCCACACTTGGCTAGGAGGCTACGAATGCCAAGCTACACAGCTGGGTTCTCTTGTTCCTATCCCAGTCATCTTTCAAAGAAATAGAATAACCTAATGTCTGCAACAACCCCATGAAAAGTTCTTAGCTACAAACACATATGACAAATAGCTCATTTACACAAAGAAAAAGATGGCGGATTTGGGGCACAAGGCCCAAATGCCTTCCCAAGCAGCTAGTACACGCAGTCAGCGCTGTTCAAGCCAGGGCCACCCAGAAGCAAAATTGTGGGCAGTTTTCATTGGATGCCCTCCCATTTCCTTTTTTTCCTTGAGCCCCCTCCTCCCTATCCAGTCACATACCCCATGTGTATGTTAGGGATAACTGCCAATTATCAACAAAAACTGGCTCAGTTTCTCCCTTGAGCCCCAGAGAATAGACAAGAACAGTCCGATCCAAGAGCGACCACCAGAACGCCTGCCATGGGTCATCTGCATTCTATGTTAGACCATCTCTAACTTTAGCTATTGAGAGACCAAGACAACCTGAGAACATTTACAAGGCCACAGACTGGTATGTTCAAGAAAGCATACAGTGAAGAAAGGATGGGCTTGTTTTACAACAACCTGGACTGGAATCCTGGCTCAACCTGGTCCACTCAATTGGATGAGTGGCTTCCCCTCTCTGGACCTCAGTGTGTAATGCAGATCTGTACAATGCAGAGGAGGAAGGATGTCAAATTGAGGAGTGATGGCAGCGATCCTGTACTGGCCCTAAAGGGCAGAACTATAAACAGTGGACAGGAGTGGCAGGGGCAAATTTAGGCCTGATTCCCTCAGAATTAGAATTCTCCAAGAGAGGGCCAAGTGAGCTTTCCCTCTTCAAGGCCTCCAACGATGAATGGATGACCACCTGTCAGGGAGGATGTAGAGCAGTGGTTCTCAACCTGTGAGTTATGTTCAATTTGTAACAATGAAAATCCATCCTGTATATCAGATATTTACATTATGATTCATAACAGTAGCAAAATTACAGTTATGAAGTAGCAACGAAAATTATTTTATGGTTGGGGGTCACCACAACATGAGGAACTGTATTAAAGGGTTGTAGCATTAGGAAGGTTGAGAACCACTGATGTAGAAGGATTCTTATTTGGGGACAAGTTGGATGAGGTGGTTTCCGGGGTTCCTTTCAGCTTTTAGAGTCTGAATTTCTGTGGACTGAACAATGTCAAAGCTTCCTTTGGATCCTAAGCTGTCTGAGGGGACATAGAGTGAAAGAAGGAAAATGGAGATGGGACGTGTTTAAACATCACGTTAACTCAGATTAAGAGCTGAAAGCAGCCTCAGATGCCCTCAGAGCCAACCCCCTCATTTTTGAGAGGTTGCCGAGGCCTGGAGAGGTGGAGTTGTGACTTGGATAGGGCCAGAGAGTTCATGACAGAGATGGAATGGGAAGCCAAGTGCTCTGACCCCTGAGCTGGGTCTGGAGGTGGAAGGGACATCGGAAGTCAGATGAGGAAACTTTCGGAGGCTGCAAGAGACACTCCCAAGGAGGCTAAGCGGCTGGTAACTTGGTAAACCTGATCAGAAGGGGCGAGTTAAAGAATCCCTTACATGCAGAAGCACATTTGCAATGGCTCCTGTCTTGTCTTCACCTTCCCCCCAATAAAGGAGAGACAGTGAGGAACTGTCCTTTCTCCTGATGAACAGGAGGCAACCTGGGCTGCCAGCTCAGGATCTTTTGCTGGGTACCTACACCAAGATTGAAGGAGTGAATGAGTGAATGAATGAATGAAAAAAATACCTTTGTTAAGTGATTAATATATGCATATTCACATATAGATAGATAGATCCCTAGACCTTAGTATATACCTTAGCATAGTGTTCAATATATATGAGATATATACATATATGTATGTATACATATATACATTCATACATGTATGTGTATATGTGTATCAAGCACTATGCTAAGGTCTAGGGATAAAAAGACAAAGTCAGGCTGTCCCTAGTTCTCTGGGAGCTTACATTCAAATAGGGGAAGATCACATATGTAGGAGAATAGTGGCCAGAGACGGCTGTTTTGGTTTTGAAAGGCACAGGGTGAGTGGGTACAACAGTAGATTGAGACCCACTTTCCAGAAGCCAAGACAGAACTGATTCAATGACAATTCTAGAACAGCATCAGGGGAAGAGGGAACAGGCAAAGGTCTGTGGACAAGATGGGCCAGGAAGGAAGCAGAGCATGGTGGGAACTAGATGCAGTAGACAGCCACCAAGGACTAGACCCAGGACTAGAGTTCTGGGTGTGAAAGAATTATGTTGTCAGGGGCGTGATTTCTGACTGGGGCAGCATGGCAGAGGACAGGGAGGTAGCCAGGAAGCATGTACACCATGAGAACAATCCAGCTACAGAAAGTCCCCAGAGCTGTCCTTCTGCATCCCTTCTGTATTCCAGGGGGGACAAGAATCCCTGTGTTTTACCATTCATCCCCTCTTGGGAACTATCCATCAATCCCTAATCCTGAAAGGTTGGATGCACCTCCCATGTTCGACAAAGGGACATAAAAAATATAAGAAGTCAGCTGGTCAGCAAGCATTTATTAAGTGCCTACTATTGCCAGGCAGTGGAGATATAAAAAAAAAGACAAAAACACATATTTCTGTGCTTGCGGCGTGCTTCTCTCATTATTCTGCTCACTGAGGTCAGGAACTATGTTTTGATTTTTCTGTGTAGCCACAGCCTTAGCACAGGGTTTGGCACATAGTACACACCTAATAAGGACTTATTGATGGATTCATTGATGCTAATCTGATTATCGAGACCTAAGCAAGAGGAGCAATGCAGAGAGAGTGGGCATTTGGGTCCCGTAGCAGGGAAGACAGATGCTCACACTGGGCCCTGGGGAGCCCAGGACAGAGCTGGAGGCAAAGGAGAAAATCTGAGGGAGGGGTTTTACAGAAGGAAATCCACAGGACAAAGCAGTGGGGCTTGTGAGGATGGACGGAGTCTTTTGGAAGGCCAAGAATGAATTTAGCGAAAGCATTAGACGTGTTTCGCGTGTTTTATAACGAAAACCTTCTGGCTACCGTGATATCCCCCAGAAAACAGTTATTTTCATGTTTTTAACTTTAAAAGAAATGTTTTTAAGTCTTCATTAGATGTGGTCATGTTAAATAGTGAAAAAAAATCAGACTTTGGGGGTCAGAAAGACCTGCGTTCAAATTCTTCTTCTAACGTTTACTAGTTGGACATGTAATTTCTCCGAACCTTCCTTTTCTCATCTGTAATAAAAGAAAATGTTGTTGTTCAGTTATATTTGACTCTTCATGGCCCCATCTGGAGCTTTCCTGGCAAAGGTTTCCCTTTTCCTTCTCTAGTTCATTTTACAGATGAGGAAACTGAGGCAAGCAGGGTTAAGTCATTTGCCCAGAGTTACACAGCTAGAAAGTGTCCGAGTCTGGATTCGAGCTCAGATCTTCCTGACTACAGGTCCAGCACTCTCTCCACTGCTCCTTCTCCCCCAGCCTTCCACACACAAAAAGGAACAATACTAGTTGTAATAGATGCCTCAGAGGGTTATGTTAAAGATCAAATGAAGTGATGTACCTGAAACACTTTGGAAAGTTTTGTAGCAATGTAGAAAGGTCAGTTGTTATTATGATTTTCATTACTCTTAGGCTTCTTTCCTTCAGGTTCCTGATTGGGGTGGGAAGGGCAGGGAGGCCCGTCTGAACGTGAAAAACAAATCAATGGGCATGAAGCTCTTGGCGCTCTCTTTTCCCCTTCCCCATACCTACAAGGCAAGGGTCCAAGAACCCACATTCCTGCCCCTTCCCACTGGCTGCTGACTGGCCGCTATGATTCTTCAGCTATGAGAAAATGTCTTCTGCAAGCCCCAGGTTGGTTAATATTGGACATTCCTGTGTACCAGGAGAGATAGCACTGTTTGTTCTGATAAGCAGTAACACTTTCTCCTCCCTTTCATCTGAGCTTGTCAAGGATCCCCCAGGCTGATCATTTCGAGAATTTCCTTTTTTCTCCTCTCTTTCTCCTCTTTTGGATAGCTTGACAAGGCATGGTGAATGTCAGAAATAACTTTTCCTGAAATAGCGGGAATTTCCTCTCAGATGAATAGTCATAAAACTTGGGAATGTTGTATTTTATGAGTGTGTCTCTGCTGGAGGGGTTCTGATCTTGGGATCAGAACTAAAAGAGAGCGCAGGGATCAGCAAATCCAGCCCCCTCATCTGCAAGATGAGGGAAGTGATATCCAGAGACAGCTAACTGACTTGTCTAAGGTCACACAACCATAAGAGCACAGGGCCAAAATGGATAAACACTCAAAAAAATATTGAAAACAGTTAGCTCTTTGGTGGCAAGGCTGTTTTCTGCTTTGTCTTTGTAGTTGCTTAATAAGTGCCTTTTTATTCACCGAATTAAATATTTTTAATAGAAAACAGATTAATAGTCACTTAAAAATATTCCACCTTATGAATCATGGTACAGATGAAAATTAAAAACAACTTTGAGGCAGTCTCTTGTACCTATCATTTTGGCAAACATAATTAAAAACAATGAAACTGAATGATGGTGGGATTATGGAGAAACAGGTACACTTATCCATTGCTGGTGGAATTGCAAACTTGTAGGAAATTTTGGAGAGCAAACGGGCAATACACAGTGAAAGTTACAAAAACAATCGTCTTTTCTGATCCAATAATTCCACTGTTTTGACTCTATCCTGAAAGTAGAATGTGTGTGTATGTGTGTGTGTGTGTGTGAGGGGGGAGGAGAGAGAGAGAGACAGGGAAAGAGAGAGGGAGAGAGGGGGGA
>CM053598.1:16042495-16069265 GCA_028646575.1 Pseudocheirus occidentalis
GCGACTGGCCCAAGGTCACGCTGACCATGTCAAAAGTGGACTCTAAAAGATGGAGGATGAGGAGAAAGCACATTGCAGCCCATAGCTTTGGCCCAGTTGAGGTTCCCATTGTATTTATTGTTCAGCCCCTACTCAATCCCTTCAATACCTCATCCAAGAATCGCCTCGTTTCCATAATTTGGCTCTTTTTTATATGACTTTTCCCTGAAACACCTTTCATCCATTAAAATGCCTGATCAAGGGTTTCTCTCTTCAGAATTATGATGGGGGAGAAAGGTGAGCTCCTATTTCTTCAACTCAGCAGCAACATTCCACTTTTAAATCACAGGCCATGCTCGACAAAATTAAGCAGATCATTTCACCTCAAAAAAAAACAACTTAAGAACTTGAAAAATACGATCGATTTTTTTTCCTCAGGAGCAAGCCATCAGTTTTCATCTCCTGAAAGAATCGTTTGTTTTGACTCTAAACTCACATCTGACTGTAATTTCTTTCTCCTCCAGGTTGCTCTGTTCACTAACCCGCACTCGATGTTTTTTTATCCACAGACAGAAAACCACCTGAAAAGGGGATCTGATGCTCAGCCAGTAATTGTCACTGGCATGGGATGAAAGCCAAAAAGTTGAGGGGCTTCCTTTCTGGTTTATGAAACATAGCTGCCCATCCATAAAGTCACAGCAGTCCTTGGTAGTATTTACACTTCCTAGGGGACTCCCCACTCCTATTCCGGGAAGTAACTTGACCTTGATTAAGCTGTGGCAGATACTTTAACATCCTGGGTCTGCTCCTACTTTTTTTTTCCAAACAATTCTATTTTTGCAGCTGCTTCTGGGCCCCCTGTTTGCTTTGGAGGGATTTAGTCAGTTTAGTCTTCTTAAGAGTAAAAGTTCTTAAGTTTCCAAGGCCTGTCCCCACAAGAGTAGGGCTCATTGCAAAGGGAAAGGAAGTCTTTTGTCCAGCTGGAGGTCAAGCCAGAAGCCCTGCTAGCTGTTTTAAGGCCTGAATCTTCCCCACCCCCAACCCCAGCTGCACCTAAGCTGGGCTCTGCACCACAAAAACTCCCAACTATCATCTTGGGGAAGCATTGGACCCAATAAGAAAAAATAAGGATGGTATCAGAAAACACGGCTCACTTTCCAGCTCTCCTGCTACCTGCCTGACCTGAGCAGGCCATCTCTTTACCTCCATAGGCCTTGGTTTCTGTATCTGTGAAAGGAGGGAGCTGGACCCAATACCTCCTAATGCCCCTTCCAGCAGAATCTGTGGTCTTCTGTCTGATGCTATGTGGTGCAGCAGCAAAGGTCAAACAATTGAGAGTGAGGACTTCCAAGGGTTTGGAGTAGAAGACCCCAGGTTCCAGATTCCAAGCTCTGTTGGCTACGTGACCCAACTTCTTCAAGAGAGGCTCCTCATCCAACCAGTGGTATGGCCACACTAGGACAACCTCCCTCAGAGAAATCATTGTAAGATTTAAGAGAAATAATCATTTAAGGCTCTTTCTTAACCCTCTGGTGCTCTGTCTGAGGCAGGGGACAGAACTCTGGATTTGGGGTCAAAGACCTCAGGAATTCATTTGACCCTGAAAGAGCCAATCTGCCTCTTAAGCCTCACTTTTCCTATCTGTAAAATGGGAATATTTGACCTCTTTCTTGTTGTCAAGAAAGTGCTTCGTTGGGGCGGCTAGGTGGCGCAG
The DNA here is from genome assembly GCA_028646575.1 of Pseudocheirus occidentalis. NCBI lineage: Eukaryota > Metazoa > Chordata > Mammalia > Diprotodontia > Pseudocheiridae > Pseudocheirus > Pseudocheirus occidentalis. The sequence goes on from CM053598.1 coordinate 16,044,189, forward strand.
TGAATAGAGCGCCGGCCCTGGAGTCAGGAGTACCTGAGTTCAAATCCAGCCTCAGACACTTAACACAAAAAACTAGCTGTGTGACCTTGGGCAAGTCACTTAACCCCAACTGTCCTCCAAAAAGCAAAAAAAAAAAAAAAAGTGCTTCGTAAACTGTAAAGCATTATCAAAACGGGAGTTATCACTAGTAACATCTACTCCAAGTCCCTTACTTTTTAGATCCCAACAGCAGGTTTTTCCTTTTGCTGTGTTTTAAGGTTTACAAAGGCAGCAGTGTGATAGGTTAATGATAATAAAAACGGCATTTCTATCGCACTCTTTTGGGTTGGCAAACACCTTGTGGAGCCATCATTCGGTCATTTCAGTCCTGTCTGGGTCTTTGCAACCCCACCTGGGGTTTTCTTGGCATTCTCTTCTCCAGCTCATTTTACAGATGAGGAAAATAGGACTCAGAGAGGTTAAACTACATGCCCAGGGTCACACAGCTAGTAAACAGAGCCAAGAGTTGACCCCAAGGCTCTAGATCCAGGCTCCAGCCAGACAGTCATCTTGTAGCACCAAACAGCTTGCTCTAAATGTCCCGGCTAGTCGGGGTAGAGCCCAGACAACCCTTCTCCGACTCAGTTTATCTGTAAAACAAGGTTGGAGTGGATTCATTGGAGCTATTTTCCTGTTGGAGCCCCCAAAAGAAGCTGTCCAAGGTTCAGAAATGTAGATTATCCAACAATGAAAAGCACCTGTTTAATTCTAGTCTTGCCCAGTGGAGCCAGATGCAAGAAAGCAGTTTTTACAAGCTGAGTTCACAAAACCAAGTCTCAGTGACCCAGACTTGCAGGCAGGATCTCAGTATTCAAATTCAAAGGTTCCTAAATGCATCCTGGGTCTCCATAAATGTGGTGCCAACTTCCCGTGCACTGCTGATCTCTAGCCTAGGTGACAAAGTAGATCAAATGCTCAAACTGGGAATGAGGGAGACCTGAGTGCAAATCCTGCCTTCGGCCCTGACTAGCTGTGCGATCCTGAATCATTTAAGCCTGCTTAGCTGACTGAGTCTCTCAGCCTCATTTCCTCCCTTGTAAAACGAAGCTAAGACTGGCACCAAGAGCCCAGGGTTGCTGTGAGGCTCACATGAGAGTATATTTGTCACTTTGCAAAAAAAAAGTGTTGGGGCCACTAGGTGGTGCAGAGAATAGAGCACTGGCCTTGAAGTCAGGAGGAGCTGAGTTCAAATCCGACCTCAGACACTTAACACTAGCTCTGTGACCTTGGGCAAGTCACTTAACCCCAACTGCCCTGCCTTCCCCCCTCCAAAAAGACCCAAAAAAAGGCATTATGTGAATGCTAGCTACTATTGTTGTTGTTGAACTGAAATCCCTAAAAGGCAAATTTCAGCTTGATGTCAGTCAGGTAAAAACTTCCTAACTAAGACAGCCATTCCAGCATGGAAGAGGACTGCCTCAGGCAGCAGAGGAGGGCCCTCACGGGTGTTCTCCAAGCAGGGCTGGCTAGTCACCTATCATCTGCACTGAAGTGGGGCACAGGTGGGACAAGAGGGACCCTGCCAAACTCTCAATCCCCAGGACTCTTATTCTGTAATTGAACAAAAGTAAAATTCACAATCTGCAGAGAAACCCTCAAGCAGGAAGGGACTCCTAACCCAAGCTTTGTAAACCTGTGATGTTAAGAGTTTGTATTCTGACACAACTGGTTTCCTTTGCAATTCCATATATTTCAGTTTATGCATTTAAAACCATGATTCTGCGAAGGGGTTCTTCATAGATCTGCCTGCCTGAGGGGCCCACGACCCCCCAAAAGTTAAGAACCCCCAACAAAAGCATGACCAAGTCCTTATATATTCCAGTCACTGCTTGAAGAATTCTCTTCTTTAGCAAAGAATTCAGCCTGAGCAAATTTTCCCCACAAGCAAAAGACTTCAGGTGACAGATTTGAGGCCTCTGCTCCCTGGCCCTGTCTGTCCCCACATCCTGGATCTCACTATAAAAAAGAAGCCGGCTTAATTGTACTGACTCTGTGGCTATAAACAGAACTCTGAGCCATGGGGCTTCCCTTTTACAAGCATGAAGGCAAGCCAACGAAAATGACAGTGAACAAGGACAGAGCATCCGTGTGCCCATTAGGAGAACCAGGGCAAAGGGATAGTTTCTAGGAGCCAGGCTGCTCCAAGCAAAGGCCACAGTGTCTTCCAGGGCACTGACAAATGATGAAAAGCCATGGAAAAGGATGCTGGGTGTGGAACCCTGCCTATGTGGCTAGACACAGTGTTTTTCTACTTGACTCTTTCCTTCTGAGAAGGCAAGGCTGGGAGGCAGATCAATGTTGGGGAAAGAGAGAAGTTAACCCAAAAAAGCTGCAATAAAGCATTTTTAAAAGATTAAAGGCACATGCATGTATGTATGTATGTACACACACACACACACACACATCATAGCAATGAATGTGGAAAGAAGGGGTAGGCTGGGGCAAGACCTGTCTTGGTAAGGAACAAGTTCCTCTGACACCAGGTACCAGTCACTGATCCATACTGGCCAACACCAGGATGACAACGTCTCATTTTCTAGAAGGAGAAGGGGAAGGGCGAAAGAAGGGATACAGGAAGGAAAGGGGCAATGTTCAAATGTAAAGACATCAAGATAGGAGACTAGAGTAGATGATCACAGGTGGTCCCCTAGCCCTGAAGCTCATGGAAAAGAAGACTTTCATTCCCACTTAATGTGTATCCTACAAATACTCCAGCTAGCTAATGAGGCTCCCTAGATTACAGTAAAACTTAGAGCTTAATGAAGATGACCCAGGGTCAAAATGAAAAGAGATCTACACACAACAGGCCACCTCACTGTCGAACATGAAAAAAAATTGCTTTGGGGATGGCAGAATCCACCAAAAGAAGCACCATGGTAGACTGAACTTCTGGGAATCTGGAAGACCAAGTTTAAGATCTGCCTCTGACATTTCCTAGTCAGGGGAATCCAACGTGAAGTCTCTGAGCTTCAGACAATTCTCTAGGACCCTCCCAGAACTAGACCCTCCATCTTTTTGCTCGAGGCATTTTCTCTACCTGTCCCCCAGGCCTAGAATGTTCTCCCTCCTCAACTCCACATACTGACTGATTGACTTCCTTGAAGTCCCAACTCAAATCCCACCTTCCCCAACCCCTCTTAACTCTAGTGCCTTCTCTCTGATAATTATTTCCTAGTTATCCTGCACAGAGCTTTTTATATCTTTGCATACTGTCTCCCCCATAAGACTGTAAGCTCCTGGAGGGCAGGAACTGTCTTTTTGTCTCATTTTGTATGCCTTACTACGTAGCATATAGTAGCACTTAATAAAGGTTTATTCATTGATTGACCACATCCAGGGCTGCCTCCATGAGAAAAGCTGCCAAAGAAAGCCAACTAAAGACCAGGGAAGTTAGGACAAGAAGGGACTTTGGAAGTCATTTAGTCAAAGCACCAGAGGTTTGGAGATGGAAGTGGTCTTGACTAGTTGCCTCATTTAGAGGGGAGGAAGCTGAAGCCCCTGGAGGTCTTCTGACCCAGTTGCAGGGCTCTGGCCCCTCTACAAGAAGGCTTTCTGCAGGGGCTCCCTCCTCAACAAATATTTGCCAAGCACCTAATAAATAAGGGCTCCCATTTGTTCACAACTTTACAGTATACAGTGACTTCCTCATAAATCCAATGTACTGGAAACACTTCTGCCTCCCTCTATAGATTGCTACTGACCTGTGGCTACAGGAGAAGTACCATACAGTACAGCCGGGAAGTGCTGACTTTGAAGGCAGGCACGCAGGTGCAAGCCTTGCCTCTGATTCTTCCTATGTAGGGACCTGGGGTAAGTAACTGAATCTCTGTGGCATCGGTACCCTCACCAATATCCGAGGCCCTCCAGCTCCCAAGCTAGGATTCCATGATCCTGAGCTCCTGGACAGCTTTTCCAGACATGGTAAGTCAATTACCCTTGGGGTAGGAGGGAGGCTAGTCTAGTGTAGACATAACGTGCATCTGCACTCTGTGGCTTTCCACTGAACTCCAGCCACGCACTGGCATTTCCTAAGCTTGTGTGTAAATTATGTCTCTCAAAGGAGACCTAATACAATCAGATACGCCTTGCTGTGTGGAGTGAATTTTTCCATGTTATTTGGGAAATGTCACGTGTTTAAACTTCATGACGAGTCCATGAATAAACACAACATATGTTGTTTCTAACAGTTCCCAGATAGCTCAAGCCATGCCATCCCCACTCAGGCTATTCCTCCAATCCCTTCCCCTAGAGAATCAGATTCCACTCCCAAACACCCCAGGCTTTGGCTCTGAGCAGCCAACTTGGGTCTCCTCTTACTTGCTTCCAGGCCTCACCACACCTCCCAACATCTCCAGCCATCCCACCTGCACCCTTAGCCCCTTCTAGGTCCCCACTATGCACTGTCTTCCTACATTAAAATGTAAGCTCCGGGAGGGCAGGGGCCATCTTGTTCTCTTATATTTTCCCCTGTGCCTGACACAGAGCAAGCACTTATAAATGCTTCATCAGTCCCTCTCTCTAACCTCACCAGTGCACATACAAGCTACTTTCATAGCTTTCTGGCCCCACTCCATCCCCAGCACTTTACACAAGGTTAGACCTTGTAATGAGCACTTCAAAAATCCTTCAACTAAATTAAAATTATTTCCTTCACAACTCTCAAAGGCATCAGGTTATCACACAGCGATTAGTGACATTCATCCCCCTCAGGCACAGGAGCTGGCAGGCCAGCAGGCTTCCGATCTACCAGCCCTTCCAGGTCTCCCTTCCAAATGTCTTTCTTCCTCCTCCATCCACCATCCCAGGGCGATATCAGAAGCACTCACTCCAAGTCTTTTCAATTCGAAAATGTCATAAAGGGACAAACCTGGAGGGGGAAAAGTTGTTACTAATGAGGCTACTGATATGGGGCCCAATGGGCTAGACGGTTAGGGTTAGATGGACACTCTAGATCGGTGGTTCTCAACCTTCCTAAAGGCTCGCCCCGTTAATACTCGTATGTGGGCATATCTGCATGTGGGCGGACCTGCCTGGAGACAGAGGAGTGGCGTCTCGGTTCCTAAGACCGTCGGAAACATGTGTTTTCTCATGGTCTTAGGATACCCCTGTGACCCCTGTGAAAGGGTCATTCAACCCCCAAAGGGGTCATGACTCACAGGTTGAGAACTGCTGCTCTAGTTGATGCCTTCTCCCACATCTGGCTCTGGCCCTATAACAAACTTCTTTCAAAAGCCAAGTTTTGCAAAGGCGATTCATTTGTCTTTTTTTTTTAAACTTAAAACACATCATGGACACAAGGAGATGGCCCTGGGCTTCCCCAGACTCAGCCAGTGGAGGCCAATGAGGGACAGGGCACCTGTGGTTCACATGGGTCAGAGCACCAGAGATTCCCAGCTTAGCAGGACCTTTTATAAAAGGCACAGCTACTAAGTAGGCGGACCCTGGAGGACCCCAAAAGCAAAGCAAGGACACTGCACCCCCAGACTGCTTACTGTCTGTTGGGGAATACAACATGGAAACACAGATGGAGACAACAGGTCCAGCAGGAAGACCTAGGTCTGTAACCGGGACACCTGGGCTCGTCATCAGCCTGCTTCCTCATTTGTAAAAGGAGGGTCTGGGTCTGAATGGACTCGGAGGTCCCTTCTAGGGCCCTTAACTTCCCTGGGTCAGTGTAAAAGGAAGCAGCTGGACCAGATCACCTCTGAAGTCTCTTCCAGTCCTAGACTAAGTAAACACACGATAATCTGAAAAGGAAGAAAATGCTACTCAAAAGGGAGAATCGAGAAGGCCCCCAGAGGAAGGAGCACAGAGTACAGAGAACCCTGATGGAAGCAATGGATTCAGAGGTTCCCACTACAGAGATGGCCCCAGGGGAATGTGCAGGACTGTTCCACCAGAAACCTCGGAACCATCTCCTGGAGGAGCTGCTGCCTGGAAGAGGAAGAACCTGATCAGTGACTCCTAAGAGCCCTGGAGGTATTTCAGTATTTTGTTTAAAATGGCTGGCAATGTTCTCAAAAATAACTTGGAATGATAGGGAAAAAATCACTAACTGTTTGTAGCCTTTGATCCAGCCATCTACATGCCCCAAGGAGTTCAAAGACAGATCTGTAAACATGCATGCCGCACAGGTCCTATAAAAGGAAGACAGACAAATGACACATAGCCAGACAGACAGATAACAGACAGATAAAGCATTTATCAAGGCTTACCACATGCCAAGCAATGTACTATTTGAGTCCCCTCACAGCACTGGGCGAATAAATGGATACACATTCAAGCAAGATGGTTCCCAAGGGGTCTCTATTCTAAAGAGGGGTCGACAACACCAAAAGAGAAGTTGGCAGAGGGGAGAGAGAGAAAGGCACAAGGTTATGCGGAGCTGAAAAGGACCTTGGAGATACTGAATAGAACTTCTGAGGCCCAGAGAAAAGAAATCCACAAAAACACAGGGAAGAAGACACAAAAACCACCATAACTGTAATTCTATGTGTGTGAATAATGACCAGATAAACGATGAAACTGAAATTCAATAACAATCCGACCCAAAGAACTGACCACGAAACATCCCTCTCCTCTTGAGAACGGGGCTGCAGGGTCTTCCATCAGACGTGGTCACCGGGCTCTTTCATTTTACTTTAAAAATGTTTTTGTTTGTTACAAGGTTGGATTCAACATGGAGGGGAGTGGTGTAAAAATAAGAGACAATAAAACATTTCCCAAATCCATTGAAGTAGTAGGTGATTATATCCATGAGCTAATACCAACACATTTCCAGTTTCTCTCTCCCAAGGCTCACTCCAAATGATAGGAATGTTTGCCAAAAATAACAAGATAAGCCAAGTTCAAGTTTCAGCAGAAACTGGAGAAAGGAAGGTAAGGATGTCCCAGAGCAGGCCCGGTCAAGCATTCATTTAGCACCTACTGCATACCACGGCACTCTGCTCATTCTAGGAACACAAAGGCAAAGGAAGCCGTCCCTGGGCATCTCTGGCCAAGGTCAGAACGTATAGGGAAGAAATGAGGCTCTGGAAAAGGCTCTGAATTTGGAGGCATGGGAGCTGGGTTCAAAGGCTACTTATTAACCATGGGCCCGGGCCAGTTTATAAACGAGTTTTCTCACTGAATGAGAGGGTTGCAATCCCTGCCTTGCAGAATCCCTGGCTTCCTTCAAAGCTTTGCTCAAGCTCCATCTCCCATGTGGGCCTTCCTGACCCTCCAGTGCCTTTCTCCACGGCTCCAAATAGCTGGTCTTTACTCCATAAATATTTTATATCTACTTATATTTCTATAGTTCATTCCTTCTCCCTTCCAATGGAATTTAAGGCCTTTTGAGGAAGGGACTCCTGGCTCCTGAGGTGTGTCTGTATCCTCAGAACCTCACATGTAACAGTCACTTAATAAATACTGAGACAGAAATGACCTTCGAGGGCCAAGGAAGGTAGCCATGCCCATGTCAGTAGTACTACCTTCTTCCTCCTCCTCTTTTACAGAGGATCTGCCTGGCAGGCTGGGCTGCTGCCCAACCACAAACTGTCCCCCTTGGTGGCCTGCACCACCATCCACCAGCAGCAGAAGTACCACTGCCTGCCCTGCTCCCATCACCACCAGCTCTACCACTACCTCCTGGCATGCTTGGCAACAGCTCAATCAATCCCAGAAGCCAAAGCAGCAGTGGAAACAGCAATTCTGGTGAGCAAGAGGCATTCCCAAAGGAAACAAGGGACCAGAAGGGTGGTGGCTCAATGGGCCCAGCTTTGGGCACAATGCAAGCCCACAATGCCCAAGACAGCGGCAGCAGCAGTGGTAGCCTCAGGAGCAGAGGCAGCTGCAGCCTCAGGAAGGGGCTTGAGTCTCAGAGTCAGGGGAGGTGGAGGGGGTCTCCCCTACAGGCAGCTGAGCTGAGATGCTCAGAGCCAACAGAGAAGCCATCCCTCCCCCAAAGGGATGGACACTGGGCCTCAGTTTCTTCAGCTGTGAAATGAGGAGCTCCAACTGGAGAGTCTCTGAGGTCCTATTGAGATTTGAAATGCTAGAATTCTAAGAAGTGCAGGAAAAAGAAATGGCTAACAGCAGCGGCATTCATTCCATCCCCTAACTCATTCCAGCTGGGGGAAATTCATTACTCATCTGCTTGGGCTGACACTCTTTTCCCCTCTAAGATGTAAGCTTCTACAGAAGAAAAATGTGTGGCCTTGTTCATGTCTGACTTTGCAAAGCCTCACTCAGGGTCTCTGGGCAGTGAACGACAGGCAGAGGCCCTGGGTTCAAATGCTGGCTCTGCCCCCCACAAGCTGCTTGGTTTTCAGTGAAGTCATTCTTCCCTTCTTTGCCTCTGCCATCTCATACCCAAAAGGTGGGATGAAAACCCTTGTACTGCCTACCCACCCACCCCCCACCTCCCATGACAGACTCTGGCCGCCCTGAAGGGGTACAGAAAAGGAAATCAGTTCATTCTTTCCTTAAGCCTTTATGAGGCCTGCTGTGCGCCACACTGCAATTCAAAGACACACAGCAATCCTACATAGGAGGTACACCCTCCCAAGTGCAGCCCAAACCAGACTAAAATCTAATCAGCAAATGTTTAACAAAATAAATAAAAATACAACGAAGCACAGATAATGTTAATCTGTAGTTTTCTAGGTCACAAGAATCCCTTTCTATTTGTGTTTAACACCACGACCTTGCATCAATTAATACACACTGTTAATCCCCTACCATGTGCCAGGCACTGTGCTAAGGGCTGGAGATGCCAAAAGAGGCAAAAGACAGTCCCTGCCTTCAAGGAGCTTACAATCCAACCAAGGAGACTTCAGGCAAACCAGTATCTACAGAGCAAGCTCCATATAAAACAAAAAGTAAGTCACACAATTAGGAGGGGCTGGAGGAGGCTTCCTGGAGAAGGTGGGATTTCAGAGGAGACATAAGGGAATAACGGGAAGCTTCTATTCCAACCCAGGTAATAGTTACACAGATAAGTATATGGTAACTGGAGGAAACATTAACAGTTTGGATGAGGGGCAAGGAGGGGGAGATCAGCAAGGTCCTTGGACAGAAGGAGGCTGCCATCCAGCTGAACTCGGAGGAAGCTAAGGATTCAGGAGGATACCACTGAGGCAAAGGGATACCTCCTGTCCAAGGAATGAGCCCTTAATGGGGCCACCTGGGGAAGCCTTTGGGCTCCATTCTTTGAACAATGAAATATAAAGGATTACAAAGGAAGCCCGTGATATGGAAATGTTGTCTGTAAAACATACATATGCATATTTTTTTCATTTTTAAACTAAGTTCATGGATTTCAGGTTAAGACCCCTTGATTTACAGAAAAAGGAAGCATGAATGAGCTTCAGTCTATACCATTTGTAGGGATTCTCAAGGATGGTGATGGTGGTGATGAGGATGGTGATGGTGGTGAATGTACATGCCAGGCCCTGGCCTAAGTGCTATACAATTATTATCTCAGGTCATAGATCTAAAAGCAGCAGAATAAGTGGAGAATAAACGTAAAATCAGCAACTACAGCTGCTCACAGATTCCCCAGGTTGAGTTCTATTGTGACCGTAATGTTACACAGCATCACAATTCTTTTTTTCTTCAATGTCTTGGTCTTGACTCCCATTAAACATGATACAGCCTCCGGAAAGTCAGTATTTAAGCCTCACTTTTTTTAAAAGCTAAATGATTTAGCCATTAAGGACAGAAAATGCCCAATGTGTGGACATGAGAAAGGAATGGGGTGCTTGCATTCTGCCAAAATCTGGGAGGGGAAAAAATGAGAAAAAAAAACTGGAAACTTTTTTTTCAGGGCTACCTCTGACTTCAGTGCTTATGGAGGAAGTGGGAACCAAGGCACATTATAATTTTTCCACTGGAATGAGAATTTTTAATTCCCCAAATGGGGACTCAAGTAGATAACTTTTGTTTGCTGGAGCTATTTCCTATGTTAAACAACTAACTGATTTCAAACTGGGGCTGCAGTGATAGAAAAGCATTATTAACCGTGGCATCTGCTCTCTAGGTAGACCTATATTTCAAGTCTCTGTTCAAGGGCTTAACCTTTTAAAGGCAGGAGAAATAACTCTAGACTGATGAACCATCAAACTCCAACTAATTCTAGCTATAGGTACAGCATTAACTTTCTCCTGCAAGAAGAAAAATCTACAAAGCAAGGCTGGAGAGAAAGCAAATCAGACAGAGGCGTGCCCAGAAAAAACAGCATTGGATCCTACAATGGCACCGAGGAATGGGACAAAAAAAATGGATCGATTTCATGGGCATGGGTATGGCTGTGTGCGTATATGCTGAGCTAGGGATTAGGAATGGATCTGGGAATTCCTTGACACAGGGAACTTCAGGGTGAAGAGACTTCTATTCAGATTCTAATTAATTCAGATAATTCTCTGTAAGTCATATTCTTTCTTTGGGGGGGGTCTTTTTTGGAGGGGGAAGGCAGGGCAATTGGGGGTGACTTACCCAAGGTCACATAGCTAGTTTTTTGTGTTAAATGTCTGAGGTCAAATTCCAACTCAGGTTCTCCTGACTGCAGGGCTGGTGCTCTATTCACTGTGCCACCTACCAACCCCTGTAAGACATATTCTTAAGAAAACTACCTAGAGTACTAATTGGTGAAATTACCTGCCCGGTCACACACCAGTATGTGTCAAAGATATGAACTGAACCTAAGTCATCCTGCCTCCAAGGACAGTTCTCTATCCAAGGAGTCTTGGTGCTCTCTCCCTCTCTCTTCCTTTTCCTCCCCTCCTCTTTTCCTCCATTCCCCTCTCTTCCTTTCTCTCCCTCTCTCTGTCTCTGTCTCTTTCTCTCTCCCTCCCTATTACATTAGGTTCATGAGACAAGGTAACTTTCTTCACTAACACTTCAGAGATTATCACCGTCATCATCAAAGGGTATGGGACCAGCAAAAAAGGGGGTGGGCTGAGCATGGAAGGAGAGAGATAACCAATGGAAATGCTGAATGATGTCCTCTGTAGAGCCACAAAACACCAACATGCCCAGAAGAAAGCATTCCAGAAAGCCATGGAGAAATATACAGAGAAAAAGCCATAAATGTCTATCCCTTTGAGGCAAAGATTCTGCCATGAGGCATATACCTCAGGGAGGTCAACGACAAGACAAACACTACATGCACCAAAATATTTGTAACAGTACCTTTCATAGCACCAAAAACTGGGGAAAAGCACATGCCCCTCCATCAGGGAATGGCTCACCAGTGGTGATGCATGAATGCGATGCACTTTGTTAATGTTTACACAGTCATATTTACCACATTATAAGAAATGCTGAATATGATGAATGCAGGGAAGCTCAGAGAAACACATACCAACTGTGGCCAAGAGAAGTAAGCAGAGCTGGAAAAAGAATGGATGTGCCGACCACAACAACACAACTGGAAACACAACAAGCCGTGATGACCAAGTCTGGCCCCAATGAGGAGCTGTGATAAGGCAGCCCCTCCTGCTCCACAGAGGTGGGCAAAGAGCCCTGTGGGATTTGTATATAACAACAGATTTTCCCACACGTTGCCTTTTACTTTAACTCTACCTTCCGCCTTTTTTAATTCATTATTAAAAGCCATGGCCCGTCTGGGAGGGCTGGAATGGAAGAAGACATGGGGAAATGGAAGTAACATGGAACCCAAATATCAATTAGAATGCATTTTTCACAAATTATATGCCTAGAGAAATACATACTAGAGAAAGAACAACATAAGATTGGAAGCCAGGGATGGGTCACTCTCTGCCCTGAGGACAAAAATACCCTCATAGATTAGATCAGGGGTGGGGGAACCTGTGGCCTCAAGGCTGCATGTGGCCTCTAGGTCCTCAAGTACATCAGAGGGCCTCACTTGAGGACCTAGAGGGCCACGCGCAGCCTTAAGGCCACAGGTTCCCCACCCCTGGATTAGATCATGGAGTTGAGCACTGGTATATGCTCCAATTGTTTTGGTACTGATAAAGAGTGAGCCCTTCTGTGTTTTACTCTGCATCTAACAAGTAATTCTACTCAAGTGCAATCAACTACATAGTTGGATCAGTTATGAGGTCAGACCTGAGTTCAAATCCAGCCTTAGACATTCACTAGTTGTGTGACCCTGGACAAGTCTCTTAACATTCTCTATATAAAGGAAATTACAACAGCACCAGCTTCCAAGAGTTGCTGGAAGAAGAAAATGAGAGAACATTTGTACAGCACTCTCTAAATGCTCATTGTCATTAGACTCCCTAGATTAATTTTTTAGAAATAAGAGAAAAACATAAAAAACAATGTAATAATTCCTTTTGATGTAATTACATTACACAGACTTCCCTCCATGAGTTTCTGGGATCTTCCAGGGCACTTTCCAAAAGGCCCTCTCTCTGCATATGGCTTAGAATTTAAAGTCCTTATTACATCCCTCTCCTCTCACTTTACAGAAGAGGAAACTAAGGCTGAGAGAGTGTGACTAAGCCAGAAACTCATATCCTGGTCACTGGACTCAAAATCCAGCACAGATCCCCAAGCTGCCCCAAACAGCCTTTAGAAAGCCTGCCCCTTCATTTACAGCTGAAGAAAATGGAGCCTAGAGACAGAAAGAGGTTAGTCCGTATGGACAGTAAACAGCAGAGCTGAGATTTGAATTCGGGTCCTCTAATTCAAAAGACAATACTCTGCCTCCTATGCCAACTTCCTAGAAGGACCTTCAGAGACCACTCTGTCCCAACCCTTCATTTTACAGTTAAGGAAAACAGCCAGCCCACCCAAGGGGCTAGTTTTTAACGGAGACAAACATTCAGCTCTAACACGGGGACAGAACATGAAAGAAAATCAACAGAGCGAGCATAATTAACATATACTTCCCATAAAGAAAAAAAGTTACAGAGGTGGAAAGAAAAGGCCAGATGGAAATGCCACATGCTGGAGAATTAAAACCCTGCTCGATGTCCATCACCTTGGTAGGAGAAAAGAGTCATTTAAAATTGTCCTGTAGCTTCCAAGTGGTTTATAACATTCCATAAGAAAAGCAGGTGACAGAAAATGCTAAGAAACGCAAAGATTGGGAACCTGCTGCTAAAAAGTTGGGTTCATCAAATACAGACGTCTGAGGAGGAGGCAGAGCAAGGGGACAGGTGCAGGGTTACCATAGCGACAAACACAAGAGTGAATCCAGTGGCTAGAACCAAGGCTTGGTTTACTTTGGGGATTGTGTTCAGGAAGCCTGAGAAAAAGAAAGGTAGGTGGATGTAGCTGCTTCTAACCAAGAAGGGAGAATCTCAGGTGCCTCACCAGAGTACATTACAGTGTTCTAATAATAATAATAATGTGGCATGAGCACTTCATTAAAATTTATTTTCATTCACAAGAACTGCTGTGATTCAGATGACTGCTGGTCCCAAGAAAAACTAACTCACTTTAGACTGAAGGATAGGGAACACCAACTGACCTAAAAGACGAATGGAAATGGTTTCTATTCGAGAAGGAGCATTTACTGTGCCTTATATTTAGCTCTCTTTTGGACCTTGCTCCTCATTGTATTCCCATTTATTCTTCTTTTTAAAGAGTAGTTCAATATTTCATTTCCTTATTTTGATGAAATAGTTATATTTTACATCAAAAGGAATTATTATAGTGTTTTTTTATGTTTTTCTCTTATTTCTAAAAAATCCATACCCATGATAAAATGCAGAGATCAGACTAGTACCATTATCCACCTAGTGGCAATTAACTAGACTGCAAACAGATACTGCGCCTGGTAGGCACCAATCTGCCTCTAGGTTTCCCAAATCTATACTTTTTCAGCCCAGTTTTCTGACAGTGCCTACAAGACTCTGCTTACATAGCCAGAATTTATATTCTATCTCCCCTTTACATAGGGCATGGAATTAATTTTAAAAACGAAACAACTTAACCAGTCCCTGCCCTGTAGAAGGGGAAGGTAGTTGAACTAAGGTTGATAAGAACTATTTATTTACATCCACAGTGGGTGCCAGAAAGATCCAGTGGGGTCAGGCTGAGAGGACAGGGAGGGTTTCCTTGAAGGCTCTTTCTCAATGACGGTCCCCAACTCTGTTTGAAGTCAAATCCCCAATGGAACACACCCATGTTAAAAGACTTCTCTCGACCATACTAAATGGACTAACCTCCTCTTCTCTCTGAATGCTTATCCTGAATAGATGGGGTTGAAGAAAGACACAGAACTATTATTCACCCATCTTTTGGGGAATGGCTGAATGAACTATGACCTAGGAATAAAAAGCAACATGGCTACATCACAAGAAACGGCAAATCCAAGAAATCTAGAAAAATATGGAGGGATTTATATTAACTTATATGAAATTATATGATGCAAAGAAAGCAGAACCAAAAGAACAATATGCATGACGTCTAGAATACCATTAACAACACTAAAAAGCAGCCAATCCCCCATAAACAGCAAGGGAGACACTCTGTCCTTGAGAACTGAATAAAACACATCTTCCTGGCGGTAAGGAGCTGGGGAACTAGCGATGTGGAATACAGTGGACCCTGTCAGACATGGCTTCTGGGCCAAATGGCTCTGCTTAAATGCTTTTACCCATCCTACCATATTGATTAAATGTCACCCTTTATCAAATGAAGTCTAGTTCAAGTCCACAGTCTAGTCCAAAGGTCCTACTCGTTGTTCCCTGGACATGAGATCCCAGGAGAGTCTCCCACTGCTAAGACTTCACCCAGGCTGTCCATTCAAGGCTGGGCCTGAGAGCAGCCTCCTACAGGGAGGGGCCATGCCCAAATCCCCAGTAGTTAGCTCTTCTACCCAAATGACTTGGCTGTTGGTTTTTAAATAGAGACTGCTAAATTTACATTTTATTATAAATTTGTTTTATTATACAACTGAACTGTGTGTAGTTACATATGTGTACATACAAATATGCACACATATACATGTGTGTGCATGCATGTACACACACATATATTATCTCTTTGGACCTTGACTTATCCACATCCATATTGTTTCTGCCCAAGAAAACATAAGCTCCTTGAATTTTTTGTCTTTGTATTCCTGGTGTCCAGCCCAAAAGTTGCCACATATTAAGCATTTA
This sequence comes from Pseudocheirus occidentalis, assembly GCA_028646575.1. Lineage (NCBI taxonomy): Eukaryota > Metazoa > Chordata > Mammalia > Diprotodontia > Pseudocheiridae > Pseudocheirus > Pseudocheirus occidentalis. The sequence goes on from CM053598.1 coordinate 16,059,311, forward strand.
ATAAAAGCTTGTTGAATTAAATTGAATTACAAGCAACGGTTCCACTGCAAAAGGCAACAATCTGACTGTTTTTAAAGGAAAGAATATTTTTAAAGGAGCCGACGGAAAGGTCCAACCAGGAGACCACAGTCACATGGTGCTAAGTCAAATTCACCTAAATCACTCAGTGTGGTTTTCACATGACAGTTATAAATAGTCAGCACATAATGGATGGGTCTCCTGCTTGAGGCTGTTGGCCTCAATGTGGCCCCTATAAAGGGCCTGTACATATGAAGGCCTGCCTCTCTCTCCTCTCCTCTCCCTCCCTTCTCCCTTTCTCCCTCTTTCTTCCTTCCTCTCTGTCTCTCTCTCTCTCTCTCTCTCTCTCTCTCTCTCTCTTCCTCCCTCTCTGTCTCTCTCTTTCTCTCTGTCTGTCTCTCTCTTTCTCTGTCTCTCTGTCTCTCTTTGTCTCTCTCTCCTCTCCTTCCCTTCTCCCTTTCTGTTTCTCTGTCTCTCTTTCTCTGTCTCTTTTTCTCTGTCTCTGTCTCTCTCTCTTTCTCTGTCTCTCTCCCGCCTTCCTTCTTTCTCTCCCTTCTTCCTCCTCTCCTCTCTTCTCCCCTCTCTCTTAGGTTGTATGTATCTCATTCAAAGCCCTTCTCAACACTGCAATCTGTTAGGGCTATTACTTTGATGGTTCAAGTCTTAGTATGGATTCTATTGAGCCTCTGAATAAGGCGTCATCGGTGGGAGCCAGAATGGAAAACCAGGGACCAGCATGAAGTCCTGAACAAGCCAAAACAAACAAAAGCATCTTAGGGAATTAGAAGGAATGCTGGCCTCTCAGAAACCCAAGTCCTGCTCTTGGCTCAGCCAAGAGTGAAGGAGCTACATGGCCCTGGGTAAGTCCCTTCCCCTCCCCTGTTTTGGCTGTCTGTGGAGAAACTTAGACATGACAATCTCTAAGGGTCCTTTCCTCTGTTTTGCTAATCCCATAATCCCCTGATTTTCCTTTCAAAACTAGGGAGAGGTAGACCTGCTGTGGAATGACAGAAAATGATGGGAGTGGTCTATTTGAGAGTATTAAGATCCCTTACTTTATGTGTGAAGGAAAAGGAACTTAGGGACAATGACAAGTTCAGAAAACCAGGAGCTCTGTTAACATCTGCAGCCACATCTGGGAGGTGAGGACCATGGGCTAATGGGAAATGAAGAAAAGACAGGGTGGGGCACAGAGCTAGGTGCCCGGGGAACCTGGAACCCTGATACATGGGAATGGAAGAATGTTTTTCTAGTAGTGGTTCTCAATGTTCTGGTCTCAGGACTAACCCTTTATGCTCTTAAAAATTACTGTGGACCCCAAAAAGCCTTTGTTTATGCGGGTCACATCTATTGATATTTACCATATTAGAAATTAAAACATCTTAGTATTATTATAAGTAGTTTTGACCTCATGAACCCCCTGAGTCTCAGGGACACCCCGAGATCTCAGGATCATACTTTGAGAACCACTCTTCTATAGTGTGGCTTGTGGACCATAAAAAAACTGGGGGACACAAGGTGGGGAGGATGGGGTCCATACATGTGATATCACTAGCATAATGTTGAAACCATTGCAACAGATGAGAAACTCATCCACAATTGATCTGGAGTTGACAGAGTTGCCTGAGACACTGAGAAATTAGGGGACTTGCCCAGGGTCACAAAGTTGGGGGCAGGGGGACTGCCAGGTAGACAGGACCTGAGCTTGAGCCTTCCCAACTCCAAGGCTGTTTGAGTCACGGGGGCCAAATCTGAATGCCAGGTCTATGACTTGCTCCCTGTGGGAACTTGGACAAAGCACACAATCTCCTGGGGCCGTCTCCTTGTCTGTAAAATAAGAAGGATGGACTAGATGACCCCTACTAAGAATAATGATGGCCCTCTGTCCACAGAGCTCAACCACCTGCTTGATCATCTCAGCTTCATGATCTAAGTTCCCAGTCAGGTTTCTCTTGAAGACCACAGAGTGGATCCTACCCCACCACACACACACCCCCTCTCTCCCTCTGACCCAATCTGGTGTGTCTAAAATGAGTCTGCATCAGGTGATTCAGAGCACAGAGGGTCTGAGTCCAGCCCCGTCCAGTGAGGTGGTCAAGGCACTTGCCCAATGCCACAGCAGTAAGTGCCAAGGCTGGGATTTCATCTCCCCAGTTTCTATATTCTTCCACATCCCTCCCAAATGTTATCTTTAAGTGCTAACCTGGTAGACATCCTCACTTAAATGTTTCAGGCCTGGGAAACAAACTTTGGGTCTCTAAAATTGCTCGCTTGCTCACTCCTGCTCACTCCACTCTCTCTCATGCTCCTAAACAGAGTGGCACCATTATGCATTAATCCAGCACAAACACATCAAGGCATCTCTAACCTGGGGCTTGTAAAGATGAGCTCCACCAGGAGAAAAGGAACCTCCATGTGGCAGCTTTCCCCAGTCTTCCTTCCCACTTCTCTCATTAGCCCCAATCACAAGAGCTGGTCATCTTAGCTGGCCTAGCACCCACTGGCCCCTGAGAACTAACTCTCCAGGGGCAGCCAACTGGACTGCCTTTAAACCTAATGATGCCAAACGGGAGAAAGTAATGCATCAGGAAGAGATACTGTGCTCCATCTTGGATCTGAATGTCAAAAGAAAAGATGGCGGGCAGTAGAGTGAGGGATGGAGAATCTTAGCCAAGGATTTCGATGTTATAGTGCCTTGTTCCTGCCATAAAAATAATCATGAGGGTGCTTTCAGTTCCACAGAATAAAGTCAGTAAAGGAATCTGAGTATGATTAGTGGCCCAACGGAAAGCGTGCATTTGGAGTCAAAGGCGCTGGGTGAATATCCGACCTCTCACTTAATATTTTTCTGACCTCCGGTGACTCATGTCACTTTCCTAGGCCTCAGTTTGCCCATCTGTAAAATGAGAGGATCAGGCCCCTTTCCAGCTCTAAATCCTTGGGCTGTCTGCCCATCTGCCTGAAGTTACCTTGGAGGGGGCTGGCTCCAGGCACTTTTCTCAACTGCTACCCAGAAAGACAGATCAGAAATGACTGGGGAAGAAAGAGCTTCCACAAAGGACTCCCAACATCCCATCGTAATGACAGCCCCCGGGGCTGGCCGAAGGACGTTTGCAAAAAGAAGACCCGAACCACCCTCTTCGGGGCAACTGGGACAAAAGGACAAACACCAACCCTCTGCGGGCCCAGGGATCCCACTCGGCCCAGACTTCCAGGCACCTGAGGACACTTGCTCATTCTCACTTCTGTCATGTGGAGGTGCTCTGGACATCACGGCTGGTGCTCTGGACCTGGAGGCAGGGATGACCCGACTTCCAATGCAGCCTCTGACGTGTACTGACTGTGTGACCCTGGAAGTCACTTATTGCTTCATCTGCCTCAGTGTCCCCATCTGTAAAATTTCCCATGTGAAGGTCAAACAAAGCAATGTGTGTAAAGAACTTTGTAATTATGGTTGTAATTAACCAAAAGGGATCTTTGAGATGATCCCACCGGATGCCTTAGTTTACAAATGAGGCTCTAGAGCCAAAAGACCTGGGTTCCCTTCTGATACTTATGAACTGTGTGATCTTGGGCAAGTCTCCCTAGATCTCTGCTTCCTCATCTACAAAATGGAGACTTGAACTAGAGGCCCCCGAGGGCTGTTCCAGCATGAGATCCCCATGGTTAAGTACCTAACCCAAGAAAAGTCAAGATTTGAACTCAGGTCCTCCATTCTAAATCTGGTATTTTTTCTACTACAATGGACCTTGTAAAACATGATCGTGTGTTCTCACAAGTCATTATTTTGTTTGTTTCTTTAATTCAGCAAGATGCAGTGGGAAGAACGGGAGCGGAAATCAAGAAAACCTGGGTTCAAATCCCAGCTCTGTCACAAACTAGCTGTGAGACCTTAGGCAAGTCAATACCTTTCTCTGGGCCTGAGAATGCTTAAAACACAGATCCCTCTGATCATTAGAGCCAGAAGGGGACCCTAGACATAGGGATGGAACTGGAGGTCTCATAGGACCACAAATCCACCTCCTTTCCTCCTCTGTCTCCTTCTGTGCTTGGAAAGTAACCTCCTTGAAGGCAGATTGTCTTTTTGCTTGTACAAGTATTCTCAGCTCTTAGCTCAGTGCTGGGTATATAGCAAGGACTTAACAGAAGCTGGCTGATTTACCACCTACTCCAATCTCCTCTAGAACCCAAGAAGTTCAGTGACTCACCCGAGGTCACACAGGTAGGGTGCAGAGCTTTAATTGGAAACCACATCCTGAGACTCCAAACCCATGTTTCCTTTGTACCACACTGCCCAGGACTAAACCAAAAATTAAGCTACATAAATAAATCCTAGGTCTATCAACAGCATGAAGTGCATCCTGCTATATCCTTCCAATCCTCTCCTCCCTGATAACGTGGCCAGGCCAGGGAGAGAGGTTCCAAAGGCAGGCTCACCATGTTTCAGTACTTGGTGTCACAATAACTCCCCCTGAAGAAGAAGCCTGGATGCATTCTGGGGATTGAGAAACCTCCTGGCTTCCTAGTGTGGATGTGGTGAACTCCTGTGGGCGTGGGCGCACAAGCTTTGCGTCTCTACTCTGTTTTTGCTGGCTCCGAAGGTTTCTTCCTTTCTTTTCGTCCTTGCCAGGGGGATTTCTCGGTTTAAGTCAACACAAGACTTTGGGGGCAGAAAGATAACCAGCGGGAGAGTCGAGCCAAGACAGCATGAGACAGAACTCACTTTCCGGAGGGCCTGAAGAACCCGTGGTCTAGGGTTCGGGTGGATGAGAGTGTGGGTTTGGAGATGGATCAAGACATGCATGGAGCGGTGCTTAGTGAGATGCATTCACAAGGTCACCCTTATTTCTCCAGCTAAGTAGTGCCAATCTGGTCTGGCCCCACAAGAACAGTTCAAGGCTGGTCATCCATGACCTTGGAGACCCCAAGGAAATGGGGGAACATGACAGTTGCTTCAAGTATTTGAATGTGAAAGAGGGATTTGATTTATTCTTCTTGGCCCAAAAACTTGGAGCAAGGGTGATGAGCAGTTGTAAAGACACCAATTGGGACCTGACGTCAGGGAAAACACCCTAGCAAGTAGCCTCTCTGGGTCTCCCTCTCCTCCTGGGTGGTGGATGAGATAGATAACTAAGGCCCCTTCCAGATCTAAGTCTCTGACCCTAATTAGAGCTCTCCCAGAGGAGGAAAGGCTACACTGGGAGACAAGAGGGTCCCCTTCACTGAAGGGCTTCACACACTTGGAGACTTGTGGTGGCTGTTGTCAAAGGAATTTCCCATCAGGTCTGGGTTGGAATAATTGGTCTGTGTGGTCTGTCCTGCCTCTGAGAGTCTGTGACTCAGGGGAGGATTTGTAGAGAAGGGGTATTCCATTTGCATTCACACCATCATCCGCATCTTCCTCATCACCACCCCAATCACCCACCAGAAGCCTGGACTGTTCCCCTGGGATGCTGGCAGCTCCGATAGGTGAATGAGGCCGCCCCATCACGTCCTGGAAACTACCTCCAAATCACAGCATCAGACCCACACTCACATCCGCCACCCTTGCCAGAATATGGGCTCATCACATCAGACTGTCTTTCTTTCTTGAATCTGAATCCCTAGCACTTAGCACATGGCCTGGCACAGGTTAAGTCCTTAATGAATGTTTTATCATTCATTCAAGAAAGAGAGAGAGAGACAGAGAGAGAGAGAGAGACAGACAGAGAGAGAGACAGAGAGAGAGAGAGAGAGAGATGAAAAGACACATAGACAAAGATGGAAACTGAGAGAACACTTCAAAAAAGACAAATATGGAGGGTAGGAAGAAGACACGCAGGTAGATACTGGGGAATATTGGCACACAAAGACAGGATGATGAGAACAGGACCTGGAAATGCAGGCAGACAACAGGGAGCCAGTAGAGATTCCTAAGCAGGGAGATGATGTGACCCAAATGAAATCTGAAGAAGGCAACACTGGCATTAATCCATACCCTACGAGCTCTGCAAGAAATAAACCAGTTTGAGGAATAATCATGAAATGCACTGAAAAGGGGAGAAAAGAGAGATGAGGAGACACTCTCTGGTCTACAGGAGATGACCTCAGCCATCTGGACCATGGAATGACTCCATTCCAAGATGGCACTAGACTGAACTAGAACAAACCAGCTAGATTCATGAACCATGGAGCAAAAGGAGAAAGCTTTGCCCATCGTGCCCAAGCACTCATGGTCAAGGTTAGACCTTGGGGTTACTGCTAAGCAGCCACACTTTCTATTCCTAGTTTCCTCATCCCCCAAAACCACAACCCAAACATATGCATGCCAAAAGTCTCAAACAAAACCGAGGGACCATCTACCTTCTTAGAAAAGCCTTGACACCAGCCACTCAGAAGGTTACTGACGAGGGATGTCGATATGCCCTGAGGAGATGGAGCCAGTGCCAGAATCATGGATGTCCTGGTAAATGTTGAACAATCAGTTCCCTGGAATAAACCCTTTGGGATTTAAAGGCCCTTCCCATCCTGGCTGCAGAAAAACCTTGTACCCACAACACACTTTTAAGCTTAATCTGCATCATTAATATCTTCTCCATAACTTAAGTCTAGAAAATCAACAATACAATAAATCAAGCCCTGATTTGTAGCATCTGCTGATTTCAAGGGAAATGCACACACTGAAAAGTAGCCAGCAGTTGTCCCTCACTAGTATGAGCTGGATCCAGTCCACCCCTACATGTCAGACAGATCTTCAGTTATCTGAGAAAATCCGTCATGTACAATGACCATGTCCAAGTCAAACAGAAACAGAAACTCTACAGCTGGATCTCTGCAGGCAGCAGACTTAGAAAACCACATATTAACATTAACTATGTTCTACTGTATTTTTATTTTCTTTTCTTAAACATTTCCCAATTACATTTTAATCTGGTTCAGTAGCCTGGCACAAGATGGAATGACATCACCGCCACCTCTGATACTCTCCCTTCCTTAGATTGCACTGGGGTTTCATTGGTATGGGGACAGCTGAAGCCAGAACATCCCATAAGTTTCTCTTTTATCCCAGTCACTGATGCTCTTGGAGACAAGGAACTAACCATGTTCTGTGAACATCAATCTAATGAACATTTGGAGGCTGGACACATAAAAGCATATTACTGTCTTCAAATTATTTTTAACATTATAACCACCAAGAGAAAAAAATTGAAGAGGGCAGTTTTAATATAGTTGACCATTAATAAAAGTAACCAAACACTCTGATGGCCGCCAACACTATCACAAGTTCTTAAGAACCAAAAAGGACCTCTGAGGTTATTTCAGTTACTATATGTGCTTGAGCAGGAACCCTGTAACATCTCCCCAGAAAACTTCCTTGCAGACTCCCAGCAAGAGGGAATTCCCTCACTTGTGAGCCAGCTCAGTTCATTTTTGGACAATTCTAATTGTTTGATGTCTTTCGTTTTATTGAAACAAAATGAACATCTCTGTAACTTACCCTCATAGCTCCCTTTTCTGCCATCTGGGACCAAACAAACCAAACTGAATCTCTCTTCTACATGCCAGCCCTCCACATACTTGAAGGCAGGTAGCTATCACCTCTCTGTCTCCCCAAGTCTTCTCCTGCCTAAAGCTCCCCAGGTCTTTCTCTTATTCTCTGTATAAGGCACAATTTCCAGTCCTCTTTGCCTCCCAAGCTATCTCCTCAGAGACGGACCAGTTGATGTCCCTGATGACACATGTCACTGTCCTCCAAAGGCACTCTGGACAATCACCACCCTCCTTCCAGATGCTGGGCATTCCTGAAGCCCTTCTTTCTCTCTTCTGTTGGCTCCTCATCCTTCTCCCTCCCCTGAAACACTGACTGTCCCCAAGGTTCTGGTCTCAGCCCTTTTCTCTGTGCACATTCTCTCCCCTGGGGGAGCTCATCCGTCCCTGGCTCGGATTATCACCTCCGCAGAAGGCTCCCACAGTCCGTAGTATCTCTACTCTTAACTTCTCCCCAGAGCGCCTGCCGGGCATTTCCAATAGAAGTTTCACCAACACATACAAAACAACTTATTTTCTCCCCCAAATACTCCCCCAAATCCTCATGTGCTCAAAGACTCAGTCATTTTGGGATCTGGCCATTTCCTCCTCTCTTACACATTCCTTCCCTCCACACACATTCTATGGTCCAGCCATCCAGACTGACTTACTGCTCCTCAAACGTGGCACTCCATTTCCCATCTCCATGTCCTTGCATTGGCCATGCAGACCATTAACTCCAACAGAACTCATGGTTCACTAAGACCCCAAGATCTTTTCTATAGAGGGAGCTAAGTAGTCCAGAGGATGGAGCCCTGGACTTGGAATGAGAAAGACTCAAGTTCAAGTCCTACCTGAGACACTTAATTAAGTTGTGTGACCCTGTTGCTTAACCTCTGCCTCAGTTTCCCCATCTGGAAAACAGGGATAATAGTAGCCCTTCCCTGACAAGGTTGTTGTGAAGATCAGATGAGTTAATACTTGTAAAGTGCTACAGAAATGCCGGCTGGACGGCTAAATTTAGTGCTACTTATTAAGAGTTCCCCTGACTTGTGCGAAGTTTGCACTTGTGTTGCCTTTCTCCACTGCTAATCTTTGTTTTACTGCAGGCATCCTGGTAACTGCAGACGAGACCCAGGGGACTCAGCACAGCCCCTGCTTCAGGAGGGACAGACAGTGCCACCCCCAAACCTGCCAGCGGGGCTGCTGCCTCATCCTCGGGGAGGGGAGGGGAAGAAAGAGACTCTCTTCTTACTGTCCACGGTCCCAGGAAACATCTGCAACTCTCAGTTACAGCCAGTTCCAGTCATTTTACTTATAGAATGAGCTCACTGAGAATGAGCCATCAGTCCCTGCCTTCCTTCTCTCAAAACAGAGGTGAGGGCCTACAGGAGCAGAATGGCATGTAGTGCTCTCAGACTGAATCGTTTCACTCTAGCCCAGCAGTTCTCAACCTGTGGGTCATGACCGACCCCTCTGGGGGTCGAACGACTTTCACAGGGGTCACCTAAGACCATCAGAAAACACATATTTCCGATGGTCTTATGAACCGAGACACCGCTCCTCTACCCGTCTCCAGGCGGGTCCCACATGCAAATACTCCCACATACAAGTATTAAAGGACTGCAGCATTAGGAAGGTTGAGAACCACGGCTCTAGTCAGTTCTGTTTAACTGTTTTGATCACAAAAGGAGAGGGTATATCAGGAAGTAACTGTCATGGGAAAAGTGAATTAATAGTCATTGCTAATACCCTGAAGAATGACCCAGCGGGTAAGCTGTGAACAAATAATAAATGATGAAAACAGTATCAGCAGCTGGGGGGGGGGTGCTTCCCTAAAAACAATGGACTGTAGATAGCATTCATACTATTATTCCCATTTTACAGATGCAGAAACTGAGTCTGAGGGAGGTTTGAAGTCATCTTCTGGAGTCATGTGGCTTAAATGCATCAGAGTCTGAATTTGAACCCAAACCCCAAAACCACTCAGCTGTGACCAAGCCTACAGCGATAACAGAGCCTTTGGCTGGTTGACAGCATTTATCCAAAAAGCTCAGTAAGAAGAACCTACTGAGAGAAATAAAGGGCAAACTCCCACAAGGTCCCAGGATTGACATGCTCAGATTAGGGGGGTTGTTGGGTTTGGGTTTTTTTTTTTCAATCTCAGCCTAAGCTTTCCTCATTGTGGGAGGATGAGGCTTCAAGGTGATGCAGCAGATAGAGTGTGGGCCTGGAGTCAGAAAACCCTGAGTTCCAATCTGACCTTATATAACTTACTAGCTGTGTGACCCTGGGCAAGTCTTTTTACCTCAGTTTCCTTACCTGCAAATGGAGATAATAACAGCCCCTACTTCGCAGAAGTTGTTGTGAGGTTCCAATGAGAAAATATTTATTAAAAGTGCTTAACAGTGCCTCACACACAGTCGGTACT
>CM053598.1:16069765-16101696 GCA_028646575.1 Pseudocheirus occidentalis
TTGTTGTTGTTGTTGTTATTATTTGTTATTATGCAACTGAGTAATAAGATATACAGGCACTGGGGTAAGGAGATCCATCTTGCCCTACCGGAAAGTCAGAGGGGCTTTGGGGGAGAATATAGAAAAGAGCAGATTGGGAGAGGGGTACACAGTGGGATCACTGTTTGGGGGTGGTGGGTAGGGGAAAGACAGGGAGAAAATTTGTAACTCTAAATCTTCTGAAAATGAATGATGTAAACGGAAAATAAACATGAAATTTAATTTAAAAAAATAAAAAAGTTTTTAAGTTCAGATTAAGAACCTGATCTGAGACTAAGTGATTGAAAAGCTAGGAATCCACATCAGTGAAGGGAGTTTACACACCAAGTGTTCCCTATACCAATGAAATCAAAATTCTTGACAAAAAAAAAATCCCAAGGGAAAGGAAAAACAGATGCACTTCCAAGTTCTTCCACGGCTAAACAGACCCGCTTCAAGTAGAAGAGTCTGACATAAACATACCAAATCAGGCATATTTTCCAGGAGAGGTAAAAATTATACTGTAACCAGCAAGAATGTGCAAGCCAGCAGGCTCCTGGCTTCCTGTTCAGGCCAAACCATGACAGGCCACTGGACCCCAGAACACAGAGAAACTTGAGAATGTGATACCGTTACAATTGTTAGCCACGGAATGTAAGGAAATGCTTTAAACTACAAGTTACACAAATCTATCTCCAATATTTATCTTTCAGAAGAGTCGATTCAGCATCTCGGGGAGCCGAGAGTTTAGAAAGAACTCAGCCCTTCTCCACCAGCCTGCATGATGATGATGAACGTCAAGGCCGTTAAGGCAAGCCTGGTTACGGCAGGACGCTGCCTCCCTCCACACCCATTTCTGTGCAGGAACAGGAGGAAATATTCAACACCCGGGTTTTCATGGAGGAGTATATGAGGTTTGATGAAATTGAAAAAAAAAAAGTCCTTTCTGCTAACAACAAAAGATAACAAAATCACATGCAATCGGATATTCCTGAAAAAAACGGAGCATTGGACTCATGGGTCAGGAAGCCTGCAGATGCTCCCAGCTCTTCTGCCCGCTAGCTGTGTGACTTGGGACACATTAGGTACCCTCTCTGAGCCCTGAGTTCTTGATCTCATCTGCCTTATGGTCCTCAGAGGAGAGAGCCAGCTCTCTGGACATAAAGCACCCGAGAGGCCGGGGCTAGAGTTTGTCTTCCATTAATTTCAAAAACCATCATCATTCAGAGGGATCCTCATGACTGTGCACACCTCACTGACTCTGAGAAATTGGACTAGTGAACTTTTTTTTAAGCTGGTCTATAATTTCATTAGCATATTGAGTGTTCAGTGGGACTGGCATCTTCTCTGCGACTCAAAAGACAAAGAGAGTTGCTTGGGACATTTAAAGATAAGTGACTCATCCAAGACCTCTGGGGCTCCTGGGCCAACCCAGCCTGGGGATTAGAAACAATATTCTCGGTTCCCAGCCTCTTCTCAAAATCTATAATGATAACATGAGTGTAGAAATACAGCCTTAAGGTTCACAAAGTTGCGCGCGCACACACACACACACACACACACACACTCACACTCTTGGGAGAGTTGTGTTACCTTGGATTCAATTTGCCCACGCCTCAGCTTCCTCATCTCTAAAATGGGGGGTTGGCCTAGATGGCCTCTGAGGCCTCTTCTAGGTCTATATTAATAATTCCTTGATTATTATCCCCATTTTTGCAAAGTGGTACTAAGACAAGAATCCACCTGTGCTCACACTGGTCCCTGACTCCCAGTCCAGGGCGGTTTCCACCATGCCACATCCCTCCACAGCTAACACTAGACACTCTTCTCCACATCTATCCCTCCCACCTTGCTAGAACATGCAGTTAGCAAATTAAGGCATCAGGGCTAACAAGTTTTAATGTTGGAAGTCAAATCTTCTACCCAGTGATTAGGAGGCTACTTCCTTCCAAGGGGGGCGTGGGTTGCACCTTCTGCAGGGAGCACATCCTGCGGCCGCCCCACCTGTCAGGAATCTCTTCTAGACAACATTCACTGGACTGACTGTCCACACCTGGTGCTCCCTTCCCTGTGCACACACCTTGCTCCCCTCACGGACCAGAAACACCTCAAGCCCAAGCAACGCTTTGCTTTTTGCCTTCTTACAGTAAGAGCTTCCTATGTTTGCTATCCCTGACTCATTTTCAGCTGCATCGACTCTTCCTGGTCCTGTTAGGGGTTTTCTTGGCAGAGACACTGGAGTGGTTTGCCACTGACTTCACCAGCTCATTTTATAGATGAGGAACCTGAGGCAGAGTTAAGTGACTTGCCCAGAGTCACACTGCTAGGAAGAATCTAAGGCTGGATTTGAACTCAGGTTTTCCTGCCTCCAGGTCCAGCTCTATCCACTGTACCAGCTAGCTGCCCCCAGCTAGTACAGAGTAGGGACTTAATAAACGTTTAATAAAATACCCTCACTGGATCTGTGATCTCAGCAATAGGGATGTTCCCTCCAAAGATGCAGATTTCTACCCATATTTGACCATTCTGAGGCTCTGGTCCATATCTTCCTATAAACTGTCATCCTTCACCATGTAACTAACCCATCTTCTCTTCCCATCATACCTTTCTCAGACAACACGTTTTACTCCTGTTAATCTCCAAAGCCCCTCATTTGCCCATCATGAGTTAACAGGATACAACATAGAACCAATAAATGTTTGTTAAATTAAAATCAGTGCTAGAAGCAAAGACAGATTTATTAGGTGTTGGTATATTTAGCATAATTCCAGATTACAAAAGGAAAATATGAATTCAAAAGGCCAAAACATTTTAAGCTAGAAAGGAGAAAAAAATCAGATGGCTCTGAAAAGACACATAAACAAAAGAAATACAACTCTTATGAGACTCAAGGTTTGATTTTGTTTGGGGGGAAAAAAGCAAGATTAAGCAGGGGATCATCTTCCTTGGGCTTTGAGTCAATCATAGACGGTACCAAGGAGCTGGAATCCTACTGGACTGATCCTTTTCCAAGCAGTTTCCTACAAAGCATCCTCACAGGCCAACATCCCCAAGAGAAGAGGAACCTGTGTCCCTGGAAGCCCTTGGCCACACAGCCACAGGTCCGTACCTTAACACTGACCTTCCCTTGGGCCCTTTGGGTGACAGAAGTCACAGACACTGCTCAGCCTGGGACTGAAAGCCCTGACAACCCACCCTCCCTGCCTAGCTTCTGCTCACTTCTTGCTGCACACTATATTCCAGTCTGACATGTCATCTCCCACCTCCACGCAGATTCTACAAGCCTGGAATGCAGGCCCTCCCTCCCCACCGCCTTGCAGAATCCCCTTCTGCTTTCAAGGCTCAGTTTAGATGCCAATCACCCATTAAGGAGCAGAATATAGGGAGAAGTGGGCAGGAAGACAGGGCTTCAAGCCCACCTCTAACCCACAGAGGCTGCATGACCCCAGGCAAATCACAACAACCAATTACAACTGTTTTAATTGGTAGTACATAATCATAGCTAACATTTACATTTACCAGGCACTGTGCTAAGTACTTTACAATTGACATCTCATTTGATCCCCATTTTATAAATGAGAAAACAGAGACAAATAGAGAATAAGTGATTTGCCAAGGGTCACACACCTAGGAAGTACCTAAGGCTGGATTTGAACTCAGGTCTTCCTGACTCCAGGTACAGCTCTACCCTCCCCCCTTTTCAGCTCAATTGTGTATGTGGCCTTCTACCATTAGAATGTAAGCTCCTTGAGGGCAGCAGCTTCCTTTCTGTTTATTTTTGTATCCTCAATCCTTAGTACAATGTCTAGTATATAGTAAGCACTTAAAAAAATGTCTCCTTCCTTCCCTCCCTCCTTCCTGTTATAATAGTCCAAATAAGGGTCTGCATTGGGGTGGCAGCCACATGAATGGAGGGCAGGGGACACAGATCAGAAATGCTGTTGAGAAAGAAGCCAGATTTGGCAGCTGCCTATCTACGTGGGCTAAAGAAAAGCACAGAGCCGAGGACAACCAACAAGGTGGCCTGGCAGGGTGGCAGCGCCCTCCACAGTAAGAGGTAAGGTTGGAAGACAGGAAGGCGTGGGGGCAAGGAGCACTGGCCAGCTGAGGCTGAGCCCCCCCCGGGGCACATCCAGCACAAGGTGACCACCAGAGAGCCCACAACGCAGGACTGGCGCTCACAGGCCGGATGCGCTGTAACCTGCACAGACATTATCACTGAACCCAGGAAAGCTGATGAGGTCACAAATGACAGACTGGCGCAAAGGGGGCCCAGGAGGAAGTGCTGGGGGGCACACTTGGGAGTGTGAGGCAGCAAGGAGCTGCCAAAGGAGGGACCCCGCATTCTGGCAGAGCAGCTCTGGTGTCATCCCCCCCAGCTGCAAGCCTCCATAACAGTGCCTGAAACAGGCGGCGATGCAGACAGCGCCCAGGGAGACTTCAACTCAAACCCAGCCTCAGATGCTTACAGCTTGGGACTCAGGGCAAGTCACATAACCTGTGTCTACCTCGGTTTTCTCAACTGTAAAGCAGACCTAATAAGAGCATCCGCCTCCCAGGACTGCAGCGAAGTCCAAATGAGATGGCTGTGAAAAGCCCTTTGCCTGCTGTACACAGCAGACACCACATAAATGCTTGTCCCCCTTCCTGCCATTAACCCATCAAGTTCTGCTTTATTCCTCAACGTGCTATCTTTCCACATAAGAATGCAAGCTCTTTGAGGGCAGAGACTGCCTCATTTGCTTGTATTTGTAACCCCAAGGTTAAGTACAGAGCCTAGTACACACAAAGCACTTATTAAAGAATAAAAATAATAAGTAATTTAATAAAATTTACTTTAAAAATTAAAATGTAAACAATAAATAAAATTTATTAAATTATTGAATTACAGCTTAATTTTAAATACAATTTAAATTTTTTTTTAATTTAATAAAAATGCTCTCTATCTGTACAGGAGGAGGTGAGCCGCAGGGAAAAGCGCCAGCGAGAGGGGAGGAGACCGAGGCTTTGAGAAAAGGTCACAGAGGAGAAACCCGTAAGGAGAGAACCTGGGAAAGAGAAGATTCCGTCAGGGGAGGCCAGGAGTCCTGTCTCAGACGGCTTACAGGAGAGAAAGCGGAGTGAGAGGCGGCGAGCACGGAGAGCTTTGTCAAGGAGCTTGGCTGAGACAATAAAGCCTGACCAGCCGGCCAAGGATTCAGGATCTAGCAAGGCCTGTTTGGTTTTAAACCCGTTCAGTCACTTTTCTGTCATGTCCAACTCTGCACGACCCCATTAGGGGTTTTCCTGGCAAAGATACTGGAGGAGTTTCCTATTCCTTCTCCTACTCATTTGACATGTGAGGAAACTGAGGCAAACAGGGTTAAGTGACTTGCCCAGGGTCACACAGCTAGTCAGGGTCTGAGGGCAGATTTGAACTCAAGACAGAGTCTTCCTGACTCGGCTATGATGCCCCCAGCTGTTTTCAATGGGAGAGATTTAAGCAGCAAAGGAAGAGTCGGCCAAGGAACCTTCCATCTTCCCCTCCCGTGGTGTTCTCCTCAAAGCCTCTTGCCTTGTTTGGCCCAGATCCCTTCCTACCATGTTTTACCCTCATGCAGGCATGTAGGACTTCCTCCCCCAGTCCCATAGCTTGTCATTTTCTTTGCATCTCCCCACGTGGGACCTGGGCACCACCCCCCCCTCCCCGCACAAAACTGATGCTTCATCAATTAACCAATCAACAAGCATTTATTAAGTACCTACGCTTGCTAAACAAATGAAAACTGCATTACCAGCCTCCTTAGCTCAGTCACCTTCGTAAACAACCTAGTGTCTACACAGCTCGATGCAGCAAAGCCTTGAGAAACTGGAGTAAACTGAGACAGCGTCTCCGCTTGCTGACCAGGACTACGTCCGCAGGTCTGGGGGCCGCTGAGAAAGGGAATGGAGGGGTAGGAATCAAAGGGAAGGATATAGGTGACAAGAAGGAAAGACGGGCTGGTCGCACGGCAAAAAGAAGGGACCAGGGCTGGGCAGTCAGTGCATTCCAGTAGTGCCTTGGATAGGGTTCAAGAAACATACAAGGGCCCCCAATATGTCCGGTCGCCCCCTTGTGGTGGATTTTTGAGACCGCAGACAGCAGATGCCCAGGACGGCCCAGGACAGAGGGCTCCCACCCAAGCCAGTGGAGGGAAGTCACAAATTGGTGACATCTCGGATTGATCTGAATACATGAGAGGGAACTACTTGGGATATTTACTGAGCGTGGATTTAGGTTCCATATTTTCAAGTTTAAAAGCACATAAACAGAACATCTGACATCCTGCAGGTTTCTGTTCTTTGCTTTATACTCAACTTAAAGAAAACAAAAACTCGCCTTTTCTTGATCTCTACCAGACCTCCTCTAACCATCCCCGGTGAAGCCACAGGCAGGAGCAGACAGCCTAGGAAGGGTCCCGCGTGTTCACACTCTTGGATCTTAACCTTCTCATTCCTGGAAACATTGCTAAATAGTACCATTTGCTGGGGAGGGGGGGAGGCAATTGTGGTTAAGTGACTTTCCCTAGGTCACACAGCGAGGTTTTTTTTGTGGAGGCTGGATTTGAATTCAGGTCCTCCTGACTCCAGGGCCGGTGCTCTATTCACTGCACCACCTAGCCGCCCCCTCATTACTAAATATTAGAAGTTGTCCCAACCTGCTCCTAGTCATATGGTCCATTTAAAAGGAATTCCCACACGTTTAACAGAAGCACTGCCTGATGAGGAAAGAAATTTTTCATCTGACCTCAGTCCAGAGCAAATCCTTTTCAGAAGTCCCTCCTCAGTCCGGACCTGGCAGTGCTGGGGATGCAAAGATGAAAAATGATGCACTCCCTAACCCTAAGGAGCTAGTGATCTGCTCCCCGGGGGGGCTGACAAGTGCACAAAGAAGCCTGGTGTGTGACAAAGACGATGGGGAACGAGAGAAATCTTTGGAACCATCTGTGGAGAGAAGGTACAGGTAGAGCCGGAAGGCAGAGAGGGAATCAACCCAGCTCACCTTATTACACACCACTCTCTTTGGCCTTGTTACACACAACATTCCACCTCCCATCTGTACCTTTGTACGGGCGTCTCCCATGCTTGGAATGCATGGGAGACACAGTAATATCAGTAATGCCACCTGTTCTGGAGCAATTATCTTTTTTAAGTATAATTTTTAAAGGTTATTCAACTTCCCCCCAAATGTGTCTCCGTACCTCGGTTCTTCGAGGATTCACTGGTCATTTTAAAACATTAACTAAAAGGATTTCTGAAATGAGGACTCTCTTGGCCTATCAACATTTTCGCTCTTGGAATTTTTGGTCCATTACATAGAAGAATTTCTCTACCAGTGAAAATATAACTGATTAAAGATTAACCTACCCCCAGGACACTCTCATTTGGAAAGAAATTCCAAACGTTATAATCTCCAAATCACACTCTGTATGTTTAGGGAAAGACAATCTTGTTAATTTGCCCGTTTCCCTTGGAGACCTCCAACTGAGTTCTTTTTTCCCCAAAAAAGCATACATAAGAGCTTCTGAAAATGGTAACAAACAGATCCAATTCATTTTAAAAGAAAACAGCCGAGGATATCTGGCACTTATTAACACACGGACCAATACAAACAGAGTCTAAGATTCCAAGAAGTTCCAAGGTGCTAATTTTCTGAGGGGATGGGGGAGGAGGAGGAGCAAACCTGTCACTGTCGAGAACTCCTGGTACCAAAATCCCTCCCTGACACAGATCGGCAATCATCTCTAACTTAGAGTCTGAAAACTGCCTGTAACAGAGCGGGTAACGGATGCTCCCAATTGTACCTCTGGGCAGATTGGAACCCAAGTCCTCCTGAGCCCTCTCTCTTCTCTATACAGGTGCCTCTCAGCAACACACTAAATGTGTGTGTGTGTGTGTGTGTGTAATCATACAAATGGCCTCTGAATAAATATTGGTACCACACAAAAATTACGTGGTGACCCTATTTGTTGAC
This sequence comes from Pseudocheirus occidentalis, assembly GCA_028646575.1. Taxonomy (NCBI): domain Eukaryota; kingdom Metazoa; phylum Chordata; class Mammalia; order Diprotodontia; family Pseudocheiridae; genus Pseudocheirus; species Pseudocheirus occidentalis. The sequence continues at coordinate 16,077,777 of CM053598.1, forward strand.
TCAGAAGTGATCAGGAGCACAGTCGTCTGTCTGAAGACCTAATGAGTTAGGCTCACTGAAAGCTGGGACAGCTTCATTCTTTTTGTGGGCATCCCAGGTGCCTAAACAGTGCCTGGCACACAGCAGGCACTTAATAAATACTTGGCAACTGACTGCATGGAGGTCAATTAGAAGCAGAAACATAGGGACATCTAGGTGGTGTAGTAGATACAGCATCAGGCATGGAATCAGGAGGACCTGAGTTCAAATCTAGACTCAGACATCTGTGACATTGGGCAAATCACTTAACCCAACTGAGGAAGGAAGGAAGGAAGGGAGGGAAGGAGGGAGGAAGGGAAGGAGGGAGGGAGGAAGGAAGGAAGAAAGGAAGGAAGGAAGGAAGGAAGGGAGGGAGGGAGGGAAAGAAATGGAAAAAAGGTAGAAACATGGACCTGAGTTCCAATTCAACCTCTGACACAGAAGCAAGCAGGTCAGCCTCTCTGAGCCTCTTTCCTCATCTGCAAAATGAGGATAAGAAACCCACCCACCCCAGGGCTATTGCAAAGATCAAACGCAATGATGCAAAATGCTTTACAAACCTTAAAGTGCCCTCAAAATACCCATTACTGCTACTGTTGCTTTGCTGGCTATTCCTTACCAGGCCCAGTTTCTTCCCGTATGGTTGGGTACACAAGTCCCTTTGTCTGAGACTAAAGACACCAGAAGCTTGCAGGCTTTACAGGTAAACATTCAATTTACTCCATAGGTGCTGGGACCCTGGGGAGGGATCGGAGAACTGTTATTACTTATAAGAAAGTGAGTTTAAGCCAAGACGGCTTAAGTGTTCTGGGTTAGTGAAAAGAGACTCAGAAGCTGCATTACATGACCCTGTGTAGGGCTGTGGGGGGGTGGAGGGCCTTCCTTCTGCCAACTCCTTCTTTCCCGATGGCAAAGGGACAAAGAAGTCTGACGGCAAGAGATCTGTTTTGTGCCTACAAATTCTGGGGAAAGGAAACATGAAGACTGCTCACACCCTTGCCCACTTCTCTGAGACTCAGTTTCCTCCTCTGTAAAATGCATATGTTTCACGAGATGGTCTCTAAGGTCACCTGCAGCCCTAAAGGAGCATTAACTTCTTTATATCTTTCGATAAGAATAATGGGGGGCTTGTCCCGGGACTTTTTCTGTCTAAATTCCATTGAAAATATGAGAACAAGGTCATTCAAAAAAATAAACGTCACTGCCTTTTTTAGAGCATTTTACGGTTTAAAGCACATTTGACATATTACGTGACCTCATTTGAGCCTCACAACAATCTCGTGAGGGGGGATCTATGGCTGGTGTTACCCCCAGTTTACAGAGGAGAAGAGATACGAAGCGGCCTGCTCATGGTCAGATAGTTAGGAAGCATCAGAGGCAAGATCTGAACTGTGGTCTTCTTGAGGAAGACTGGCCTTCTAACAAGTTCGACTTCTCAAGCCAAAGTCTGCCCACTGCAAAGGTGATTCAGAGAACATAGACATCAACCCACAGAAGAAACAGAGGAGGGGCTGATTCCCACTGACTCACAGAAGGTCTGGGATAAGACCTCATCTCATCTAATGCCATCAAATATTACAAATGGGGAAACTGAGGTCTGGGGGGGAAGAACTCACCCAAGGTCAAGTTGCTATTTAGTGTCGAATTTGAACCCATGTCTTTGCATTCCCAAACCCCAGGTCTCTTTACACTAAATGTTGGTGACTTTGTAAAGGCCTAGAAATTCCTCTGATCTCCTTTGGCCCCTCCTGTCTGCATGGTATGCATTGGTGTACAATCATTTCTACATTCATCTTTCCTAAAGCAACCCAAATACATCCAAGAAACAATTCTCTTGAAATGTCTCAAGAGGGAAGTTTTTTTTTTTTGAGGCATCCAATCCTCAAAAAAAAGAGAATTTTTTCTTTACCAATATTTTCCTTAAAATAATTTGCTTTAACAGTTAAGTTTTTCTTCAGGAATGGAATACCTAATAAATGACAACTAGAATCTGTTATACCCAAACAAAGAAAAGGTGGTTCCTTGGGAATGTGGCTTACAAAGGCTTTATCAAGTAAGATGGAGGAACTTTCCTGGAAAGTTACATAATTCAAAACACACAGAGAAACATCCTTCTCACACGAGCCAGATGGTTTTCCCAGAAGGAACAAGTGGGGATGATGGCAAGTGTGCGGCAGACCCAAAACCAAAGAGCAAAACGCCCCCGTTTGTGCATTTCCAAAGTGATTGTTTTGGAAAACATGTTGTCCTCTCTCAGGCTGTCCCCAAAAGGCCTCAAGTGACTACCACAAGCCCAAGTCCTCCAAAGTTGAGGCACCCTCCTAACAAAATCGGGATAAGGGATGGGGACTTGAAAGAGACCTGATCTGCCTTGAACCTGTCCTCAAGCTACTTGATTAACCTTCACAGGAAATTTGGGCAGGTGGCTCACTTTGTTAGGCTTTAATTTTACAAACTGAAGTCCTTACAACCTTCCTGGTTTCTTACTGTTACACAGAGGAAGGTACCAGTGTTGAAGTCACACTGGTCAGCTACAGCTTTATACTTGCCCAAAAAGTCAGAGTTACCTTGGGTAAATGTTAACATGCAAGGTCAGAACTGATTCCGAGTCTGGCACGGCCACAAATTTTTCTGGTTAGGGAAAGGAAAAGAAGGGAAGAAAACAGGAGTTTAAAACCTGCCCTCTTGCTCATACTTCATTTTCCTGTATGTTTGTTTGTACTTAGATGTTTGCCAGCCATTTCCCCCTTTAGACGGTGAGAGCCTAGAGAGCAGAGGCTCTCTTCTATCCCCAGGACTTGGTACTCGGCAGGATACACAACTGTCAGTTAATAAATATTTGCTGACTTTGACTTGTTGCCTCGATTTGTGAAACTCAAACTAGGACGTTTATATTCCTAGGATGGGAGACTTATTCTGAAATGCATTTGGCTCAGCATGGGTCCTCCTAACCCCATCAAGAGATGCAGGCAACCCTGTGCTCACAAACACTGGCACTGCCCGAGAATCTCCCCGGTGATAGTCACGGCTCAACCCCCCCTTTTATCCTGGCCCTTTCTGGCCAAATACGGGGTGGGGTGGGAATCCCGTCCTAAGCCGTGAGCCTCATCTCCGAGGCCCCTCAGCTGGAGGAAGTGGATACTGACAAGGGGAAGGGGGGAGACGGGAAGAAAGTGACAGAAAGAGTGAGCGGGCAGGAAAGCCGTCGTAGGCCGGGCTCAAAGCGGCCTCCAGCCCCAAGTTCGGGTGCCCTCATCTTGCTCCGACGGCGCCCAACTCCAAGCTGAAGCGCCCCTCAAAGAAAAGTTTGGCTGCCGATGGGGGTCAGGACCGGGAGATCCTCCCCAGGCCGGCGCGGGAGTGGAGGAGGGGGGTGAGTTTCCTAAGTTAGTAGCGGGGCTCCCTACCCCTCCCACCCCCGCTGCTGAGGGATTCCCCCCACGGAGGCCCTGCTCCACTCCGCCGGGGGAGACTGGAGGCGGGGACGGGTAAGGAGAGAGAGGGGAGGAGGAATCATTTCCTCCAGGCCCCCTAGGCCAAGAGGGAAGAGGAGGGCTCCAAGAAAGTGAGCAGCAGCAGCTGCGGAGAGCTTGGAGCCAGGCAGGGACCCGGGCCGGGGAAGAGGCGCCCGATCTGGGCAGGGAAGGGGATGACCAAGCCCTGAGCGCCCTGGCTGGCAAGGAAAGCGCTTTGTTGACCTTAAGGCGCTACAGTCATCTAGGCAGATTCTCAAAGGAGCAAGACTTGAGAAGGGTGTTAAACATCATCTAAACGGACACGCACCCCTAGTTTCGCCGATAGGGAAACTGAGACCCAGGGAAACGTAGTGACTTTTTGCAAGAAAAGAGAGGCGTGTCCCAGGTGCTTCAGTGGAAAAGCCCCGGGAAACCCGGGGCTGCGAGAGGTCGCAGGGGACGGAGAGGCCCGGGGTCCGAGGGGAGTAGAGGGTGGCCCGGGGTCCGAGGCGGGGTAGGGGGAAGCTACCTTGTAACATGGCCTCGAGTTTCTTCCTGTCCACGCGGAAGCGCTCCTCGCTCCACTCGGGGCTGGGCAGCGGGCCCCCGGCCAGGTCGTCCTCGGAACCAGGCACGGGCGAGTCGGTGCTGCGCTCGCTCGTGGAGCCCGGGTCCGACTGCGCCGCCAGGTAGCCCGGCTCGGCCTGGGCAGCCATGGTGCGCGGGGGCTCGGGCTCGGGCTCGGACTCGGGCTCCGGCCGCCGTCCTCTCCACCACCGCCGCCGCCGCAGCCGCCTCCTCCTCCGCGGGCGCCGCCGCAGCCGCTCCTCCTCCGGCGCCTCTGCCTCCTCCCCTTGCGCCTCCTCCGCCTCCTCGGACTGGCCCTCCTCCGCCTCCCCGGCCCGCGCCGCTAGCTCGCCCCCCAGCAGCCCGAGCCGCTGGAGCCCGAGCCGGAGCCGCCGCGCCCCGAGCGCATCCCAGCGCGGGCCCCCCCAGGCTCCCGGGCCCGCCCCTGCGGCTGCCCTTGACGATGCTGTTGCCCTGGGTCCTGCCTCCGAGCACTGAGCGCCCCGCGGCTGCCGCTGCCCGTGCCGCTGCCCCTGCTGCTGCTGCTGCTGCTGCTGCTGCCCGGCCACCCGCCGCCCAGGCTGAGGCTCCATCCGCCCCCCCTCCGCGGCCCGTGGGCCCCCGCCCACCCTGGCCGCCTCGGCCTTCCATTGGCCCGGACAGACCACGGCGGGGCGGGGGCGAGGGCGTGGAGGCTGTGGGACCACCCCCGGCACCCACACACACCCCGCACACACGGACCTCCCGCCCCCACTCTGTCTCTCTCTCTGTCTCTGTCTCTGTCTCTGTCTCTGTCTCTGTCTCTCTTTCCCTGTCCCTCTCTTCTTTTTCTTCTCTCTTTGTCTCTGTCTCTGTCTCCCTCTCCTCCCTCTCTCTTCCCTCTTTCTCTTCTCTGTCTCTCTTTGTCTCTGTATCTCTTTCCCTCTCCCTCTCTCTCTGTCTCTGTCTCTGTCTCTGTCTGTCTGTCTGCCTGTCTCTCTCTCTCTCTCTCTCTGTCTCTCTCTCTCTCTCACACACACACACACACACACATACACACACACACACACACACACACACACACACACACACACACTGCCGTCCAAACAAATGCAAACACCCTGGACAGGCAAACATCTCTCCTGTCCTGACCCTCCTCCAATGTACCTGAACATACCCCCCTCCACCCTAAAACACGCCACCCTTACAATCTCAAACACATCAATCTCCACATTGCCTCCCATTCAGACACACACACATCAAAGACACATCTATGCACATCCCGGTGCATCCTACCTCAGTGGACACAAACACATCCCTAGAGGTGGAATGACACATAGGAGAAAGTCCACAAACGTTTATTAGGCCGCTATTATGTGTAAGGGCTGGGGATACAGAGAAAGGTCAAAGAGTCTCTGCTCTCAAGGAGTGGCCCATGGGGGTACTGAACAACCTTGATGAGAACTGGAGGGAAAGGCCCTGGCTTGGACCTGGCACTGCAATTGGCTGCCTGCCTGGTGGGGAAATTAGGCCTAGAGAAGTGTGGAGACTTACCCAGGGTCACATAGCCGAAGATGAACAAATGAGGTCACGGAGGCAAAGCGCCGCAAAGTTAAAGCACAATGACAATGCTGTCTATTGTGCTGAAGGAGAGGAAAAAAAGGGAGCGTTAGTTAAGCACCTACTGTGCAATGAGTGCTCTTAAAAGAGCATCTCATGATCCTCACAAACACCCTGGCAGATAGGAGCCGTTATTGTCCCCACTTTATAGAGGGAGAAACTGAGGCAAACAGGTTAAATGACTTGTCCAGGATCACACAGCTAGGATGTGTCTGAGGCTGGATGTGAACTCAGGTCTTCCTGACTCCAGGCCTAGATCCACTTTGCCACCAGATGTTTTTTTCTCTCCCCCCACTGCCCATTCCTCATAATGTCATGACCAAGCTCCCAGACAGTGTAGGTGTGCCTCGAGTCAATCATGTTACTTTCTCCATGAACCATTCCCTCCTCTTCCATCTCCAAATCACCCTAATACCCTCTGTCCAGCTGTCTCTCCTTTGCCCTTTGTCCTCACAGTCCACTTTGTGTCAGACTCAGAGACCAAGAGGGACCTAACACAGTTGGGAACTTGATCTCAAGGAGAGACAGAGGGTTAGAAGAACATGATGGGAAGGAAGTTAAACATCTTCCCGGGGGGGGGGGGGGGAGGGCGGCTAGGTGGTGCAGTGAGTAGAGCACCGGCCCTGGAGTCAGGAGGACCTGAGTTCAAATGCGACCTCAGACACTTAACACAAAAACTAGCCGTGTGACCTTGGGCAAGTCACTTAACCCCAATTGCCCTCCAAAAAGCAAAAAAAAAAAAAATCTCCAGGAATGGAACAGGTTCACTCTGGCCCTGAAACAGTCCCCTTTAGGAGACTGGGATGGATGCCTTTGGGCCAGAGCCAGGGCAGCAGTGAGGCTGGAGGCAGGAGCAGAGCAGAGCCTTCCACCTCGAGGGGATAAAGGGAGCTCTGCCCACATGTCCTTCCCCTCTGATGACTGGCCATATTGGGTTCTGTGAGTCAAACATTGATTGGGAAGTTCTTTATATTTCCTGTACTCTTGTTCATTCACAGAAGAAGGTGGAGTAAAGCATTCATTGCTCTCTTCCAGAGAGGGGAATGGCTGGCAGAGAGACTTGGATGTGGGTTTAGAGCAAGGCTACAACCACCTAAAGTTTGTCTGAATCTGGGAGGGTCACGTAGCCGTAGGCAAGCAACGCATGTCTTACTGTGTATGATCTCAGTCCTTTTCAACACTCCATGGTAAAGAGTAAAACACTGTATACAGAATTCATGAATGTCTATTTGCTTGTAAGGACAGCTTATGACAAGGTGCTCAATGAAATAGAGCAGATTCATGGAGGGTCAAAGTTTCTTGTGGGTTCAATATCAACAGCTAGTCCACTAACAACAGGGCCAGAGCCCACACATTGAAGAGATCAAACAAAGGAGAAGGAAAAGGACCCATGTGTAAATGTGTGTGTGTGTATATACATATATATATACACACATATAATATATTTACATATATATTATATTTAATATACTTATATATTAAGGCTGCTCTTTTTGTAGTGTCGGAGAACTAGAAATAAGGAAGTGCCCATCAGATGAGGAACAGCTGAACAAATCAGTATATAGGAATGGAATAGAATATTATTGTCACAAATTATGCAAAAGACAGTTTCTGAGAAACCTGGAAAGGCTTCACACTAAAGCAGTGTGAAGTGAGAAGAAGCAGGAGAACAATTTCTATTTTACATCAACATTGTAAAAACGAATGATACCGAAAGAATTCAGAACTCTCATCAAGGCCGTGGTCAACCATGACTCCAGAGGAGATGCTGAAGCATGCTACCCATCTCCTGACAGAGAGGCACTGGGCTAATATGCAGAATGAAATGCATATGTTTGAACATGGTCTATCTGGGAATTTGTTTGGTCTAATTAAATCTATTTGGTATAAGGGGAAAAATAAATGATTGACCAGGGAAATAAATAAAATTTCATTAAAAAAAAAAAGAGCATGGCATGGCCACCCAGAGACAGAAGGAACTGGGGGATGGAGCGCATAATTCCAGGTTGAACTTCCCAGGCCCTGATTCTTTTGTGAACAGGTCCAGGTTAGAGGCAAACAACACCATCTGGTGGTTAAATAGAACTGTCCTTGCCTGCCCTTATTAGACTAGAAACTCTCTGAGGACAGGACTATGCTGTTATTTTTTTTCAGTCTTTGCATCTCCCCTAGTGCATAGCATAATGCTCTATGCAAAGAAAGTGCCAAATATGTGTTTTCTGAATGTCACTGAATTTTTAGGTTTCAGTCTTTTTCATTCCTAAAATGTTGGGTTTGGACGCTTCCAGCTCTAGTACTCTATGAGTAGGAGCTAAGAAAGCTTCCCCTTTCCAGGTTAAAAAGATAGATCCTTCATGGAAAAATAGATGGGTGGAAGTCTTGAGGGAATGAAGAAATATTTTGCTTTATTTGGATGGAAGCTATTTGCTCTTTGTGGTTTTGATGGAAGAGGCAAGATACAGCAAAGTCTCATACTACATTTATGAATAAGATGGAGATGTGGGCTAAGAGAAAGCACACATATCTAGGAGAATTTGGAATTCATTGAATGACCACGTGCAAACAGCAGACATTAATAATTCAAGATCAACTTGGAAAGAATTCTCCACTGGATCTGTGCTTGGCCGTGTGCCTTTTAAACATTCAATCAATTGCTTGAATCAAGGCAGAAATAGCATGCTTATCAAATTTGATGAATTTATTATAAAGTATTTTTATCAATAATAAAAATATTTTATTATAAAGTGTTTTATTAATAATAAAATATTTTGTTATAAAGAATTTTTATCAATAAGCATCTAGATGGTGCAATGGATAGAGTGCCAGTCCTGAAATCAGGAAGACCTGACTTCAGATCCAGACTCAGGTACTTTCTAACTGTGTGACCCTGGGTAAGTCACTTAACCTGCTTGCCTCAGTGTCCTCATCTGTAAAATGAAATGGAGAAGAAAATGGCAAACCACTCCAGTATCTTTGCCAAGAAAATCCCCAATGGGGTCACAGAGAGTCAGAAAACAACTGAAATGTATGATTTTTTTATCAGTGACTTGAATAGAAGCAGAAATGGCATGCTTCTGTTATGAAGGTTCTATCTATGGTCTATTTGACAAACCTAGCTCAAAATTCATTTCTTCAATCACCTCTGACTCATGAAACCTTTGAAGACCCTCTATGGATTTGGGGGTTAATAGTTACACTGTTTAGATAAATTCACACTGATCACACCCCATAGGCTAAACAACATGAAAGCTGTCACAAAGAAAGAGGCAAGCTTAGAAGGCAAGGGCTGCCAGTTCTCTAGACCAGCAGACACATGAGTACTTTCCCTTCCTTTTTCTGGTGTTGGGCAAAGTATAAAACCCACAGAGTGAGCAGGGGTTTTCTCAGTTCCCAGTCGTTATAGGGAACAGGATCAGCTTAGTAGCAGCAGCACCACCTGGTGGTTACCCTGACCATATTTGCAAATGACACCCTAATCAGATGGATGAAATAGTCAGGATCCAAAGAGCTCCTAACAGGCTAGAATCATGAGCCAAATCAAATTAAATGAAATTTAATTGAGATAAAGGTAAAAGTTCTACATTTAGATTCCAAAAATCAGCTTCCTAAGTATAGAGTGGGTAAGTTTGGGCTAGACAATTGCTCCTACCAGATAATATCTGCACAGTGCTAGCATAGAGTAGGCATTGTGAAAAACTATGGAGACTACCAACAAAAAGCGTGCAATCTAGTTGAAGGAGCAAGACATAGATACTCATGAAAAGGAGAAAAATAATGAATGGTATTAAAGATAATAAAAAAGAATAATTATTAAATAAACCAGATGATGTGTTGTATCCCTTGGCATACATGACTTGGAAGACATTTAGGAGAAATTCCCCCAAAGACAATGGCTTTCCTACAGTCTCAGCAGGGGGTGAGTAGCAGAGGTAGGGTTTGACCTCACATCCTATGTCTCCATTACCTGAGCTGCTTCTCCTACCTCAACCTGCCTCACAGCATTGAGGCACCTGGTGAGTCTACTTTTTCTGCACCACTTTCCCCCAAACACATACACACAGATCAAGGTTGTCTTCCCCAGAGGTTCCCTATTGCATGCCTGCAGACTTAGAAATAATTCTTTTTTGAGAACTCAAAATAATTGGCTCGTGGCTTTCCCTTCCACAAGCGTTAGGCAGAAATCAGGCTTAGCTCCAACCTTTACCAAACTCCCCTTCCTCTGGAGCCGCAGCACAGAGGCCAAGACCAAGGCCCCAGCCAGTGACCTGGCCAGCAGGCTCTGGATTGCTAACATAAAATGAATTGCAATTCCATATGTGATTAGATGATTTAATGATGATGCATTTTAAAAGAGAGTCCAACCAGACAGCTATGGGAGAAAAATGGGGAGAAGGAATGAGGTAAGAAGGAAGGAAAGGGAAGGAGGAGAAAAGAGAGAAAGGTGGAAGAGGAAGGTAAAGAGGGAAGGTGGAAGGGATAGGTGGGAGAATGGGCAGAAGAGGGAGCAGCAGCTGCCTCTGGGTAAAGTAATCCACATTCTCCCAGTGTTACAGAAAAGCAGCAAAAGAAGAGAGATATGAACAAGGTGTTTGTAGGAAACAGGAGAAACTCTGGGAGAGAGATGTTTATACTCAGCGGCACTTGTCGAGAGATGTTCTTAGTGGGGGATGCTATTTGAGAAAGAAAAGGGGAGAGAGACTTAGAGTAGAGGTATGGAAAGGTAGAGAAATCTCTCAGAGATAGAAAGATAGTTTGAAATAGAAGCTACTCTAGTTAGGGAAGAGTGGATGAAGTATTGGGATGGGGAGATGTTGGTAGCAGAAAGAAAGGGGATGGAAAGAACTGTGGGACAAGGCTTTCCTCCTTAGAGAGAAGGAAGAGATGAGGAAGAAAAAAACAGGAGGAAAGCAGGGAACAGATGGATGAACAGCTAGATGGATAGGTAGATGGATGGATGGATGGATGGATGGATGGATGGATGGATGGATGGATGGATGGATGGAGAATGGACGGATGGACAGATGGATGGATGGGTGGGCAGATGAAAACACATTTATCAAGAGATTGCTATGTACCAAGCACTCTCTAAGAGCTTCACAGAATATTGAGTTTATAATCTAATTGGAGGAGACAACACTGAAGATCGGATGGGAATAAGCAATGTGCAAAAGGCATATAGGGAATCTGCTAGGATGAGGAATCATAGGTGTTTGCTTTGGGTGCCTGACAAAGTGAAAGAGACAGAGACATGCAAACAGAGATGAAAGAGAGAAAGAGAGAGGAGAGAGAGACAGAGAGAGATAGAGAGACAAAGAGAAAGACACAGAGAGAGACAGAGAGAGAAATAGATGGATAGATGGAAAGACAGAGCATTTATTAAGTGTTTACTATATGCAAAAAAATATGCCTAATATGACACACGTAATAAGTATTCCTGTATGTTTTAGAGCAAACTTTCCATATAGACCCTGCTCACTGTTCAGCATATACCTCTTTGGAGACCGTTAAGAAGCTATTTCATAAATGAGATACAGAAAAATTAGACCTCGTCATCATTTCAGAAGATAATGAGCCATCCCAGGCTTCCCACCGCAGAGCCTCTAATGAGTGGGGTAACGCCGGCTCCTTTCCTTTCCTCAAGGCGTGAGGTGACAAGAGTCGCGAAAGGCCGTCAAGTTCGTTTTTCTATTGGCCTTTAGAGATAGTTCCTCTGGCAAATATTTGAGGCAAATATGAGTGAAGTAACAGAGGGAGGCTGGGTTTTCCATCTGTAACTGGAGACTCCCTGCAGAGTTAACTGGGTCATGCTAATTACTTATAAATCTGCAGTATCAAAATATGCTTACATCCTCCATCCTTGGCAAAAGAAAAAGAGGTATTTTGTATTGGGGAGAAGGAGGGATTGGATCCACAACACCTCACACGGGGTGTGACACATAGTCACATAGGTGCTGAATAAATGTTTGATTGATTGATTGATTGATGCCAGAGTCAGGATCCAGAAAGATCTTGACAGGCTAGAATGTTGGAACAAATAGAGTAAGATAAACTTCACTAAAGATAAGTGTGAAGATTGACACGTGGGTTTAAAAAACCAGCTTCCTATAAGCAAGCTGGAGGAGGCGTGGCTTGTTGTCAGCTGTGTAGGAGAGCTGGAGCTATTGGGGGGCTGCAAGCTCAGCATGAATCCACCATTCAGTATGGTGTCTGGGAAAGTGAGTGCAGCCTGGAGCTGCTTGACTTCCAGGAAGAGGGAGGCCACAGTTCTTCTGGTCAGCTCATACACTTACCCATGCATATATACACCCACACATACATACACATGCACATGAATACATATATATCCATGCTCATGTACATATACACATACACAGACATGTGCGTGTGTACACATACATACATATACACATAAACATACAGTATTGTCTTAGTTCTGGCCACCACATTTTAGGAAGAACACTAAAAACTACAAACAAAGGAGAGAACGGGACTCGAGTTAACCCAACGTGAAGATGAGGTGAAGGCACTAGGGGTGTTTGAGAGGAAAAAAAGAAGCCCCAAGGCTTGACGCCTGTCTTCTAGTCAGATAACAGTGGATACAGTGCTGGGCTTAGAGGCCAAAAGAGCTGAACGAAAGCCTTGCCTCGATTGCTCGTTGACTGCACAATCTGGGGTGAATCACTCATATCCCCAGGCCCTGTTTTTGCCCCGTTTTCCTCATTTGTAACTAGACAGTTCCTAAGGTCCCTTCCAGCCCTAAATCCTACAACTATGAAGGATACCACGTGGAAGAGATTGGATGTGTCCAGTTTGACTCCTCAAGGCAGAACCAGAAGGAGTGAGTGAATGCTTCCAAGAGTCAGAGGTCAGGGAAAGCTCTCTAAAGCCTGGAGCTCCCCAAAGGCGGACTGAGCTGCCTCAGGAGGTAATGGGCTCCCTGTCACTAATGAGTGCTTGTTGATTCTGCCATTTGGACTAGAAGACTCTTATTCAGGCATGGGTTGGACAAGCCTTCCAGCTCCGAATTCCTATGATTCTGTGAATGAGATGGGTAGAAAGAAGGGTGGATCATGGAGCTGAAAGGGGAAAATATTGGTTTTAAGTTCAAATTTTAAGAAAAAAAATGCCTTTGGCCAATGAAAATCTTAAAATGCCTCAGTGCTGAAAAGTTGCAGAGAAAACCTAGACAAGTGAGAGGAGAATGTGATGGGTTGACAGGAGAGCTTGACATGGGCAAGGAACAGGAAAAGATATGTATGGTAACTGCCGAAAATCAAAGCAGCCACACAGGAAATTTAAGTGAAGAGTCTGGAAAGGGAAAACAAACCTCTCTTTCAATCCAATACCTGGATGGCCCCAAACCCCAGCCTGAATCCAAATCCAAAACCCAAAACTCTTATCCAAGCAAGTTGAAAGTGACCACACTTGGTGAAACCTTGGCTCTGGCCTTACAATTCCTGCAGATTCTTGGTTTGAGACTATAGACAAAGTATGCCTTTAATCTGCAGTCCCAAAATGTTTTTGTGACTGTCTTTTGTCTCTAGACTCCCACTCACAAGTCAAATCATTCCCTCATCACAAGGCTTGGAGGAAGATGGAACAATGACCAGGACCACAGTGTGTGAGTCCATGTGAAATCTTGCTGCCCCTTTCTGGGTGATCTGTGCTAGCAATGTGGCATTTGGGGCCAGCCAAGATAGAAAGCATATAAAGCTTAAATGCTCTCCAGTCTTTGAGATGTCAAAGAACTGACTCCGTTACCAGCACCACACTCAGGTACTGGCTTCCAGAGCTTCCCATATGGAAGGCCAGTGGAACAAAGTGAGCTCCACCCAGCAGCCCATGTGGAGAAAAGGGGTCCCAGACCAGGAATTTATGAATATTTGGGTTTTTTAAGAATAAATGGAAAAAGTAGGTCATAAAAGGAGCCACTAGAACTAAAATCAGAAGAGATCTTAAGAGTTATTTGATCTAGAGCAGAGGTTCTCCAACAAAAGATTTCAGGGGGTCCATGGACATTGATGGGAAAACAATCACATCTTCATTTTCACTAACCTCTAATTGAAACTTAGCATTGCCTTCAATTACTTCAACATGTGACTATGAGAAGAGGTCAACTGGCTTCAGCAAACTGCTCAAGGGGTCTGGGTACAAAAAAAAAAGTTAAGGATTTCTGACCTGAATCAGAGGTTCTTACATGGGAGTCCATGAATACCCAAGGGATCCAAAACCTCTGCTGACACATCGATTGGTAGATAATAAATTTGTGAATAAATAAACGGAAAGGCATACATATATACATATATGGAGAGATTTCAGAGGGTCTGTGAACTAGAATTGGGGGGAAATTATACCTTAATTTTTACTAAGCTTTGCTTTCCTTTGTAAACTATTAGAATGATCAGTCCTTGGTTTCACAGAATCTCAGAGCTGGGAAGGACCCCAGAGGCACCTAATCCAACCCAGAGCCAATAAAGGATCCCTTTTACTCCAGACTCATGAAGTGGTCACCCAGCCCTTCCTAGATGATGGACTAAAGGCTTGAGAATGTGCTGGGAAGGCTGTTGGCTAGTGAGTGGGGGGTGAGTGTGTTCCTGTTCTAAGGAAATTCAATATTCATTCAAGACTCATTCAGCCAACACTTAAGCACCTACTACTAGGCAATGTACTGAGCCAAGAGTAGCAACAAAGAAAAATAAGACAGGATCCCTTCCCTCAAGGTGCCCGAAATCTGAAAGGAGTAGATAAGAGCTGTGCCCAGATGGCTATGACATTACTTCGTGTAATCTTTGAAGTTTAGTGCTGAAAGAGGCCTGGAAAACCATCTAGACTTCATTTTACAAGAGAGGAAAGCTAGGCCCCCAGAACTGCCAAGGGATTTGCCCAGCATCACACAGGGTGTCAGTAGCAGGGCCAGATTCAAACTCCAGCTTCTTAGTTCCAGATGTTCTTTCTTCACTGTCTGCTGTGCCCATGAACTGGGAGAGGCCATATATTTCTGCTCTGTAATCATGCTTGGCAATTATCCAGTGCATTAAAAGGTGTTTAGAAAAATGTATCACCATCAGGGTTGACCAAGATTACCTGAATTTCTACTCTGTCCAAGGATGAGATTATCTGATTTCTCCCTTGGGATTTAGAGTCCCAGGATCTGAGTTCAAATTCTAATTTCATTCCTTCCTACCTGCAAGCTTCAATTTCCTTGTGTCTAAAGTGAGTAGGTTGACTTGGATTACCTCAAACATCTTTCCAAATTCTCTCTTCTAAGATGCTCGTATAAAGAAATACCAAGTACAGGGTTGTTGTGGGAACCAAATCTGAAAATGCTTGTAAAGCACTTTGCAAACAAATTCCTATTGCTAATATTAGGGGATTTGGGGAATTATTATTAGGGAATATAGATTATATGAGCCCCCCCCCATCATTAGCGTACTTGATCTCCCTACCTCAGCCCTTCTCCCCCTGGGATCCAGCTGGCTTCTGTACAAATCTCTATTTTACAATGGCCCATTTTCAGGCCCCACAATATGTCTCTCATCAAAGCAATAATGGACTCAATTACATATTCCTTCCTTTTAATAAAAAGGGAAAATAAATCCTCTAGTGGTATTTTTCCTCCTGAAAATCAAAAGGGATACTCATACACCAAAATTACAGACCCCAAGCCCCACATATTTGTGATGCTAAGCTACCCCTGTCTTGTAGGGGCCAGTTCCTACGATTAGTTACTTGCGAGCCAGAGTCTACCCTGGGTGCTCCAGGTCCAGCTCTCCCTGATTCTGGGAGGCTTTTGGAAAAAGCTCCTAGACAGTAATTGCTTTTGTACAATATAAAGTGCATTTTATAAAGCCACAGACTCTATGGTTAAAATAACATGGCAAGTGAAGATGCCATTGGTCCAAACCCAGGAGGAAGTAGGAGATTATAAACTCTCAAGGTTAGAGCTCTCATAAGCTCAGGCAATCTTTGGCAGGCTCTTCCAACACCCACCATTGGCGGAGGGTGAAAATACTCAAACGCAGTGAAGAAAAGCTTAACTCTTCTTGGCAAAGGCCTTCTATTTTTCCGAATTCTTTCCTCTTTCTTTGGCTTCCATCCCACATATCTCTGTCTGTTGCTCTCTCTCTTGCTATTCCACCAATATACAGTTTTCTGTCTCATCCTAGATCCAAGATCTCTGTTGGTAGACAGAGAGATGATAGATAGATAAATAGATAGATGGAGAAATAAATAAATGGTGGGATGGCTACATACACAGATATGTCAGATTTAGCCAAGAAGACTCTTTGTCTACAAAATGCCATCATAACTCACTGAAAACTAAAGAAATCAGACAACCATGGGGTTGTTTTTTCTTGTCTACAGGCTGTCAAATACTTGCTTAGATTGGGTTTGGTGCTAAATTATGTGGTCATTTTGATGTGCAAACAACATCCTTGTTATATTTATAGGATCACAGCCCTCATGCTAGAAGGCTATCTGGTCCAATCCCTTCACTCTACAGAGAGGGAAACTGAGGCTGGGGGAGGTGATTTACATCAACGTTAAGATTCAAATACTTCCTTTAGAGTCTGTGTTCTTTCTATTATACCAGATTTGTAATATAATATCTATATAATATAATATTCCAAGCATTCTACTCAATATGTCCTTAGAAAGACTCCATTAGCTCTTGGTCAGCTGTTCAGCTCCTGTCTCCATTTTTTGTTTTCTGTGCACAACGATAAATACTTCTGCAGTGGAAAGGACGCTTTATTAAACAAATATGGATAATATGGCAACGGGATAGCTATGTAAGGAGAGAGTAAAAGAGTAGCTAGCTTCCATTGCTGAGGAGAAGTTGTCAGGACCCTGTGAACCACAGCATGTCCTTGACCCTCGGTGAACTGAAGGGTCTGATTACAGAGTCAGAGATCTTAGAACTGTGGGACAAGGAGGAGGTACCAAAGAATTGAAGAAAGACAGATGTCCCATTGATAAAAGGGCATAGACTCTGCATACTATGAGATGTGCACTTGCATTTCATTTCCAGCAGAATTCTAGAATATATTTTTAAGAAGACAGTGAACATTTAGGAAAGGAAGCAGTGAGATTGAGTGAGAGCCAGGCTGGCCCAAGTAAGAAAGGGTCATACCAGATCAACATTATTTCTGTTTCTTTTTTTTTTCAGTTGCTCAGATCTGGTAGATCAAGAGAATACTATAGAAATAGTTCATCTTTATTTTAGTAAATCATTTGACAAAAATGTTATTCTTGTGGAAAAGACAGAAATGTGGGCTAGACATTTGTGGAGCAAGAAGGGATCGGAATAGTTGAATAGTTGGACTCAAAATACAGTTCTTAATGGTTCCGTGTCAACTCGGAAGGAGGTATTCATTGAAATGACCCAGGGCATCTGTGGTTGGCTCCGTGTTGTTCAACTCTTTGCCAATGAAGTCAACAAAGACCTTTACTTTACTTATCAGATTTACAGGTGACACCAAACGAGGATGGATAGCAAATGACAGAGGAGGACCAGGATGGCCAAAGACCGTGTCAGGCAGAAAACTGGACTAAAACTAATAAGACTCGGTGAAATCAGAACCCATGTAAAATCTCAGGCTTGAACTAAAAAACTCAGCTTGACAAGTAAAAGATGGCATCATGAGGTGCGGTTAGATGGGGGTTTGTTGGGAAAATATTTGGGAGTTTGAGCGGACTGCAGGTTCTATATGAGTCAACACTGTAATCCCACAGCCAAAAAAACCCAAACTAATGTGGTCTCAGGCAAACTCAGAATAAGGAAATAATAGTCCTATTGTACTCTGCTCCTGTCATACCACAGCAATCGACCAACAATCATTTATTAAGCACCTACTATGTGTCATAGAGGATCTGTCTCGAGCCAGAAAGATCTGAGTTCAAGTCCTACTCTGACTCATACTGGCATTGTACTTTGGCAGAGGAATTTCCTTTCCTTTTCCAAATCAATGAAATCAAAAGCCCTTCTCCTTATCTCTGCTTTGTATCAGGTAGAGATAGGACAAAAATGAAACAAGATTTCCCCAGCTGTCCTCCGTGTCTGGAGAGCTCCCCACTCCTCATCATGACCTCCCAGCCTCCTTCAAGTCCCGGTTAGAACCCACCTTCTCCAAGAAGCCTCTTCCAAGAATCATTCTCTTTCCTCTGTGACTGTCTCCAATTTATATCATGTAGAGCTTGTCCATATGTTGTCTCCACCATTAGACTCCAAGCCCCTTTTGGCATTTGTTTCTGGTTTTTATCCTTTATATACCAAGAACTAAGCTAATTCCTGGCACGTAGTAGGTGCTTCATAAAAGCTGGTTGACTTGCTGAATTGACTTGAGGTGAACTTTGATGAAACACGGAGGTTCTAGGAGATGGAAATGAAAGAGGATTGTGTTCTCAGCAGGGAGAAATGAACATTCAAAAGTATAGAGAGGGAAAGTGGAATGTTTCATATGAGAAACAGTAAGAAGGGCAGTTTAGCTGGCCTGAAAGGTATGTGAAGGGGAACAATGGATAATTAGACTAGAAGCTGGTTGTGAAGGGCTGCAAAAGGCAAACAGAAAAGCTTGTATTTGATCCTAAAAGTAATAGTGGAGGAAGAGAAGGAAAAGGAAACATTTCTACGGCACCTACTACACACCAGACACTGTGTTAAGTGCTTTTGACAAACATGAACCTGAAACCTGAGAGAGCAGATGAGGGTCACAATCGCTGCTATATCATTTTGACGTCTGAGTGGTGAATGGATTGGAGAGGGGATTAGAGAGACTGAGGCAGGGAAATAAATTAGAAGCACGCTGGTATAATCCAGGTGAGAGGTGGTGATAATGACAGCTAACAAGGATTAACTCCTTAAAATGTGCAGAGCACTCAAACACATCTCATTTGACCCTCTCAGCGACCCTTCAGGGTAGGTACTGTTATTATACCCAATGTACAGACAAAGAAACAGAAACTAAGAGGTTGAGTGCTTTGAGGAGGGGCATAGGGATAAATAAGTGTGGCTAACACTTACTTGTGTCTGAGCACAAATCTTCCGGACTTCCAGGTCTGACGTTCTATCCACTTCACAACCCAGCTTCCTCTAGGTGACGGAGGCTTAAACTGGGGAATGGTTGTGCAAGTGGAAAGAAGGGGACAGATGGTAGAAATGTCCTTGCAGGGAATAATTGACAAGATTTAGCATCTGATGGGATGCAAGAGGTGAGAAATAGGGAAGATTTAAGAATGACCCCAAAGTACTGTCTTCAGCTCTGTGAGCTACATTTCAGGAAGGATATGTCCTGGCACACATTCACCAGGTGCTAATTTTTTTATAGCCTACAGGGATACAATGCAGAGCTTCTACTAGGTTCTTGCATAGTCTGTCTTGATTATTATGATTACAATGATTATTATTGCAAGTATAATGAGAAGCAAAAGCACACCATCCAATCTCTGCCTAGCTAAAGCAATTTCTAAATTAACCCTCTAGTTAAAAGAGAGGAATTTTTAATACATAAAAGAAATCAGAAAATCAGCATTAAAAATTATAAATATCTCCTAAACCATCTTTAGAAATCCCTACCACAGTTTTCTGAGTCCCTTCTCCACCCCCAATAAAATGAATATTCTTTTTTTACTAAAGTCACCTTAATAGTTTTATTTTTAATGTTACCTGCGTTTTATGTAAATAGTATTTTATTTTTCCAACTACATGCAAAGAGTTTTCAACATTCATTTTTAATAAGATCTTGTGTTCTAAATTTTTCTCCCTCCCTCCATCCCTGCCCTCCCCCTCCCCAAGAAGGCAAGCAATCTGATATAGGATACACATGTGCAGCCATGTTAAACATATTTAAAATGAGCATTCTTTTTTTTTATTTCAATCCTACAATTTCTCAAAGCCATAACCCCAGAGGGGAAAGGCATCCAGCATCCCAGCCCATTTACAAATGTCCCAGCATTCAGCTTTAAGTTGGCTGAGGTTTAAAGTCCTGAAAAATAACATTGAAAGAGTGTTGAGCTCAGCATATTTTGTGGTATGATGTGCTACTTGCTAGACTCATTGTAAAGCCTCAGAAAATATTTTTAAAACTATGGAGTAGGAGGCAGGCCAAGAGCGCTATGTCTGAAAGAGACCAGATTTGTCATTCTGGAAAAAGGAAGGAGCTTTTCTCTAACACCCAGACCATGATTAGATTCTCTCATTTTTGTGCTTTTTGTGAATCTTCACTGCGCATCCTACTCCCAGTCATTTGACCCTGGTCATCAGTAAGACCAAGCCTCCCTCAAACAGGCACATGGCACATAGAGAGCAGCGGCTTTGGAGGAAGAAGACCCGGATTCAAATCCTCATGAAGGCAATTCCTCTGCATCACCTTGGTCGAGTCACCTCCCTATGCCTTGGCTTCCTTAATAAAAAGGATGATATCCAGAGATCCTGAACACAGATGGAAGCAAGCTACTTGCTCTCTTTTTTTTTTCTTGTTTTGTTTCCTCTTTCTCATTGTTCATTCCATTGGTTATAATCCTTCTTTACAACCTGACTAATGTTTAATGTGAAGTTATTTGTAGATTCTGTTTGACTGCATGGGGGGAGCGGGGGAGAAATTGAAACTCAAGGGATCATGGAACTGAATGTTGTAAACTAAAAGTAAATAAACACATTAATTAATAAAAATACAAAAATAAAAGGATTAAAAAGACAAAAGAATAAAAAGGATGATAGATTTAGAGTTTGGGACCCACCTCCAAGCCTGGCTCTGCCACTTGCTGCTTAGGTGACTCTGAGGGGGTCCCTTAACTTCTCTAGGCCTCAATTTTCTCAACTTTAAAGTGAAGAAATTGAACTGTCTGACCTCAGAGACCAGCCCAGTGCTCTACGTCTATGGGAGTTAGTCTAGTGGCAAAGATTGGTCTTGAGTTTGTATCATGGATGTGAAACAGTCTCTATCCTCTGGATTTCATTAAGGGTTTGGCCCCAAACTTTGATCTGTGACTTTTTGGGGCTGCCTCCACTACTAAACACCACAGCGGTTCACTCGGCCTGGGGGATTTTAATACATGGGATACTTTGTCACCCCCAGAACACATTTTCACTTCCCTGCTGGCCACGCGATGAATCAGAGTTTATCCATTCCCTGACTTTGAGAAAGCCAGACTTTAAAAACACACAGAAGTGACTTTGGGCCAGTAGTCTGAGAACGAAGGGAACGAAGGGTCAGACCTGGGGCCCCTAAATCCTACAAAGTCTGATGGTCCCAGGATCCAGATTCCGAGCACTCATCCTGACTGCCCCCCACCAGCACAGGATAAGCATGTAATCAAGGCTTGTTAACTGACTGATGACCTGAAACAGATCCCTCCACTGAGCTTCCATTTCCTGAGTTAGGAGGGGTCTTAGAGATCAACCAACCCAACACTTCATTTCATAAATGAGAATGCTGAAGGTCAGAGTGGAAAAGTCACTTGCCTAAGTTCACACTGGTAGTCACTTGGAGAAGCAAGATTCAAACCCAGGTCCTCCGGCTCCAAGTCTAGAGCCCTTGACAGTAAGCTACATTTCCCTCTATGCTTATAAATCACTTTTCAGCTGGACTGGAAGTCAAGAGCCTCAGGTGATTTTCTAAAGCACTGGGCAGACAATGTCAGCCTCCTGCTCTATGAGCCCTTGTGGCTCTCCATGACCTATGGTGTGAACTGTAGATAACATTGCTTGGCATTGGAAGCTCATCCTAGCCTGATGCCAGTCTTCCTACATTTTACTCCTCTCCTCCACCATCCAACTACATCAATTCCTCAAACATAACACCCCACCTCCTCACTTGGCACCATTGTACCTGCTGTCCCTGAAATTTTCTGCTCTCTTGCCTCCGCTTCTTGGTTCCCCAGCTTCCTTCCAGACTCACCTCAAGCCCCACTTTCTGGAGTTCCCTTGGTTCTAGCACACTCACAAATGACTTCCATCTGTCTAATTAATTACAATGTCTTCCCCATTAGAATGTACATTCCTTGAAGGTGGGAACTGCTTTTTTGACCTTCTAAGTCCTTACAAAGGACTCAGTCCAGTGCCAGTCTCAGAGTAAAGGGTTAATTAATATTTGTTGACTGGGCTCTGGTCCTAGGTTGGCCACCACCTGCCTTTGTGACCTTGGACAAGTTTTGATTCTCAGTTTCCTCATCCATAAAATTAGAAGGGTTGAAGAAAATGAGCTCCAAAGTCCTGCTCAGCTCTAGATGCATAAATTCTATAATGGGAACTATTTTTTTTCTAAACCAGAAGGGTCTCTTTGCTCATGAATCTCCCTTCATACCTGAAGCATTTATTATCAAGGGTTCATGGCATTCTAGAAATAAGGGAAGAAGAGGAGAAGCAAAGGAACGTGAAATTGTAGTAATTAGACATTAACTTATCAAGAGACGATGAAAACTATCTGAAATTACAATAGGTCAGTGGAGTCGCTTAATGAATATTCAGACTTCATATAAAATCCTGGGTATGTTTCTACCGTATAAACTAGTCATTGCTGTAGAACATAGGGGAATGTTTCTAATCCAGTCTGAGACTTCAGTGCCTTTAATGGATCTTGGACCATGTTGATCTGTGCATGCCCTCCCTCAGGGAGACCACAAGGCATCTACTGCTTTTGATCCTGTGTAATTATTGATGCTTTACCATTAATCACAGAATTTCAGTGGGAAGGGACTTCAGTAGCCAAAAGTCCAACCCATACCAGGAAAAAAATGTTTTCTATAAGATATCTGAGAAGTTGTCATCCATTGTCCTTGAAGACTTCAGGTAAGAGGGATCCCCAAACTTGTGAGGCAGCCCAATCATTTGGGGATGGCTCTAACTATAAGGAAGACTTGCTCTGACATCAAGCCAAAATTTGCCTCTGTAGCTTCTCATTGATCCTATGTCTGCTCACTACGTACAAATATAACAAGTCTTTTTTTATTACACAGCTGAAAAACAAGAAAGAAAGGAGTAAGTCTACCTCCTATTATCAGTTATTATTATTCTCCATTAACTACATCCCCCAGACTCTGGAAGACTTCTGATGGATCTTCTTTTTTTCTGACGGATATTCTTAACCTTCCTTTGGCACCAACCCAACACTTCAGTTGTCCTTCTTTTACCTGTTGGTCTTCTCAAGTGACTTGCCCACTTACTTTTTCAATCATACAAAACCTTATTCCTTAAATAGCAATAGCAAACTCCTTAAAAGTCAGAATGGATCAAACAGAAATCAATGATTCCATAAGACAACAAGAAACATTAAAACATAATTA
This sequence comes from Pseudocheirus occidentalis, assembly GCA_028646575.1. Taxonomy (NCBI): domain Eukaryota; kingdom Metazoa; phylum Chordata; class Mammalia; order Diprotodontia; family Pseudocheiridae; genus Pseudocheirus; species Pseudocheirus occidentalis. The sequence continues at coordinate 16,100,699 of CM053598.1, forward strand.
AAAGACTGAAAAAAGGAAAGTGTCTTATATAAAAAACAACCAGTATAGCAAATAGATTAAGGAGTGATAGTTTAATAATCGTTGCTGAAGACATCAATAAAAAATAATTTAGACCTCATGTTTGAAGAAACACTAAAAGGAAACTGCCCAGATGTCTTAGAACCATAGGACAAAATAGAAGTAGAAAAAGTCTAAGTCATTTCATGAATGAAAACTCCCAGCAATATCCCAGCCAAAAATGCAGAGTTTCTAGATCAAAGGAAAAATACTGCAAGCAGCCAGAAAGAAAGAATTCAAATACCACAGAGCCACAGTCAGGTTCATGCATGATTTAGCAGCAACTACTATAAAGTGGTAGAAAATTTGGAATATAATATTCCAGAAAGTAAAGGATATAGGCTTATGGTAAAGAATAACTTATTCAGTAAAACCGGGTATAATCCTATGGAAGAAAAATAAAACTTTAATGAAATGTAGGACATTAAAGCATTCCTGATTAAAAGACCGAAGTAGAAACTTTGAAGTTCAAACACAGAAGTTAAGAGGTACGTAAAGAGGTGAACATGAATGAATGAGGGACTAAACAAGGATAAACTGCTTACATTCAAACATAGGGAGGTGATATGTACATCTCCTCTAATCCCTACCATCATTGGGGGTTATAGGAGTCTAATTAGACAAAGTCTAGAAATGGTTCTGTGACGTCTTTTTTTTTTTTTTTTGCTTTTTGGAGGGCAATTGGGGTTAAGTGACTTGCCCAAGGTCACACGGCTAGTTTTTTGTGTTAAGTGTCTGAGGTCGGATTTGAACTCAGGTACTCCTGACTCCAGGGCTGGTGCTCTATTGACTGCACCACCTAGCTGCCCCCATAATGATTACAATTTTTTTTTTCTTTTTGAAGTGGGGAAAGGCAGGGCATTTGGGGTTAAGTGACTTGCCCAAGGTCACACGGCTAGTAAATGTTAAGTGTCTGAGGTCAGATTTGAACTCAGGTCCTC
>CM053598.1:16102196-16129052 GCA_028646575.1 Pseudocheirus occidentalis
TACACGGCACCTCAATCAGTCCCTCCGTAAACTAGCATTTAAAGCTCTATTTAAAAAAATGCACATATATCTATAGCTATATTTTTGGATAGGACCTGTGTTTTCAAGTAGGGGATAAGAATGTGGGGGTCAGAGGCCTGCCAAGCTTGTGTTCCATTGGCTTAGTCTCAAGAGCCAAGGGTCACCTCCACCCTGTGAAGAATCATTAGGGGAAAACATTAGGAGAAGACTCACCAACCTTAAGATTAAACTGGCAAACAACAGGAGAAAAGAAAAGAAAAGAAAAGAAAGGAGGGAGCCTAGACAATTCTCAGGCTTGGCAATCAGCTTCAGAATAACGGACAATGTACTACATTCATCCCCCGCTCAAAAGAGTCTCAAGCATCTTTGCTAATTCACTCACTTTGAAGTCCCAACTCCCTTGCCATTATTCCAGCAGTTTCCAATGGTGACCCACCAAACTCAAGGCCAGCAATTCTTTAATAAAACCTTTAACTTCATATAAATACAACCAAAGGCTAGACTCACTAGCCAAACTCAAGTCAGGGATATCTTTTTCTCGGATTGTTTTCAGTTTATTTTCCATTAAAAAGGCCAGAAGGGGTTGTTCGGCCAAAAGTTTAGACTGTTTTCATGGAAAACAAACTTTTCCTAAAGCCGAAATAGCAAGGAGGGATCCAAGCATTGATTGGGGTTGTGCAAGGTTTCCTTCTGATAGCAATACTGTAATTCATGCTGCATAAGAACATTCGTATTTGACATAAGGTGTTCTCAAGAGTCCGTGAATGAGAGACAAAATAAAATACAACTGGCCAAGAAGTTTCCACCTTGGCCGCCATCTTAGATCTCTACCCAGCTCCAAGAAGAGGTGACCAAAGCGGATTCTCTTTCATTCTGTTAGCAGTTATGTAGTTTAGTGGACAGATGACTAGACTCAGAGTCAAGAAAACTAAGTTGAGCCTTCTACCCCTCCATCTCCAACTGCTAGAACCTTCCCTGTAGCCCCCTTAGCTCCTGACTCTCTGTCCTAATTTTCTACCCTGTGAAAGAACATCTTCTTTCTCCCCACCATCCCAACCTAAGTTCTCAACTCCCTTTTAGGTACTATCTTCCCCAACTAAACCTAAAATTCTTGAGGGCAGGGTCTGTCTGTCTTTCTCTTTGTACTCCCAGCCTTTGCTAGGTGCCTGATACATAACAAATGCTTTCGCTAATATAAAGTTACCTAGTAACTACTCTTTATGGGCCTGGTACAGGTTGTCTCCTCTCATTAGAATATGAACCCCTTGAGGTCAGGGACTGTTTCTATTTTTCTAAGTACACAGTAAGCAGTTGAGAATGGCTTCTTGGTTGAAGGATTTATTGATTGCTGCTTAGATATGCAACCTTGGGCTAATCCCTTCATGAAATCTATGAACCAAATCACAAACTACTGAGCAATGTGTTTAAGTGGAAGAAACACCCAAAGCTAATTCTATCATGAAATCCTCACACTTCCCAAAGAAATCACTCCCATTTAGGATCTATTTTCCAATCCTCCCAGTTGTCTTCAGCCCCATTCAGAAAGCTACATAGAAAAATCAATGAGTAACAAGTTCAGAAGGCAAGTTCTCAGAGGCACATCTGGTTCTTGACTCACCACTTTTCAAGATGTCTGAAAGACCAAGGTCAAATCTAGCACCAGGGGGAACAAAGACAAAATCTTTTCTAAGACATTTTTCAACATTTAAACTCTATGATTCTAAGTATGACTGAAAAAAAGGCATGAGGATGAGACACAAGAGTCAGGGCAAAGCGATGGAAATCGTCAATCCATTGAGCGTGTATTCTAGTCCTAAGACACTCAAAAACCAGGCTGAACATCCACACAGCCAACAAAGCAATCTGGAGAGTGGACTTTGGGTAACAAACACACATATAAATAGCTCTGAGTAAACCAAAAGGATAACTCAAATGCTTTAGGTCAAGGATAACTGCCTCCAAATGGAGTGGAAAGAGAGCTAGACTGGAAATCAGAGGATGTGGGTTTGAATACTAACTTTGCTACTAACTAGCTGTGTTACTTTAGAGATGCTACTTAACTTCTCTGTAAAATGAGATGTTATTTTAAAAGGTACTGAATCATTAACAAAGAAATGCAAAGTGAAGCAATTCTAAGATTCTGACAGCCATCTGATTGAAACATAGGAAAGAAAGAAGGGAGGGAGAGAAGGAGGGAAGTTGACAGGGAGAGAGGAAGGGAGGGAGGGAGGAAGGAAAGAAGGAAGGGAGGGAGAGAGGGAGAAAGAAAGGAAGGGAGGGAGGGACGGAGGGAGGGAGGGAGGAAGGAAGGAAAGGAAAGGAAAAGAAAATGACAGATGCTGGCAAGACTACAGGAGAACAGGCACATTAATACACTGGCAGTAGAACTATAAATGGGTCCAATCATTAAGGAAACAATTTGGAGCCATGTCCAAAAATTCATTAAGTTGTGCTTAATGACAAGAGACACCAGAACTAGACCCACACCCTAAAGAGATCAAAGAAGAATGAAAACTACCTCAATGTACAAGACAATTTATAAGCAGCTTTTTTTATAGTAGCAAAAAACTGTAAACTAAGGAAGTGGCCGTCAATCAGAGAACAGCTGAACAAAGTATGGTATATTAATGTAATGAAATACTATGGCAGCGTAAGAAATGGCGGACAAGGTGGCTTCAAAGAAACCTGAAAAGACTTGCACTGAACTGTTTCAGAGTGAAGTGAGCAGAGGCGGGAGAATAACTTATGCGATAACAACATTGTAAAGACAAATAAGTTTGAAAGAGTTAGAAACTCACATCAAGACCATCTTCAATAACAATTCCAAAGAAAAGAGGATGAAGATGCTCCTTCCTTTCTGACAGAGGGGTGATAGACTCAGAAATGCAGAGCAAAACCTACATTTGGGGACATGGCCAGAGTGGGAATTTGTTCTGACTGAACATATATATATATTTGGTTTTTTAAGAAGTTTTATTTTTCTTTCTTACTTTCAATTTCGAAGGATGGTGGAATAAGGTTAACAGAAAAAATAAAAGATCATTAGAGCCTTTTTTTTTCTTTCCTTAAAGCACAGAAGAGAACAGTGGGGAGGTCTGAAAGAATCACAAACAAGCAGATAGTTTAAAAGTCCCTTGTTGAGTGAAATAGATAGATAGGTAAAGAGACAGACAGACATGTATATCTGTGTGTGTGTGTTATGACAAAGATCCTGTTTCTTGTAAAATAAAAAGAAATAAAATGAGAAGGGAATTCAATGGTCTCTGAACTTCCCAGCTCTGGTTCTCTGATCCTATGACCCTTCTCCCACTCGAATTCTTTGGGGTTTTTTTTTAACAAGATATTCCTTTTAACTTCTCTGAAATACCAGTGCCATCAGTTCCTTAGCTGCCAATATCTTTGTAGCAAATTACACGTAGGATTGAGAGGAAAGTGGTTCTTGAGAAGATGTCTGACAGTCCAAAAAAAGGGAATACTTCATCCTCTTCACGAACTACCTCCATGCCAAGGCACCACAACAGTGGAAAAATTCATTTCAATTCCCAATGAAAAGTTAACTCACCCTGGGAAAGCTGCTGGCCAAAAGGAAGATGGGAAAGGCAGCACATACGCCCAACCGGCACGGCTTCATTAATTTTCCTTTGGGTCTTTAAAGACTTTAGGCAGGTTTTCAACTACAGTAAAACGCAATAATCAGATTGTTATTGTAGATGAGGGCCTTGGGTCCTTTGTGTAAGACGTTAACAAGGGAGAAGAGAGGGAGAGGGAACCTGGGCCATCCAAGAATTTTCAAGGTCTAAAGAAGCCACTATGGCGCTAAGACGCTAAGTCCTATTTTACAGTGAATTGGAATTGGAAATACTTTGCTTCTTTCCAGAAAATGAATCATGGCACATTTAGAAGGATAACATTGCCCAGACACTCACTAGGCCACCGCTTGACAAAGGGTGATTTAGAACCTGATCCTTGATTAATAAAGGGGCGGGGGGGGGGGCTTCCTCCCCCACATTCCCAGTTAAGGTAATAGATTAAATCACACATTATAGAATATCATAGTTGGAAGAGACTCGAGAGATCATTATTGTGCAGATGAGGAAACTGAGAACCAGGGAGGGGAAGCAGTCCAATTACTGTCACCGAGCCGGGAAGCACAAGAGCCCTGCTCTCAGACGTAAAGCTGGAAGGGACTTGAGAAGCCATGCAGTCCAATGCATACAGTAACAGAGTACACCTCGGAGCACCTCAAATCGCCTGCCTTAGCCTGCAGACCCAGAAGAGGCGTTAGAATTCACTGAGTCTAATCCCTTCCATGTGCAGGCCCAGGCCAGGTAAGTGACCGCCTGCCTAGCATCGCTGAGCTGGGTGTTCTGAGAAGGACTGAAGTCGACGTTTCTGAAGCGGTTACACAGTGCCAGAGTACACAGAGTGCTGGGCCCCGAATCAGAGACCTGAGTTCAAATCTGCCCCTATACCTAGTAGCTGTGATCCTGGATGAGTCACTTAACCTTCGCCTCAGTCTTCTCAACTGTAAAATGAGGCTCATCACAGCTTCCTCTCAGGGTTGCTGTGAGGATGAAATAAATGTACTATATGGAAAGTACATGCCACAGTGCCTGGCATCATATAAATGCCTATATCTTCTCCCCCAACTCCTTGAGGACAGGGACAATTTTGATTCTGTCTCTGTCCTCATAACCTAGCACAAGCATGGATGGAACTGATCATATGATCAAAGAACCATCTAATCTAACCTCTTCATTTGGCAGATGAAGAAACTGAGGGTCAGGGAGGTCCAATGACTTCTCCAAAATCACACAGCTCATAAGAAAAAAAGGCAGGATTTGAACACAGATTCTCAAATTCCAAATCTTGAGCTCTTATAACTTCATCATGCAGGCTTCCAGTGACCCCTGAGCAGCTGTGATTTCCACCCATCTGAAAACATCCACTATAATCTGGAGTCTCCTACAAATCCATTTTCCTTTTCAAGGAACAGGGATAGTATCTAGTATTCAGATCATTCCGGCGTCCCACCAAGTAACAATGCTGCTTCTGGAGTTTCTTGAAAACTTAAGATCATAGAACATGGACTAGAAGGGAGCCTCAAGTGGGTCCATTTTACAGGTGAGGTAACTGAGGTCCAGATAGGTTAAGGTACTTTCCTACAACAACATAACTAGTGGGTATATGAGCCAAGATTTAAAACCATACCTTAGAAATGCAGGATTCAGAGACGGAAGAAATCTACAGACCAGTCCAATCCTCTGTTTGAGGAACATGAGGCACAGAATGCCGAGGATCTGCCCAGTGATAGAGGCAGGATTTGAAACAGGGTGTTCCTAGCTCTGTGCCCAAGCCTCTATCTGTCCAATGGAACTGTCCTGACCTGAACTGAATCTTGCCAGTGAAGAGGAACACAGACACTAGCCGTGACACCATCGGCATCACAGACAAGACACGGGCACCCTTTCTGAGCATAAGCAGTAGACCTTCTTTGTCCCACATTGCCCCAGCCCGGGTGCCTCTCAGACCACCCTGTACCAAGGTTAAGGGCTTAAGGGAAGAGAAGAGTCCGATCTCATCACGGCCAACTGTGACCAGCTGCCTGGCATCGCTGATCTTTTCTGCACACAGACATATTAAGCATTCATTAAGCACCAGCTCTATCCCCAGCACTGTGTTAAGTGCTGGAAATACAAACACAAGTGAGCACAGCAGTTCATCCCTCAAAGAGCTTACATTCTAATGGGGGGACAACACATAACAGAATCAGAAAGGGGTTGGGGAGAGGGATGCCAGCCAGAGGGCAAGGGGCATGGCCAGAAGACGGTGGAAAGGAGGCGTGGGGGCCTGAAGGCAGAGAGATAGTGGACTCAAGATGGAGAATGAGATGTGGCCAATGTAGAAATTTCATATTTGTTACAAGGTTTTTATCCTTATTTTCCATAGGGAGGTATGGGACAGAGAGTGGATGGAAGAGAAGTTAGATAGGATTCTGCCTCATAAAAGACATGGGGGAGAGGGAGAAAGAGAGACAGAGACAGAGAGAGGGAGAAAGAGAGACAGAGACAGAGTCAGAGAGAGGGAGAGAGAAAGAGAGACAGAGATAGAGAGAGGGAGACAGAGTCAGAGAGACGGAGAGATAAAGAGAGAAAGAGACAGAGAGAGGGAGACAGAGTCAGAGAGAGGGAGAGAGACAGAGACAGAGAGAAGGAGACAGAGTCAGAGAGAGGGAGAGAGACAGACAGAGAGAGGGAGACAGAGTCAGAGAGAGGGAGAGAGAAAGAGAGACAGAGACAGAGAGAGGGAGAGAGAGTCAGAGAGAGGGAGAGAGAAAGAGACAGAGACAGAGAGAATGAGACAGAGTCAGAGAGAGGGAGAGAGACAGACAGAGAGAGGGAGAGGGAGAGACAGAGACAGAGAGAGGGAGAGAGAAAGAGAGACAGAGACAGAGAGAGGGAGACAGAGTCAGAGAGAGGGAGAGAGAAACAGAGAGAGGGAGAAAGAGAGACAGAGAGAGGGAGAGAGAAAGAGAGACAGAGTCAGAGAGAGGGAGAGAGAAAGAGAGACAGACAGAGAGAGGGAGGGAGAAAGACAGAGACAGAGTCAGAGAGAGGGAGAGAGAAAGAGAGACAGAGACAGAGAGAGGGAGGGAGAAAGAGAGACAGAGTCAGAGAGAGGGAGAGAGAAAGAGAGACAGAGACAGAGTCAGAGAGAGGGAGAGAGAAAGAGAGACAGACAGAGAGAGGGAAAGAGCTGGGCCAAACAGCCAAAAGGGCAGCTTTGAAACTAACATATTGATTTGATTATATACTTAGAAAGAAAACCAGTGAGTCAACAAACATTTATTAAGTGACTAGTATGTACCAGGCATTGTGAAAACCAAGTTCTATGTAATGAAGACTCCCAGTTCCATGTACAAGCTTTAACTTCTGTTCTACAATATATATGGAAGGTTCATGTTATCTGGTGTTTATTAAGTTCTGAATAAAGTAAACTGAACTTTTAAAAGTTGTATAAAGGCCTGGCTCCAGGAAAGACAAGACAAAAGCTCACCTATGGACTCAGGGATGGAGGTAAGGGGCTGCCTTCTTGATCCCTACACAGAAAGAAAGGTCTTACTTATGAAACATCAAAGGGAAATCTTGTAAAAATGAATCTTTTCCATAAACTCTAACAAGCATTCCATGTTGGCATGTGAGGTACCTCATTTTAGCTCTAATGCAAGCCTTCCAGTACATCCATGATGGTGTTGAGTTGAGTTCATAGGACTTCTAGATAGACCCCCACCCCCATGCCAATCATGAGTCACAGAATCACAGAATTTCAGAGACAGAATGGACCTTAGCAACCACCCAGACCCACCTGGACAAAAATTCCTTCTGCTGAACAACTGAAAAGTGGTCATCCAGCTATTACCCAAAGATTTCCAGGGAGGGGGGACCCACTAACTTCCAAGATGTCATATTCTCCTTTGGGATGCCTCTCATTCTTTGGAAGATGTCCATCATCCCCCCCAAATTACTTTGTATTTACTCTGATGCACTTGTACAATCTTATTCACACACATAAGATTGCCACCTACCCCCCAGGAGAATTCCTTGATAGCAAACATTGGGGGTTTTTTTTGTCTTCCAAAATTACAACACATATTTGGACAGACACACACAGAGATTGTCCCTCAGTATTCATATCTAGGACAGGCAGTTTGGGGGCACAATGAGCTCAGCCCAGAGCTGAGCCAAGAGGGTGATGTACTGCCTTCAGGAAGCTGCCAAGCTCCTTCACTGACCCCAAACTCCCAGGGAAGCAGAGGATCACTTCCTCAATATCCTACATCCCACAGGTATCCAGTATGGTAGCAGGACGTAGATTACAACCACCTCCAAAGAATTAAAAATTAGCATGAAACAGAATAAGAAAGGGACATGGTGAGGGTGAGCAAAAAAGCAGAAACTTTGAAGAAAAAGCCTGAATTCTCATCAGGGAAATGTCTAATTAGATGGGCTTGTCTGCTGGCAGGAAGAAGAGGAGAGAAGACTTCCAGAAGGAGCCTTCATCCCTTCAAAATGGCAAGAGAAATGGACACAGTCTCCAGCACAATGGGGGGATCCCCATCTGGACACAAATGTGAGAACATGGACAGAACTGAACTAGATCCAAAGGCATGGAGAAGCTGCAAATATTATCAGTGGAGGGAACACCCAAATCAATTAGTCCAACATTTCTTTGAATACTTTCATATCCTCACTGGTGACCACAGTGCCTTGCATAAAGTAGGTTCTCAAGAAATGCTTACTAAATAAAGGTAAACTGAAGTGTTTTCATTATTTTAAACCTAAATCCGCCTCTCCACAATTTCAACCCATTAACTGATTGACAGCTCTTGGTTCTGCCTTAAGGGGTCAAGGAGAAAAAGTCTAAACCTTCTTCCTGTTGACAGCTCTTTGAGGACTTGTAGACAGCTAGCATGGAGGTCTGCTCCCTTACATTCCCTTCCTAAAGAAGAACAAGAAAAAAGATTGATTACATGGGAGAAAACACACGCCCATGTCTAGAATCAAGTGCAGAGAACTCGTGTTTCCCCAGTTTGGGTACTCAGGTACTGCCAACGGTTTTTTAATAGACAAAAGCCAAGAAAAACTTATTCCAGAACCTACCAGAGTGGGGGACATGCCACAAAGCTTCTCAAATAGCACCTCCTACCGACTTACCCATGAATCCCAACGAGTGTCTTGCCTAATGCCAAGGAAAAGTAAAACGGGAAGTTGGGATCTTAAACAAAATAACTGTAGGCCAGTCAAGTTTGTCCTAGTCTTCTTATTCACTGAGGATCCGGTTTCCCAGTCACTCCAATGTCAATATGGAGGCCCAGGGAAAGGGACGCAGGGTCTATTATCACCAACACGCATGAAGGTGACTTCAAACAGGAGAGGAGAAGGAGAACGAGGGCTGTGATGTTTTTCTTGCAGCGGGTCTCATTCCTGGCCCCAAGCCCCTACTCTCTACCATTGCTTTTTACCCATATGAGGCAGAAAATGAAGAAAATGCACTGGCAAACTGAGGAAACATCTGAAAACTATGAAAAGGAGTACCTGCTAAGGGTGGAGGGGAAGAGCTGACTTCTCCTGGAGTATTTGGACTAAACCACAGAATGCAGAGAAATGGGAGGCACTCAACTTCTAAAAGATGCTCTGCATCAGCCTCAATGAAAACATGGTCTCTGTAGCCTACCCTGAGAACTTAACACAGGCACACACACACATGGAAGAGAGGACACCAAAAAAAAAAACATCTTCAGGGACAGTAGCAAAGGAAAATATCCGTTGGCTGGATTTTAGAAAACACAAGGAAAATCCAGTCTTGCTACATACTTTGTCACCTAAGATAGCAGTAAAGACAGTTTTATAATGCTTGAACATCTAGAAAATACTTTAAAAACCCAGAACCTACCCCAGTGCCCAGCACATTGCTGTCATTTTTTTTAAGAGACCTAGGCTATTACTGTTATGGGGAACTCCCAGATGGATGGCCATTCCCAGCTGGACTCTGGGCTCTCCCGACTGCTCTCTCTATAATCCCCCAGCAGCCATCTAACACAACTTCCTCTGCCTGGTCATCTGCTCCAGCAAGACCAGCAATGCCCACTCCTTCACTCCTCTCCCAGATCCCCTCCCAAATCTCCAGTCTTCTTTCTCCTCCAAGACCCACAAGGGCTTTTCTTCCCTCACCCCCTCCAGCCCTTTCGGCTTCATGTTGTGTTTCCCTTTTCCCCTTGAATGCAAACTCTCTTAAGACAGGACTTCTTTTGGCTTGCTTTTTCATTCCCAGTGCTTGGCTTGGCACACAGTAAGTGCCTAATAAATGCTCACTGACTAGTGTAGGGGTGGGGAGCCTGCAGCCCCAAGGCCCCATGTGGCTCCTTAGGTCCTGAAGCGTGGCCCTTTGACCAAATCCAATTAGTTCCCCACCCTGGGACTAATGTTTTACAACCTACAGCCTTAGGGAGCAATCTGCCCAGTCACACAGTCCAGAAGCAGCCCTTGAACCTGGGGCCAATTCTCTACCCACTATACCACGCTGCCTTTCACCAACTTAGTAAACATCCCAGTGAGATAAGCAGCGCAAATATAATTATACCCATTGTATAGATGAGGCTCAGGAAAATTAAGTGAACTACCCACAGTAACATTGCTCCTGTCAGGTACAGGGTTCTCTGACTCCAAGCCTAGCTGCCTCCACAAGCTGCCACCTTCCTGAACTTTCACATCCTATGACCTCAAAAAAAAAACCCCAACCCTGAAGATCTCAAAGAAAAATGCCTGAGAATCTAGGGGGGCGGTCTAACGCCTCCCAAACGATCAGGCTGCATCTCATTCGACTTCCATCAGACTGAGCATAAACTCACATCGATACTAAGGCAAGAGAAAGTTAGCTCAGAAAATGTTAAAGTTGGGAGCTACAACCACACTGAGAACTGAAAATGTGCGCTAACGAATCCTCCAGAGTGAGACAGGCGAGGGAAAGCAGAGACACAAAAGGGAAGGGGAAGAAAGTCCGGATGGTCCGGAAAGCAGGGAAACAGAAGGGAAGGGGGAGAAAGTCCGGATGGTCCGGAAAGCAGGGAAACAGAAGGGAAGGGGGAGAAAGTCCGGATGGTCCGGAAAGCAGGGAAACAGCGCGTCATGAGGGGAAAACCCAAGAGGATGATTTTTGTTCGGGTCAAGTTTGTCAAAGGAAAGAAGAGACAAGGCAGGTCTCGGCCTCCAGATGTTTGTATTCTGGCATTTACACGTAGTATTCAAGCCTGAGGAGCAGCAGGGCACAGTGAACACCGTCAAACCGGAGGCAGGAAGAGCCGGGTTCAAATCTCATCTCTGACTCTTAGGTGACTTTAAGTCACATCCCTTTTCTGAGACTCAGTTTTTTTATCTGTAAAATGGGGATAATAAATGCTGCAGCTTCTACCTCACAGGGTCATTATAAGGCTCAAATGAGATTCTGTCTGCAAAGCACTTTGCAAGATTCGAAAGTGCTGCATTAAACATCGTTTCTAAGTGTTTTTATTTCCTCATTTATTCAGACAGAAATGGTGCTGTTGTTAATTATCTGAATCTTTTTTCATATTTCATGTTTTGCACAAATAGATATAATAACTGCTTATGTGCTGAATAAAAGTCTTAGGGATGTTATCATTGTTGTTGTTGTTGTTGTTGGCATAAATGTCAAGCCTGATGACTTAAAAAAAACCTGGCACATTTAGATACGTTGGAACAATCTCTCTCTCTCCCTCCTTCCCTCCCTCTGTGTGTGTCTCTCTCTCCACTTCCCTCTCTGTCTCTGTCTCCCTCTCTCCTTCTCTCCTTCTTTGTCTCTCTCTCTCTCTTGCTCTCTCTCTGTGTCTCTTCTTTCAGTCTCTCTCTGTCTGTCTCTCCCCCCATCTCTCCCTCTTTCTCTCTTCCTCTCTCTCTCTCTCTCTCTCAGAACCATCTGGGAATAAGAACCCCCTACCATTTGTTTGATGTTTCTCTCCTGTCTCCACCCTTCAGGGGGCACCTCAAAGAAGCCAAAGAGTTCCCTAAATCCCCCAGCCGCAGAACAACACTGAATTAACCACACTGGACAGAATGTAGACTCCCACAACAATCCCGGCCACCCAAGAAGGCTGCAGCATTGCTGATTTAAGAGAAAATGTTTACCTTTTCTGAACAATAGTCAGATTATGGAATTGAAAAACCAAGAGCTGTGGGTTCTAGACCCTGCTCTGCCAAAAACTTGCTGGCTGAACCCCGAGAAGCAATACCTCATTTTCCTCATCTGTAAAAATAACAGTATCAGACTGGATGACCCTGAGACCCTTTCCAAGTATAAAATTAGAGGACTCTATAGGGCTGAACATGGAACTGGGGGCCAGAGGACCTAGGTTTGAGTTTCAGCTCTGCCACAACTAACTATGTAAGTGTACCTAAGTAGCTTCTCCTCTTGCAAAATGGAGATGTTGCTCTTGATAACCTCCAAGGTTCCCGCCAGCTATTAATCTAAACTCCAAGGCTCCTACCTTTCATTAATTTTTAAAGTCTCCCATCAACCTAGAGTTCTCCATCCAATTTCACGGCATTATCATAAAGATCAAAGGAAGAAATATTTGTAAAGTGCTTAGCACAGTGCCTGATACAGTAGGCACAACATAAATGCTCACTGTTATTATTGCTGAACACGTGCTAATTCTTTCTCAGTCTACACACACACACACACACCCCTCCCCAATCAGAACTTCCACTACCATCGACTGGACAAAGTACAACAGGGAATTTCAAGCGTCCGTGTCTGTGACCAATTCCTCACACATGGCGAGTCACAACTCCACTGGACCATAATGATGGGGCCAGTCTAATACACATCTTAATAAGGTCGCATATAAATTCTCTCACTCGGCTTCCTACACACAAAATGGCAAAATCAAGGCTAGACAACCACCCGTGTCAAAAGGGTCTGGGGATGTTGGTGGACCATGAGCAGGAGAGGAGAGAGCAAAACAACACAGCAGCCAGCAAACCCAGCGAGAGACTGCATTAGAAAGTGGCCCACAAACATTTATTCAGCATCTCCTACGGATCAAGTCTTGTGCTAAACGATGGGATTCCAAGAGAGGTGAAAATATGGTCCCTGCCCTCAAGAAACACACCTTCCAATGAGGGGGCTAACATGTAAGTCACTGTGTCCAGAGGGTATGTGACAGGTAATTTCAGAGGAAGGAAGGGGAAGGACTAGGAAAGGCCCCTGGCAGACGGTAGGACTTGAGCTGAGTCTCAGACAGCCAACGACCTCAGGAGGTAAAGTGGAGGAGAGAGAGCTTGCCAGTCCTTGCACCCGAAGCCCCAGAGTCAGAGAGAGAACCATCATACTTTGCTCTCCATGATGTGCTGTATTTGGTCCTGAGCATCACATTTTTTGCTGCCACATCTGACTCTTCGTGACCCCAAGGACCACAGTACTCCAGGCCTTTCTATGCTCCACCATCCCCAAAGGCTGTCCAAGCTCATGTTTGTTGCTTCCATGACACCTTCTGTCCCTCTCATTCTTTGCCATCCCCTTCTCCTTCTGCCTTCAATCTTCACTAACATCAATGAGTCCCATCTTCTCATTATGTGACCAAAGTATTGAAGCTTCAGAATCACATTTTTTAAGAAGGAGACTGGAAAGCTGTGGAGTCCATCACTCTACATGCATTTATCAGGTGCCTACTGTGTGCCAACTGCTGGGGAGATGAAGGTAACAACACACAGTCTGGCTAAATGCTAGCTCACTGACTAAATTCCAGTCACAGTGACCTCAATGACCCCAGAGGATACTCCTTACATGGATTATCTCCCACCATCCAGTAGCAACCAAAATGAGCAGAAAACCTGGAAGGTCTGTCTGGCTTTGGCTGGAAAAAACAGAGAGGCCCAGAGCTGGCAAATGGCAGAACTCAATAAAAGTAACAGATCTGGTGCCAGGGGGTCTCCAGTGAATTCTCACCCAAGGAGCAAAGGTCACCTACCCTCTGCTCATTTCTATACTGGATAACTTTCCAATAGAAAGAGCCAAGGGTGGATGTTGAAATCTTATAAGCAGCTGGGGATGGAAGTGATTTCTATAGTGTCATGGCTTGGTTCCCTCTTATAAGAGAGAAAGGTTTAAAATCACTGGAGGTGCATGCCACATGCTGGAAGGTCACAGAAACAATGGAAATATCAACCTAGCGGATTCTCCACCCGATCTTTCCAATGTATTTACCTTGACCATGTTGTCCTGGGTACCTTGAAATATAATAAATCAATCAACAAGCATATAAATTCTTATTATATTAAAGTATCCTGGCAGAGGACAAGATCTAAATTCAAAATGAAAGAACCCCTTCCATCTAAGGCAGCAGTTCTCAACCTGTGGGTCACGACCCTTTCACAGGGGTCACAGGGGTCACCTAAGACAGAGAACACATATTTCTGATGGTCTTAGGAACCAAGACACTGCTCCTCTATCTGTCTCCAGGCAGGTCCTCCCACATGCAGATATCCCCACATACGAGTATTAAAGGGTTGTGGCATTAGGAAGGTTGAGAACCACTGATCTTAGGGCAGCTAGGTGCCACTATAGTGCATAAAGCACCAGACCTAGAGTCAGAAAGATGAGTTCAAATCCATTCTCACATGTTCTGGCTGTGTGACCCTGGCCAAGTCACCTAACCTCTGTGTGTCTCGGTTTCCCCCACCACAAAACAGGTATAATAATAGGACCTATTTCCTTGTATGGTTGTGAGATCAAAGGAGATCTCTATACACTGCTTAGTACAGTCCCTGGCACAAAGCCAGTACTCAGTAAATGCTTTTTTTGCTTCCCCTGTCCTAGCAGCTTTTCATTCTATCTCAAGAAATGAGATGTACACATGTAAAGGTAGCACCTCCAGGATGGAACACCCCATAATTCCCACTCACATTAGCAAGTCAGATTCCCAGAGGAGAGCAGACTTTTACTCTCTAGGTTCTATGAGTAACTCTGCGAGACTAGACTGTGAGTACTGATACTCAGGAACCTTCATCGATGTGTTTCCCATTAATAATTAGGCAGACATTTAACTTTTTAGTAAAGGTATTTACTAAGACTGAACAGCAAGAACAATAGTTACAAAAACAATCTGCCCAAATCTGGGGGTGCAGCCTTCTACAAAAAAAGCGTGCAGGGTTTGTTGAAAGAATAACCACAACTTTAAAGTACAGAGGTGGTGAGGCACACCCATGTGGCAAAGGGCTCATCCATTACTCTGGTTCATTCTAGGTCCTTTTCTCCCTACACAGAGTCCTCATGAAAGCCCCATTGGATGGAGCTCTCTGCTGGGCTAGGAGGGTCCATTCCTTTAAGAGTCCATAGTCAGTACTTCTCTCTGTCACAGGTGTCTGTCCTATCTTCCAGGTGGATGTGCGGCTTCCTGCTGGTACAGTCTCTTTAATCCCAGCTGGATACACTGTCTGCTGCTGATGTAGTCTCTCCAAAGACAAGGTCAATGTGTACGAGGAGGGAGGATGGAAAATGTTTTTTAGCTACCTAATGGCATAAAGAGCATAAGTACAGGGCTAGACCTACAGTCAGAAAGATCTGAAGTCAAACCTGGCCTCAGACACATGAGAGCGGTGTTCTGGGTAACTTCTGTCTGCCTCAGGTTGCTCAACTAAAAAGTGGGGGCCATAATCTCACCTCCCTCCCAGGGTTGCTGCAAGGACCCAAAGAGGTAACGTTTATACAGTGCTTAGCATCGTTCCTGACACAAATAAGTATTTAATAAATATTTGTTTCCTTATCCCCAAGAAGTATTTCTTCTCACAGGCTTGGCCGGAACTGGAGATCTTCCACCCCCAGACTGACTGGTCACTTGACCTAAATGACTGTTGGGCTATTCGTGTGATACATACACAGGTCCAGAAAGGGACCTCGTTCAGTCCTCATATCGCTGAATCCTGGGCGGCTTCCTCTGCCTTTATCCAATGGTCAAAGCACCAAAATCCTTTCGAATAAAGACACTTTTCACACCTGATTTATACTCATAATTGTTTGTTTGGCTGAATGAAGGAGACTGTAGCTTCAATGACTATCAATTTTTGGCGAGGGGGGAGTAGAACCCTAACCTTACCTAAGTACATACAAAATATGGGGTTTTTTTAAAGCTCTTGGTCTCCTGTATCTCTACCTTGCATTACATTTAATGTTACATGTAGATTATAAATGCCTTGAAATCAGAGACTGTGCCTGTTTTAAGCTCTATCTGCACAGAAGTTAATGTTAATCGGAAACCAAATGAAAGTGTTATAATTCACTAGATGAAGAAATTTTGGTTTACACGATGCATACATGTGCATATATGTTCACAAACATGTCTACATACACACATACAAAGATCTAGTGACCCGTATAGCCTCCTAATCCAGTATTCTTCAAATTTTATTCTATGTTGATCCAAAAGACAGACACCAAGACCGGGTGGAAGTCCCAGGCAGATGCTTTTGGCATCTGATCACGCACACACATACAGACACATACACACATATAACACATGGGGAAGGCCCTTCAACAACAGAAGGGGCTACTTTCCATTGGTTGCTATGACAACCAAGAAAGCTCATGTGATCTTGGGCTACGTTCATCAAGGTACAGGATCCAGGGCTCAGGAGATGAGAGCTTCCACCCTGGGCGGAGCACGTCTGAATAATGCTGGACCTGTGCATATCAATCCAGAGAACAAAGGACCTCTCCAGGTCAGGCCACATGGGGTTCAGTTAAAAGAACCAGCTATATTTAGCCTAGAGAAGAAAAAACTGCATAAGTAGTAGAGGGAGATTATAGCAGCCTTAAAAATCTGTCAGGTGGATGGAAGAGGGATTAGACGATTTATCTTCAGCTCCAGAGATAAGAATTAATAATAATAAAGAAGAAGCTGCAAAGAGGCAAATACAGGCTTGATGTCACAGAAAACTTCCTAAGAATTAAAACTGTCCCCAAGGAGACACAGGCTTCTTCAGGAGGTACACATGCATTCAAATTTGCACTATTCAAAGTTATGATGTTAACTGGTTCCAGCCCAATGGAAACACGCAGTGCAGATTAGAATACTACAACCACTTCACAGATTTCATTGTTCACACTCCTCAGGAGCTAACCATGGTAGGTTTCACCTCAACCGAATTACTCAAGACTGGGTATGAGCTAATCAAAGATATTATAGAGGGGATTATGTTTTAAATCTGAAAGGAACTAGACCAGGGGTGGGGAACCTGCAGCCTTGAGGCCACATGGCTTCTAGGTCCTCAGGTACAGCCTTCTGACTGAGTCCAAGTTTTACAGAGCAAACCTTTTTATTAAGGGGATTTGTTCTGTGAAGTTTGGATACAGGCACAGGGTTGTACATGAGAACCTAGAGGTCCATACATGGCCTTGGGGACACAGGTTCCCCATCCCCAAACTAGACAGTCCTTTCCAACTCTGATGTTGAATGGTTCTATAATACCTCATGCAATAATGAGCTACATCATTATCAGGACACAGAGTCAAGATGGCAGCACAGAAGCAGGAGAACTCCAGGAGCTTACCCCAAAACCACCTCAAACACCTATGAAATATGACTCTAAACAAACTTTAGAGCTCCAGAACTCATAAAATGACAGAGAAACAAGGCTCCCGCTGAAGGCAGCGTGGCAGGTGGACAGAAAGGGCTCATCACAGCACTCTGGCAGCAGAGCCCAGTCCATGATGTTTTAGCCCAGGGCAGCCAGGACAAGCAACAGCTGGAGCTTTCAGAAGAGCAAATCACCTGAAGCTGTGACAGTTTCCAGAATTACCAACCCATAAGGACAAAGGAAAAATGTTAGTGGAACTCAGCTAAATTTGGGGGAGAGGGTCCAGCCTACTGCCCCAGGGCTAGAAGTGGTGGCCCTGCCACCACCTCCACATGGCTGCTTCAGAGCTCCCAGCCTGCAGACTGCAAGGGGGCCAAGCGATCATTCAGAGGCTAAGTGCTCTTGCCTTGACCTGCCTGGATCTGGATTGCAGTCTTGGGTGGTGGCCCTGAGGTGTGTGACCAGTGAGCCAAAGCTGGTGGGGGCTGCAGAGACAGCAGGCCCCTAATAGCTCCGGCAGCTGCAAAAAAACCAGCCATTTGGGACAGAGCTCTCCCCTCAGAAAGCAGAGTTCTATGGAGCCCCAAAGTCAAGTAACTGACTGGCAATATGAACAGGCAAAGGAAGCAAACCAAACACAGCAATCCAACTTCAGATTCCTTTTTGGGGGGCAAAAAGAATCAAAGCATGGAACGGGAGGAAGACAACACAATCAGAACTCCTACACCAAAAGCTTCCAAGAAAAATGTAAACTGGTTACAAGCCACAGAGGAGCTTAAGAAGGATTTTGAAAACTAAAAAAGTGGAAGAAAAATTGGAGAGAGAAATGAGAATGATGCAAGAAAATCATGAAAAGAGGGTCAACAACCTGACTGAAGAAAATAACACCTTAAAAAATAGACTAACTCAGGGCGGCCAGGTGGCACAGCGAGTAGAGCACTAGCCCTGAAGTCAGGAAGACCTGAGTTCAAATTCAGCCTCAGACACTTGACACACTTACCACCCATGTGACTTTGGGCAAGTCACTTAACCCCAATTGCCCTCCAAAAATCAAAAAAAAAAAGACTAACTCAAAAGGCAAAAGAGGTCCAAAAAGCCAATGAGGAAAAGAATGCCTTAAAAAGCCGAATTTGCCAGATGGTAAAAGAATCTCAAAAGCTTTCTGAAGAGAATAATTCCTTCAAAATTAGACTGGTGTAAATGGAAGCAAACGACTTTATGAGAAATCAAGATACTATTAAACAGATACAAACAAATGGGAAAATAGAAGGCAATGTGAAATATCTACTTGAAAAAACCACTGACCTGGAAAATAGATCCAGGAGAGACAATTTAAATACTATTGGACTACCTGAAAGCCATGACCAAAAAGAGAACCCAGAAATTATCCTTTGAGAAATTCTCAAGGAAAACTGCCCTGATATTCTAGAACCAGAGGGCAAAATAGAACTAGAAAGAATTCAACAATCGCTTCTTGAAAAAGACCCCAAAAAGAAAACTCCTAGGAATGTTATAGCCAAGTTCCAGAGTTTCCAGATCAAGGAGAAAACATTACAGACTGCCAAGAGGAAGCAATTTGAATACTGTGGAAACACAATCAGGACAACCCAGGATCTATCAGCTTCTACATTAAGGGACAGAAGGGCCTGGAATATGATATTCAAGAGATCAACGGAGTTAGTATTAAAACCAAATATCACCTACCCAGCAAAACTGAGTATAATGTTTCAGGGGAAAATACATTCAACGAGGTGGAGGACTTTCAAGCATTCTTGATGAAAAAAACAGAACTGAATAGAAAATCTGACATTCAAACATAAGAAGCATGAGAAGGTAAACATGGAAAAGAAATCATAAGGAACTTATCAAAGTTGAACTATTCACATGCCAACATGGAAAAACGATAATTGTAACTTATGAGACTTTTCTCAGTATGATGACAGGTGAAGGAAATATAAATGTGTGTGTATATATATATAAACATATATATATATATATACACACATATATATGTATACACATATATATGTATACATATATCTGTATAGGAGGGTATATATGTGTAGGAATACATATGTGAGTGTGTGTACATATGTGTACAGGTTTACAAAGACAGGGCACAGGATCAATTGAATAGGAAGGGATGATATTTAAAAGGTGAAATTGAGAGGTGGGAGAGGAATATAATGAGAGGAGACAGGGAGAGACAAAATGGGGTTAATCATCTCATATAGAAGAGGCAAGGGATAACTGTTACAATGGAGGGGAAGAACAGGAAGGCAAAAGAGAATTGGTCAACCTTACTCTCATTGAACTTGGTTTAGGGAAGGAATGACATACACTCTAAATTGGGTATCTTGCCCTGCAGGAAGAGTAGGGGGCAAGGGGATGAGAGGGGAGGATGGAGGGGAGGATAGTTAGAAGCACACACTTCTGTAAAGGGACAGGGACAAAGTTGAAAATGGAATAAGTGGAGGGCAGGATAGGAGGGAGGGAAATATAGTCAGTCTTTCACAATATGTCCATTGTGGAGATGTTCTGCGTAATTACACATGTACAGCCTGTATTGAATTGCTTGTCTTTCCAGTGTCCATCCTCAGTGGGTGATGAGGGAGGAAGGGATGGAATCTGGAGTTTAAAGCTCTAAAATCAAATGTCAAAAAAATATATATTATCATCATCATCATCATCATCATCATTATTATTTATATGCAACTGGGAAATGGGATATGCAGGCACTGGGGTTGGGAGATCCATCTTGCCCTATTGGAAACTCAGAGAGGTAATGTGGGAGGATATAGGAAAGAGCAGGTTGAGGGAGGGGGTATACAGTGGGATTGCTGTTTGGGGGTAGTGGGTAGGGGAAAGACAGGGAGAAAATCTTGTAACTCAAAATCTTGTGGAAATGAATGATGTAAACTAAAAATAAACAAAAGTTAATAAAAAACAAAACAAAAAATAATGAGCTACTCATCACTAGAAATATTTGCCTAGAAGCTGGATGACTGTCTGGCGAAGAGATTATGGAAGAGATTCCAGTTGTTGGTAGACTAAAGCCCTTTTCAAATCAGGGATTCCATGTTTGTTTTGGTGGCCCCCATCTTGCATCTCCACTGAACTGGTATGTGCTAACACTACACATGCCCACATGCCTGACACCCCCTCAGAAATTCAACTATCAAATAACTGATTTAATTATTGTGACAGCCAGATCACATGGTGATCACAGACTGATGGTCTTAAAAGAGACTTCGTGGAAGCTTCCAGGCCCCTTGGCCACCCAAGCCACTCCACAAAATTATGGCTCCCACTTCCCACTGGAAAAGTGGTTTGCAAGGTCTCTAGACACCTCATTCCTAAGCCGTCACTCTTTCAAGAGTAAGAAGTGAATCATCATAGCAGAAGGATTAGTGTGCCAATCATCCAGATTCTTTCAATGTTGTTATAACTCCAGAGTTAGTGTTGATATTCCTGCTGAAATCCTGTACCCTTCAACTTAATTCACAGTGACCACCACTGAACTTTTCCAATATGCCAGGCCAATAAAAGTATACAGTGAGCGCTTACTGTGTGCCAAACACACTCACAGAATCCTGTGAAGTGGGGACAGAGAGACAGCAACTGAAAAGGCCTGGGCTGGAAATCCTGCTCTGCCACTTCCCATTGGTGTGACCCTAGAAAAGTCACTTGGCCTCAGTTTTCCCATCTACAAAATGGAGGAGTTAAAATCGACAACCACTCAGGTCCCCTCTAGAAACTGTGAAACTCCTACTGTATTCAGTTCTGGTACCACATTTTAGGAATCAATCATTAATCATTTAGTAAGTGCAGACTATGTGCCAAGCCCTGTGCCAGCCCCTGGGGATACAAATATGGAGAAACAATGCCTTCTCTCAAAGAGCTTACGCTGAAGGGCATCAGTGAGCTGGAAAACACACAGCAAAAAGCAACCAGGATGCAGGAAGGGCCTCAAGACCAGGCCAGGTAAAGATGAATTAAAGAAACAGGCCCAGAGGTTTAGCCTGGAGAGACTCTGAAGGGACAAAATGGTATGTGAAGGGCTGTCAGGCCTGTGATGAATCAGCCTTGCTCTGCTTGGTGTCTGAAGGCAGAGAAACTTCCTGATAATCTGGGACACCCCAAAGTGGAATGGGCCGCCTCCGGAAGCAGTTCCCCTTCCCCTCAATGGATGGACAGGCAAAGCATGGAGAGCCACTCACTGGAATGTCCAATGTGGCTCTGGCTTGGACCAGAAGGCCACTGAGGTTTAAAAAAAAATAGCAGGATTATAGAGTGAGTCAGAAGGGACCTTAGCGGTCATCAACCCACCCCTTGCCCATGCCCTCCCTCAGAAGAGACTCCCCTTTCCCCTGTAGAGATCTCTAGGTACATTTGAAGGTGAGCTCCTTGAAGGCAGAGACCGTGTTTGCCCTTCTCTGTACCCTGGGCACTAAGTACAGAAACGGGCAGGCAGTAACATCTCAATAAATGCCTGCTGACTTGAAGTGCACTGGTCAACACCACAAGTCAAAGTGGAGATCTGAACCAGAGCGTCTGACTCCAAATCCAGCATTCTTTCCACTCTCTCGCGCGCCCTGCCAACTCTGAAATCCGATGATCCTGTGTCTTACAAAAGCCCCCTTCTACAACTTCCTCAGGTGCCAACAACTGGGACCGTGCAGCTAAATTCTATTTACTGCTATTCCCCAGAAGACAGCAGTTGCTGCTTCCTTGTTTCAAAATGCCAAAAGGAGCATGAAGGTATTCAGGGGATGATGAACACACTCAAGGTGTACCCCAACAGCTGCTCGCTACAACCCTAGTGTTTACACTCAGGAAAAGCATGAGGTGCTCACCCACTTTTTCAAATGGCCCAAGGACAACTCTTCAGGGAAGCCCTTGGGAACAAGAAGTATGGGGGCCCACAGCTAGATAACCAGGCATCTTTTTGGAATGGGACACAATAGTGTGAAATAATTTCTTAAAATGTAATTCTTACCAATCATTTCCAACATTCACAGATCATTTTCTTGGGGCATTCACCTTAAACTCACAGATGCTGAAAACATATTTCGGATTAGATGAATCACATTGGTAACACAATCACCGTGCACATCCCCACCTAAAACAATTTCCCTCCAAAACTTGGCCAAGTTACTTCTCATGAGGGAAAAAGAGAAAGGGGTGGGGGGAGAGAGTTAAGTGATTAAAAGGAAACAGGACAGACAGTGAGTAAGCCATGGACAACTGTCCAAAGAGCTGTAAAAAGGGCTGGCCGATTGTTTCCATGTGTTTCAATTAGATACAGTTTTCATGATGGAGGTGAAGGAGAAAGAGAAAAGAGGAAAGGATTGACACAGTGGAAGAGAGTCGTTTGGGTTGGTGCAGTAGTGTGATGAGGGGCAGAACAAGGTAAACAAAGGCACAGTGATGGGGGGAGGGGGAAGGAGGAAGCAGGAGATGGCTCTCCCAACAGTGTTCCCTTGCACCATGAGGAAGACCTCAGTAAAGATGTGGAAAAGCTTCCAGCTGACTGTATCAAGTTTCCCATCCAAATCTGCCAGTTGGGGCATTTCTGAGGAAAGCATCTCTGGGACTCAAACATGGGGACTTGACTATGACCTAGACCATGCAACCATACGTCCCAAAAAAAGTCAATTCCAGAGAGAGAGAGAGACTGATAGCTGGTGGACAGATAGACTGATAGATACACAGGGCAGATACAGAGAGAATGTGACAGAAAGATGACTGGAGAGACAGACAGCACAGACAAAGGATAACATGACAAAAATTCTATATAAGACAGCACATTCAGTGGGTATTTCACTGAGTAATTGAAATGCTACAGTTTAAATTGGAGATTCAGGGAGACTTTCATCTATCTAAAGCTTAGGCCCCAATTAAAAATAAGTTTTAAATCACTCCATGGGGGGGGGGGGAGTGAGGGGAATGTGTTCTTAATTCTGGAGTCAGAGTGGGGGTGGGACAGCATTCAAAAGGCTCCAAAGGCATTAAGCTTGAATGGTTCAAAATTAATACCCCAGCAAATTGACACTAAAAGTCAGGATGAAGATGTGCATGGCAGAATCAAAAACCAGCCATAGCTAAAGGGCGGCAGAAACCACAAAGCTCTCCAAGTCTTTTGCATTTTGAGATGTTGTGGTGGGGGAAGGGACATACATTTCATCTAAAGTGCCAAGTACTTCAATTCAATGACTAATAAACATTTATTAAATGCCTACTCAGTGCTAAGTGTGAGGATACAAAAAGGGGCAAAACTCAGTCCTTGCCCTCAGGGAGCTTGCAATTTAGCAGGTTTACAATCTAAGTAGCAGCCAAAGTGGTCTTTTATTCCTGAGTGATCCCCAAAAGGGCACTGTGGGAAATCTGGCATGTGGAAAAGAGCCAAAAATGGGAAAGAAGCTTGAGGAGACTAATTGGATACGTTTCCCACTCCAGTTAAAGCCATTCTTTGACTTAAGACAAATCAACTATGTCTCAACTTAAAGCTGGAGAAACAGCTCGTGGAGAGAGTTAGTGATTTTGTCTTCTTTAGGTTTACATGGTTTTCAAGGTCAGATACAAATGATTGGCAGACTTTTTCTATCCCAAACAATGTCTCTGGTTCATTACCCAGGAAACCACATAGGCAAGTTTAAAGGATTAAGGGCAATTCGTGAATATTAAGAGAAGCTGTCCCTAAGTGTGGCAAAGCTCTGGATTCAGATGATTTGAGTTCAGATCCTTTCCCTGATGCTTAACGCATGTGCAAGTCACTTAACCTTTATGGGCCTCAGTTTCTCCATCTGTAAAATGAGAGGAATTGAGCTTGATGGTCGCTAAACTGACTCCTTCCAGCTCCAGATCTTTGATCCCCAAAAGGGGTCTTATCACACCCTAACCCACACATAATCCAAGGAATAACCAAACTAATAATTTTTTTTTCATTTAGATCTGTTTTGTTAACAAATGCTCTAGGACTAAAACTCCTTTGTAATGAATTTGGATTATTAAAAAGAAAGAGCTTTACAGGTCACAAAAAATCTAATCCACTAGAACTCACAGAAATATCACAAAAACATGTCCATCCTGCTTTGGCCAATTCCCTTGCATAGAGCGCTTTGGTCTGTTACTGGTACCTCCTGGTTTCCCTCAACATGGCTCAAATCCCTCCTCAGGCAGAGGGCTTTCCAGTGTCCCAGAAGCTATCACCTTCCCTTTTGGATGACCTTCACCTACTCTCTCTATACCTTGCACAGACCTAGTCATTTACATGTTGTCTCAACTATTAGAATAGAAGCTCCTTGAGGGTAGGAACTCTTTTTGTGTCTTTGTACCCCCAAAGCCTGACACAAATGACTCCATGTACAACTTCGTCATCCATGCAGAGGAAAGGAGACTGCACAGCCTAGTGAAAATACTGCCGTCGGTCATGCCCCGACTCAAGCTCGTTCTCTTTGACATGTTTCTTCCTCCCTTGTGGTGAACCCTGGCCCTACTCTCTGGCTTCTGGTACTCA
Organism: Pseudocheirus occidentalis; assembly: GCA_028646575.1. Classification (NCBI taxonomy): domain Eukaryota; kingdom Metazoa; phylum Chordata; class Mammalia; order Diprotodontia; family Pseudocheiridae; genus Pseudocheirus; species Pseudocheirus occidentalis. Next base: position 16,126,884 of record CM053598.1, read on the forward strand.
GGGGCTTCTGCTTTACTTGACTCTTTTTCCCACCTAATAACCCTCACTCTCAGGGCATATCCACGTAGCACTTAGAGACTCGAATGCTTTATCCTGTTGTCTCATCTGATCCTCACAATGAGCAGTAGAAGCTATCATCACCCCCATTTTACAAGACAAGAAAACCAAGGTCCATTAAGGTCCATGGATACTTACAGCCAGTAAGTATCTGACACAGGATTCAAACTCAGATCGTCTGAATCCCCATCCAGCTCTTGGATATTAGTACTTCACACCCTGTGACTGTTTCACAGAAACACAAAATGTCAGTACTGAAATGGCCATTGGAGATTCTCATTGTCACCCAGTCAACAAGCATTTAAAGACTGTTCCTCTAGCCCAGGCACTGGGGAGACAGACACAAAGGGGGCCAAACCCTGCATTCCAGGGGTTTCCATTCTACTGGGGCCATCTGGGGACCCACCTTAGGGGCTGGACGAGGTAGGTCATCACTGAGCTGCTGGGGGCAGACAGGTATCCTTCTTTATAGAACACTAGACTTCGAGTCAAGAAATCCTGAAATGGAATCTCATCTTGGACACTCCCCTGGCTGTATGACCTTGGGAAAGTCACTTCATCTCAGCCTCAGTTTCCTCATTTGTAACAAGGATAATAACACCTACTCCACAAGGCTGTTGTGAGGATCTATGAAAATTTTAATGTGCTATATAAAAGCTAGCTCTTACTACTGAGTAATGTGAGGAACCTTTACTGCGGATGAGTTTCAACAGGCAGCTCATTCTTTGTGCCTGCCTCTCCAGCACCCAGCACAGGTGCTTTGATTGACTGATATGGAGGGGAGGAGGGAGGGGGGGGGGAGGGGGGGTGTTTGTAATCTCTATTTATATAACAATTCCAATTCTTAAGGAATAAGTCTATTGATACAGGTATAAAGGTATGTCTATGTTTACTGAGAAGCAGCATGGCCTAGTAAGCATTGGAGCCAATACATACGTGACTAGCACATATGGCAGCTTTTAACGTGGGTATAACTTTATCTGGCTCTGAAAGGTATTCTGATACTTCAAAGTATGTATGTAAAAAGTCTGCCCGAAAAAAACGTATCCTTCAGGTCTGACTTATGGGGTGACAACGCCCAAGGTTATTCCCTTAACTAAAATGACCAACTAAGGATTAAAAGGACACAAGGAAAAGGTCTATTAGGAATATTCATCAGATCACGTTAACATTCCTCATGCTAACATAATTCTATCACTGCTAGCAAGGCTAATAATAATTATTATTATTGTATTTAATATCAATATAACAATTTAGCATTTGAGAAACACAGCAGTGGTTTTCGGTGTATTTCATTTCAATCTCACAACAACCCAGAACTGTGGGCACAGGAGGAATTGCCGTCGCTGTGCTACATGTGGGGGTGCTGACGTGTAGAGATACTTGACTTGTTGATGGTCCCTGTTAACTCAGTGCTCTCGCTCTCACTCTCCCTCCTCTATCTCCTTCTGTCTCCTCTCTTTGTCTCTGTCTCCTCTCTCCCTCCCTCCCTCTCCCTTTCCCTCTCTCCCTCTCCCTCTCTCTCCTCTGTCTCTTTCTGTCACCTCTCTCTCTCTCCCTCTCTCTCTCTCTCCATCTCTCTCCCTCCCTCCTCCCCTCTGTCTCTGTCTCTCTCTGTCCTCTCTCTCTCCCCGTCTCTCTCCTCTCTCTCCTTCCTCTATCTCTTTCTGTCTCTGACTCTCTCCTCCCCGTCTCTCTCCCTCCCTCCCTTCCCTTCTCTCTCTGTCTCTCTCTCCCCCTCCTTTCCCTCTCTCCCTCTCTCTACTCTGTCTCTTTCTGTCACCTCTCTCTCTCCATCTCTCTCTCTCCCTCCCTCCTCCCCTGTCTCTGTCTCTCTCTCTCTCTCCCCTCCTCTCTCTCTCCCTCCCTCTCCCCCCTCTTTCCTCTCTCTGCCTCCTCTCTCTCCCCCCTGTCTCTCTCTCTCCTCTCTCCTTCCTCTATCTCTTTCTGTCTCTCTGTCTCTTTCTCTCTCCTCCCCCTGTCTCTCTCTCCCTCCCTCCCTTTCCCTCTCTCTCTCTGTCTCTCTTTCCTCCTCCCTCTCCCTTTCTCCCCTGCCTCTCACCCTCTTTCCTCTCTCTCTCTCCCCCCCTCGTCTCTCTCTCTTCTCTCTCT
>CM053598.1:16129152-16146114 GCA_028646575.1 Pseudocheirus occidentalis
AAGTCAAGGCTCAGGCTAGAGCCATAGATAGCACAGGCAACATGTGTCTAGTATGAGCTAAAAATCCCTGTGTACTTCTACTGAAATGTCTAACATTTCAGCCCATGGATTTCTGACTCATCCTATGTAAACGATTTTAAAAACTTAGCAACACAACGAAATCGGCATCAACTATGGAGTTCAAAACTCCCAGGGGCAGGGTGAAGGGGGCTCTCCTCTCCACCAAAGCATCCAAGCCGTTCAGTAGGAAACACAGTGTGGACCACCCATACCATGCCTTCTATACTCAGATGGTAATGCTGATGAACAGTGAAAAGGACAAAATACAGGCAGGAAATAGGGACACCAAAGGTCTGGAAAAGCCATTTCTGAGTAACTGAGAGCATGCCACACTTTGCCTAGAACACCCAAGAACATAAGAGCCCTACACATAGTAGACAACATGACTTTGGGGCCTTCCAATATTTTTCCACAATTTAATCTAATCCATAGTGGATGCCAGGTGGTTCCCTGGATGGTTTTTTGCCCTTCTTGGCCTGTCCAATGAGGTCTCTAATTTTTCCCTCTTCTCCCTCCCTCCCTTTCCCCTTCTCTCAGTCTCCCACACTAGGATCTAAGCCAGCAGACAGAAATGAAATGGGTTCTAAAACTAATAAGAAGAAACATAAAGGCTTGTCAATTTCCAAAAATTTATATAAAATTCTTTGCCTAAAACACTAGAATTGTCCCATGATGAGTCAAATGTCCGTTACTTTTCCCTTATTCATTTTCCCTTCCCCTTATTCAGACCACTCCTCTGCCTCCGTGTTAGTAATACTCCACTGATGACAATAAGGGATTTTTTAGAAAACTTTAAAAAGATCAAAGTGCTCAGAAAAATGAAGCTAGGACCCTCTTCTCCCATTCTGCTGAGAAAAAGTTGTGGCAAATATTTTCCAGAAGGAAGATTAGTTACTGGAATATCTGGAATTTGTAATAAAAATTCCAAAATCTCCAGGAGCTCCTGGGAAACAAATCAAAATTTACAGAGGAAGAAATATTCCATCTCCTAGGAGAACCCCAATTTACAGGAACTAATTTTAATTAGAGGCAGTGCAAAAAAAGGCCCAGACTGGCAGTTAGGAACCCTGGCTTCCAATCTTTGGTGCCACTTCTAATTAGCCAGGTAACCTTGGAAGAGTCATTTTCCTCAATTTCCCCATTTGCCACACTGTGTCTTCAACACATAGCCTTGTGCCCTGCACACAGTAGGTATTTAATGACCTGGTACTGCCTCCATACATATCTTACATTTACTTAAACAGGCACATGCTGTTTTCCCCTATGGAATGTAAGCTCCATGAGGGCAGGGACTAGAGTTTGTTTTTTCTTTGTATTCCTGGCACACTGCCTAAATGCCCAATGATTGACTAAGTATCTGTTAAAAGAAATCTCTAAAATAACAGGTTTAGGCTAGAGGGTCTTTAAGGGCCCTTCTAGTTCCAACAAGGCAGTAACCTGTCAGCATAGAGATGGCATCTCTTACATTCTATGTCCATTACTCCCTGAGACCACCTCCCCTCAGCCTTGCTCTAGGAGGCATCTGGTCCAGCTCTCCCTTCTGCCATGGATGACTTCCTGGTACATTGCCATGTAGCTGGATTCTTCCCAGCTATATCTGCTACCCCACCAGTTCACACTGCAACCTTCCATGGCCACAGATGAACCAAGTAAGGGCAGAAATACACACTCCCTTTGACCTTTCCCATAAAAAGGGACGAGCTCAACCTCCAATATATTCAACAATCATTTATTAAGTGCCTACCATGTAACAGATGAGAAGTTGGGCACTGGGAATAGAACAAAATTAGACAGTGCCTCTCAAGGAGATTACATTCTATTGGGGATGAGGGAAGTACAAGGAAGGGCAAATATATACTGGATCCAAATCCATTTGGGGGGGAGGTAGGAAGCAGGAGTACCAGCAATCAGCCTGTTCTATAATGCTGAGGACTCTACCTTTTCCTAACTAACATTCTGCCCTGGACTGGTTCTTATGAAGGAGGTTAAGGTCGGTAATTCTAGGCTGGATAACATCCCACCTTCCAAATGCAGAAACACTCTTTTCAATTTCACATGGAAAACAGAAGGCTGGATGTAAGTTTACCAAATAAAATGGTGGAAAAGCAAGTCTGACTATCAGCAAAGGTATCCAGGAAAGGACCCTTCGACTACAAGGTGCTAACACTGATCCCTAGCTCCTAAACTCAGTTGTAATGCAAAATGTCGAACAAGAAAAAATTATACACAGGCTGTGGAGAAACAAAAGAGGAAGACTGTCTAGAATTACAAGGTGATGGATTCTGGGTCACCTAGAATAGGAATGGATTCCTGAAGGCCTCATACTGACTTAGGAAACCACAAATGAACATCATCTATGTAGTACTGTCTTTTTTAGGCAAGTAGGTGGTACCATTGGGTATAACATGGGCCTGGAGTCAGGAAGACTCATCTTCCTGAGTTCAAATCCAGCCTCAGAAACTATTAGCTGTGACTTTGTAGGGGATAAATACTGACAGGTTTATTTTTAAAAAATAGAAATTATTTTAAATATACTTATTCCTGGGCAAGTCACTTAACCTGCTTGCCTCAGTTTCCTTATCTGTAAAATGAGCTAAACAGAGAAGGATAATGGCAAACCCCTCCAGCGTCGTTGCCAGGCAAACTCCAAACGGGGTCACAAAGAGTTGGACGTGGCTGAAATGACTGGGTAATGATAACAAATGGTGTTTTCATTTATTCTGTTCAATGTTTCCCAAGTACATTTCAATCTGCTTCAAGCCTCACTTCTAATCTAGACCAACTTTCTCATTTTATAAAGGTAGAAATGAAGTCCTAGAAAAGTGACTTGCTCAGAGCCACACTTGACCATAGGTTCAGAGACGGACGGAACCTTCAAGGCCCCAAAGTCCTGCTCCCTCATTTGAAAGTGAATTTTTCCCCCCATAGTCATCAAAATAGGCAAAAGTTTCAATGCGTCCACCCTGACACTGGGCCTTGAAGAAGGGCACTTTCCATCCTTGATTTACATGTGTAATTGAGAAACACCCTCACCCAAGATAGCCTTGCAACATCCAATTAAGAGGAACCACCACCAAGTGTTGTTTTGGGCCCTAAAAGATGAATTCAGTTACAATGATTAAGTAGGAAAGGAATAAGGCAAAATGCCTTCAAGACTCAGATAAAAGTTCTCACTTTTTTCTTTTGTTTTTCTTTTATTTAAGTCTTCTTAACAAAATGACTAATATGGAAATATTTTACATAATTGCACATGCATAACCTATATCTGCTTTCCATCTCAAGGACTGGAAGGAGAAAGAGAGAAGGAGGGAGAGAATCTGGAACTCAAAACTTTAAGTAAAATATGTTTTTTTTAAAGGCTCAGCTAAAGAATTTAGAATTTGGTGGTTTAATCCATCCTGCAGGCGGAAGGCCTTTCCACAGCCTAGTGCCTCTCTCCCTATGGCCTAAGTGGTGGGGGTGTAGAGAGGATTCACCAACACTGTCTTGGGTCCCTCCCTTCAGGCCAACAGGGGCAAGGAGCTGGCTCACTTAAGGCACTGGTCCGACAGACTTCAAGATGAGCATCCATAAGGCCAATGTGGCAGTCCAAAGCTGAGATAGGGGATTTCTCTCATTCTACTGGCCCTGATTACCTCATGATTGTTCCCTGTGCCCTAGCTAGCTCCTCTCGAAGCATCATTATAACAGAATACAGGGTAAGGATGGGAAATACAAAAATTCACTACAGAGACACGCATAAAGAATCGTCTCTTCCAGGACAAAGTAAGTGGCTCCAAGTTAGCTCACCTCTGCCAAAACAACAGGAAAATCTCGTCTTACCTTTTGGAAAAAGTCTTCTCCACTCTTGCCTTTTCCTTCAGCGGCAGCTGTAAACACAAAGGAATAAGGACATTTGAAATAATTTATTTTTTAAATCAACCTATTAATGTTTATCCCTTACAAAGGCAGCTAAGGGATATAATGGACAGAATGCTGGACATGGAGCCAAGAAGACCTGAGTTCAAATCCAGCCACTCCCACTGAACTGTGTGACTCTGGGAGATGTTAACCTCTCTGATTCGCAATATCCTCATCTGCAAAATGATGCTTACAGCCCCTACTTCACAGGATTGTTGGGAAAATCAAATAAGGTCATGTATGCAAAGCAGTTTACAAACTTCAGAATGTTACATAAATGTATTTATTATTATTAATTCATTACAATTCACTGACTTCCATTTGATAGTATTTTATTTCTACCTTTACCAAGGGTCTCACAAATCTGTTTATATCAAGAGATGAGACTGGCCTTACAAACAAGTATAAATATCAAAACAATCAATTATAGCTATTAAAGGAGATAACGAGCAATAGTAAAGCATCCTTATTAGCCAACACACGCTCCAGAGCAGCGCCAAGGACACCACAGTCTCCTCTGACAGCTGCAGCTCCTAAAAGTCTGGACCTGAACATTCAGCCAAAGCTGGAGCCAGAGGCAGAGCGGGCTCTGCTTATGAGTCTCCAAAATCTACCCGTCTCCTCACTGGCTCCTTACCCTGGAACTTCTGATTCTCTTCCCTCCCCTCCCCTCTTCCCTTCCCTTTTCACTTCAGAACAATCCTTCTCCCATTAGTGAGTTACCCCAACCTCCCTCCCTCGCTGGTCACCCTTCTCTCCTCTCCCGCTCTGCTTCTGCCTCTCCAGCTTCATCTTCATCACCTTCCTTTTGGGGGCTGTCTTTCCCGCCCCGCCCCAAACAGCGTAAGCTCCTTGAGAACAGGGAGGAGTTGAGGCGGACATCGTGCCTCCATCACCGGCCTGACTTTGGGCAAGTTGCTGGCCTCTGCGTCTTTGTCAGCAAAGTGGGTGGACTGCACCAGATGGCCTCTGACCTATCTGCCCACTTCTTAACTGATGATCCTCACAATCCTTCCAACGCTGATTCTGATAGTCAGCTAAAGCTGCCCCCTCCTTCTCTCTCTAACCAGGACCAATGACTAGCCTCAAATTTTGCTTCCTCAACTGTAAATGAGGTCAGGCAAGAAGCCCTCAGCCTCTCTACTGACTGGGAACGAAAAGTCTTCATTGACTTTTCTCTAATGTGTCGATAGGACACAAGGGAGCCCTTGGGAAGGGGAAAAACCTGCCAGGATCAGAGCAAGAGGAAAGAAATAAAGTGGTTAAGAAGTGATGATGCTAGCTTGGCCAGAGCACCAAAGCCCAGATTATTTACCTCCTCTGCCCCCCCCTCCCGAGACAAGCCCCGGTGAGGATTCTCTGGAAACTGAAAAGAAAGGAGCAGATATAGACAAGGAGAAGAGGAAAAAGGGAAAGCAAGAAGCACGTGGACAAGACTGGTTTCCCACATCAGTCATACAGAGGAGAAGCCAGGCCCTATCCATCGATCCATTCATCTGTCCATCAATCCATCTATGGATCCATACACACACACACACACACACACACACACACACACACACACACTCACACACACATTTAAAGTCTGAAACACATACCAGTATGCTCCCATATGCCAGGTGGGAAAACAAGTCTTATCTAAGAATTTAAGTACATAGATGCCTGTGTGCAATGCCACGCATGAGCAGCTTTCCAGAAGAATGCTACTGTGAACAGTTTTATTATATAGTTTAGTGAACACTCTATTTATTCAATAACAAATCAAAGCAAAACATTCACAGAAAATCAAGGTACAGCATTCACAATATTACAACTTATCACAGAAAATCAAAATATAGTATTCACAACTTATCACTAAAATGGCCACATAGTTTCCACCACAGTGGTCACAAATTTTGAACAAAGAACAATTATTTAGTAACTCAAGCATTCAATCATCTCAATCATTCAATCATCCTTCATCATTCATCATTCAATCATTAGAAAATACATAAAATTACAATTTTAGGTCAGTATATAGTATCCAAGTAAAGTCTTCTTTCAGCTTGACTCGGGGTAGTCTCTCAGATTCCCTGGATCCCTTTCCATGGTCCCAGATCCTACCTGGATTCACCAAATTGTCACCTGGGTTCAAAAGCAGACAGCTCCCAGCTCCTTGTCCAGTTCTCTGTGCAGTTCCTACTCCACATTGGAGCCCATAGTGCCCAGTCCATCTCAAATCCTTCTCAGTCTCTGTTCCTGGGAAGATAAAGCTTAACCAAGCCACCAACAAGGCCATACAAAGTACCAGTATCACAGTCATGCTTCCTCAGTCTTCAGCAGCTCTGGCTGGCCCTCAGAAATCCTCAACAGCCTCAGCAGCTCCAGCTGGCCCTCAGACTCAGAAGAAGTTTTAGCTGGTTCCCAGAATCAAAATCACTTCATACAGGTTCTCCAAATCAAAATCATTCTCTTCAGCCTCCCCTGGCAGCAGCAGCTTCTGCCTCCATGAATCTGTCCCTCCCTCTCTGGGGCTTTTCCTTATATACAGAGAGCATTAGCTTCCTGTTTCAGCCAACCCCTTCCAGTTACATGAGCAACAGGGATTCATACCCTCTGTTTCTTTAACAGAGGCATGATTAATTACTAAGTGCTAAGTACCTGTTACCTTCACCAGTACAAAAGGATCTTCAAATTCAAATTACATTACCATTATACAATGTGACTCAGGAAGGGGATTCATATCTCAGGGGAACAGAAAATGAGAAATCTAGATATGAAGCTAGCAGGTACCTCAGAGGGCACCTAGTCCAACCCCTTCATTTTATAGATAAGGACACTGAGGCCCAGAGAAATGAATGGCAGGAACATCAGTTGAGTATGAAGCTAGCACCCTTCATTCTCCAAACTTGAGCTAGGCAACACCTCAAAGGTATCCTTTTCTTGCCCAGTGGGGAAGTCAGAAGTCCAAGGTCTGAATCCTGGCTCTGGGAGTTGGGATTTGTGTGACTTTCCTCTGTCTGGGCCTTCAGGAAGCTGACCTAGATTCTATCTCTGATGATTAGTGCCTTGTGACCTTGGGAAAGTCCCTTCACTCCCAGAGACTTCAGTCTCCTCATCTGTAAAATTAGGGGGTTGTTCTTAGGGTCCCAGAAGCCCCTTCAAGCTGGACATATGGAACCCTATAACCCAGGTGCTTCCAAGACCTAAGCCTAAGATCAATAGCCTGCAAAAGACTGGACTTTAGGCACTTTCCCTATCAACCACTTCACCTAGAAAGTTCATTAAAAGTAAAGCCAGTCATTCATTCAACATTCATTTAGGAAACTTTTGCTGGGCATAATTGGAAGGCTCTTTGTTGAGCCCTGGAAGAAGTACAAAATTTTTATTAAAAAACAGCCCCTGGGGCAGCTAGGTGGCGAAGTGAATAGAGCACCAACCCTGGAATCAGGAGGACCCAAGTTCAAATCCAACCTCAGACACTTGACACACCTACTAGCTGTGTGACCTTGGACAAGTCACTTAATGCCAACTGCTCTCCAAAATTTGAAAAAAAGCTAATAAAAAAAGTTTTTAAAAAACCAGCCCCTGTCCTCAGGGAGTTTATAATCTGGTGGAATGAAAGAACCACAGATAATAGTCATTCCCAGTATTACTAAAGTTGGAGGATTGTGACAGTCTGAATGGAAAGAAAAGGGCAGGCTGGACTTTTGATTTCACCAGCACAGGAAACTTGTTGCAAAAACTGCCTCCCCCAATGCTGAAGAGTGAAGTATATAGGACATTTATCTTAGACAGCGGCTGGTTCCCCCAGCTGCTAGTGCCAGCCTTCCAAGGTCACCTGGAATCTAATACAGATGAGTTCTGCATCCACCTGTATACATTTTTGTGTTGTCCGTTCTATTAGAATGTATGTTTCCTGAGAGCAGTGGCTACAATAAGCCCTTCCAAAAGTGGGGGGGGGGGCAGTGTGATATCGGGGGCAGGGCACCCCCTTGATCTGGAAAACCAAAAAAAAATTTTGGCCCTCCCTCTGTACCAGAGAAGATGCCTGAATTTCTTGTTCTTTCACAGGGTGTTGAATCACTAAACTTTTTAAGGTATCTCTACATTTCCAGCCGTTGTGTGTCATCTGCCGGGTTTAACTTTAAAAAAGAAATCGTGTACATTTATGGTATTAAAAGACAAAATGTGTTGATAGTTTACAATACTATACATATGTTTTGTGCATTTTTGAGTTCCTAAATTTTTTCTGAGTCATCCGCTGGCCTTCATTGGTGGTTTCTGCAACACCCCCCCCAAACTACCATTTACAATAATTTCTTATGCCAACCCCCATGTATCAGACCAGTGATGGGGAAAACTGTTCTGAAAGGCTGTGCTCAATTCCGTCTTTGTGTTCTCAGCACCTAGCATCATGCCTGGCTTAGAATATGAGCCTAATTAATGTCTGCTGATTGATTAGAGTAGAGACAGATCAAGTGTCAGGCTCAGGTTCCTACAGCTCAAAATGCTCAGAAGCACAACTTGAAGACTGGCCTTCTGGTCACTCACAACACCTCTGGGCCTCTCCTCACCTAAACACAGAGAGAAATGCAAAGCAAAGCAAAACTGTAAAAGTAATTCAGCTCCCAGGCCAAGACGTGAATGGCCCATTTAGAAGATGAACTTCTCTCTCCCAAGTCTTAGCACCTGGCTCAGGTCTGGTCACATAATAGGTACTTAATTAGCATGTGCTAAATTGACTACACTCCCTAATGTCCATCTCCTAACCCTGGGAGGGGCCTAGGGCACTCTGTACCATATCACCCCTTTCCTCAGCTGGCTTCCCTGAGTCACAGTTCTGAAGTGGTAGCTACAGACTGGCACCAGCTGAACCACTTGGGTGGAGCAGGGTGAGTGGCCACCAAGGATCAAGGGAAGCAGCTGCCAATACAAGCAGGATCCTGAGCCTGGTCGTTTAAGTGGAACAGCCACAAGGCAAGCCATAAGTCCCTCCCGGCCCCTCAGCTCTCCCCAGCTCCTCCAACTCAGAGATTTCACAAGAGGATGACCTGTACCTCCCCACCAACCTCTGCCCTTCGGAGCTTGGAGGACGGTAAATGCCAGGTCTCAGATCCACTGCCCAGGCAACACAGAGCTACTTGGAAACCCAAATACTCAGAGGCCATAGTCCAAGTCTAGGTTGGTTAAGCGATTAGTCACAGGTCACACAGGAAGTATCAGAGTGGGATTTGAACCCAGACTCTACGGTGCTAGAACCAGTATCCTTTACATTAGACCACGCTGCCTACTTATCCCAGGCTTTAAAAGTGGGAGCTTTAGAGGTCGTGCAATCCCAGGCTCTTCTTTTCCTAAGTGGTTTGCTATCTATTCCTCAAACACACCCTATCTCTGACCTCTGCACCTTTGGCCAGGCTGTTCCTTTTATGCCTACAATGCATGCTGTTCTCACTACCTCCTCTAAGAACCCCTGGCTTCCTTCAAGAAAGACCTCGCCAGATGCCATCATTCATATCCCTCCAGTTATTAATACTCTCTCCCACTTGAAATTACTTTATATCATTTTCCATATATTTTGTATTCACTTATCTACAAACTGGCCGTTTGTTTCCCTTCTGGGAGGGAGGAACCATTTCATTTTCGGTTTTGAGGGTCTTTTGCTTATCACAATTAGGGGGCGCTACAGAGCACCTGGCCACGACTCAGATCTGAATCAAATTCAGCATCAGATGCACACTAGTTGTGTGACTGGGGCAAGTCACTTAAGCTCTGCCTCAGTCTCCTCATCTGTAAAATGGAGACAACAACAGCACCTACCTCCCCAGGTTATGGCGAAGAAAAAATGAGGTAATATCTTAAAGTTTTACATAAACTATGAAGTGCTGCATAAATTAGGATTAGGATTTTGTTGCTGGGCAGGCACGTGGCGTGGCGCAGTGAATAGAGCACCAGCCCTGGAGTCAGGAGGACCTGAGTTTAAATCCAGCCTCAGACACTTGACAAACTTACTAGCCATGTGACCTTGGGCAAGTCACTTAACCCCAATTGCCCCGCCCTTCCCCCTCCAAAAAAAAAAGGCAAAAAAAAAAAGGATTTTATTGCCTGGCATGTATGGACACTTATATGCTTCCTGAATTAAATCAACTTGATCAACAGAAATGAGGGCACCTGGGTTAAAAACCCAGCTCTGCAACTTACCATCTAGCAGAAAACCACCAGATCTTGTCACCTCCTAGCATCCCAGTTTCCTCATCAGCACAGTGGGGCTGGGGCTGGGGTTAAATGTCTTCCAAGTTCGTCTTCATTTTATCAGTCAAATAAACATTTATTAAGCTACCTAGTCTGTGCCAGGCACTGTGCTAAGCACTCAGGATACAAAGAGAGTCAAAAGGCATCTCGACCCTCAAGGAGTGTATAACTTACTGAGGGAGACAAAAAAGCAACCCAATATACACAAAGCAGGCCAAATACAGGATTGACAGGAAAAAATTAACAATGGGAAGGCACTGGAATTAAGAGGCGTGGAAAAGGCTTCCTGTAAAAGGGGTGTAGAAATGACTTGCATAAGATCACTTGGTGAGTTAGGGGAAAACTGAGAACTAGAAGCTCACTCTCGGGACCTCTAGCCCTGGTCCCAAAGGAGAACTGTGCAGCAGTATAGATTTCTAGTTAGAAGGGACTAGACAGAAGCAGAAGGTGAACCTTCCACCACACCACTTGACCATCCAGATTTAAGTAGCTCTGGATTCCACTGGGCCACTCCAAAGACACGGTCCTTTGGTGACTGCAGAAAAAGGGGTAAGCATTTCCGTCTCCTGATCAACGCTCCATTCAATTGATCAAACATTTATTAAGCAAGGATTATGTGACAGGCACTGCCTGAGGAGACAAAGGCAAAGAAATGGTGCTGGAAACTCCAGCTAGCCAGGACCACGGAAGTCGGGCCAGCTGGCAAGGGGTGAGACTGCAAGGAAAAATACGAGGTCGGATTTTAGTTTAGTCAAAGGGTTTTGCTTTTCATTGTGTTTGGAGGGAGAAACGCTGCCCGTTTCAGAGCCAGCTCATACTTGAAGCCATAATAGTCCCGACCTTGTGAAGTCGGATTGTGTCCCATGGCCCAGAGTTTTCTCTGTTTAGCAGATTACGGCTGGCCTTGCCAGGCTTCCCATCCCATAGATGGCTGCTTTCTCATCCATCTCATCCCATTTACACATGACCCACGCTACACCAAGGTGGGTGTTTTTGCTGTCTGCCTGTCCCAGCTTTAGGAGGGAGGTTCTGATAGCCTAAAACTGCATAGCTCAGATGGAAGGACCACGGGCCACCCCTGCCAATAAAAGCAGTCGTCCGATCCCTCTGACTCCAGCAATAAATCACTCCAATACTGCCGCAATACGGCTGTCCCAATCTGCTGGGTAAGCATTTCAGATTTTACAGTGAATAATTCAGTTTTTAATGTTTATTGTCATTCCTCCAACCCTGCACCATATTTCATTTCATATTTTTCCCTTCATAAGAATTATGGGATTGTGAAGAACCTGGCCAATAAAAACAGCAAGAAGTTAAAACAGGTGCAAACCGTGACATCCCCTCCCCACCCCCAATGGAACAGCCAGTTTGGTGAATTATTGAATTAAGAAAAAAGACTCCATTGGCAATTCTTCTGAGGTCACACGGAAACCTCTGCTTAAACATCCTTTGGATTCTGGTTGTTTTCTTTTACAACAAAACCTATTCAAGAAGCACGGTCAAGGACCATCTCCTTCAGTATGAGTGACACTGAAAATGGGGGGGGATAGGATGACTTTGTATTTCAATTGTATGTATACATTTTGTATTTATTTATAAGATCCCGTAGCTAAAAGCTGGGGAAACCTCAGAGGCCATCTAGATCAACCCTATTTTACAGATGAGAAAACTAAGGCCCAGAGCCGGTAAGGAACTTGTCCAAGGTCACACAGATGGCCAGCGTTCAAAGGTAGGATTTGAACCCAGGTCCTCTGACTCTATAGCAAGTGTTCTTTCCACCAAGGCCACTAGTGTCTATATTGTTTTCTACCAGCAGACTCTAAGTGACTATTCCATGCATCACGGTACAATGGAAGGAAAATTGGCAAGAGCCAGACGCCCTGTGTTCAGATCCCACCTCACACTTTTTTTAAATCTGTGTGACCTTGGGCAAGTGACTTAAACTCCCAGGACCGTGGTATCTTCATTGTAGAATGAAGGGGTCTGACTAAAGGACCCCTGGATTCTGCTCCAGCTGTGGATCCTACAAGCTCCAGCCCCAAGCACAGCGCCTGGACACACAGCAGGTCCTGAATAAACGTTTACTGAATAAAACTGGTAACTATGTGGTCTTTCCCCCAATCTCTACTTCTTCTACCGGATCCTGGGGGAATCCACGCAGGATGGATGGCCAGAAAGACCTGGGTCCAGGCCCTGATTCCGTGTGTGGTCATGGTCCCTGCTCAAACTCTCTGTGCCTCCAAACAACTCTAGGAGACTTTACAGAGAAATTGTTCATCTGTATGGGTGGAGAAAGTTTCCACATTGGGAATTCCCTACACTGATGAAATCACAGATCTTGTCCAACAGAAGGGAAAACTGAATACTAAATGATGAAAAACAATGCACAAAAATGATATTTCCCAGACTCTCTGGGAGCCCATTTCTTCACCTATGAAATGAAAGAGAGGCATGAGTCAGCTGCCCTCTCGGGTCCTTCCAGCTCTAAAGTGCTCAGTCCTGAAAGATGATGGAGGGAGGAAGGCTTTGCCTCCTAACACTTTGGGGTATTGCATGGCACAGCCCACCTCGGGGATGCTCAGCCAAATGAAAGCGATGGGTGTGCAATGCTCACCAAGTGTAACAAAAGAGCAAGCGAATGATTTAAGTAGTCTGTTTCTACAAAGATATTCTACTCAGGATTCAAAGCAGTCACATGCTTTACTGATTTAATCTATATGCCTCTACCTCCCCCAAAAGAAGTATGTCATACATTTCCCTCTCCATTAACTATTCCCAGAGAATTTCCCAGCCAGCCTGGTCCAGAGCGCTCAGAAAGACTTGGAGAATTTGGTTTACTAAAAAGCACTGCTATGAACATGTCATTAACGGGAAGGAAAGTTAATTAAACCAAGCAAAACAACACACAAGACCGAATACTGACTGGGGAAAAGACGGAGTTCGTCTTCGCATAAGCGTAAAATCTCAGAGTTGTAAAGACCCCAAAAGCAAAGATTCTGAGCTAGAAAGAACCTCAGAGGTCAAACTCAAACCCTCCACTTTTCTACAGATGAGGAAAATAAGGCTGAGAGGGATTACAACTTGCCAAGGCCAGGGAGCTAGCTAAGTGTCTGAGGCAGGATCAAAACCAGGACTGATTCCAAGTCAAAAGATCTAACCACTGTACCTCCCAAAGGAGGAGGGGCCTCGGAGGACATCTAACACAATCAGCACCTGAACAGCAGCTCGTCTACAAAATACTCCAATACATGGGCATCCAACCTTTCCTTGAAGATCTCTGGGTAAAGAGAGATCCCACTACTTCCACAGAGACAGACAATCTGACATCCTACTTTGTTCATGAGCTCACAGATCTGGAGCTAGAAGGAGCCTTAGGTGAAACTGGCCCAGCTCACTTGCCCAAGATCACAAAGGCAGTGAGGAACAGAACCCAGATTTTAACCCAGTTTAGCCTTTACATGCATCATTGTAATGGACAGAGGAAAAAAGGGTTTACTAAATGCAGCACGGTCACCAATAACTTTCAGGAACAAAACCACAAGTGGGGTCAACCCTGGTCCATTCAAGAAAAAAGGCAGCTAAGTCCTCTAAGAATTAAAGCCACCAAGACAGAGGAGCCCAAAGAGACCCTTGCAGAGGGATCATTCTTTCCAAATTCCATCTACCTGATTTTGTTCTTCCAGGTTGAGAGACCCTCTACCACCACCATGGGAATTTATGGCATCAATATGTGACTGGTCATCAGAAGCCCAGAGCTCTATAGGGGATCTCAGAGGGCATCCAACCCTTGAAATTCTGCATCAAAAGTCACTTCCTCCAGGAAGTCTTCACTGATTCTTCCAGCCATTAACAACTTTTCCCCACTGAATTTCACCTTGCACTTAGTTCTGCTGCTCTCTGATACACTTATCCTGTAATACTGTGTTGTGTTTTTATTCTATACACATTATGCTCTAAGATCTTGGAAGGCTGGGAAAGTGTCTTCTCCAACCTCCATGTATCTCTCAGAGTTTAGCAAGGTGGAGGCACTAAACACATAGTCATAGGCTATCCCACGATTCATCAGGGTTAAGGTATACAACGAGTACATGAATAAAGTATGAAATAGGACAGGCTGTGACAGGGGTGAAGATGGGGTCCTTGGACCCCAGAGAGAACTGAGGACAGTTAAGAAGCTGACCAATCCTATGAGAGAGGAGGGTTGGCAAAGGGGGGAGACCCGTGATGCCCACAAGCTGAGTGGGCTAAGGGCCAGGCTAAGGCTGGCAAGGGCTAAGCCCTTCATGCCTCTGGGAGGCCATAGGGTCTAGTGGAAAGAGGGCTGGACTTGGAGCTCCTGACCAGGACCTGGCTTCCAATTCCACTCAGCCGCTTTCTAACCTGTATGACCTGAAACAAGGGATTTCCCCTCTATAGGCTTTATATCTTCTTCTGTAAAATTTCTACAGAATGAGAGGGTTGAACTGCTGCTGAGTCACTGTTTAGTTGTGTCTGATTTCTCCTGATCCATTTGGGGTTTTCTTGGCAAGGATGCTGAAGCGGTCTGCCATGTCTTTCTATAGTCCATTTTACAGAAGAAGCAGGCGAGGCAGACAGTGACTGGGCCAGGGTCACACAGACAGTAAGCATCTAAAGTCTGATCTGAACTCAGGTCCTCCTGATTCCAGGCCTGACCCTCCATCCACCGCCCTAGAGGACTGTTAAGTTTCCTTCCCATTCTAAATCTATGATCCCAAGTTATGGAGGAGCTGCCAGTCTGGACTGATGCAAAGAGTACCCCACTGGGACAACCCCACACAATGGGATTCAGATAAAAAAATTTATTTTTAACCACTTTTCAAAACTTAGCCCACTACGCCTTCAGTGTGACCCAGAGGTAATGTCTCTAAGAGCACTTTGTTAGCCATGGGCCTTGACTGTAAAACCATCTGTGATTTCTGTTAGTAAGGAATGCTCAGTGTGGGAAATCTTTCTATGAACTCAGAAAATCCGGTCTGTGGCTAAGGAGATTAATCGATAAACATCTATCAAGTGTCTAACCTGCATCACAAAGACAAAACAGAGAGAACCCCTAAGTTGTCTGAGACACATAGAGCTTAAATGACTAGTATCAGAAGCAGAATTTGAACTCAGCTCCCCCTGACTCCGAGCCCAGCCTTTATCCAGCAAACTGCACAGGCTCACTGTAAAACAGCAAGGGCCAAATCCATCTGAGTTACAACTATTATGTCAAACTCCGGGTGGAATAACAGGCTGAGCCTGGATTTACCATATCCAAAAGGCACAGCAAGCCAGCACTCTGAAAATGCCAGACACACAGGGCTAATAACTCTTGATTATCCACAGTAAGCAAGGCCAAGAACAGCACAGAGCATTGAAACGCTCAAATCACCCAAATCTCTTTTTAAGCAATTTGCTTCTATTTCCTCCTATGTCAAACCCCTTATCGGAAGGGCTAATATCAGTGAGATCAAGAAAGGCAAAGTTCCATGATTTTCTAGAGCTGCTTCTCTCTGGAGCTGGAACGTGGGGCTCAGACTAGGGGCAGACTCATACAGCTGAAAGAGCTAGAGATCAGAAGACAAAGAACTTGGGACAATGCCTGGTCCTGCCACCTACTCTCTGTGTGATGTTGGGAAAGTCACTTAACTTCAGTTGGAAGGATTGACCACATACAGAATTTTCCACAGGTCTCTTCCTGAGCTAAAATTTTGATCCCATAATCTGCAGACCCCTCCCAGAAAAAGAGATTAACTCTTAGCTATTCTTAAATTGGGGAATGTGGGAGGAACCCTAAGTAACATTGAAAAAGATACTATTAGATAAAGTGGAGGAGCAGAGCCAACATGGTGGCACAGAAGCAACAAGATTCCGCAGCTCCC
This sequence comes from Pseudocheirus occidentalis, assembly GCA_028646575.1. Classification (NCBI taxonomy): domain Eukaryota; kingdom Metazoa; phylum Chordata; class Mammalia; order Diprotodontia; family Pseudocheiridae; genus Pseudocheirus; species Pseudocheirus occidentalis. Next base: position 16,145,226 of record CM053598.1, read on the forward strand.
ACACAGCCACCTCAAATACCCATGAAATATGACTCCAAACAAATTTTAGAGCTCCAGAACTCACAGAAATAGAGAAAAACACATCTCCCGCTGAAGGCAGCTCAGCAGGAAGGGCTCATCACAACACACTGAGAGCCGGAACCAGCCCAGTCTGAAACTGCGGCTTGGCCCCGGGACGGCCAGCGCAGCTGGAACCTTCAGGAGAGTGGATCAGTAGCAGCTGTGGCAATTTCCAGGAATTATCAAGCTATAAGAAACAAGGACTAAGTGAAAAGTCAGTGGAACTCAGCTAAAGTTGGGGGAGAAAAGCAGTCTGGTCTAACTGCCTCAGGGCAAGGAAACAGCAGAAGCAGCGGCTCTGCAGTGGTTTCCACATAGCTGCTTCAGAGTTCCTGGTCTGCAGACTGCAGGGGGGCCAAGCAATTGTTAAGAGGCTAAGTGCTCTTGCCTTGAACAGCCTAGATCCAGACCATGGTCTTGGGTGGTGGTCCTGGGGTGTGTTTTCAGTGAGCCAAAGCCGGTGGGGGCTGAAAAAAAATGGCTGCCTCCCAATAGCTCCAGCAGCTGCAAAAACCCCAGCAACTTGGAACAGAGCTTTCCCTTATGGAAGTAGAGTTCCATAGAGCTAAAAAAAATCAAGTAATTAATTTACTGGCAACATGAGCAGGCAAAGGAAGCAAAGTAAGAACAACAACCAAACTTTAGATTCCTTCTTTGGGGACAAAAAGAACAAAATGGAATGGGAGGAAGACAACACAGTCGGAACTCCCACATCAAAAGCCTCCAAGAAACATGAAGAATGCCTACAAGCCATAGATCAGCTGAAGAAGGATTTTGAAAACCAAATAAGAGAAGTGGAGGAAAAATTGGGAAGAGAAATGAGAATGAT
>CM053598.1:16146614-16187238 GCA_028646575.1 Pseudocheirus occidentalis
AAGTGGTTGGATGATTCTGGCTCTGTCAGTTTTCTGATCTGTAAGATAACGTCTGACTAGACCATTTCTAACGTCCCTTATTTATTTATCCTAAGTCTGTGATCCTGTAGCACATGAGAACCCATGAACTTTTTACTGTCTTGTAGTGCTCCCCGCCTCTCTGTCTTGCCTCTTCAGTTAGGTGAAAGCAGTGATAATGGCGATAAAAGAGAAATTTATGTAAAGCTTGTGAATGCTTTACATAAACGGTCCCGTTTTCTCACTACAAGGTTGTGGTAAGTACCCCAGGTGGTATCATTCCCATTTTACAGTTGAGTAAACTGAGGAGGAGATGATGGTATCATAGGAGTGTCAGTCAGAGGTGGGCTATGCTGCAAACCAAAGGCTTTCCAGACTCTGTAAAAGTCTAGATTTAGAGCTGGAAGGGGTCTTAGAGCTCGTGGAGTCCAGTCCCTTCGCTTTATGGCCGAGGAAACTGAAACTACAGAGAAGTGACTTGCTTATGGTCATGGAAGGAGGTAGTGTGGATGGACTTTGGACCCTGGCCGGGGAGACCAAATCCAGGGCTTTTACCACTGAACTGCACTGCTCGTCTTGGAAACCCTGGAAAACGAGACAGTTTCCTGCAATTTTTGTGGTACTCTTCTTGGGATATACTGTGGTCCCTAAAAGAGGTTTAAGAAATTCTGTAGTAATCAATATTGAAAGGGCAGTTTGAGGATTATTTTCAAAACTTTTTGAATGAATGAATGAAAAAGCACTTACTAAGGGCTTACTTATAATGTGCCAAGCCTTGTATTAAGCACTAGAAATATTAATTGGAAAGTGAAATAGTCTCTACTCTCAGGAAGCTTACTGTCTAATTGAGGGTAGGCAGCTAGGTGGTGCAGTGGACAGAATTCCAGGTCTGGAGTCAGGAAGACTCACCTTCCTGAGTTAAAATCTGGTCTCAGATGCTTACTAGCTGTGTGACCTTAGGCAAGTCATGTCACCTGGTGTGCCTCCGTTTCCTTATCTGTAAAATGAGCTGGAGGAGGAAATGACAAACCACTCCAGTATCTTAGCCAAGAAAATCCCATATGGGGTCACAAAGAATCAGATGTGATGGAAATGACTGGACAGCAAGCATAAATGGGGGATTTCAGCTGCTGCTCTGCTCTTTTGATGGTACAAATGCTGTAATGAAGTCCTGATGGGAGGTAGTGACTTGCTTGTGTCAGAAGGAGACCTTGAGCCCAGGTTGCCTAAGGCTTTCCATTGTACTCCCCTGTCTTGGAGGAATGAACAAAGAAAGCCTGCCTGATGGAGAGAGAGAAGGAAAGAGCAGAGAGGATCAAGAGTAAACGCAGCAGGGACAACATGAAGAGGTGTTGGAGCAGTTGAGCCATCTAGTCCTTTGGGGTTTGCCAGGAGCTTTTTATACATCAGCTCGTGTGATTCATGACCAGCAGAGGCAGCGTGGTCCAGTGGGCAGGTCGTGGTCTTTTGGAATCGTGATCATCTGAGTTCAAACCCAGCCTCAGACACTTACTAGTTCTGTGACCCTGGGTAAGTCACTTAACATGTCTGTGTGCTCTTACAAGGAGAGGGGTTGACTCAACTATCACTGGATCCTTCCAGCTTTAAATCTACAGTCCTGCTCTCCAGCCCAGCTGTTTGTCCTGTTAGGGGAGTTTCATGGGGAGGTTGGTGTTTATTGAATTGGATTGAACAGAATATTTTGTATTTGATCCTAGAGATAATAGGGAGCCACTGGAGTTTATTGAGGAGGGGGCTGACGTGGTCAGATCTGCATTGGCTCCTCATGGTCTTTGGGATCAGAGGATGATTTTCCGTACCATTTGTCGCTGGCTCTTGGAGCATCAAGGCTTGCGATCATTCCGATGTTCCCAGCTCTCTCCCGGATGTAGCTTTGGTTGATTATAATTTAGCTTGGTAGCCTTCCCGCCCCAACCCCAACCCCTCACTCGTTTGCTATCTCAGTTTCCTGCTGAGTATCCTCATCGCTTTTGTTCATATCTAATGAATGTTTAGGAAATGGGAAGTTGGCCCCTGCTGTGTAATGCTTTCCCAGAATGACACTGGAGGGAAAACAGACCTACTCTGGATGCAAAAAATGTTTCCATCGAGCTCAGTGGGATGGAGTCAAACATCCAGAATACTTGGGGGTACGAGGAGCTGCCAGTTCTTTCTGTTGCCCAAGAAAATGATTTATGGTCAAGCCACAAAAATGTCCCATTTTGGTCCTGATGGGTGCTGGCCACCCCTTTCTTCTTTCCCTCCCTCATCCCAGTTCTCTTCTCTGTTTTGACTCATAGCCCATAGCTTCGGGGATGAAAACCCCCAAGTTTTCTGGGAAACAGAGGCCCATCTCTGTAAGTTTGTTGTTCTTTTGTGGGTGATATAGGGCTGTGATTCTTGGAATACCCCAGTGTCTGAAGAATTAAGGTTGAGGGTCCTCCAAAGTATGGTAGAGAGGCCCCTGGTGGTTAGGAGTGAGCTGCAGTGCTAGCAATGAAAAATCTTGCAGGGGAAAGAGATTATCATCTGGAAAATGATGGAAAAAAGATGGGCTCCTGCAGCAAGACCAAGGGGGTCTTGGCTTTCATGCTTCACTGCTATCCCTAGAATGTTGAGCCATATAGGCGAAGGCTTGAATGTTGGGTAGACCTCTCTTTGGGAAGTTTACAGGAGGACATCAATAAATTTGGTCTCCTCTGTGACCTGTAAGTCCAAAGCAGTGCCCTACAAATCAGAGAGACTTAATAATAATAATAATCACTAATACTGGTGGTGGGGACAGGAGAAAGGCTCTGGGGTAAAAGGTCTGGCCTAAGTGGGGACTACAAGAGTCCAGCACTTAACACAGTTCCAGGAACATAGTAGGTCCTTAAGAAACTCCAGCTGACATAACTCCAGAGGAGGGTCCCAGACTCTTAGGTGCTTCTCAGTGGATGGGCTGAGTAGACAGTTTTAGCAGGAAAGACCAGTGGACAGCCTGCAGAAAATATTCATCAAAAACTATCGTTCTCAGCATGCTGAGCTACCCCATTGTGGGAGGAGCTAGGTGGTGCCACAGGGGATAAAACACGGACCCTGGAGTCAGGAAGACTCATCTTCCTGAGCTCAAATCCAGCCTCAGACACTTACTAGCCCTGGGCATGTCACTTAACCCTGCTTGCTTCAGTTTTCTCATCTGTAAAATGAACTGAAGAAGGAAATGGCCAATTACTCCAGTATTTTTGCTAAGAAGACTCCAAAATGGGTCAGGAACAGCCAGAAGCCTCCTTTTATGCTACTATAACAGGACTTTCTCCCCTCCATTTGCACCTTATTGCCTTGGGGAGTTCATTTCCTCCTGTAAAATCTCCTTTGGGAGACAGGTAAAAATGAAAACCCTTGTGGAGTTAATATTGTGGGCTGGCTGACCCGGTGGATAGAGTACTGGACTTTGAGGCAGGAAGGCCTGAATTCAAATCTTAGCACAGACACTTAGGAGCCGAATGACTCTGGGTGACTTTGCCTCTCTGGGCCTCAGTTTCCTTATTTGTGAAATGCTGGTCTTAGACTAGATGGCCTGCTCTAAATCCAGGCTTCGGAAGGCTGATTCTCACAGCTCATTTCTTTTCAAATAGATAGTTGCTTACTACAAGCTAGTGCTGGCCAGCAAATTTCAGTGGCCAGAAATGGTTAACTATGGAGAAAAAAAAGTGGAAAGAATTACAGGAGGAGGTTTTTTCCTCTCTTTTCCCCTTTCTCTCTTTTTCCCCATGTATGTATGTATATGTGTGTGTGTATACACACATGTATGTATGTGTGTATATATGTCTTGGTATGCACAAATATTTAGGACACGTTCCCAGTTAGAAGTTCATAGCTTCAGATCTACACAGATGGGCAACGAGACAGAGAGGCTGCCAGGGGGCACCACAGGGCCCGGAGCTCTAGGTCTGGATTCTGGAAGACTCCAGTTCACCTGTGATCTCAGATACTCACAGCAGGACCCTGGGCAAGACACTTAACTCAGTCTACCTCAGTGTCTTCATCTGTAAAGCAGGGATAATTACAGCACCCCCTCTGATGCTGACAAAGTGCTTTGCAGCCTTTAAAACCCCATATACATTCAGCTGTGGGCACTTATGTTTGTCCCTGGTCCAGACCTGTGATTTCACCCATAGACGAAGCTGCTGGCGGGGGATTGCCTTCCCTCCATGCAGATCCGCGACTTCTGGGCTTAGAAAATTATCTGGGCAATGGGAAGATGGCCTTTACATCACCCTGTGAGGTGTGCTCAGATAGGCACATTTATCCCCATTTTTTTTCATGTAAAAAATGGAAGCTTGGGAAAAATTATAGTATTATAGCCAAAAGGCACCTTAGAAACCAGGAAGCCTAAGGGAAATGTCCATAGTCACATAGTCAGTAAATGTCAGAGGCAGTATTGAAACCCAGGTGTGTAGACTGCCAGACCTGGAATCAGGAAGACCTGAGTTCAAATGCGACCTTAGTCACTTAGTAACTGTGTGACCCTGTTTGCCTCAGTTTCCTCATCTGTAAAATGAGCTGGAGAAGGAAATGGCAAAGCACTCTAGTATCTCTGCCAAGAAAACCCCAAATAGGGTCACAAAGAGTTGGACATGACTGAAATAACTGAACAGCAGCATCTCTTCAATCCAAATTCAACACTCTATTCCCCATGGTACTAGGATGTCAAGGCAGTTCCTAAAAGATGTCTTTTCATGGAATAAACAATGCTTCTCTGTGTGGGAAGATATTGCCTTTGGCCCCTTGGAATTAATTGAAAAGTTTTTTTTAAAAATAATGTGTCCTTCCCTCCCTTCCTCCCTTCCTCCCTCCCTCCCTCCCTCCCTTCCTTCCTTCCTTCCTTCCCTCCTTTCCTCTCTCCCTTCCTCCCTCCCTCCCTCCCTCCCTCCCTTCCTCCCTTCCTCCCTTCCTTCCTCCCTTCCTCCCTTCCTCCCTTCCTTCCTTCCTTCCTCCCTTCCTCCCTTCCTTCCTTCCTTCCTTCCTTCCTTCCTTCTTCCTCCCTCCCTCCCTCCCTTTTGCTTCTCTAGAAGTGGGGAAGACAACACCTTTGTACCAAAGGGTTCCCCCAGCTTTGGAAGCAGTTAGAGATAGACACTGACACTGTGTCAGGGCCTGGGACAAGGGGAGGATTTCTGTTCTTCCTGGGCTGATTTGGGGTCTTTTAGGAGATGACCATGCATTTCTTTTTACTGCTATACACAACTGCAGTAGACACTAGATAAACCAAGTCCTATTTCCATGGCTGCTGATGGCTGAAGCAGCTGCCCCCACTGGTTGGGTAGGTTTTTAGAGCCTTCCCAGCCTTTCTGCAGCCCAGGGTGTGTGGTTGGTGTCCTTGTTCCCTTCCATCCTCAAGGCAGGGATCTGTAGCTAGATCTTGGTCTTAGCAGGAGCTCCCCCAGCCTTTCCTGCACATTCACCTCTGCCATTAGCCCCTTTGAGGTTCAGGCATGTTTGAGGCCACTGGTTGGATTTCTGGGCCAAATTCCTCATTATAACTTTCTCTGAAAACTGTCCAAAGAATACATTTCAAAGTAGGGCAAAAGCCCCACTTCTGCTGCACCCTGGGGTTCCCTGGAGCTCCTCAGGAGCAGTTACTGTCAGCCAGGCCATGGAAAACAGAATGTCAGAACTGGAAGTCTGTGGGATAGGACAGGCTTTAATCAGACCAGTTCTGAGCCAGCCCTGAATTCAGAGTCCCAAATTCAGGTCGCTAGGTTACTAGCCCTGCCACCTTTGTAACCAACTGACCTCAAGTAAGTCACTACCCGCCTGGGCCTCAGTTTCCTCATCTGCAAAGTGAGGTACTTAGAATAAATTATCTGTGCAGTAATCTGTTGGAAGCAGCCAGGCGGTGTAGTGGGTAGAGCATTAGGTCTGGAATGAGTAAAATCTGAATTCAAACCCAGCCTCAGACATTAGCCTTGTGATCCTGGGGAAGTCATCCTAACCTCTTTGTGCCTCAGTGTCCTCAAATGTAAAATGAGAATAATCGTGGCACCTAGTACCCCATGTTGCTGTGAGGGGAAAATGAGATAATATCTACAAGATGCATTGTAAACCTCAAAATGTGAAATAAGTACTAGTGATGATGATGATGGTGACGGTGATGGTGACAGTGATGATGATGATGGTGATGGTCTTGTCTAACTTTCTGTCAGTTTGTCCAGTTTGAAGATTCCTCTCAATTGTAACAGCCTGTGTTCCTTGTTCTAAGGCCCCTTCCTTCTCTTTAAATATCCCATGCTCTTTGTTCTGTGATTCTAAGCTACCTTGGGGTGCCTTTTTGCTCTGATATTTGGCATCCTATGTGTTTCTGATAATAATGGTCATTGTTCTCTGTTTCTGCCAGTAAGGGCCCTTCTCTCTTTAACACTTGATGTTGCATAGTTGAATATTCCAGGTTCTGAGGGTGCTTCCAGCCTGGCGTTCTGAGTTCTCAGACTTTCCGAGTATAACATACTCTGTTCCTTGTTGTAAAATCTCTTCCATTGGGAATATTCTGTGTTCTGACATTGACTTCTAAGGGCCCTTCCAGTTCCGACATTCTGTTTTCCATGCCCTAATATTCTGCTTTCTAAGGCAGTGACATCTGTTTGTCCCTGGAGCCTGTGAAGTCCACCTGTGGTGCTTCTGCCACATTGATCACTTCTGCTCTGTTTTCCAACTGAAAAGGAAATGGTGACCATGGGGAACCACAGCACAACTCCATTGGGAACAGGCAGTGGTGTATGAACCAACAGGGTTACCAGACTGGTAGATAAGGGAAGTCTATCAACAGAGTTTACCTGGGTTTGAGTAAAACATTGTTAAAACCCCTCAAGCTATTCTTAGAACAAACTGAGAAATATGGTAGATTCAGAACTGATTGAATCTCTGTTGCCAAGTAATATTTGTTCATAGTTAAAAGTCATCTTGGAAGGGGTCTTTAGTGGTGGGCTGCAGGGATCTGTGCTTGACCTAGAGCTGTTGGACATTTTGCCAGGGACTTGGATAAAGTAAAAAAATGTATGTGTGGGGTGTGTGGGGGTATGTGTGGGGTGTGGGGGTGAAAGCCATTGGAAAGTGATAGCAATGGCTTAAAAAAGCATCTACAAGGTATTTTAAAAAGAGGTATGGTAATATTTTGCATGATTGAACATATATAACCTATATAAACTTGCTTATTGTCTCAGGGAGGGGGAGCTGAAGGAGGGAGAGAGAACTTGGAATTCCAAATTTAGGAATAAATGCATGTTAACCATCTTTACATGTAACTGGGGAAAAATAAAATATTATTTAAGAAATAAAAAGGGTTTAAATAGCATGCTTCTGAAAATTGTAGATGGTACAGATCTGGAAGTGATACGAGAGGGCCAAAATCTAAAAAAATGGACGGTCTAATAAAATAAGATGAAACGTGATAATAGTGATAAGGGCGCTAGGGGGAGCCATAGAGCATCAAGCGCTGGGCCTGCAGTTGGGAAGACTTCCTGAGTTCAAATTTGACGTCAGACACTTTCTAGTTGGGTGACCCTGGGCAAGTCACTTCACCCTCTTTGCCTCAGTTTCCTCATCTGTAAAATAAACTGGAGAAGGAAATGTCAAACCCCTCCAGTATCTTTGTGAAGAAGAATTGGACATGATTGAAAAGTGACAGCGAAAGTGATAAATGTAAAAATCTTATATTTGTCTCCCCTAAAAACCCAGTGTCACGGCTAAGATGGGAGTTAGCATTTCACCTGAAGCCGACCTGGAAGTTTTAGCGGATTGCAAATTGAGTCACCAGTGTGAGATGACGCCTAAGAAAGCTGGGATGTTGTTGGGCCGCCTGGACAGAGCTCTGGCGTCCTGGCCTCTGCCTCATCTGGGCTGTGGGCTGTCATTATTTATTTCTGAGCACTGTGTCTTTGAAAGTCTCCAGAGGAGGCAGCTAGGATGGTAAGAAGCTCGGAGCCCATGCCAGGTGAGGATGGGGATGTTTGGCCAAGAAAAGACATTCCTGCTCTGAGTGCTCATCCCCCCTTTCCAGTTATTCATTTACCAGATTTCCTTCTCTTTCCTTCTCCTCCTCCTCCACTTAATCTTCCTCTTCTTCCTCTTCTTCCTCCTCCTCTTCCTCTTCTACTTCCTCCTCTTCTTCCTCCTCCTTCTCTTCCTCCTTCTCCATCTCCTCTTCTTCTTCCTCTTCTTCCTCCTCCTCTTCCTCTTCTACTTCCTCCTCTTCCTCCTCCTCTTCCTCCTCTTCTTCCTCCTCTTTCTCTTCCTCCTTCTCCACCTCCTCTTCTTTCTCCTCTTCTTCCTCCTATCCCTGACTTCCTTCAGAGCCCAGCTCAGGTACACCTCTTACATGAAATCTTTCCCAGTTTCCTCAGTCATCAGGACCCTCCCCACTGAAATTGCTTTGTGTTTTGTGCTTATGTATTTGTGTACCTGTTACATGCATATAGAGGAATGGAAGCTTCCTGAGGGTAGAGTGTTTATAGGGCCTGGTGCTAAATAGGCCCTTAGTGCTTGCTGGACTGAGCTGAAGTTTGCAGAGGATGGATGGAGTGGAGGAGAGGTGGGAAGAGGAGGTGTTATAACATAGGCAAGTATCTGAAAGGCTTCTCCATGAAGGGGTGATATTTGGCTTGGCTGCAGAGGCAGAGCCCAGAGTGGCGGAGGGAGATACTGAGGAATCATTTGGATGTTAGCGTGGGAAGAGTTTCTTGGGAGAGTGATCGCAGACTGGGGCAGGTTGCCTTTGGTGGTGGTGAAGCCCAGCTCCCGAGGAGATGTCTGCAAAAGTCAGATGGCCACTTATAAGGGATGTTGGGAGAGGGGATCCTTGGTCGGGGGAGGGGTTGGACTGGCTGGTACCTGAGGTCCTGACCAGCTCCAGGATCCTGTGATTTGCTGGGTGTAGGAGGCAGATAAATGGGATATGTGGGGAGAATAGGGTCTTTGACGTAGTTTGATTGCTCTGGACTCTCCTTATGCTTGGTGAGTTCTTTTCTGATGAGTGTGGATGAGAGGTTGTTTCCAGTTACCCTGGTGAGAGAATGATTGTGCCTCTGATCAGTTGTGTCTTATTAATGTATGAAGGACAGCACACCAATGAGAGAGCAATGGTTTTGATGGAATCAACCTCCTTCCTTTGACAAAGGGACTGGGAAAGGGCCTGGACCTGTAATTTCATCAGGACAGCTACCTCCCAAATAAGGAAACTCTCCACCCAGGCAGGTCAGCACCTTCTGAGTACCTAACGGTCTTAGACTTGCCCAGGGCACTGCAAGCTTAGGTAAGTGACCTGCCCAGGGTCACACAGCCAGCCTGGGTCAGAGAGGCAGAGTTTGACACCAGGTCTTTCTGATCCCAGTCTGCCAGGCTGCCTCTTGGCTCTTCTCTGCCTCTACCCAAGATCCCCCTTCTGTGATTAGTGACTTCCTCATCAGGATTGTTGTTTCATGAAGAGTCCCAGGAATGCTGATTTCCCCCACATTTTGGCTCCCTCCTCTGACCTCTGCTCTGCCTCCTCAGAGTCACTCCAGCCATTTTCCCCTGACTCCCCAGCTCCCTGATTTTTGCTGTTTGACCCCGTAGAATGTCAGCTTCCTGAAGGTGGGGACTGTCTGGTTTGCTTGTATAGTTATCTCTTCCACATCGCAGGGGTGATGGGTTGGTGGTTAGGGGCGGAAGGCCTCCCCACGATCTGGAAAATCCATGTAAAAGTTTTTGGCCCTTCCTTTGTACCAGAGAAGAAGTCTGAATTATTATGGTATTAAAAGATGAAATATTATACAATTATAATATAATTAAAATATTGTACAATTATATAGATTAAATGTATATTATACAGTTATGCTATTATACAATAATATACACATATTTTATGCATTTCTGAGTTTCTAAAGTTTTTCTGTGTCATCTGCTGGCCTTTTCCATGTTATCTGCGACTTCTGCAAAACTCTCCCCAAACTACCATTTAATTTCTTATATTAACCTGAGATATATCAAAAGTGAGTTGGGGAAAGTCCCAGTGTGGAAGGGATAACTATACTGTGTTTGTATCCCCAGCACTGAGACAGTGACCCACCCATATGTGGTCAGTACTTAATGAATACACTTTCTTCCTCTCTCTCTTCTTCCCCTTCCTTTCTCTGCTTCCCTCCCTCTCCCTCTCCCTCTCCTCTCTGTCTTTGTTTTCCCCCCTTTTCTCTCCTCCTTTTTCCCTCTTTCTCCCTTTCTCCCTCCATCCCTTTCTCTCTCCTCCCTTCATGGTACCATGACAATACAACTAGATTTTTGAGTCAGGAGACTGGGGTTCAAATTTTCAAATCTCTGTGCCCTTGTATAGCGGCAACCACACTGGCACCCCCAGTACGGCTGCTAGCACAGGTTCTTAGATCTGCTTTACTAGGAAAGAGAGGTTTCAAGGGGTCAGCAGTCTTTTAAACTTACATTTACTAGTTCAAGGGAAAAGTCAGCACCCTAACCTTCAGAGAAAATACAGGCAGAGAAATAAAGACCAGCAGACGGGGCTCTGACTGCCTGAATCAAAGCAATACTGCTATTCACTTTACATACATCCCTGAATCAAGACAGCCTTTACATCTGAGCATCAGGGGAGCTCTGAACATAGGGTCACTCAGAATGTAGACTAGGGAGTCACAAGATCCTTCTCATAAATGAGACCCCAAAGCAAAAATACTAACCCAGAGTATATGTGTGTGTATATGTGTATGTGTATATGTGTATGTGTATGTATGTATGTGTGTATGTGTGTATGTATGTATGTATGTATGTATGTATGTATGTATATGTATATATACTTCTTAGAGCCAGAGGGCATCACCACCCTCCTGACTCAGTGCTTGATTAGAAATTAGCAAAAGGTGTGGAAGCCTCCCCCAAGCAAACCTTCCCTAAGCCAGCTTCACTTCATGGGCTCCCCAAGAGGCCTGTTAATGGGGGGTGAAGATCTTGTGTGCCATTAGCATTACACCTTGGGCCTACCTTTTCACCTTTTCACCTTTCTGGGTTCAGTTTCCTTATCTGTAAAAGGACGAGGTTTGTCCAACAAGCCTTGCTGTTCTGAGTCTGAGCTCTCCAGAAGTTTAAGAGGCAAACTCTGGTTAGGATGAAGAACGTCCAAGCTGGCTGGTCAGTAGGTGGGGAGGTGGGGGCCTCTCAGAGGGACCTTGAGGGCTCTTGGGCCCAGAACTTAGGAACATTTGTTTTGTTTCAGTGAATCCTTCGGCAGTGCTGAAGTCTAATACAATACTGTGGTTTGGTGCCTATGTTCATAATTGAAGGAAATGTGAAATTTCAGTTAGAGACGGAGGTACGCTAGTAAATGGTTTAACAACTGGCTGCCCCCAAAATAAATAAACACACGCACACGTATCACACATTTTAGTTGAGTCCGCATCATTAACATTTTCTTCACCACTTTCTAAAGTCTAGAAATCAGCTGAGCAGTAAATCAGGCCCAGCCCAGCGGCGGCGTTCTGACGCCTAAACGCTCACACTGAATGTGACGGACAGGTGTTAGCGGTCTCCAGCACACCCCTGCTTAGAGGGTAGTAAGAATGAAGATGTAATTTAACATAAGAAAATCTTCCCTAGGATGAGCCTGCCTCCCTCCCAGTGAAGAACTCGGGTCTGGTCCAGCTCTCTTTAATTTACAGATGAGCAAACTGAGGCCCGGCCCAGGGCAGTGGATCTCTCAGAGTCCCCCAGTGAATCAGGAGCCTTGCTAGCACTGTCACCCAGATCTCCCGGGGCCATGTGCTTTCCATCGGGTTTCTCAGTTAATTATTATTAAGAAAATAGCTCTAACGGGCCGGGATCTCAGATTGCAAACAGGATGAATGCCGTCTCCTGTGACTAACCCTCATGGCCTCCTGATGCCTCTGAAGACAGGTTGTCCTCAGAAGGAGCCGAGAGTGAGGGGTTGCATTCTCAGTAAGATGACAACCACATGCCCCAGGGAGCAGGTGGTCTGTTCTGTTATTAGAAGAGGCCTGCTCTGATTTCGAAGCCCTTCCGTGGCCCCGTTCTGCACATCTAATTCTGGCCAGCCTTCCCAGGTATTTCCTGAGGATATCCTCCTCCCTCTCTCCCTTTTTTGCCACCTGTTAATCTGACACATTGCTCACATGCCTCAATGCCTCCTGACGCTGAGGCCCAAGTTACTCCGTCGAATCTCCGCTTGCTTTGGGAATCCTCAAGGCCGAGGCTGGCTGTTAGAGTCTTCAAGGTTATCCTCTGGAGGATTCCACGTCCGGAGAATTTGGTGCCAGGTGCCTTAGGTATGGAGTCATGGGTTTGTTCAGGAAGTAGTGCGGGTGGGGAGGGAAAAGGGTTGGGTTCCACAAGAATTCACAAGCCCCAAATCCCCGGAAGAAGTCCGTGGGAGAGCTTTCTTTCCTAGGATCCTCTTAGTGTACACTGGTGTGCATCTTCCAGCAGAACCTCAGGCCTTTCCTGGTCAGCGGACTGTGCTGATGGGTTACCTGGCCACCCACACCAGAAGGATTTGGTCTTTGAAATGTGAAAAGGATCGAGTGCACAAGAAAAGCCCCTTCCAACCCTGTTTCTGGTGTGTGACCATCTGGTGTGTCCCCTCCATAGCAGCATTTGTAGGAAATGTTGGATTTATATAGTTCTGTTTATTTCTTATCTAGCCTTAATCACTGATTGGGTGTTGCCTCATTAAGACTGAGACCTGTTGAAAGAAGACCAGGATCTCCCATTGCATCCGGGGCCATCTTCAGTCATGCTGATCCATGTCTCACCACTGGACCCAGATGGCTCTGGAGGAGAAAGTTGAGGCTGGTGACTTGGTGTGGCTCTGCCTCACTTAAATCTAATTTCACTTGCATACCATGGTGTCACCTCCCCGATGTCATGGTCCTCTTCCAGAACAAACTACAGTCAATAGACTTTGAAAGTATGATTAGAGTCATGCGATTGTAGATTTAGAAGTGAAAGGCCATTTGCTCAACTTTCTCACTTTATAAATGAAGAAATTGAGGGCCCAGGAGGCTGAAGTTTGCAAGCATTTTTATTGCATCTCCATTTGAATTTTTGATGAAATGTTGCCTCTTTAGCAGTCTGTCATTTTGCATTTTGGAGATGAAGGTATCTGAGCATGTACTCAAAATATTTTCAGATACATCACGGTGGCCGGTTTAGAGAGATCACCTAGTTTAACCCTGCCCCTTTGCATAGGAGAAGACTGAGGGTCTGCCGGGGATTGCCAGGCTCGTGAGCCTGAGAGCCTTGATGCAGACCCAGGTCCTATGAGCCTGGTCATATTTCTTTCCACTGCACTCCCGTGTTTCCCATGGGTTCCAGCAGGAAAGTTGATGGCTATTAAAGCAGAGGAAAAAGGTATGTTTGCAATCAGAGAGATGTTGGCACGTTGGCAGGTGCGCATTTAGAATGAATAGACTTTAAAGATCACCAGTAGTTGCTAGGCAGACGGAAACAAATACAAGTGACATTAGGAAAGCGGTCAAACCCAGCAGTTTTCTTAATTTCAGTTTTATGATTCTGGCTGGATTCTGGTCAGTCGTCCTAGTGTTTAAACTGTGAGAATCCTTGCGTTTTGCCAACAATCCCCTTTTCGTTTGGTCACAGCCAGGGCTGGGCTTGCTTCCCCAGGCAGCTAGTGGCCTGACTTTTTAAAGAAGCCGAGGGCCAAGGGGCCTGGGCCAAAACGTTTGAACTGCTTCAAAGGTGAAGAATGACTATATTAAGAAAGCAACTCAGTCTTGCCATGAGCAGCTGTGGGCCCCACGGCCCGGCCTCTGTGCTGCTGGGCTCCCCTGCAGGGCTCAGCCTGTCTTATAGAAGCTTATATTTTGTCCTGGTGGGCGCGTTCACCATTGTTGGGACCCTTGGGAATTAGAGGGCCTGGATTTAAATCTGAATTACTACCTGTGTGATCTTGGGCAACTGCTTCTCTGGGTCCATTTCCTGGGTCCAAGCCCCAAAGCCTCTCCCCCCCGCGCCACCCAACCCTCAACTTGAGTCAGTTTTGTAGAAAAAGTTGGAGGAAAATTGATGTGAAATTGGGTCAAGTTTTCTCTAACTGTGATATTATCATCAGTGTGTCCTTAAGCTAGAGGTGAAAGGGCCTCAGAAGCATCTGCTGTCCACCTTCCTCTTTATAGATGAGGTAGCTGAGGCCTACAGGATAATCCTCAGAAACTTTTTCAGCATCTCTTGAATTTTGGGTCGGCCTTGGAATGGAGTGAAGCCTTATTTTGAAGGTCTGAATTTCCTCCCTCAGAACTCTCCTCATACCTGTGAAATGACAGGTGCCCAGTCCTTACCTATTTTTTTCTGTTTACCATAGAGACATTTGTTCTGTTATCCTGTTCAGCCTGTGGTGTAGTGGACCAAGGGCCAGGTTTGGTCTTCAGAGGCAGGACAAATCTGAGTGCAAATCCTGCCTCTGACACATAGTAGGTATGTGACTTAGGGAAAATCACTTCATCCCTCAGTGCCTCAGCCATCTCTGTGATGATAAATTGCAGAGAATGTTTTGACCTGTGTGGTAGAGGGCATTTCCTCAATTAAGAGGTTCCTGTTACAGTGAAATCATAGGTCTGTCCTTATCCTATTGTTTTCTGCATTGATTTTTCCTACCTGACATGTAATTATTGCTTTCACTGTTGTGGGAAACCCTGCCCAGTTCAGGAGCGTGTTCTGTAGGGAAGTAATCTGAAAGGACAGTCCCTTCTGTGTGTTTGTTTGCTTTTCTGGGAAAAGGCGCCGTGTTAAACATGGCCCAGGAGTTTCCAGTGATGACGTCAGCACGTCGTCACCCCTAGGATGAAGTGGAAGGTCTTCACAAATTGGGATGACTCCTCTTTTTAAAAAAAAATTAATTAATGTATTTTCTTGTTTACATCATTTCCATGAGATTTTGAGTTACAAATTTTCTCCCCATCTTTCCCCCGCCCACCACCCCACAACAGCCCTGTCCCACTGTCTAACCCCTCCCCCAATGCTCTCTCCCCTGGGGACGATTCCTCTTAATGGACTCTTCCTGCTCCCTTTCCTCGGGACAGTCATGTTTCCCACCTGGGCCTCTGTTTTATTCTTGTACTCAGGAAGTAGCCTGACATTTAGAACCAGCTCTTGGGCCTGAGCTTCCTGGGGCCAGGTGTTCCTAAATGTCAGGATCCTTCCTGCTCTTCCAAATGGGCCCAGGGGCTGTGGTCCAGGTCACTGTGAATGGGGACAGTGCACATGGTGAAATGATAGAAGTGAAAGATTCCCGGTCGAACTGAGTAGCGTTGGATCGTTCAGAGTCTGAGGGACAGAAGGGGATGCCCAGTGCCAGCCCTGGCTGAACAAGAGGTCAGGAGTCCTCTAGGCTCCGTCCGAGAGTCCCCAGGCGTTCACCTTTCTGTTGTGCTTTGGCGCTGGTGATCGGCTTGCAGGCCTCTCGTTCGATGCCCACAACATGGTGAGGTGGGTTCTGTTTGCACCCTTGTTTCGCAGGTGAACGAGTTGAGACTCAGAGAAGACTGGCTAGAAAGCACCTGGGGCAGGATCAGAGCCAAGATCTTCCTGGCGCTGGAGTTATCCTCTATGCCTCACTCCTTTTTTTTTTGGCTTTTTGGAGGGCAGTTGGGGTTAAGCGACTTGCCCAAGGTCACATGGCTAGTTTTTGTGTGAAGTGTCTGAGGCTGGATTTGAACTCAGGTCCTCCTGACTCCAGGGCTGGTGCTCTATGCACTGCGCCACCTAGCCGCCCCAGCTGACTACTTTCTATCCATTTCCTCTTTTGAACCTTTTAACAACCCTGGGAAGTCAATATTATGTGTAAACTAAGGCTCAAGACGTGAACGGCAGCGCCCTTGGTCACTCCACACATACATGTCAGAGGCGTGACATCCGCCTAACTCTTCCTCACTCTGAGCCCATTATTTGGTCAAATGAGATATCTGTGCAGTGCTTCGTGTAGAGCCTGGCACACAGTAGGTGCTTACTAAATGCATGTTCTCCTGCTTGTCTCCATCGTGCTAAACTTCCTCCTAAGTAACTTCACCCCCATTGCCTTCAGTTTGTTTAGATAACTGTTTAGATTGCTCCCTCCCCCAGCACGCACATGCACAAACACGCACGTGCACACGCATTCTGTGCTAAACCACGCTGCCGAAGGCCCCAAGTGGGGCCAACTCTTTGTCTGCTGCATATTGGGGTCTTTGGGTTGTGCGGAAGGAATTTATCATCACTTCTCCCTAGGTGTGCAGCGTGATTTATCATCACACTCACGGCAGTGGGTGCTGGGGTGTGTTTGGATTTGAGACAGAACATCAGTTCCCTTGGATCCGTGAGCAGGGGAGTTTTCTTTACAATAAGCCTCCCTTTGAAGTGGGGGACAGTGGATTTGTAGAGGCATATTTAGGCTTGATATCTGAAAAAATTGTGCAGCATGGAGAGCTGTTCACAGGTGAGGTGGGAAAGGTCAGGAAGTGGTGGCAGTAAGAAGAGCCCCTGGGCCGCCAGGCTTGTTTGAAGGCCCCAGTGAGAATTTGCACGTACAATACTTTGTATACCTTGAAGTCCTATAAAGAAATGCATTATTGCTATGATTTTAGTCACCTTCGAAGTCTCCAGGCTATTTCCCAACTGTTAACATACATTTAAAACAAATTTTCTTTTTAAATACTCTTACACCAAACATGAATGATCCCAGATGCTGTTAGACATTAGTGATACAGAGGCAAACATGAGACCAGCTTGCCTTCAAGGAGCTTTTGTTCTGTTGGGTAAGGCAACATGGAGCCGTGTAAGAATATACAAAATGCAGAGAGTAGTGTGAGGTAATTTTATGATGCCCTGCGACATATTGGGAAAGGGCTCTTATAAATAATGACTTGTAAGCAGCTCTTTGAAGGAAACTGGAGTCTAAGAGCTAGATGTGAAGAGGGATTGCATTTGAGCGCTGCAGATACGTGGAGGTGGGAGACGGCGTTTCACGTTAGGAACTGACAAAGGGCTGGGCTGGCTGGACCCTAGAAAGCACGAAGGGCAGTGAATACTGTATAGAGTAAGCCTGGAAAGGTAGCTTGGAGTCTTAAACCCCAAACAGACAACTTTATATTTGATCCTGGACATAACAGGGAGACGCTGAAATTAATTGAATAAGGAAATGAGTGAATCAGTCAGCAAACATTTATTAAGTTCCTACTATGTGCCAAGCATTGGGGATACAAAGACAGGCAAAAGACAGTTTCTGCCCTTGAGGAGCTCAAAATGTGTCAATAGCTATGTACAAACATGATTATCTGTCTGTCTGTCTGTCTATCTATCATCTATCTGTCTGTCTGTCTGTCTATCTATCTATCTATCATCTATCTGTCTGTCTGTCTGTCTATCTGTCTATCTATCTATCTATCTATCTGCCCCAGAGGGAAGGCACTACTTGAAGAGGGAGAAGGGCAGGAATGAGTGACATGGGCAGACTTGGGTGAGAATTTAATTTTGTGGGCATTCGCAACATTAGTAGAGGCAAGGAATAGTCCAGTCATTATTTTGCTTAAATATAGGGGATTTTCCTGCCAGGGCAGAAACACACCAGCTCGTAGCGCCATATTTGGCCTGTTTCAGCAAAATTGTAAAAGTATTCAGGAAATAGACGGTGTTCAGAAAGGGGCCCTCTGTGGCAGCCACAAAATTCTTCTGCCATGTCATGATTTGTTGACCTTGTTTTTAAATGGGCTATATCTAGCCTTCTAATGAGGTGTCTGTTCAAAACGTCAAAACCAGCCTCCCAAAAATAAACATGGTTCGGTCAACTACATTTGCTCATAAAAAATATTTGTGCCATTCCATAATGAGTGAATGTTGGACCAGAGATGGAGAAGGGGGGGGTCCCTCAGATGCTTTTCACTGAGAACTGTGTGTCCAGAAAGTCTCAGCTGGCCCGGGTCAGGCGGGTGCTTCGTGGGGCTGCTCTTTAGATGAGGAAGGCTTGGCCCGATCATTTTGTCAGCAGCCGGTTGGGAGCCCTCCTCTCAGAGCAGCCCAGGTTCATGGATTTATGTCTTTTCCTTTGTATCGTTTCATGTTACTTAACAGATATCCACTTTCCCTTAAGGTTCAGGACAAATGTTTTCTGCTTTCCATGTTGCCTTTTTAGGCTCCTAAGAAATGTCTTCCTCCTTTTTACCCCTTGTGCATATTTTAGAGCTCTACAACAGCCAGCATTTATTGAACACTGTTTGCAGGACCTTTTGCTAGCTGGTATAGGCAGTTCACAGTTTAGTTCACAGGTTCTTGCCCTCATGGGGCTTTCATTGGCAGCCAGATTCAAGATCAAATCCTGCCGCAGACACTTGCTAACTGTGTGATTCTCCTCATTCTCAGTTTTCTCATTTTTAAAATGAAGGGTTTGCTTCAGAGGCCCTTCTGCTCTTGCATGGACAACCATCATACATAATGTTCTAGGAGAAGGGCATCAGATTTGTGAAAAATTAAGAGTTCTGGGGACGTCTAGGTGATGCAATGCAGAGTGCTGGCCCAGGAGTCAAGGAGGACCTGAGTTCAAATTAAGCCACAGAAACTGAGTAGCTGTGTGACCCTGGGGCAAGTCACTTAACCCCCAACTGCCCCTCAAAACAAAAACAACCTATACCGCCAAAAAAAAAAAAACCCAACCCACAAACAAAACAAAAAAGAGGAGAAAAAAAAATCAAGAGCTCTGTGAAGTTGGAAGGCAAAGGTTCTGAGGGCCCTGGATAGACCAAGGAGGGCTTTTCTGGACCAGATGACATTATTTTATTCCATGAATTAGAAGGTCCCTATAACAATATTTGGAGGCCTTTAAGAAAGTTGTATCACAGAGGGGCAGGAAGGGGAAGTTTGACCTCCGTGGGTTTTGTTGTTGTTTTTATTGGGTGAGGTAACAGATGAAGGACTGACCATCCAGAATGGAGGGGAGCCCTTTGGGAATGGGAGTGCAGTCTGTGGACTTGTGAGAACCCGAGCAGACCACAGGCTCAGGAAGTCAAGGCCAGCAGCCACCCCCTTGTTGACTCTGAATTTCTTGAAAGTGGCCATCATCCTCCACCCTGTTCCTGAGGATCTCTTCTCCTTGGTCTGGACAGCTTAGTCCTAGAGCTGGAAGGCATCTTGGAAGAAGACAGATCTCTTTTTTAGCACAGCTGACAAGTGGTCACCTTATGGGTAAAGACCCACAATGAGAGGGATGATCAAGAAATTCCTTTGCTCTGGGTTTCTTGATGATTCAGCCAATGCTTTTCATCTGTTCCTTATTTTCTGAAGATTCTGCTTGGTGGTTTGGTGTCATGGGGCGGTCCTCTGATGAGTCTTCTTCGAGGGAGGTAGCTTACCCATCAGGCAGTTCTGTAGGGTAGAGGCTTGGGGAGCTGTGGAGCCAGCCTGCTCTGGTGACTTTATCTGTGTTGTGACTTGGAAAAGAGTCACCTTTGTTATGGGAACACTCCTTGTTGGTAAGAAACTGAGAAAAAGGTCACAATTTTTTCTTTTCTCTTCTTTTTTCGTTTTGAATTGACTTAGTATTCAGATAACCAGATCAGCTTTTAATCTAAGCATAACATTGATTTGAGGCTTCTGACTTTGAAGTTTTTAAAAGTATGTGCAGTGTTCTGTGACTCTATGTCAACATGCCAGAGATCCATGATTTTATCATGGTGGGTACGTCATGGGTGACTGTAACCTTGTTGCACCTTAGCAGATGGTTTGATAAGTTGCTATACCCATCCACCTTCCCTTTCACCCCCCCCCCAAAAAAAAAGAAAGAAGAAAGGAAGGAAGGAAGGATGGAAGAAAGGAAGGAAAGATGGATGGAAGGAAAGAAGAATGGAAGGAAAGGATGAAAGGAAGGAAGGAAGAATGAAAGGAAGGAAGGATGGAAGGAAGGAAAGGTGGATGGAAGGAAAGAAGGATGAAAGGAAGGAAGAATGAAAGGAAGGAAGGAAGAAATAAAGGAAGGAAGACAGTTATCTAGTGGCCAGGTCTCTGGTGAATAAGTCTCTCTAAACATAGCCATGCTGCTCCATAGAGAGCTTACAAGTGGTCCACTGTTTAGAGAGGGCATAGCTAATATGGAGAGAGGATATCCAAACCATAACATCCAGAATGGTCAAGAGCCCTAAGTCAGATGAGGTCATTGGAAGGAGTGAGTATTTTTAACCTGGAGAAAAAAAAATTGGAGGTACAGGACACGATTTCAACCTACAAATGTTTGAAGCACTGTCACCTGGAAGTGGCAGGTGGATGGTACAGTGGATAGAACACTGGACACAGAGGCAGGAAGGACTGAGTTTAAAGGCTGTTTCAGGCACTTACTAGCTGTGTGACCCTGGTAAAGTCACTTAACTCCCATGCCTCAGTTTCCCCATCTGTAAAATGGGAGTGATAGTACCACTGATCTCACAAGTTTGTCTTGGAATTCAAACGTGATAAAATTTGGTAAAGGGCTTTGTAAACTTTGAAGTGCTGTATGAGAGCTATTATTGGTATAAAAACAATAATGATTATTATTAGGGATTAGCTTCTGACAACATCTCTGTGATCTTGGGCAAAACACTTCCCATCTCGGGGCTTTTGTTTCCTCATCTGTAAACTGAGGCATTGTAGATCAATAGATGGCTGGCAGGATTTCTGCCAGCTCTAAGTCTGTGGTCTTATCATCTATAACCACACTTTACAGCAGAGGGCAGCACTGAGAGCATTGGATGGAAGTGATCACATTCAAGCTTGATAAAAAGGGGAAAAAAAGTTAGTGAGAACTCCTTCCCACGTCCCTCCCCCAGTGTGGAGTGGGCGGTCTTAGGAGGTTGGGGGGCACCCCTCACTCACTCCATGGGGAATGTCATAGAGGGGATTCTTGTCTAGGTTCAGCTTAGACAGCATAGCCCTGGAATCTCCTTCCCGTTCTGAGACCCTCTCATTCCAAGCTCCTGCTGGAAATCTTGCAGGTTTGGGTGGGCCCTGCCTGAGCTTGGAGGACCCAGCCTTCCTTGCCTGGCAGGGTGGAGTCAGTGTGTTGTATAGACAGAACCGGGGAGTCAGAAGACTTGGGCTTGAATCTCAGCCCTGTCACGACGCTGTGTGGACATGTCAGTCAGTTTACCTTGCCTGGCCTCAGTTTCTCTATCTGTAAAATGAAAGGATTGGGCTGGATGAGCTCAACAAGTCCGCTGAAGCCGTGAACTCAGTCTGGAGTAGAGGTTCTGTGTCTAAGGTCGCATTCATATTGGATGAAAATAAGAAAAGTTAAAGAAGGAATTGAGGGAATACTAGCCTAGAGATGGGAGGGTCAGGAAGAAAGAGGAAAATGTGAATTTTAAAATTGGAAACCTGAAAAACAAAACAAGTAGAATGCTCAGTTAAATGATTAAGAAAAGGTTCAGTTATATTTCAATTATATCTGACTCTGCGTGACTCTCTTTGGGGTTTTCTTGGCAAAGATACTGGAGGGCTTGGCCACTTCCTTCTCCAGCTCATTTTACAGATGAGGAAACCGAGGCAAGCAGGGTGAAGTGATTTTTCCAAGGTCACACAGCTAGTAAGTGTCTGAGGCCAGATTTGAACTCAGGTCTTCCTGACTTTAAGTCCAATGTGCCCATCTAGCTGCTCAGTAACAACAATAGGTACCATGTAAAGAGTACTTTAAGGTTTGCAGAGTACTGTGTCTCATCGTGCCTGGCAAGTGGTAGGCACTTGCTAAATGCTGACTGATTGGTGAAGGCCATCTCAGTTTCCTGTGATTACCCCAGATTTAAGGAATCTTGGATAAGCTTTTAAAATCCTTTGCAAATGATTTACCTGCAGCCTCGACACATGTTGCCCCCCCCCCCCCCCCACTAAGCCATGGGAGGTCTCCTCTCCTTTATCTCTGGAGGGGATTGCTTTCCTGGTACAAGCATTGGGGAGATAAGATATGACTGCAGTTACTTCTTGGGCACCTGTTGCTTTGAAGGAGAAGGGAGGGTGTGTTAACTTATCTTGGTGGGATGCTTTTTATAACTTCCAGCTCCCATATGTTTTATCTGTGCATGATTCTATCCAGGGATTCCAAAGAAAACAGGACCCTTAAAACCACTCCTGCCTGGGGTTCCTTGATTTGAGTTTATCCACCTGGAAGGAGTGGGGCCTGTCTAGTAGAAGCCTGAAGCAGTCCAGTAGCTGCTGGGGCACTCCTCAGCTGGCCCTCATGGAGTCATGCATTGGGAGTTCTTTGGGGGAGTGATGAGACCTTTGGAAGGGAACTCAGAAAAGCTATCTCTCTAATGCAGGTGAGGAAGGCTACTGGGACGTCACGAAAGCTCCATATTGTCCTAAAAATCTGGCTTTTAGCTTGTTATTTTCAATCACCTTCCTTCCTAAACTTCTCATAAGATGTGGCAGTCATTATTTCACAAACCTGGTTTGAGCTGCCCCTTCCCTTAAGATATCCTCTTCTAGAGGGTCCAGGGAGCCAGTGGAGATCTCTCAAGCAGATGTATGCCCCCTTTGCTGTTCAATTACTTCAGTCATGTGTCTTACTCTCTGTGACCCCATCTGGGGTTTTCTTGGCAAAGGTAGTGGAGTGGTTTGCCATTCTTTCTCCAACTCATTTTACAGACGAGGAAACTGAGGCAAACAGGGCAAAGTGACTTGCCCAGGGTTACGCAGATGGTAAGTGTCTGAGACCAGATTTGAACTCAGGTCTTCCTCTAGTGGGGCTCTAGGGAAGTAGATTGACCCATGTCTTCTAGGAAGAATGGAAGCTGAGGCCTCGGGAAGATTCAATGGCTGGCTCAAAAGACCCAGACCTAATAAGCAGTAGAGCACAGATTTCATCGCGTGTCTCCTGACTTCAGATCCTGTTCTCCCCCTTCAGACTGAGCTGGCACTGCCCCACACCGGCTCCCCTTAGCTAGCTGGAAAGTGCTGGGTGTGGAGGGCCGGTAGGGCCTGTGGTGATGCCAGCAGGGAATTGGCCTTAGGTATATTTCACTTCTGCACAAAGCAGTCTTGATGATTTGTCTTTGACCTTTCTTAAATTGATTCTTTCACTTTGGGCTTTTGGTCTTCATTGAATAACCTCATAAAAAGCAAGGAGAAATAGCTGTGAGATCCCAGAGCCTCAGTTTCCCACTTCATTGTCTTCCAGCTGGTTTCCGGGCATTCCTGTTCTTTGCCTTTGAGCCTGATCCTGGCTGAAAAGCTCTTCCACTCACTCTGACCTGACATCCTTGATCCCAGGGGCTGCTTTCTAGCTTCAAGTCATTAGAAGAGTATTCAAATGATTCATTTGCCCTTTGCAGGAATACTCATTCCAAGGAACTGTTGCTGTTGGAAGATGTGAGGGCCATTAAATGTTCTGTTATTTGGAAAATCTAGCTTTATTTCTGATTGGTAGCTCTGGGGGGAGTTGACAGTTTTTAGTGCATTTCTGTTCAGGCCCTACTGGTTAGAAAGTAGAACATTGAGCTTCCATAGGAACCTTTCAGGCTTTAAAGGAAGGTGTTTCCCATCTTCCTTAGCATCATGGCGCAGTGGAAAGACTCTGGATTTGGAGTCAGAAAACCCAAATTCAAACCCCCTTGAGCAGGGACAAGGTTACTTGTATTGTTACTTTCTTGTCCCACTTACTTTCTCTGGGCTTTTCAGGTTGCTCCTTCAAAAGGCAGGCAGGCAGGCAGGCAACAAACATTTATTAAGGCCTTCCTATGTGCCTAGGACTGTGTTGAATGTACAAATGTAAGCAAAAAACTCCTCGCCCTCAGGGAGTTTATATTCTTATGGGAAAGATAACAAGAGTGAGCCAAAAAGCCAGGGTGGGAGGGAAGGGGCCCATGCCAGGGCATGGTGGCAGACTCTAGAGAGTGCTATTTCAAACAGTCTTAAGGGAAATGAAAATGGAGATTCCAGTAGGAGATGGGGTTAGTATGGGACGGATATTCTGACTTGGAAGACTCCAGCTGAGGAGGGAAGTTACATACATGGTGAGAAGGCACATTGGAGAGTCAGAAACCTAGCTGGGTGAGTGAAGTGTAGCTGGCTCATACCTGTCCTCTCACCTGTGGAATGCTTGACTAGACTCTCTTCTCACTCTGAGTCAAGAATCCTGTGACCCTTGAGGTCTGTGTGGGTCATTTAAGTTCAAGTCACTTCAGCAAACATTAGTCAAGCACTTACTGGGTTCAAGGAATGTACTGGTCTAGGGATACATTGACTAGAAAAAGAAGAAACTCCTTGTCCTCAAGGAACTTACATTCTAACTGAAGGGATACAAAGTGTCTACCTGTCTACAAAGTATATTCAAGTTGATACAAAGTAACTGCCAGAGTGAGAATTATTGGTGCTGGAGGTAGTCATGCTAATTCACTAGCATTCCAAATACTACCCTGCTCCTGGGGAGGCTGGGGCTGATGGGTCACTCAAGTTTGGGAGTCCTGAGTGAGTTAAAGTCGTTCTGGTATCATCACTAAATTCAGCATCCAAGAGTGAGGGGCCCCTAGGCTGCCTGAGTTCAGAAATGGAATGTCAGAGCTTCTGTGCTGATCAGTTGTAGGGTCGGGCCTGTGAATGGCTACTGTACTTTCAACCTGGGCGAAGTAGCTGGGGGGGGGGTGTGGAGGGTGAGGGGAAGAGGAAGCCTGTGTCCTTTGAAAATTTGACTTGAAAGCTAATTTCTTAAAAACTTTAGAAAGGAAATCATTTTGTTTTATGAAAGAAAGCTTTCTCAGGGTTGTCAGGTCCCTGCTGGGTGTAGAGCTCTGTGCTGCCTATGGGTAGTTCTTGTTCAGTTGTGTCTGACTCTTTGTGACCGCATTTAGTTTTTTTTGGCAGAGATGCTAGAGTGATTTCTCATTTCTTCCTTTTAGAGATGAGGAAACTGAGGTAAACAGGGTTAAGTGACTTGCCCAGGGTCCTACAGCTAGTAAGTATCTGAGGCCAGATTTGAATGCAGGAAAATGAGTCATTGTGATTCCAGATCGGGTGCTCTATCTGCTGCTCCACCTAGCTGCCTATGGGCAGGGAAGAAGACAAAGTTTCAGACTGAGCCTGCCTCTGAGGAAGTATAGTCTGTAGGGGTGGGGATAAGCACAAACAGATGCTGATGATACAAAACAAAGCTCCAGATGAAGTGTCTGTGGTTTGAGGGGTGAGACAGGATAGATCAGGGCGTTTATGTACATAGGACAAATCAACTATGATTTTGACAGGTTGAGGGGAATGGTGTTGACCAAGCAGGTCCCCTTTGCTCATTGCAAGCTAATGTAATTGAGATTTCAATGCACCTGGCCTATTTATTTATTGGGGATCAGGAGCTGTGGTTTCACTGGTGTTAGGGACTCTTGCATGGGGCACTGAGAGGTTGGGATGTGGCAAGGTCACCCTGGGCAAGAGGCCCAGTTGGGATTTGGACTCAGGCTTTCTGACTCCAGTTCTAATTGGGGCATGTTTTAAGAGACATGCAGATGTCCTATGTTAACATAAGAAACAAGTCTGAGTTTGACCAATAACTCAAACTGGGCCAGCAGAGTGTTCCCTAGTGGAAAATCTAAGCCACTTGCTAAATGACTGGATTGTTAGTATATCAGGGGGCTGTGTGGCCCAGTGGAGAGTGAGTGGGACCTGAGGAAGACCTGAGCTCAGATCCTGCCTTACTTGCTGTGTGAACCTGGGCAAGTCACTTCTCTCTCAGCCTATTTCCTCATCTGTAAAATGTGGATAACAATCATACCTATCTCACAAGGATCTGGATATCAAAAATGAGATAGCCTGTGTCAAGTGCTTTACAGACCTGAAGGGCCATAGTAAGCCCTTTATCTATAGCAGTTGTTTATAGAACTATGGAGAGCTCATCTGAAACTAGTCCTTCATCTTACAGGTGAAGAAACTGAGGACCAGGGAGTTGAGGGGATTTGCTCAGGGAGGGAGCACGGCAGAGGGAAGCCTCAGTGAGGCTTCGTACCCTAACACACAACCCGGTTGGCTTTTCTCACCATCCCTTGCCGCCATAGCTGGAAGTGCTGCCCAGGTGCTTGCCAAGAGTTTATGGCCTTCTTTTTCAAAGCGTTTATCTGTGTTTTGTTGTATTTTTATTTTGTTAAGGATTTTCTAATTGCATTTTAATTGGGTTTGGGCTCAAATTTAGAGTTGCTGAAGATTCTATTTGCTGTAGCTTTTTCACTCACCATGTCACATTGTCGACTCATTCATCATGCAGTCCCACCAAGAAACTTTCATTTTTTCAGATGTACTGATTGCTTAACTATGGACTCCTGCACTTATTTAATTTTGTGATGTTGATTTTTTGAACCCATATGGAAGCCTTTACATTTATCCCACTGAATTTCATCCCCTTAGATTCAACCTAGCATTCTAATATGCCACAATAATTTCTAATCCTGACTGTATCAAATGTGTTAGCTACTGCTTCTTGATACTTTTTTCCCACAACCCTACACTGTTGTGTGTGTGTGTGTGTGTGAGTGTGAGCAGGGGCAGAGTTGAGAAAAATACTGTGGATTGGAAACAGAAAAATTAAGAGCAAGGGTAGAATAGGCATGGTAATAAAACTTTGAAAGTGTTTCATTTAAGAATATTCCAACACACACACACACACATACACACACACACACACACCCTAGCCATGTAACCTTGGACAAGTCACTTAATCCCAATTGCCCTACCTTCCCCCCTCCAAAAAAATTAAAAAATATTCCAACACAAAATACAACAGTGGAATGAACAGAAATATGACTCTTTATTATTTCCACACTGTAACTTGATGGGCAAGTGACAAGTGTAATAGGGAGAACCAGGTATCTGTAGTCATAAACTGTGAGTTCAGAATCAACTTCTGGTACTTCGTCTTCTGTAGTGATTGGAGGCAGGGTTCTGGGTCCACAGCGGATGGGGACAGGACAGGAACCCTCCTGAAATCCCCAGCTCCAGCCCCAACTTCTGCCAGAGCTGGATTGGGCATCTCCCTCCCTAGAGGATCCTCTCTGCCAGGATAGACTTCCCAAGTTGGTACACAGCCTTTACTTGCCTAATGTCCTTAGTACAGTAAACAAAGTTTTAGCTTGCCAGCACTTTGACAAATCTTCCCCAGATGTGATTGATCTCAGCTCTATTGGCTGCCAGCTGGGGGCCATTTTGAATGAATGAAATTTCTGCAGTGAAGGGAAGAAAAGTGCAGTGTCAGATTGGAACTTCGGATGTCCTTGTGCTCCAAGTGCAAATACTTCTCTCCTTAAAAGCAAAGTCAGCACGAGTGGGCTTTGGGACCTCAGAACCCCTGGATTCCTCACCTGTGTCTTTCTTCTCCACATCTGGAAGGAAGCATTTGCTGGTAACTGGAGTCTCAGGGGGTTGCAATTGTGGTCAGCTGCAACCTATTCTCCAGTAATTGCTGCAAACCTGCAAAGTATGTAGGCTGGTACACACCAGCCAAAGGTTTTGCTTTCCACATGGCATGCTAGTCTGGAAAGTGTGGGGGCGTGGAGACATTCCATCATGATCTGGGCATCAAAGTCTAGAAATGGAGATTTCTCCTTCAGTCTTGGATAAAGCTACTTGTAGGAGCCTTCATATGGAAATACGAGTTTGGCTTTGGGGGTTTTGGAGGGTGGGTGGAGGGATATTTAGCTCCTGTTATTTATTTTTCTAATGTGAGTTTATTTCAGTGACCCAATGCCAAAGCACATGTTGAAAACCTTTTTCAGTATCTGATGATATTATTTCCCCTCTGTTCAAGATTTGGAGCTTGTGGAAATATTTTTGAAAAACAGAAACCCAAACCATGGGAAAGCAACCCGCTTTCTTATTCATTAGGCTTCTTTGCTGATTACAATAACAGCCCTTGCTATTAGAAGGAGCACAAGCTCAGAGATCGATTTGGGGGTTTGTGAATCATTAACAGCCCTTTAGCCCAGTTATCTGATAGTTTGCGAAGAAACTCGACTTCATATCTCACAGAGAACTCTTGAAGGAACCAGGAAGTTTGACAAAAAGAAGGGAAGACTTAGGGGGAGCTGGGATATTTTAATGTACTTCTAGGGCTGTCAGGCAAATTAGGAATTTGATTTATTCTGCATTGTCCTACAGCTGAGAATGAATGGCACTGGGTAGAAATTGTCAAAGGTCAGTATCAGCTTGAGGTCAGGAAAAGCTTCCTAAGGTAAAAGGAACTGCCTTGGTTGGGAGGCAGTGGGCTCGCCTGCCCTCCATGAAGGTCCTTTCAAGGAAAGGCAGAATTGTGACGATTCCTGGTCAGTCTTGTGTCAGATGAGGCTGACTGCAAGCTCCCCTCTCAGTCCTTGAGAGTCCGATTCTAGTGTGGGAAATCTGATAGTCAGCTTAAAGGGGTCCAGACATACCTGCAAAGTTGTTGCAGATGAAATGTTTCCATCAGTAACACTCTGCTGGCAGCAATCTTCCTTCATCCATGATTTATATCAACATTGAGCCTCAACCTCTTTTTTTTTAAACAGGTTGACTATATTTAATATTTTATCATAAGGGTAATAAGTCTTTTGCAATCCCTTTGAATTCTGAGGCATTCCTTCTGTTGTTTATCTTTCATTTACCCTCTCTATAGCTTGTTGATGCATTGGTTTTGTGCCCTCTCCCCCATTAGACTGTGGGCTCCTTGAGGCTGGAACTCTTTTACTTTAGCACTGGGCACAGTGGCTGGCACATAGGAGGCATTCAATAAATGCTAATTAGCTGACAGTTGTTTTCATCTTGAATAAAATGGACTTGATGGATCAAACTACCCTAGTTATTAAAGCTTGAAAATGGGTTCTTTCTGACTCTGGAATAATTCCAGACAGCCTGTTCTTCTCAGGCAGTGTAGACAGTCGTAGCTTGCTTTAAGTAAAACTGTGCTCAGGGTGAGAAAGATGAGGTAGAGGCTTTCATGATGCTGACTTGGCTTCTACTTGAGTGGGTGTGGGGGGGCAGGAAAGGGAACAGTCTTCTAGAGTATGACAGTTGAGTATACAATCAAGTAGCTTCATATTTTGACTCAGTCTTTCTAGCTAGGGATGGTACTCAGATGTTTTTGTGCTGTTAATACCTTCTGAGTTTTGGCACCTTGGGGCAAAGCCCAGGTGCTCCACCCTTGTTATGGCTTCGGTCAGGAGCAAAGGAGTATAGGAGTGAGATGGAGTGGGGAGAAAGAACTTCCCTATTAGAAACTGAGGAAATGCTTTTGGTCTAGTGCATTCTTTCAGGTTTGTGGGGAGTGTGACTGAGTGGACAGATAGCGGTCCAAGCTCTCGCATCTGCATCTTCAGAAAAACTGCTCTTAAAAAAAAAGTCTTAATTGCAAAGTGACTCTGAGAATGATTCCAGTGAGTAACTCACTTTGGTTTTGGGGTGGTCAGACTATTTCAGGGACAGAATGCAATGAAGCAAGCAAATGCCTAAATTTCCAAAGAGCTGGAGCTCCCTTAAAGATGGGGGGGGCAAAGAGCAGATATCTGCTGATCTCTGAGGTTTTCTAATTTTGCATATGTTGGCATTTTTCAGTTCTACCTAGTTGTGAGAGACTAAAATAACCCAGAAAAAAAACGACCCCAAACCCCAAACGTTGTTTCCCCAAGGAAGTACTGGATGCTTTGAGACTGTCAGACTTTGAAACCTGATTTTATACACTTGAGGAATATTAGCACCTTGTTTTCAGCCAGTCATTGCTCATTGTGCCTAGAGTTGGATGGAACCTTCAGCCTCTTTACTGTTCAAACTTCAAATCCTACTTTTGATAGAACTGAGACCAGAGGATGTGCTGAGTATCTCTTTGCACATTGGCTTGTTGGCAGGTGCTAATGACCCCCTGGAAACTATGTGACACACACTTCGAAGTAACTTGGTCCATGTCCAGTTCTGTCTATCCATAAAAGAGACCCAGGGTAGCATCAAAGATATTGGACTTGGATTCAGAAGATATGAGTTCGAATCCTCACACTTTCACTTTTTAGCTAGTGGCAAATCATCTGACTTCTCTGTGATTGGGTTTCAGCACCCATAAAATGGAGAGAATAATACTTAGATTGCCCACCTCATTGGGTTGCTAGGGAAATCAAATGTGATTCAGTTTTGAAATCTTTGTAAGTAGTTGTTCTTTTTTAAAAAAGTCACCTGTTATTATCTTTATCTGTAAATATTTTTAAAATGTTGCATATAAAAATATAAGTAATTGTTATTTCAGGGTACTCATCTCCCCAGTTCATTTAGGAGCTCACTTCTGATTTTATCACTTCTCATATGTGGGTCTTGATTCTGTGAGACTGTAAGGATGACTGGAAGCTCCCACTGTTGTCTCCCTTTCTGTGCCTCCTTAAATACTGATGGTGATGATGGTGATGAAGATAATTTGCATGAATGTAGAATTTGTAGTTGGCAAAATACTTTGTCTTCGAGAGAGTTATATTTTTTGTCTTTGTGCCCCTAGTTAGGTACTTTAAAAATGCTTTTTGATGAATTAATCCTCACAAACCTGCAAAGCTGAGTGAAATTAGGTTATTCCCATTTCAGAGATGAAGAAACTGAGGCTGAGAAAAGTTAAGTTGACTCATCCAGGGTCACACAATTAGTAAATGTCTGTGAAAGGCTTTCTGACTTCAGTGTGAGCACATATAATGTTAATGGGATTTAAGATCTTCCTTGCCCATTAATAGGCTTCATGTGGAGCCCATTAAGGGAAGCTTGCTTAGGGGAGGCTTGCTTTTAAGAAGGCTAATTTGTAATTAGGCACTGAGTCAGGAGGGTTGCAGTCCCCTCTGGCTCTATAAAGGGTATATGTACTCTGAAGTTAGCATTTTACTTTGGGGGCTCACTCATTGGAAGAGTGTTCTTGTGATTTGACTAGATAAGACTTTGGCTATCTGTTAAGGAGCTCCCCCTCCCCCTGCTTTGAAAAAACAACAACCCCAAGATAGTGCTAGTGAATGTAATTTAAAAAGATTGTTGACCCCTTAAGCAGCTGTCTTTCCTAGTAAAGCAGATCTCAGAACCAGTGGTAGCAGCCGTACTGGAATAATGCCAGTGTGGTGGCCACTACAGCACGCTATGTCCTGGGTCAGGCCACAGGCTAGAATAGGGGTGGGGAACCTGTGGCCTCCAGGTCCTCTGGTGAGGCCCTTTGACTGAACCCAAACTTCACAGAATAAATCCCCCTAATAGAAAGGGTACATATGAAACATGATTTAGAGATACAGAATAACCAGAGGCTGGTATAGGACAAAACTAGACTCTTTGGGCATAGTTTAGGGATGCTGTAGGAAGACAGGAACCAGAATCCCTATTTGGGAGGACATCCTAGAAGGCTGCAGGAGGAGGCAGGGTTTGAGTTGGGCCTTAGAGGTGGTTGTGCGTTTGAACTCTTGGAGGGCAGTGGGCAGGTGAAGCTGGTCAACTGGGCCAGGTCCCTTCTGCCCAAAGGAGAAGGGAACTTGCAGATAGAAATGGCCGTATTGACTGCTAGATGTCAGCCCTGGTGGCACAGTGGAAAGAATCATGGATCTAGAGTGGGTGAGTGAGTCTGTCAGGGAGCATTTATTAAGCACTCACTTTACCAGGCACTGTCCTAAGTGCTGGGGACACAAAGAAAGGTAAAAGATGGTTCTGGCCCTCAAGGAGCTTGCGATCTAAGGGGAGGGGGAAGACAGCACATAAAGGAAACTGCAAAGGTATATTTGGATATTTGAGTGAGTAAGGGGTACCACGTGGGTGGGAGAGATGATGGGGAAGCCCAGAGCTGTGCAGGGTACAAAATGAAGAGATGGATGACCTTCCTGTAAATGGAGCCCCTCTGTGGGCCTCAGGTTTCCTCACATGTAAAGGAAAAAGGTTGGTTGGACTAGATGGTCTCCAAGGTCTCCTCCTGCTGTTGATCAGTATAGGTGCTTAATAAATGCTCATTGATGGATTTGATCTTACCAGGACCTGACTTGAGCCTTATTTAACTTCTTTGAGATGGGTGCGTTGTTAAAAAGTTCCAGCTGTCTTTGTCTCAGTATAAAACTCCTTTGCCCTTATACTTGGGCTCTTTAGGATCTATACCTGTGTTTGTTGGGCATGTTAGTGAAAAGCCTTGCTTCCCTGACAAAGCCAGACAAAGATGGAACCTGTTGGATGGCAGGGATTTAAGCTGAAGATAGACTTTTTAAAAAGTTACTTTTTGTGTCTGTGTGGTTTGTATATTATTCGATTAAACTTGTCATTAAGTCAGCTAATCATAAAGCTTCATGTTGATGAAACTCTGCCCTTGACTAGCCTAGGGTGGGCATCGGTGGCACAAGGATGGGAATGGGCATGGCGGGATAGTTGGAATCTTATATTGCTGAAGAATCTCTGATCTTTCCCAATCTCTAACCCTGCTGTTAAAGTTAACATTTTTTGGAAAGGTGAATTTCTGTTCATGTTGCTGTTATCACAAGGCAATATTTCCATCCTTTGGAATGAGCCATTTAGTGGTATAATAAAGCCATCTAATTAAAACAAAACAAAAATTGTCCTCATCCTGAGAAGGCTGGCTGCTTTTCTGGTGGCCAGGGATGAATATTTCTGGTTACAGCAACTCATGAAGCTGTCAGCTGTGGCTCAAAGGGTTTTTGCTGTATTGGGGATCCAAGGAAACCATAGATCTTTTCTTTCTTACTTTCTGATTAGATTCTCCTCCATCCATTCTATAGAAAATCTGACTGATTCTGTATTGTGAGGAAGAGAACCCTTAATTGATCACCATTAGTAAAGTCGTTTGAAAGGCTGATATTCTAATCTTGTTGGGATATTTGTAAGCAGTGTCTGCAAGGGCTGTTAATTAGCCACTTGTATTTCACTTGCTCTGAGTACCCCTTCCCCTCCCCCCCTCCCCCCCATTACTGGCGCATGGCCTCTTTCTGGCGATCTCTCTTCAGATTTTGTCCTGTCTGCTTCTGCTGTTGCATCTCCTCTGGTGGCTCCTTTCTTGCTGCTCTGGTGCCTGGAATAGGGAAGATGCCTTGTATAAAGGAAAGAAGATGTAAGATGGGGCAGCCCACTCCTAGGTGCCAACTTGCCTTGACCCATGTCTTGGGACTGCCAGACTCTGACAAAGTCCTCATGCTCCAGACCTCCCCGCTTTCCTTCACTTTCCTCCCCTTGCCTTTCCTTCTTGCTTTCTATTCACAGCCTAGGTTAGTACTTGGCACCATGACCCATTTGGGGTTTTCTTGGCAAAGACACTGGAGGGGTTTGCCATTTCCTTCTCCAGCTCATTCTACAGATGGGGAAACTGAGGTAAGCAGGGTTAAGTGACTTGCTCAGAATCATCCAACTAGTAACTCTCCAAGGCTGGATTAGAATTCAAGAAGATGAGTCTTCCTGATTCCAGCCCAGCTCTCCATCCACTGTGCCACCTCACTGCCCATCAGCCTTGCTTCTGGAATTAAACTGGGCTGGCACTGGGTTTTTCTTAAGATTCAGCTTGCACAGTCCCTTCTTTTCTGGTTGAGTTGTATCCTGGGTTCTTCTTGGGCCATGAATGTGGGAGGAAGTTGCAGCAGGAAACTGTTGGCTTCTTGTCTGTACCACAGGGAAAATGACCGGGAGAGCAGCTTCATGGCCGACATCTTCTTGGATGCTCTGCCTCAGTCTTAATGAAATACAAATGTATCCAGGACAGTCCCCCCCACCCCCACCCCCCAGAGATGAAGAAAAAATATCCTTAGTATGGGCTAGCTGCTGTAATTTGGCTTTACACGTATTATGTGAAAGGGTGTTGCAATCCTTTGGCAAATGTAGAGGAGATGTTGATTCAATAGCAGAATCTCCACAGGCTCTGGAATCCCCTCAGGATCCTTATTTGTTCACATATTTGCAGGGCAGCTGTCTCTGGGCTGAAACCCTCCGTGCCTCAAGGAGCTGAGTGGGAGTAGAGATAGGCCCACAGATACTTGTAATAGTGTCAGAGTCTTGGAATAACAAATCTGCTGGTGATTTTTCCCCTTCTTTCGTCTTCTCCAAATAGGTTTATTAGATTATTTCAAGAAAGATCAGTTCATTTTGGGTCATCATAAAGTCAGAAATTTAAAATGGAAAAAAAAGCCCCTCATTTCACAATATGAGTAGGTGGTGCAGTAGAGAGAATCTTAGACCTGGAGACTCAAAAGGCCTGAGTTAAAATGGTTTTGGACACTAACTGTGTGATCCTGGGCAAGTCACTTAACTTCTTCCTCAATTTCCTCATCTGTAAAGTGGGGAGAGTCATAGCACTTACCGCCATCTAGAATTTTATGAGGCTAAAAGGAGATCCTGTTTGTAAAGGACTTTGCAAACCTTAAAGCTCTATAGATATACTACCTTCTTCCTCTTCTTCTTCTTCTTCTTCCTTTTCCTCTTCCTCTTCTTCCTCCTCTTCCTCTTCTTCCTCCTCTTCCTCTTCTTCTTCCTCCTCCTCCTCTTCCTCCTCTTCTTCCTCTTCCTCTTCTTCTTCTTCCTCCTTTTTTAGCACTTAATTCAATCAAGATTTCTTTTCTTTTTACAGATCATGGAAGAGACAAACACACAGATTGCTTGGCCATCCAAGCTAAAGATTGGAGCGAAATCTAAGAAAGGTATGTCTTTCTGTTCTGGGGAGGATTGCCGATTTTGAGGAGCAAAGACAAAGAAATGAGGAAGTAGCTGGTCTATCACCTTCCTTTAATTACCTAACACTCCTTTCTACCCTTTTCTCAGACATTGGAAGACCTTTGTTTATTTGGGATTACAGTCATTTAAGTGAGTGTGCTACATTCCCCCCCTCCCCCAATTTTCATCACACATAACCATGACATTTTTATAGACGACTATTTTAATGGAATCTCTGGATGGCCAGTGACTGGGGTAGTTTAGAGTCTCCAATCTGCCTAACCAGAGGGGCAGATTTGTAGTCATTTTTTCTGCAAATTAATATAGCTCATTTAGATATATGACCTTCTGCTTTGTCCCCCGTGTTTCCTGCTGGAGAATCAGAGTGCAAAGGTATGATTTGAGAATAATGGAGACTTAAGAAGTCTTTCTCTTCCCCAGGGGGATATAGGCCTAAGGAACCAATTTGATTTTCCTTTCTGGGTGTGTCCCTTACCCATCATCATTCAAAGGGAGATTGGAAACGTCTGGCATTTTCATCCTGGTCATCTGTTTTTCTGCCTTGTAATCTCGTATTCCATGATAGTTGGTGTTCAGGGCTGGGGTAGGGAGAGATTTTTTTCATCCATTGTCTACAAAGGAGATTGTGGGATGTGTAAAGAATGCTTGATTTGGAGTCAGGAGACTCAGGTACAAATCCATTCTTTGCACTTTATTTTCTCTGTGACCTTGAACAAGTTATATAATCCTGCTCCATTTTTTTCAGCTTTAGAACACATTGGTTAGACCAGATGACCTTGAAGGTCCCTTCCCTCCACCAATCCGTGACCTCATGAGTCTATGAAGTGTCCCACGGTGGAGTGGAAATCTCTTCTGTTTTCTCTTTCCTTCATTTATTTTGCAATATTTCTCTTTAGTATAGATTGCCAAGAACCTTTTTTTTTTGTGGAGTGGAGGATGGGGATGAGTGGGAAATCTTTTTCAAATGAAGGCTTTGGTCCTAGCTCATTCTGTGAAAAGGCATTTCGATTCACATTTTTCTTCAATTTTTGTACTTTACATGAAATTTGGAGTGGCAAAAAGACTTAGCATTTCCAAGGAATTTCCAACTGAAGCATAGATCTTGTTTCCCTCCTAAGATGTTGGATTTATTGCTTTTCCTTAATCCCCCACTATTGAATATCAGTATTTCATCAGTATAATTTTCCTAGTGATTTCTTATTTATGCCTCCTTCTGCCTTTGTCTTGGAAATATGATTATACAGGGGTGTCCCAGAAGTCTTTGTTCTGTTTTAAGCTTTGAGAGCTAAAAGATTTTTTGGGCACCTGGTATGAGGTTTGTAACAGTTGCTTCATTTTACTTGGGTCCATAACGTCAGTTAGCAAGAAGTTGGCAATCATTTATTATGGCTATGTTGACAGCAAATGTTTGCTGAGTCAGATTAAATTGAATCTGTTGATTGAGTGTTGGTACCAGCCTTGGATGGAATGGAATCTTGTAGAAACTCTTTAGCTGTGATAAAGACCATGGAAATGATGCTTTTAAAATGCCCATGAGAAGATTTGGTGAATGTAGCAGTGGTGGAAAGGTGGTGGCCTATGGGTGTCCTATTTTGTGTTTCTGTCACATGTGGTTCCTCGGTTGGCCAGTTTTACTTAACATTTTCATTGTGGCCAGGCAGGGTTCAGTGTGAAGGAAGTGCCGGACAGAATAAAACAAAAACCAGCCCCACCACCACAACCCAGGAGGCGGCAATAAACATGTCAGAGTCGTTGACCCTAGATTGAGCACTTGTGAATCACATACTTTATGCATTGTCTGTGGCAGGTTTAAAATCTCATGCCAGTCCCTTAAGGGTTGTCATGTCCTGAATTGGAATTGCCACCAGCATCCCTCATTCTAGGGAGCTCTCAGGTTTCCTAGGGCCTTCCTGACCACAACCCTACAAGCACAGGTATTATTAACCTCATTTTTGCGGGAAAACAGAGACTTTTGCAGCCAGGAACTGAAACCAGAAGTTCAGATTCTGAAGATAATATTTCCTGGCCTTGTTATACACCATAGTTGTAAGCTAGAAAGAGCTTTAGAGAGTTTTTTTTTTACTAACCACTTCATTTCACAGAAGGCAAAACTCAGATGCAGAGAAATTACTTCATGAATTACAGTGCTGGCTCTGGAATTCAGGTCTTCCTGTCCATCAGGAGTGGGGAGCCTGCAGCCTTGAGGTACCAAGGTCCTCTAGTGTGACCAAGGTACCAAGTGTGACCCTTTGACTGAATCCAAACTTCATAGAATAAATCCCTGTAATAAAAGTCACACAGCTACTAAGTATCTGAGGCTAGATTTGAACCCTGGTCTTAGTGACTCCAGGATTAGTTCTCATTCAGCTCTTCCTTTCTTTGCTCAGGACACATGATAACTATATTTAAAAAGAATACTGTGGTTTTCTCGTGCTCCTCATCAGAGCAGACTACAGTCTCTCTGTGTCTCAGGAGATAATCCATGAAGGAGTAAGGATGGGATGGTGGAAGAGGCACAGACTCGAGTCCCTGGGTTCAAATCTCGCCTCTGACATTTGCTCCCTAGCTGTTGACCCTCCTTAGTACCTCGGCCTCCCTTGAGCCTCAGTGGCCTCATTTGTAAGATGAGAGGTTTGGACTCAGTGACCTGGGGAGGCTTCTTTCATGTTGCCATCTGCTGTGTGGTCTTAGGCTCACAGACGTTGGTGACTTACATCCTGGATCACTCAACTGCTGTCTGGTAGGGGTGAGATTTGAACTCAAGTCTTTCTGTCTCCATATTCAACTCTGTCTCCATTATATCCCATTATCTCTCGAATTTAGTATTAGGTTAATAAAAGTCAGGGCAGCTAGGTGTTACAGTGGATAGGGTGCTGGGCCTGGAGTTAGGAAGACCTGAGTTCAAATGTGGCCTCAGACACTTAGTAGCTGTGTGATCCTGGCCAAGTCACTTAACCCTATTTGCCTCAGTTTCCTCATCTGTAAAATGAAATAGAAATGGCAAACCACTCGAATATATTTGCCAAGAAGACCCCAAATGGAGCTCACAGAGTCAGGACTGAAAGCAACTGACCAATAAAACCGCATAACAAAAATCATTAGATAAGGGGTGATTCTAGATGATTATGGGGGCCTCCCTTCTTTTCCTCCCAGTAGCACAGAAGGCCAAGAATTGACTGAGTTTGTTGCCCACGTGACATCAAAATATTGTTTTCAGGATGTGAAGATGTCGGGCAGCTTTTGCATATGGCTGATGTTGTGGCTCCGGCTCCGTCTCCAGCACGCGGAGCTGGGCCTCGTTGTTCATGATCTGCTCTGTCCCAGCAGCGAGAGGATCTCGGCAGTGCATTTGAGGGCAGGTAGTCCCTTGCACATATGGTAAAAGTTAACTTCTGGCCTTGTGCCTTCGGACTGGCCCCTGCTGGCCTCAGGCCCAGAGACGTGGCTTTATTTTTCAGTATGTAGGGAGTGCTGTGAATGTACATGGCGCTGTATGATGAGTGAAATGTGCCAAAAAAAAAAAAAAGGACAGAAGTCTGCCCCAGGGGCAGTTACAATCCCAAATTCATCAGGGCCAGCCTTATTACTTAACTGTGCAGCTGTACTCCTTAAAGCTGACACTATGGATTCAGACAGCTCTTGGCAGGCATCCCTCATGTCTAATTCCTGTATTTTAGGAAAGGTGCAATCCAGAGATGAAATTTGCTTGTCTGGAATTTGCATTCAGGAAAGAGGGAAGGAATATGCTAGAGGGAATCTTGGGGGCTGGGGAAACTGATTTTTTTCCTCTTATTGTGAAAGTCTCAACTCCTAAGCCATCTTTATCTCCCCAAATGTTGTCCAAGAGAGCAGTGGAGGAGGCTGTATTTAGGGGGCTTTGCGCAGGTCTTGAACTGTAGTTCAATTTCAGTTCTTTATTTTTGTAGGAGTTTTTCTATGGTATGTATGCTTAAAACCCATAGGTAATCCTCAGACCCAGGGCATGAGGTGTGCTGCACCTATGGAATCATCTGGAGTTACAGTCTTGGTTTGTCTTATGTCAGGATTCATAGAGCTTTCCTGTGTGAGCCTACACGCAGTGAACTAATGAATCAACAGGCAGACGGACCTCTTCTCCCTTTGCCCTGCCAGTATCGGCCCCCCTTACTCTATGCTGACATCCAGCAAAAATAACACCCGTCACCACTGACGCTCCCGCGTCGATAATAGGCTCACGCGGCACTTTCTGACGTCTCACCTCTCCCCCTGAGGTACAAATAAGAGATAGTGTTCCCATTTGACAGAAGGTGACACTGAGGCTGAAGGAAGCTAAGTAGTTTTTATGGGGTCCCAGACTGAGTGACATTTTCCCCTATGTCTCTTTTAAGTATAGGACCAGTCTCCTTTCCTCTGGGTCATGCTCTTTCCTTATTTTAGTCTGATGGATTTGCTGCTTTGGAAAATTGGACTGATGGGAGGTTTTTCTCCCTAGTGGAAGGAAAGCTTGGAAGTTGTCTGGTAACTGGAAGATGAGAAGCAAAGGGCCTGTTCATCCCTAGGCTGAAAGACCCAAAATGGTCATTGACTTTGGTGGGGAAAGGCCATCATCTTCTTTTGGGCTAGAAAAGGGGGTTTCTGGTAGCACCACTTCTCTCCTTCCATTTGTTAATTGCTTTGATCGTAGTAGGAAATTAACCCTTTCCTTCCTTAAGTCACTAACTTGTCCATAGGAGACACTTGATAAATCCTTGTTAGGTGGGAGGCTGATGTATCTATTGACCCATTAACATCAACAAGATACCTGTTGTGAATTTTTATAGTAAGCCAGTCATGAACTTCCACTGAACCATTGTTTTCTGATTTGTTTTGGGGGGCATGCCACAAAGAGGGAGGCAGTGTTGTTCAGTAGGTAGAAAGAGAACCTGCCTCAGTCAGGAAGTTAGTACTCCGTCCACTGGTTACCAGACTAGCTCAGCTTGTTGACCCTCCCCCCGCCCCAGCCCAACACAAGAGAGCAGCAAGGTATAGTAGATACCTGGGCTTGGGGTTCAAGTCTTAGCTTTGCTACCTAAGACCTGGCTAACCTGGGGCAAATCCTTGATCCTTTCTGGGTCTTGACTTCTGCATCTGTGAAATGGGGATGTTGGACTTGGTGACCTCTAAGTTTCTCTCTCTAGATCTGAATCTATGATCCACACAAACCCTCTCACTTTATACATGGCAGGTTTTTGGCAACATCTTGTCCAACTCTCATTTTATTGGGGAGGAGGATAAAACAAAGAAAACAGAAGTGATTTGTCCAAAGTCCCACAGTGAGTTAGTGGCTAAGTTAATTTAAGATCAGAAAAGTCTTTGTCGGTCGGCATAGGTAGGAAAGTCTAGAAGAGCTATTGACTTGTTCCGTTGGTTATTCCTTTGGCTGTGGGCTGAGGAATTTGAAGAAATTTTCCTAATGTCTGGAATTCAGAAATGGTTTAATTGACTATTTTCTTACCAATATCTATCATGGTAGATAGAATTTTAATTTGTGTCTGCAGGGGGAGCACAAGGGCATAGTCCTGGGCTCAGACTTAGGAAGGTTCTTAGTGCTGTGTGCCTCAGTAGGCTCTCTGGGTTCTGAGTCCTGAGTTACAGACGACTTGTGATTTGTGGAAGTATACATGAGTTTGGGAGGCTGAATACTTTTAAAAAGAGAAAGTAATTATGAAGTCACTTTTTTTAAAAAGAAAGAAATATGTAATAACAGAGTCCTTCTTAGAGACACAATGTCTTTGGAAGACATGTAAAATACATACATAATAATGATTATACCAACAATATGAAATTCATCTAGTACTTTTGCAAAAGCATTTTCACATATTATTAGAATGAAGTTTACTTTAGATGGATTATTATTTGATCCTCAGAACAAACCTCTGCGGTGTATTATTAGCCTGTTTTGCAAATGAGAAAAAAAAAAGTCTGAGAGAGGGGTTAGGTGATTGGC
>CM053598.1:16187738-16216671 GCA_028646575.1 Pseudocheirus occidentalis
TTATTGTAGTCATTCTGTCCATTGTTTTGTGGTTGTTCTTTCATTTACAGTGTTGTCGTCATTGTGTCTATTGTTTCATTGACCCCACTTATTTCATTCAGAATCAAATTGTCTAAGTCTTTCTAGGCTTTCCTGAATGCGTTACGTTTGTCATTTCTTACAGTATAGTAACATCATACACTTACATTCACCTACCACAAGTTGCTTAGCTCTTTTCCACTGGACAGACATCAACTTTGTTTCCAGTTCTGCCTCTTAATTCTTATGTAATTCTTGGCAATTTCCATCCCCAGATGACACTCTAATAGAAAAGAGGACATGTTACACATAACTTTGACATTATAATACTTCCATCAGTAAAGCACAATGGGGCCTTATAACGCAGACAAAATGGGGTGATACTTTCTCTTGAAATTCCAAAAAAAAAGACAGAACTAAATCAGAGAATATTTGGAAAGAAATACAATTTTATTACTTATGAGAGAACAGTGGATTTGAATGCAATTCCCTGCAGTTGCTGAGGTGAAGTCCTGCCAAGTCAGCTTTAATAAACAGATAAGAGGGATGGGTTGTGAAAGTCTCCATTCTGGTGTGTCTGAGCTGCTTTTTGAAGAAACATTTCTTCTACTTTAACAAGGTCGCTGATTCTCATATAATCTTCTTGATATTATTTGCTGAGCAGACTTTTCTTTTTGGACGGACTTGGGTCAATTTCAGCTGAGTCCTGATCTTGTCTAAACTGTTAAAATGAATGGAAAGCCTCAAGTTAACCTGTTCAGGATTAAAGGGGTTTCCGTTTTCTCTAATTCTTAAGATTTTGGAGTGAGAAGGGATTTTAGAGATAACAGATCAGATCTCATAGGTAAGATCTTCCTCTTACAGGCAAGGAAATGGAGAGAAGAGAGGGGAAAATGACCAGCTTGTGGTCTCACGGAAGGCTTCTCAATTAAGAATTAAACTAAAAAAAATAAAAATACTATTAGGACTATAGGATTATAGAGTAAAAGCTTGAAGGGCCTTAGAGACCATCTGGTTCAACTCCCTCCTTTTTCACATGAGAAAACTGAGGCCAAGAAAGGCTAAATGTCTTCGTAGGTGAGTGAAGGAGGATTTGAACTCAGGTCCTTGATTCAAAATCTTTTGTCTTTTTTCACTGTACCACACTGTGGTCTACAAATCACTTTGTGTATGTTATTTTATTTAGGAAAATAGATAATAGGATACTCATTTTAGAGCTGAAAGGGACCTTGAAGGTCATCTAGTTCAACCCTCTTATTTTACTGACAAAACTGAGACCCAGAGAGGTGAGTGTTTTGCCAGAGGTCACGTGAAGTCATCAGCAGAGCTGGCCCTCTGACTGCAAGTCCTAGTGTCGTGATGTTTGACCACTCTGTGAGGTAATTGTAAAATTGTGTTCATTTTCCAGATTTGGAAACTGAGGCTCATTTGTTTAGGTGACTTGCTAAGGGTCACAGAGCTAGTAAGTATCATGAGAGAGTCAAATTCAAGCCTTACTGACCTCATATCCAGTGCTTTCTCTTCTATCAGGATTGGCCCAGGTTGGGCAGACATATGTGTCATTGGATGGGCTATGTGACACGCTCAGGTTTGAGAGAGGCCTGGTGTTGGATTCTAATTCTCTGTCTCTCCCTCCTTTTTTCTCTCCCCTCACTGCTTTTTTCTCTCCCCTCTCTCTGTTTCTCTCCTCCCACCCCTGTCTTTCTCTCTCTCCTCTCACTTCCTTCCTCCATCCAAAGTCAGCATGAATTACCAGAATTCCAAGATATAACTGAGATTTTTGGTAAGATGCCATCAGTATAAGCAGAACTGTCAGGACATCTTCACCTAACCTCCTCCAGCTCTTGTACCCAGCCTCCACCTCATCTCCCTTCTACTATTTCTGTCCCCTTATACCTTTTAACTGCCTCTCTTGTTTTCCCACTTTATGGAAAAGATTCCTGTTCCCTGAGGTGGTTTGAGGCTATGAGGACTAAAGCTGGTGGTGTTGGAGGTAGGAGGAGCACATCTCTTTGACGCAGAACTTTGAGGTTAATCTTTTAACATCTTTCTGTAAGCAAAAAGTCAGGATGAGAGTGAGGCTCTTTCCATTCATGGGACTGGAGGGCAGTCAAGCTTTCCCAGTGGTTCTGGGTGGGGTGGGAATAGGAGAGTTGGAGCAAGGCTTGGTCTGGAGGGCTTTGCAAAGTCTGGGCTTTAACCCACAGGATCCCTGAGGGGGGAATTCATATTAGAAATTGTTTCTTGAGCTTGAATTCCAGTCTGCTTCTGGGTGGGCCTGAAACTCTGACCTGAATAGATTCAACTTCCTGGCAGTCATGGTGTCGTAGTTTTAGAGCTAGGAGAGATATTAGAAATCATCTCTTCCTACTTTTCTTATTTCACAAGTGAGAAGTGGGTCTGCTAGAGGAATGAAAGCACTCAGTTGGTCACAGGTGTTTATTATATACCAGGTATTGTACTAAGGGAGCACTTGGACATAGACTAGAGTGGAAAACTCAAGGGAATTCTATTACATTCTAATGTATTTCAGCAGTTCGGCTCCCAGTGGATTTAATGACCATTGATATGCTGGTGGTTCTCAAACCCTGGGCTTCTGCCCCAAGCTCTCTGCTGACCTCCAGCCTTGAATCTTGGACTTGATATCCAGTAGACATCTTCAACTCAGTATGTCCAAAAGATAACTCGTTATCCTAAAGGTAGTAAGGAGTGACTGGAGTTGTTTTGCAGGGGGTCACATTACCAGAT
Organism: Pseudocheirus occidentalis; assembly: GCA_028646575.1. Classification (NCBI taxonomy): domain Eukaryota; kingdom Metazoa; phylum Chordata; class Mammalia; order Diprotodontia; family Pseudocheiridae; genus Pseudocheirus; species Pseudocheirus occidentalis. The sequence goes on from CM053598.1 coordinate 16,190,505, forward strand.
CAATGGACTATCCTTTGGAAGCTGTGTGGATTGGAGTGGGGAGAAAATTGCTATAGTGAACCTAGTTAGAAGGCTCATGCGGTAGTCTAGGTAAGAGGTATCAGGGCCTCCTAATGGAGAGATGAGTTTGAATGTAAGAGGGAAGACTGGAGTACGGTACCAATGTTGGTAGTGCCCGAGAGAGGAATCAGAACATTCAGGGAGGAGAGCTTACCTAGGAGACCATGGTGGTCACCAGTGTCACATGTTGCTAAGAGGCCAAGAAAGGTGAGTATTGAAAAGGAGTCATTAGATTGGTCAGTGATGATCTCTTTGGTCACTCGGGAGGGAACAATTTCAGTTGAGTTAGGAGGTCAGTCACTTCCCCTTCTGGACTTCAGTATCCTTGTGGGGGTGAGACCCCTGACCTCCAAGGTTACCTCCAGCTTTAAATTCAGAGTTCTTTGATTTCTTGAAGGGAAGTGACTTATCCAAGGTTACACAGATTCTCACTAGCATGAGTGAGCTTTCAATTCAGTTTTTCTGAATTTCTAAATTCAGTATCCTTTCTAATATGCCACAGTGTGCTGCGTAGACAGTGAAGAGATTCACTTACCTAGACCAGGACAGAAGAAAGTAGACTCCTTGAGGCCGGAATAGTTACCATTGTTGTCTTTTACATTCCAAGCACCTGGCACGCAGCAGTGAGCCAACAAGCATTTCTTAAGTGCCTACCACGTACCAGACACTAGGTGTTTAATAAATTATTGTTGAGGGGAGTTGGGTTGAGGTGGTGGCATCATTGTGCTCTTGGGCCTGGTGCTCATTTCAGTGAACATTGGTGTCAGTTCCCTCTACGGCTTGTCAAAAATTGGACTCCGTTTACAGATAATCCGCAACTCATGGAAACCCACAAAAACTAAAGAAGGCGAGTGATGGCGAGTTAGCTCCCTAGCTTTGGCTCTGCTCCTTCTGTAGATAACCTTGAAGAATCTGGCTTCTTCTCAGCAGAAGCCAGCGCTGAACAATTAGGGAATGAAAATCACAATTAGCCGTGTGAATATTTCATGTTTTAAATTCATGGCCGCAAACCACATTAACTGGTCATTAGTGGCTTATTTGCTCATAGATTTTTAGCAGGAAGCACTGCTCTCTGGATTTGTCATTAGACCAGGAAGCTTGGTCTGAGTGGCAGCCCCAGAGCATGTTAGGAAAATCTTGGAGTTATACTTCATAAACGAAGCCCTTGGATAACAGCAAGTCTTGGGAATTATCCCTTTGGATTTGACTAGAGCAAGAGAATTTCTGCTGGGCATATTGGCCATGACAATTTATGGGTGAGGGGCGCAGGGTGCTTAAATCAAAAGCCAAGAAAGGAAATATTCAATCGCAGGAAGCGTTACCTCTTGGTTGAAGTGTAATTTACCTTTTATATCTCTCTGACCCTCAGTTTGGAAGTGGTGAGCTGGAGAGAGTGCTAGCCCATTACTAGGAAGACCTGGTTTATATATCGCAGATCTTGACCCATATCCTGACACGTCTCTCTGTGCCTCAATGTCCTTTTCTGTAAAATGGGGTAATACCCACCATGGAGTTGTTATGAGGCTAATGTGTTTAATAAAAGGCTTAGCACAGCTTTAAGATATCAAAATGTCTGGCCTCATTATTCCCTTCCTTTTCTCTCAGCATCACTGTAGAAAAAGCTCTTTGTTAACTGCAAGGTCCTCTCAGTTTTAAATGACTTGGGCGCTCTGTGGACCACGTGGTTAAGTCCTGGCTCCAAAACCTGAGCCGGGGTAGTTGTACTTTCTAGGCCTAAGTTTATTCATCTATAAAATGAGACCATTGTTTCCTTGGGAGAGGCAGTGAGTTAGAGGGGCAGCAGGCTGCCTGCTTTCAGTTGGCTCCACTGTGTTTGCTGGTTTTGTGAACTAAATAAATGAAGGGGTTGGACTGGCCGACTTCTCAAGTTCTTGGTCTGCTCTGACAGATTCAGAATCTTGAGGGGAGGAGAGCATGTGTTCGTTTATATGATGTTAGAGGTCCAGTCTCTTGCTGGGGCAGCCATGGTGGAGTGCCTCCTGGTCCACTACTTGCATGGACCCTAGGAATTGTCCTGCCTCCTCTCTTCTTAGCTTCTTTCTAAGGCAAATTTCTTCTCCCCTGTCCACCTGGGGATAAAAAAAGGGAGATGAGTCTCCAGGTTCTCCCCTGCCTTCTTTCCCCTGGGTCATGGCACCAGTCCTTTTTTGATTTTCTACAGGTTTTTATTGCCATATTAACAAGGGAATCCACAGGGGTAAGGATAGCAATTCATTTAATAAGAATAACAATCCAGTAACAGAATTGGTGAAAGTTGCAGTCTTAACAAGTTTTAAGAGTTTCATTGTAAAAATGTTGCCTCGTAAAGGAGCCTGAGGAGGGACAGGTCATTGACCCCCTTGATGACCTGATAGGGACGAGAGCCTCTTCAGGGTTTTTGTTATATAGTCCAGCACAGGCTCTGGATATACCCATTTCACTGATGCTGCATCAGCAGGAGTCAGTCTTTGTGTTGGACCAACCTACAGCAAAACAGGGGACTGAACTGGAAGGCACCTAAGGTTCCTTCCAGCTCTCAAACTAGGATCCTGTGATGCCTTCTGATTCTAGTAATAGGATGCTAACCTTAATTACTGTAAAAAGACTTCTGTTATTATTTGGCACAGTACCCTGTAGGGGGCGACAGAGGTCCACCTAGCTAGAGGTCCTTGGGCACCTGAAGGATCCAATGTGAGAAGTGTCTTATCGACAAGGTGAGAGGAAAACCTGGACTTTGTGTCTGCTCCTCAAGTATCTTCCTTCTCCACACTGGAAGGGCCTCCTCACACAAGGACGCAAAGATTCTGTCATTCGTCTACTCTTTCACTGAGAAAAAAAAAAAACCACCACTTATTTTGGGTTGGATTAATAGGCATTTATTTTCTTTCCTTCCAATTTCCTTCCTCCATAAAAAAGAAACCCTTGTAGTCAGTGTACTCAGCAAACCAAATTCCCATAGTTTTCATGTCCAAAAACACGTTGTCTCTTCTGCACCCCAAGTACATCACGTGTGTGTCGGGTGCGGGGCTCCTCCTTCATCAGCTATCTCCCGCAGTGGTCAGCGTTCTGACCCTGCAGGTAGGGCTGGGGAATCGAGACTCAGAGTGAGTGACTTTGCCTCATGTCACACAGATCATAAGCACCAGAACCAGGATTTGAACCCAGTCCCTTTGACTTGGCTCCCACATTGTCTTCACTGCTCCATGTTAGAGCTTCTCCAGCGCAGCCTGTCCGGTCATTCTCCAGGACTGACGAAATTGTGTCTGTGACTTCAGAGCTGGGGCTGACAGCCCTCCTGCTTCATATCGATGTGGGGTTTTTGGCAGTCCACGATGTAGAGAGGGGTCCTTTGCCATTTTAGCATCATGGACCCTCTGGCAGTTTGATGAATCCTAGGGACCCTTCCTCACAGTCAAGTTTTTAGATGTGTAGAACAAAACATAGGATCACAAAGGAAACAGAAGGTTAGTAAAAATAAAGATGGCTTTTCCCACATTCAAATTCATGGACCCCTGGAAATCTATAAATGAAGTCCCTTTGAGAACCTCTGACAGAGAAGGCTCCCTAGTTGGGGTGAGCATGCAGCTAAGTGGATGTGTGAGATGCCTCTGGCTGTGCCCATCTCTCCCTGAAGTATCCATGGGAGACTGGAGAGCCACACTGTGCTTTCCTAGTCTCCTGGGGATGCCCCACTTTTCTCTCTTCTATTTCTTTGTCTCCCAATTCATCACTGGATATAGGTCAGGAAAAGTGGCCAAATTCAGCATTTGTTTAATAGTTTATCAATAACTATGAAATGATTTTCTTCAAGTTTGCCTACATTGTCAGCTTTTACCAACTCTGTTTTTTGGCATTTTTCATGAAATGGTCTCATTAATGAAGCCATTTTAGTTGAGATCGGAGTTGTGGCTTATTGTCAGGATTGCCTACCAGTTTGGGTACTAACTTGTGAGCCACAATGAGGGATGGGCTACTGGAGCTTTGTCCCAGGGTGCTAACATGGTGGCAATGGGGTTCTTGTTGTCAGAGAGGTGAAGGCAAGGAAATCCTTCCCTTTACAGCCAGGAGATGGACATTGTAGTGTCCTTGTCCTGTACCACTCTCACCTCCCTTGTGTGGTAGAGAGACTCCCAATCCCAGGCAATAACCTCCAGTGTCCTGTCACCTGCCTTCCCTGCACATCTTCCCTTTGGGGCTCTGGTGAGCTTCATGGGGTGGGGTGGAGGCTGACACTTCTTCTCACATGACTATACTAGAGCTAGGACATCTTTTATACCACCCTTGCCCATCTGCCATGGTTTTGCCCCATTTAGAAGAACTCCTGCTGATGGTCTGGTAGTAACCAGCATATTTATCAGTAGATAGTAAAGTTGTGCCAGGCATGAAGACCTTGTCTTCTTCTTCTTCAGTGACAGGAAGGACCCTTCTGGAGCATAGTAGGCATGCTGTCCTAACTAAAACTGTATCTCAGAGATTAAATAAAAGAAAAAGGCCCTATTTGTACAAAAATATTTTCAGCAGCTCTTTTTGTGGTAGCTAAGAATTGGATACTGAGGGGATGCCCATCCATTGGGGAGTGGCTGAGCAAGTTGTGGTATATGATTGTGATGGGGTATTATTGTGCTATAAGAAATGAAGAGGGAAGTAGTTTCAGAAAAACCTAGAAAGACTTATGTGATCTGACGTAAAGTGAAGTGAGCAAAACCAGGAAATCCTTGTACGCAGTAAGAGCAATATGTATATTTTTTGTTTTTGTTTTTACTTTTTGGAGGAGGGAAGGTAGGGTACTTGGGGTTAAGTGACTTGCCTAAGGTCACAAGCTAGTTTTTGTGTTAAGTGTCTGAGGTTGGATTTGTACTCAGGTCCTCCTGACTCCAAAGCCAGTGCTCTATTCACTGCGCCACCCAGCCACCCCTAAGAGTGAGATTGTTAATGATGATCATCTTGAAAGACTTGGCTAATGTGATCAAGACGAGATCCAGTAGAGTTCCAAAGGATCCACGTTGAAAAATGCTATCGACCTCCAGAGAGAGAGAACTGCTGCACTTGGGTGCTGATCGAAGCAGATTCTTTTCACTTTCTTGGGTTGTATGTTTACGTGTGTGTTTTCTTTTGCAACATGGCAAAAATGGAAAGACATTTTGCACAATGTCATATGTTTAATTGCTATCATGTTGCTTGCCTCCTCAAGGGGTGGGAGAGGGGAAGAAGCAGAGAATTTGGAACTTAGCATTTTACAGAATGAATATTAAGAAATTTTTAAAGATGTAATTGGGAAATATTTAACAAAACCAATTTTAAAAATACATTAAAAACCCCTGGGGTCACTCTCCTCCATATCCTGATGAGACATTGGATTAAAACTTTTATGGATGATCCTGTATGCAGTTAACATTTAATAAACGTTTGTTGAACTGGAAAACAAACAACCTTCCCCACTGTGGACTTGAAGGAGGGCCTTGTCCTTTGACTGTGTGGCTTGTGCTGCTTCTGGAATGTGTCCCACTATCGGGGACAGTGTGGTGCGGTAGGAGCACTGGTGATGAGTTAAGAGGGCCTGGCTCAAATCCCTGTTCCATCCCTGCTTCCTTTGAGACCTTGGGCAAATTACTTCCTTTCTCCTTATGTCACTTGCCTCATTTTTAAAGTTTGGGAATTGGCCAGTTGAGTCTCCTGGTCAGTAAGTACTGGGGAGGAAGGAAGGCATGAGATTGGAGAGGTGTCTTAAAGAATGGATAGCTCTACAGTAGGAAGAGAAGATGGCAAAAGGCCTTCTAAGGAGGGGATATGGTTGGAGCAGACTTGGTGTCAAGAGAGATGGAAGAAGGTGTGTTCTAGATACATGGAGGAGCGAGCCTTTCTGTACCAGAGGGCCCTGTCATCATTAGAGGGAGGAGAGGCGAGCAGTCATCATGTCGTGAGGGTGTGGAGGACCTTGAATGTCACACTAAGGAGTTTGAACTTTATTCCCTAGGTTCCGTGATTGGGCAGGGGCATCGCGTCTACTTGGTATTTGAGGAAGATGAATTTGGCAGCTGTTAGAATCTGAGATCTGGGGGTGTTAGGGAACCTAGAGGTGAGCTCATCTAGACCTTTCATTTTGTAGTTTGGGGGAGGGGAAGAGACTCGATGAGTAAAAGAGGTGCTAGAAGCAGAGTGCCAGAAGAAGGTAGGAAGACGACTTCCTATCTGATCCAGACCAGCTGGGCGACTCTGGGCAAGGCGCTCAAGGACCTCAGTTTCCTCATCATGAAATAATACTGGTGGGAATGATGATGATGATGATGAAGATTGATGATGGGGGAGGTGGTGGCTTGGGAACTATTAGAGGCAAAAGGGTAGAATAAACTTGAAAAATGACTCTGGCTTATTGAACCTGGATGACTAATCAATCAATAAGTGATTATTAAAAGTGCCCACCATATGCTGCTGTGGTAGGTGCTTCAGCAGATGGAAAGGCAAAAATGAACGTCTCTGCTCTAAAGGAGGTTCCATTTTATAGGAGGAGGCATGTGTAATTATATACAAAACAAGATAATTGTGTGTGTGTGTGTGTGTGTGTGTGTGTGTGTGTGTCCATGTCCATGTCCGTCCCTAGTGCCTAACTTGGCACCTGGTTTGATAAATATTTGTTGTATTGAATTGATTTGGCAGAAAGGCATTGCTATTCTTTCTTCAGTTAAGACTTTATGTACAGAGATTTTCTCATCCCTCTAGATGTTCCTCAGTGACTGACCAACTACTGCAATCTTACTGTATTTTCTGTAAAAAAATACTGTAAAAATGTGGTAGAATGATTTAGCAAGCCCAGCAGATCCAGGGGAAACAGGGTCTGTAAAAGTGTCCCAAGGCTCCCCTATTGAGATCCAGGTCCTTGGAATAGTTTCAGGCCCATTAAGCACTTGTCAACAACAACAGATGCATTAAAAGTGGAAAGAGGAACAAGAAAGGGAGGGAAGGATGGGAGAAGCACAGGAGGGCCTGGAGCAGAGGAGCTTCAGGAGGAACACAGCCTGAGCAGGTGAGGATCAGGAGGCTGGACACTTCGGCCCCCTCTGAGGGCTCTCTCCTTAGCCGCTCACAGCTGGTGTGGTTTTCACTATCACTGCTGGAGGATGTTGTGGGGAAGGCCTCGGCCACGCCATCATTTGGGGCCTTTGTTTTTCTCTCTGGAAAGTTAGGGCCGAGTGATTTGAGCCAAGTGAGAAAGAGTGTTTCCATGACTTACAGCGGGGTGTTAACTGTTCTCTGTGGAGAGTCTGTGCCATATTTTTGACAGTAAGAAGGAGAAACAGTTCACTCTCAGTGGATTCCTCCCAGTGATTGCTTTAACAGCCGATAGAAGAAAAATGCTTGAAAAACTTGGCCTTTTTGGTAAAGATTATAGGCAGTGGGAAGAAGGCGTTTCATTCACTGAATGATGCGGCAAACGTGCCTTTCCCCCCCAAGTATTTTTCTAAAATGATACCAACACTTTTCTGAGCCAGTGACTGGAAAGCATAATTCTTGGTATGGAGTGCCTATATTCTCATTGAATTTCCTTATAAAATCAGGGTGTGTCCTATGCAAACATTTGTGTAGCAGAGGATGAGCCCTTGCAGGAGATGGTGACAACAGAATGGCAGTCATCCTCTGGGCCTTTTCAGCATGTTGCTTCTGAACCATCTCACTGACCCCTCTAACTCCTCTCCTGAGCCACATTCTAATGGTGAGAGGCCGGCCAACAGAGCTTCATTTTTCTCCCTAAAATGCATACATGTGTGTAGAAGAGAGGCAGCAGCGTATGGTGACCAAAAGTCTGGCCTGCCTTGGGACCAGAAAGACTTGGGTTCAGTGCCTGCCACTGCCAGCTTCTACCAGTAGGACCTTGGGCAAGTCACTTCACCTCTAAGTGTTTCAGGCAGCACTGTTAAGACTTTGTAAGTTGCAGTTGAGAGGCTGATCTGTATAACTCAAGGGAGTTTCCATGCTGGGAATTTCCTGTACTGATGAAATTAAAGGTCCAGATACCACTCCAAGTTTTTACATCTGTCCATCCATCTGTCCATGTGTCCACCCATCCATTGATCCATTTATCCATTCACAATCCATCTTCCTTCCTTCCTTCCTTCCTTCCTTCCTTCCTTCCTTCCTTCCTTCCTTCTTCCCTTCTTCCTTTCTTCCCTTCTTTGCATCCATCTCATTTAACCATCTTTTCCCCCCCTGTATATTGTAATCCTTGCCCTTTGGGGCCAAGCAGAACAAGCCTAAGGGGAGCTAGATGGTATGGTGGGTAGAGCACCAGGCCTGGAGTCAGGAGGCCTTGTGTTCAGATTTGGCCTCAGACACTTACTAGCTGTGTGACCCTGGGCGATTCACACCCTGTTTGCCTCAGTTTCATCCTCTGTAAAATGAGCTGGAGAAGGAAATAGCCACCCCTTCAGTATCTTTGCCAAGTAAACCTCAAACGGAGTCACAAAGAGTTGGACACGACTGCAAATGCATGAACAGTTTCCCTGCTCATCTTGGTTTTCACTTCCCTAATCATCTTTTGGTAATTTTCTTAGATTGGGATGGATCATAGGATCATACATTTAGAGCTGGAAGGGGCCTTAGAGGCCGCAGGGTCCAATTCCCTCATTTAAAAATATGTATGTGTATATAAATGATGTAAAGTCTCTTTTATTTTATCTCAGACACTAAAATGAGCATTTCTAAATACCCAGCAGATGGCATCTGAAACCGTAAATCTCTCTTCTGTGCCCCTTGGTTTTTCAAAAAGTGTCATGAATTTCACGTGTCCCTCATTGACTCTTCCTTCTGTTCTTTTCTGTGCATTAAAAAAATGAGGCAATGGCTTTTCTTTTTTTAAATCTGTTTTGCTAATCGGCAATTCTCCTTTCCATGGCCTCCAATTAAATAACTAGGGGAAAGGAAAAAAACCCAAACCAAACCTGGAAGAAATAAGTCAGGTCGAACAAGATGAATCCTCTGGTGACTGCGACCACAAATGTGGGTCTTCCTCTGCCCCTCTTATTGAAGGCCCTTCTCTACATATATGACTCAATTATCAAAGGACCATTCACTTGGATGCTGAAATGCTGGACATCACATAGAAGCCAGAAGAATTTCTTCCCATGTGTTTCTGCCCATCAGGAGATGTGTGACATCCTTCAGCACAGATCTTCTAGAGATGTCTCTCTCTTCCCCCCCCCCCCCCATTTTACAGGTGAAGAGACTGACACCCAGATAGAGAAGGTGATTTGCCCAGGATCACACAGCTAGTGAGTGTCCAAAGTGAAGTGTCTGGATTTGAACTCTGGGCTCTCAGACTCCAAGGCCTTTGCCATATCCATGCACTTTGAGTCTAGCTATTGGAGGGAGTATACACATGGTTAAATCATAAATCTGTCTGCTGCTTACTAAGTGTGTGACTTTGGACAAGTCTCCCTGGGCATCAGTTCCCTAATCAATGAAATGAGGGGTTTGGCCCGGAAAATCCTCTGAGATCTGTTCCAGCTTTGGACCTGTGAGACTCTCACGAATACATCCAGCAAAATATTCTCAATTTAATTACATACTTAGAATAATTGAAAGAAATTAACTTCATTCTTCATTTGTCTATTGAATGTTGAATTTAAAGGGGAATAGAGACTTGTCAATAAGTTAAGCAGAAGAATCTGGAGAAGAAGTTAAGCGTTCATTGGCTTCTCATTCACTAGGGTCCTGTGTGATGTCAAGGCTTTCCACATCCAAATGGATGGTCTTTGGGTGACTGAGCCTCACGTCCGGAGGAGGAGGACCTTGCATAATAAAAGCTCAGACCATGTGCCAGATTTTCAAAGCAACATGTGCAAACATCTCATAACTTCTGCATGTTTTCCTGAGAGGATTGTGTCATAGGTCGGAGGAGCAGGAATATGGCCATGTTACTTCAGCTCTCCACTGCTCCACTCTCTTCATAACTTCCCAGTTACATAATTAATAACTATACAAGCTCATAACTTCCTACTATGGGAGAAGTGATGCAGTGTTCAGAAATGCTGTCCTTTACGTGGGAACCGCCAAGGGTGTTGATTTCATGAATCAACAAGCATTTATGAAGTATATAGCATTCATTTTAGATACCAAGACAAAGGTGAAATGGTCCCCTGTCCTTGGTGAGGAAAGAAGCAATGGGAAAAAAAATACCAGGTCATATTTGGGGAGGATCCACTGGGATCTGGGGAGGGGTGCATTAAGAATCCAGATGCTTCCATTAAATCCCTCATTTGATGCTTCATTGTGCCATGGAGGTGCCTGATCCAGAGAAATGAAAACTCCAGCCAGGACTAACCGGTGGGGAAGGCTCTCTCTAGCTTTGACTGCAGCAGTGGACGCTGAGTGACCACGGACCAGTCAAGTGAAGCTTGGTGAGCGCTCTTCATGAATCTGGCTGAAGGCTCATTAATTATTTGGCCACAGCATCTCCTGAAGGTGTGGAACAGGTTGTGATCCTTGCCAGTGCAGGAGTGATGGAGTCATGTACTTGCAATATTGAAAAAGAATTTCAAGTTCAGTTCCCTTACGTATTGGTGCATCCATGAATCCCTCTGAGCCTCCAATTCAAAATAATGTTGGGTCATGGAATCATAGTTATGGAGCAAGAAGGGGTCTTAGAGACCATTTAGTCTATCCCCTTGATTTTCTAGATGAGAAAACTCAGACCCAAGAGGTTAATTATCTTGATGATGCTTAGACATTATTAAGTGGCAGCTCTAAGATCTGAATCCTCAGATTCTAGACTTGGTGATTTTTCCATTCCTTGTTTATGAGCCTTTAATATATGATTGCTCTGACGTCCTGTTGTGCCGTAGAGATGGCCTAGTACTCCCGTTGGCTATCCTAGCGGTTGGATCTCTCAAGCTGGAACGGCTTTGCATATAAGCCTCTCCTGATAGTGGGTCCAGCAAGGAGGAGGGCCTCTTCTCTGGGAAGTTGGCTACCCTGTTATTTTCCCAGATGTGGCAGCAGAAGAAAGTCATCCACTAAAATGTGAAAGATTGTGATCTCAGGTGATGTAAGATGAGCTCATAGTGATGAAACCACTCATTGTGGGCCTTGCATGCAGACAATACCTAATCACCCAGCACATTTCACGAAGGAAGAAACTGCTTTAGCTAAGGTCACTCAGGCCCACTGGACTGTGCTGGCAGCCATCTTCCCCACCCCCATCCCTGGCCCGGCACCATTAAGATCAGGGCCTGCTTCTAGTCCTCTGGCTGTGGGGCGAGATACCTGGGGGCCGCCTCATCTTTCTTTTGTCCTCAGGTGCTAGTAGAAGGGACCTTACAGGCCGCCTCACTCAATCCTCTTCTTTTATACCCAGAAGAGCTTGAGGGATTTGTGGCATTGGGATTTGGATCCAGCCTTCCAACTATAAATCCAGCACATTTTCCAGTGTATTTGCAGATAAAAATGAGTGTGAGAAACTTTTGCCCCGAGATCCATCCCTGTTTTTTACTGACTGATGCTGGAGCATTATCTAATAATAATGAATTTTTGCTAATTCCCTTAGAAAGCAAATGAAAGTTCCTTAGTCTGAATTGTGCCTACGCGCAACCTTTTAAAATTGTCTTCTTGGTGATAATTACTCCACATTTATAGGAACACACACAGACAAACCTTTTATTTTTAATTTTAAATTAATTTTTAAAATCAGCAAGCATTTATTTTCTCTGCCTCTTCCCTTTCCCCCATTGAACAACAGATCTAGAAGAATAAATCTCTCATGATGCACATACGTAATTAAGCAAAGCCAATTTGCCCGTTGCCTGTGTCCCCCATTTCGCATTTAAATTCATCACGTCTGGCAGGAGAGGAATGGTCAGTGTATCTTTGGTCCTCTAAGCATGTTTTATCATTGTATTGAATTGAACTCTCAGATCTTTCCAAATTATTTTTCTTTATAGTGTACACGTGTTTTTTGAATTCCTTTTTTTGAATACTTTTGAATTAAATACTTTCCACAGGCACGGCACCCCTCATTCCATCCTTCCAACATCCATGTAAGGTGAGTAGACGAGTATCATCACCCCCATTTTCCAGTTGAGCAAACTGAGGGCCAAAGAGACTTACATTCATAGGATTATACTCCAGGTGCCTTGACTGACTTTTAGAAGAGGGTTTTTTCTTTGTTTTCTGATGATGAAAACAGGAGGCAACTCCAGTCACCATGTTCCTAAATCCATTCTGTTTATGCTAATTGCCTATGGAAAAACCCGTAAACTGGTCCAAGCCATTGACCGGCCCTCTTTCCCATCTTAATGACTAGATTTTCCTCCTTATTCTCTGTGGTCACTTGGTCACTTAAAAAAAAATGCAGCGTTCAGTGGGTAATTTGGAAGGATGCCTGTGTTAAGTGGTTCAAAATGTTTGTTATTTTCTCTAAATTCAAGGAATTAGGTTTGTCCCAGGGGCCACTGGTCTTTCAGCTGCAGTTATGGAAAAGGGGGCATGTGCAGGGATAGGCTTGGGAATGACTTACAAGGACTGGGTGGGGTGTGGGGGTGAGGTGGATATTTTGGGCAACGGGAGCATTATCATTGTGCTGTACTCACTCTTAACACCCTTAGGTCGTATCTCTAAGAACAGTGGTGTAGTGGTGGCAGGAAGACCTGTGTTCAAATTCTCCCTCAAATACTAGCTGTGTGATTCTGGGCCACTTGCAACCTCTCTCAGACTGTTTCCTCATCTATGAAATGAAGACAGTGCCAGCACTTAGCTCATAGGGTTGTTGGCAGGCTAAACTGAGATGACATATGTAAAGTGCTTTGCCGTGCTAAGAGTTCTAGATAAGTATCAGGTAACACCTGTTTTTAATTTCCTTTTCTATGTACGTTTCTTCTTTAGTAGAACGTAAGCTTCTTGAGGGCAGGAGTTCTTTTGTTTTTACTGTTGCATCCCCAGTATCTACTATAGTATCTTGTACATGGAAGGAACTTCCTAAATGCTTGTATCGAATTAAATATGTACTTGCAATGCACCTTGCCCCTCCTACTTAGAGTAGTGCCTGGAGTCGTGTCCGGCTCTTTCTGACCCCATTTGGAGATTTCTTGGCAGAGATACTGGAGTATTTCCTGCTCTAGCTTATTTTATGGATAAGGAAACTGAGGCAAACAGGGTGAAGTGACTTGTCCAGGGTCACACATCTAGGAAGCGTCTGAGGCTGGATTTGAAGTGTTTGAAGCTGGGTCCTCCTGCCTCCAGACCTGGAGCTATTCACTGGGGCGCCCTTCCCCACTCTACTTTGGATGACTCTGATGGTTAGGAAATGGGCCCCCCATGGAATGGATGATAGCACACCCACTTTAACCTTCTGAGACTTGTGGGAAGTGGTGAAGGATGGAATAAGAGTCAGGGAAAGAAAATGCACAGTGTCAAGGGGAAGATGAGTAAAAATGAAGCTGAATGTCATGCGAGTCTCTGGACCGACGCTGGCCCTGGCAAAGAGGGGAGAGAACACCGTGGCCCCCTGCTCTTCCTTAGCCATGGCTGGCCTGTGACCGGAGAATGTGGTGGCATGGCCATTGTCATTGTCTTTGGCACTAGTGGTCATATGGTGCTTTAAGACTGGAACATCAATGTGTGCATCTGTTCACAGCCACCCTGGGAGGAAGGTGCTTGTTAGATCCATTTTATAGGGAAGAAAACTGAGGCTGGGAGAGTTTCACTGACTTGTCCAGGGTCACACACCCAGTTCCAGAACTCTGTCCTCTGGGCTGATTTGTAATTAACAAAAGCTTGCTCAATTATAGTGGGAGGGGGACGTGTTTGGAAATGAATATAATGTCAAGACAAAAGGCATCACGGGGTGGTTTTTCCTTTGGTCTGTAGCAGTCCATAAGGACCATACACTAAGGCATGGGATGGGCAGCAATCTGCACCTGTGGATGGATTGCACACCCAAGCAAAGCCTGTACCCTGGAATGACTGGAGTGAGCATCTGTTCCTTTGCTGTTAGCATGCCTCCCCTTTCTTTGAGGGACAAGGATGGATGTGGAAAGACCTTCAGAGTGATTTGTGCTTCTCCAGATGGAGGAGAAAAGGCCAACTTATTTTTCCCCACTCACACAGCCTTGGAATTGAGCAAATGGGATTAATCTAAACTGGGAACATAGGCACTCTGGCTCCCACGCTCCCACTCCCATCCCTGGAAAAGCTCTCCTGCTGGGGGCCAGGGAAGAATGGGGAGGATTTGCACCCACAGCCAGGGCTGGGTCTAATTACTCATTTGCTCAGTCTGCCTTTAATTTTTCAAAGGCAGCTTACTAATTCTGTGACCTTCCTGAAGAATGTGGGGTTGTTAGGTCCATCTGGGTTTGTAATGAGATTCTTCTGGATTTGTTATTATTAGGGGAAACAAAACCTACCCCTCCTGGAAAAGCTTGACCATGTTTTCTGGTCACAGTGAGGTTTTTGGTCTACTCTGGCTGTGACCATGAACTTGAAATTCCTGAAATGCTTTCAAAGTTGAATTTATTTTTCTTTTAAACAACATTTCTACATTTCCAAGGATCTACATGAGCCAGATTAATGAGATCAATATATTTCTTCTGTTTGCTGCAGATATAAACACACTGCTGCAAGACCATTGAGTTAGAGTGGAAGTGACCTTAGCGATTATGTCCATTCTCTTAGTGGGTCCTGGGGGGTGTTCACCCACCCCCAGCTACTACTGCATTTTCTCTAAGGCTGCCAGCTTCTGTCTCTCCTGTATATATCTGCTGTGTAATTATGTGCAGATACACACATTGGGGTGTAAATACACACACACATATACATATAATATACTTGTTCAGTCTTTCAGTCTTGTTCTACTCTTTATGACCCCATGGACCATAGCATGCCAACATATAAGAATACATAAACATATATAGTGATATTCTCTATCAGCTGTCCATCTATCAATCTATCTACCTATCTAGTTGCCATTGTGAGAATGTAGCCTCCTCTCCTCTGCTCTCCTCTGCTCTCCTCTGCTCTCCTCTGCTCTCCTCTCCTCTCCTCTCCTCTCCTCTCCTTTCCTCTCTTCTCCTTCCTCCCTTCCTTCCTTCCTCCCTTCCTCCCTTCCTCCCTTCCTTCCTTCCTCCCTCCCTTCCTTCCTCCCTTTCTCTTTCCTCCCTTCCTCCCTTCCTCCTTCCTCCTTCCCTCCCTCCCTCACTAATGGAGCTGGGATTTGAACCTTCTTCTACTCTTTGGTAAGGATTTAACAGCCTTAATTAACAGTATTTACTTAACCCTGAAATGAATTGGAAGCATTACATCAGTAAAGTCTTCAAGATGTGGCCATTGTTCCAAGATTTTCAGGAAGTCCTTGGTAACTGTGGTCATCTGTTGGAGGCAGGTCTTCTAAATCCATGTTTGAAGGGGACTTGAATTACCCTGATGTACCAAGAACAGATGATTCCTAAGTGAATTAAAATGATATATTCTGACTCTAAACTTGGGCCTCTCAATAACACAATTAAAATGTAAATAAAATAGTCTTATACAAAGCCATGAACTTAAAGTTTTTATTTCTAGATATTAAACATACATCAACAGAATAATTGCAAAAATACCCCATTTGCTTCTTTGCTCCCTCATTCTCTCTTTTTCTTTGGTGATTTTTTTTTCTTTCAGATTTCGTTGCTGTTTGAAAGGCAGTGTAGCATTGTGGTTAGAATGCTGGATCTGAAAAACGAGGATCTGGGTTCAAATCCTGACTCTACCCTTTACTCACTAGGACCATGGGCAAACCCCTTCACTTCTTTGGACTTCTGTCTCCAACTCTGTAAAGTGAGGGGTTTAAACTCCGTGGCCTCTGAGGTCCCTTTCCCCCAGCATGAGATCTCTAACTGCTCTAAGCCCTCTTAAGTTCCAGAAGTTATCTCTAGGGAGGCTGGGAATCTGGGTTGAACAGAATTCTCCCATGAAGGAAATCAAAGAACCTTGAAACATGGATCCATTTTTCCCACTGTTAATCATTACGTTAACCTGTTCATGACATGTGTGTTGTTTTCTGTCTTGTCCCAGCATCTTTTCATACATATCTCCCCATATTCCTTCTTATTCCTCGCTTTTGTCATTTTGAATATTTACTTTCCATAATTTTTCTATTTCCCAGTGATAGGACATCTGGGGTACTTCCATTAAATTGTTTTTCTATTTGAATCTATGATATTTTTTTTTTTACAGATAATTCTTTTTTCCTTTCACTTCACAGAGCATCCTTAGGGTATAATCCTTGCACTAAGACCATTGCCTTAAAGCGCCACGAGAGTGTGTGTGGCTCTCATTTCAGGCCACCATCTTGCATTTCACAAACCCTGTGCCAGTCCCCAGTTCTACCCCTTGTAGAGCACCATGCCTGTTTCTCCACCGGCTGCTGACTGTGCATTGGGTCATTTCTGCCTCTCTTTGCTGGGTTATGTGGGGCTAAGGTGGTACCCCACCATGGTCTCAGCTTGGGTTTTTCTGCCATTGGAGAGTTTGAACTGGTTACCTATTGTTATTGACATTTTATGCCTGACTGGAAATATATGGGAAGGTTTAGACTTGGGTTAAGATGTCTAGTGTAATATAGTATGGGAGGAGTCCTGCCTGAAGCTCAGTCCATTTAACAAAGATCTCTGGTGTTGAGTGGCGCTCAACAGAAGTATCAGCTGTCACCGGGGATGGAGGAGTCCAGAAAGTGGGTGCTGTGCAGGCTGCTGCAACAGGCACATTGTGTCCTGAGCTGTCCAGGAGGGGCAGGCAGTCTCTTGGACCATTCTCTGGCAAGGGATTTAACGTCTTAATGTTATACTTTCCTATGTTTTTCTGTCAATTTGACTTTGAAAAGTCAACTTAAAACTAGTCTTAATCAGGTAGGAATACACACACACACACACACACACACACACTTACTACAAGGTAGAACGGAGATTTTGATTTCTAACCCACCAGTATCTAAGCATTTATAAAATGCCTACTGTGTGCCAGACACTATGATAAGCATTTTACAAATATTATTTCATTTGATTTTGACAACAGTCCTGTAAGTGCTATTATTGTTCCTTTTTTATAGTTGGGGAAATAGGCACATAAAGGTTATGTGACTTGCCTAGGGTCACACAGATAGTGTCTGTGCGCAGATTTGAACTCAGGTCTTCCTGACCTGAGGTCCAGCTCTCTACCCACTGGGCCACCAAGCTGTGATCCTAAGGGGGTGATTTGGTCTGGGAAGTTACAAGGATGGTTAGTGGAGTCAGGAGCCATTTGATTGACTAGGAATGGGAGTGTTGATTTTATAGTTTCCAGAAACCCTTTAATTCTCCAATTCTGCCTGCATTTTACTTTGTACTGATTTTGTATGTATGTGTATATGTTACTTCCCTGGGAGAATATAAATGTCTGGAGGACATGTCTTTGTAGTCCTAGCTGCTGAAACAGAGGCACTGTGGGAGTGCTTGTCGATCGAGCGATTGATTGATGGGGCAAGGATTTGGTGTTCAGATTTTAGTGTCTAGGCACACTTAAAGGGAAGGATGTGGCTTAGCTGATATGTCTGTCTATCTATCACTATACAGACATATTTAAATATATATATATGATATATCTAGTGTACACACATATGTATGCACACACATGTATACGTGTATGTGTGTATTTTAACCTCCTAAGAAACAAAGTAAGGATACAGCAGTTGAGAAAACTTGGATAAAACCCTACAGTGATGGCTTTATGTCTTTCTCACTCTCCTGAGTGCTGTGTGCTTGCGTGCGTGCGTGCATGCATGCGTGTGTGTGTGTGTGTGTTTCAGTTTCCATAGTGACCTGCGAGGTGGCTGACTTCCCCAGGCTGGCATGTCCCACTGTCAGAAGCCTGTCATGGAAGGGAAATTCAGAGCCCCTGGTGAAGGGAAGCCATGACTTCTTTGTCTTTGCTTGCCAAAGAGTTATTTATTTTAAAAGAAAAAAAAACCCAATTCCACCTTGGTTCCCAGGGTCTAAGATGTAAGCTTGACTTTATGGCCATGCAGGAAGGCTTTAGGATTCTGGAGTGCATGATTTTTCCTCCTCTGTCCCCATGGCAACAGGACTCTGGTACAGGTATTTCAGTGTCTTCTCTACCTTGGGTTGAGAGTGAGGCAGACATGCCTTTGTCAACCTCTCAGACTGAGATTGGCTTGACCTTCCTAAGACCATTGGAGAAGGATCGAGCCCTGAGAAGCTGGTTCTGAGGCTAGGCTGGTGGTGCCATCCCCCTTCCCCCAGTGTTAACACAAACAGAACTTGTTCAAATTTGCCATGGATTTATTGGTCAAGTGGCAGCCTCTGTGTTTCAGGGAGAGGAGCAGTTGATTCGGAGTCAAAGAACCTGTGTTCAAATCCCAGCTGTAAGGGTGATCATACCTACTGTAAGTAAGTCACTTGGCCTGGTTAGGTGTGAGTTGTCTGTAAAATAAGGAAGTTGGATGAGATGACCGGCCAGTTCTGGCCTGATATTTACATATTGTGCTACATACTCACAAGATGAGCATGTAAAAATCTGTCATTTTTCCTAGTATGGGGAAGTCTAGGTCCAGGGGCTCCGTCCATCAACATTCCTTGAGTCACGGGGAGAGAAAGCAAATGTTTCTTAATTAGAAAAAGTAATAAAAGAAAAAAAACCCAAAGAGGCTCCAAGTTTACAATTTCAGCAGCATTGAATGAGAGCACCCTTTTGTCCACAAAAAGACCAAAATATTCAGTCAATGAACATTTGTTAAGTGCTTACTAAAATGTAAAAAGCATGGTCCCTGCCCTGGCAGAATTCATGTTATGTATATACAAGATATATGGAAGGTAATCTCAGAAGGAGGTGGTTAGGTGGTTCAGTGAATTAGAGCATTGGCCTTGGAATCAGGAAGACTCTTCCTGAGTTAAAAATCTTGCCTCAGACCCTTACTAACTGTGTGACCCTGGGCAAGTCACTTAACCCTGTTTGCCTCAGTTTCCTTATCTATAAGATGAGCCGGAGAGAGAAATGGAAAACATGCCAGTAGTCTTGACAAATAAATCCCAAATGGGGTCATAGAGAGTTGGGCACAAACCATTGAACTTCAGAAGAAAGGCACTAGCAATGGGTGGGAAAGGGAAGTAGGACAGTCTTCTATAGAAGAAGGGATTTGAGGTGAGTCTTGAAGGAAGCCAGTGAAGCAACTTAGCCCATAACCTGTCTCTGACTCAGTAAATATGTTCTAGAGCAGTGATTCTCAACCTTTCTAATGCCTCAACCCTTTAATAGTTGTATGTGACATGTCAGCATGTGGGCGGACCTGCCTGGATATGGATAAAGGAGGTTCCTAAGACCATGGGAAATATGTGGTTTCTGATGGTCTTAGGCGACCCCTGTGAAAGGGTCATTTGACCCCCAAAGGGGTCACAACACACAGGTTGAGAACCGTTGTCCTAGGGGCTTAGAAGGCATAGAACAGAGGTTGAATGACTTTCCCAGGATCACACAGCTAGGAGATAGATGTCTGAGAACAGATTTGAACTCAGCTATTTCTGACTCTCAAGTCTAGTATTTTATCCACTGGCATTCCCCTATGGCTTTCTATTTTGTAGTGACGTTTTTTGAAATAGAAGAATAAATACTTTTCTATGCTTTGGAGATAAATTTCCCTTCAAATACCCATCTTCCTCCTTAGTTACTATGAACTCCATATAACCTGATGATTCTGTTCCCTCTAAATGTTCATCCTCTTCTCCATCCAAGAAAGAGTTTGTATAAATTTTAGGGCCTCACTTAAAGAAAACATGTAGCTTTTCTACCAACCTAGTGCCATAGATTTATTAGGGTAGGAAAAGGCCCCAGAAGCCATCAAGTCCAAATTCTGAGGTCAGGAGAGATTGTGACTTACCCAGGGTCACACTGAGTAATTAAGAGTCAGGTCTGAACTCCTGCCTTCTGACTCCCTCTGTTTTGGACCACACTGCTGGACTCCTGGTTCTGTGAGTGGCTGCTGCTTCAGTGGGTGGCTCTTCCCTCCAGAGGGGCCTTCACTGACTAATGAGGAGTAATCTGAGCTTTCTCCATCATTGTCTCCAGAGATCACGAAGGATGGTTTTCTGGACAATGAGAGTTCTTTTTCTTATTTTAGCTGTTAATTAAATGTTCTGTTTCATAAAACAAGATGTTCCAGTAGGGGATGGGAGGAAGGCATCTTAATTTCCCTGAGATCCAATGCATCCTGCTTGCATTTCCATCTTTGTCTCTGGTAAAAACGCCACCATTTGCATGACACAAAAGACCCTGAAAACCCCGATTTCCCAGTGGAGTTTCTGAGTCTGACTAAACCAAGGAATTTCAATAGCAAATTGTTTCTCCAGTTGATGTAATAAAGGCTTTTAGTTTTAAAATAGTTTTCTATTGTTTGCCTCTCTTGTTTCTCATTAAAGTAAGTACAACTCTCTACTCAGCATTGTAGTTGGTTTTAAAAATTTTTTTAAATGAATTTTATTATTCTCAAAAAAGTCAGTTACTTGACAAGCATTTATGAAGCACCTACTATGTACAAGATGACTGTATTAAGGGCTGGGGATACAATGGAAGGCAAAAGATGATCCTTGCCCTCTTGGAGTTTACATTCTAATAGAGAAGACAATGTGGCTGTGTAGAAATACTCTGTATGCTGAAGAGAGAGAGGAGGATCCCAAAGGGGCAGGTACCAGTAGCTGAGAAAGTCTGCAGAGTGAGCACAGTCCAGAGGAGGAGGAGGATTGAGCTGGCCTAGGCTCTTTATTCAAAATGCGGGTCTGGGAGGAAATAGCCAATCAGAGGAAGGGGCCAAGGACTAGCACCCGCTTCCAGGGCAGGAAGTCCAGAGGTGCAGGGAACTGATTCCCCAGGATGGGGAGAGAACTGATTCTCTCTGTTAAGTAATGTAGAAATTTATTTTCTTTGCGACACTTAAAAGTTTGCCATTGACTTTTCATTATGAACTATAAAAAAATCAGCCCTAGAACGTGTTTTTTTTCCCCAATAAATGGTTATTGATCTTTGATTTTTTACATTGGCTAAATTGCCTTCTTTATCTCTCATTTTCAAACATCCCAGAGAGCCATCTCACATAAAAAAGAATGCTTTTGAAAGACAAAAAGTCAGCAAAACTGTTCTGACTGTGCACGTTTATGTAATTTTTGTGGAACATTCCATCTTCCCCATCTTCCAATATCTCTTGGTTCTGGTGGGTCTTGAATGAATGCAGGCTGGAGATATCTGCGCTGGAGGGACTCAGGAATGGAAGGATTCAAAGGATCCGGAGGGGCTGGGGCGATGTGCTACTGTGTTTCCTAGGTTCGTTTTGTTTGTTTTTGTTTCTGGTTTTTTGGTTTCCACAGGGCACAGTTTTTCATTCTCCAAACACTTTATTTCCTGTCTCTTAGCTCTTGAGCACAGTGTGGGTCTTATTCTTGGTTAAGTGATACCTCTAAGCCATTCATTTAACAAACATTTGTGAGGCTGTTTCTCTATGTAAGGTACCGTGGGAAGTGTTGGACAATGAAGGCAAAAGTCCCGTCCTCCAGGACCCCGTGATCTCCTGACCATGGTTGATTCAGACTCTCCTGTTGTCTTCTGAGTATGTGCCCTTCGTATTTTTATAGAACTGATGAAACTCGATGAAATCACTGGATTCTGTGCAGTGGTTAAATTCCTCTGTTCTTTCAACAAATGTGTAAGACCCACATGGTTGGGAGAATTGTGTTTATAAAGGGGCTCTTACCCAATCTTGGTGTAACCGTTGCACTCTGTTTAATGGCCATCGTTCTGGTTTCTGTGCTCTTCAGACTGATTCATCCCTGCTCTTGAGAAGCTGGCAGTGAGCACTTTGCCAAAAAGACAAGTTGTCTTCCAAGAATTGGCTCCTGGATGTCTGATATAATAATGCTTCAAAAATCTAAATCTGTAGATCAGATAAAGACCGTCAGAGAGGTAATGGGTTCCCAAGCCTGGATGTTTTCACCTCAAGGCTTGATGACTCCTTGGGGAGCTGCTGGAGAAGGGATCCTTGGGCAGGTAGTTTGGACTTAATGGCACCCCGCCAGGGTTCTTCCTCCTCCAAATCTGATTCTGTGGAGTTTGCTTTTTTTTCCTCCTTGGTGTTGCTATAAGGAGCACTGTAAACTGTTTGGCACACCTTAAAGACATTTACAGATATTAATTATCATCAAAACTATTGTCTAGTTCTATTTATCTGTCATTATGAATAAAATATAAGGGTAGCTTGGTGGCTCAGAAGATAAAATATCAGGCCTGGAGTTAGGAAGACCAGAGTTCAAATGTGACCTCAGACCCTCATTAGCTGTATGACTCTGTTCAAGTCACTTAACCCTGTTTGTCTCAGTTTCCTTATCTGTAAAATGAGCCAGAGGAGAACATGGCAAACCATTCCAGTATCTGTGCCAAGAAAGCCCCAAATGGGGTCAGGAAGAGTCGGACATGGCTGAAACACTAGACAACAAAATGAATACAAGTGCTCACTGTGAATTGATTTAATTAGGGATCCTAATACTTCCATTTATTTATTTGTCCATTATTCCACACATGGATTATCCTTTACATATCAATTATTATATATTTATTTATTATCATTCACATATTTCTTTGTTTCTCTGTCTGTGTAGTCTGTACCTGTACCTGTTATTTTGCCAATGTAGAGAGAGTCTCAATGAGGAAAATCTCTCTGCCAGTGCCGATCATTGACTGTCTTGGAGGGTTGTCTGGAATGTTGCCAGGTAAAAGGCTTGCTCAGGGTTCAGTAATCAGTCTGTGGCTGTGGGGAGCCTTGGGCCCAGGCCTTCTGGGTGGGAGACTGGCCTCTGTCTGTCGTACCTCTCCTCTCACATCTGTCCTTTGTGATTCTTAAAATGATAGCTGTGAAATGAGCCTCTGACAGCTAAAGCTGATATCGATCCAGTCTGGCACTTGGAAAACACGTTTTGTTCCTGAGTTCCCAAAGGGCAGAGGCTGTTCTGTTAGTGTCTGTTTTCCCCGTACCTAGTACAGTGCCTGGCACAGTGCAGGCTTTTAATAATGTGTATGGAATTGAACAGCCTTCTCTGTAATCTTTTATAGCGTTGGTGGTTGGTGCTAATTTTTTCTTCTTGTTGGCACATATCTTATTGGCATCATTTGGCAGCTAGACAGGAGAGAGATAATTTGTTCCCTGGTAGGCTGTGACAGTTTTCATTAGAAGCCTTCTGTGTAGTTAAAAGCCTCTGAGGATTTCGTGAGGCGAGTGAAAGACGTGTGAATGATGAGCAGCCCATTTCTTCCCAAAGGATTTTGTTTCCCAGCAGATAAGTTTTCTGGGCATCATTTGTAGACCAGAACACTGGGCAGAATCGAATGAAATGAAATTGAATAAGGCTTACATCAGTGTCACAAGTACAGAGGGGTAAACGTGGTTAGAAAGCAGTTTGTCTGAAAACTAACCAAAAAACGCTGGAGGGAAAACAATGTGGAATAGTGACTTAAAATGTCCATACGTCTCGACCCAGAGATCCAGACTGCAGGCCTCTCCTGCAAGGAGGTCAAGGCAACAAAGGTCGCCTATATAGGAAGCCATTTGTGTAAACATATAACGAAGAATTGGAAATGGGGTGAGTGCCCATCCAGTGGGGTGTGGCCAGACCCATCATGGTAGACGCATAGAACAATGAATGTGATGAATTCGGGGAAATTTGGGGATACCTTAATGAAGATGTTCCCCAGCATAGAACTTTTTACTGCAGATGTTTTGTTTTTAAGGAAAAAGAAAGCCTGGGTTTGGGGGAAGGAAGAACAAAGCTGAAGAATGAATTCTTGACCTACAGCATCCATTAAGTAATTTTGGAATGGAAGATTTACACCCTCAAATCCACAATTCTGGAAGTATTGTGTAAGAGCAGTTATCAAATGATGTTGTTAATCCTAGAGGGATTGGTTGAAAGGACTTGCCTCTGGGCATTGGTGGTCAAATGTTTCTTTACTCTGGTGAAGATTTTTATCACCAGGGCCACAAAGAGTTCAGGAAACATCCCTTTTGACTTGTTGCTGCTTAAAAGATTATGTTAGAGAATGCCTCCATTATAGAAACATGAATGGTGAACATCTCAGAAATGAAAATCCATGAATGACAGGAATTGGTGGGCAGGCAGTGTATGCCAGCTTTACCTTGGATGCTTTGGGTGTTCAGATAGCTGAAGAGAAGGCTTTGCTTCCTGCCTCCTGAGTCTATTCAGCATTTACACAGAGCCTACAAATGGGCCTTCACAAAGGTCTCCCTCACGTGGTGCCACATCATAGTAGGGAGATGTCCCTGCATTCTTCAAAGACGTGCCAGCAAAACACGTGGTCTAGTACGTCCCACCAGTAGGAAAAGCTTTGATTTCTGATTGGACTCTCAGTCACTAAGCATTTATTAAGCCCCTACTCTTTACCAAGAAATATGCTAGGCATTAGGGACAAAACCCAACCAACAATCAGTGAAGTATTTATTAAGCACCTGTTGTTTTCCAGTCAATATTCTAGAACCTGTAGATATGAATCAATTAGTCAAGAAAGCATTTATGGGCTATCTACTATGTTCTAGGCACTGGGAATAAAGGATAAGAATTAAATTGTTTCTGCTCTCAAGGAGCTTACATTCTGCCAAAGAAGGGGCACAATGCATACACCAGCAATACAGGGTAATGTGAGGAGGGAGAGAGAACAAACAAGTGGAGGGGTCAGGGAAGGCTTCTTGGAGGAGGCTGCCTCCGAGCTGAGTCTTGAAGAAAGTTAAAGATTCTGAGAAGTAGAGGTGTGGAGAGCAAGAGTCCATTCTAGGAATGGCGGACAATACAGATCAATGCATGGTACCTGGAGATGGAATACTTGGTGTGGAAGAGGAGCTGGTGAGTCAGGTGGGCCAGAATGTAGAGTTGGGAAAGGGAGCAATAAAGGTGAGTTGGACTGGCCCCTCCTGGGGGCTGCGGGGAGTCAGGGGCCAGAGATTCTTTACTGGAGAGGCCCTTAGATGCCATCAAGTCCAGCCCCTTAGCTTGTAGGAAAGTGAGGCCCAGAGAGGTTAAGGGAACTCTCTAATGGAGAACAGTTTGTAAATTCTGAAGTAGGATTTTCACCCAGATCCTGTTGGTACCAAGTCTGGGGCTCTCTCCACTGCACCATGTTGACTCTCCGGATCAGTGGTGACGGTCATATCCATGTAAGCTAGCGGTGGAAAATAATCACAGTGATAATGAAGATGGGGGACCTAAGGTTGGTAGAAGCTTTAATTGAGGTGCATCGTCCTTTGGGGCCTCAGTACCCTGGGGGTGCATCCTACCACGATATTGTTCCCATTTCCTAGATAAAGAAGCCGAAGGAAGCTTTGACTTGAAAATAGTTCCTTAAAGGCAGGGTCGGCTTCATTTTAGTCTCTTCCCCCCAACCCTTCCCACCCTAGCATAGAGCCTGGAACCATACACAGTAGGCATTTAATAAATGATTTTTGGGTGGGATGAAGTTCTTCACAATCACAGGACTCTTAACTATCATTGACAGGATTCAAGCCCAGGGTGTGCCTGATTTCTGTTCTCCCTTTCCCTCTGACCACCTAGCTTCTAGCAATAGCATGTGTGGGAGAATGTTCATAAGCACTGGGCACACTCTTCTTCACTTTCAGACTGGAGTTTTTAACCTGAGGGCCTGTGAATGTATTTTGTAACAAAAATATTTTGATGACAGTATTTCAGGACAAGGAGTTTCCTTTGTAATCCTCTGCGTCTTACTGTATGCGTTTAAAAGCGTCTATCTGGGGGGGCGGAGCCAAGATGGTGGCGTAGAAGCAGCAAGGTCCCGCAGCTCCCACACCGCCACCCTAAACACCCATAAGATACGAGCTCAGACAAAGTCTAGGAAAGTCTAGGACTCTCAGACTCACAAAAATACAGAGAACACAGCTCTCGCTGAAGGCAGCTCAGCAGCAGGGGCTCAGCGCGGCCACCGGAGCGGAGGATGAAACAGCCGGAAGCCGAGACCGAGGCCAGGCCTGGGATGGTGGGAAGGAGCTGAGCCGAGTCCCGCAGCCAGCCTGCAGTGGTTCTACAGCCTCCAG
>CM053598.1:16217171-16235499 GCA_028646575.1 Pseudocheirus occidentalis
AGAGCAGGGGAGGGGCTTTACAGTGGGATTGCTGTTTTAGGGTTGGGGCAGGAGCAAGACAGGGAGAAAATGTGTAATTCAAAAAATGTAATGAAAATGAATAACGTAAACAAGAAAACAAATAAAAACTAAATTAAAAAAAAAGTGTCTATCTAGAAGAGGAGTGCCTAGCCGTGGCCAGGCAGTGGAAAAGATCTGTGACACAGAATGGGGCAGGAGCCCTTCCTGCAGAAGGGTGTTAGCTCCTGGTAGAGAAGGCCAGCCCTGAAGGCCCCTGAAGGTTATTCTGCTGCAGATGTGACTGCTTCTGCCTAATGCCATATGGCCTCTGCTCCTATGTGAAACTTCCTTTGTGGGGCATTTAAAATACCTTCTGAGGGCCTCGGAGACAATTAGCATTCAGTGTTTTCTGTGTGGTTTTATTTTAAAAGTGCCAGAAGCATGTGAGTGTGCATGTGTGGATTCCTTTGGACACGAATAATCGTGGGGCCTTGGAGCTTTCTCAAATTCATCTGTGAGTTGAGGCTGAACTTGTAAAGTGCCCACACAGAGAAATGTTCAGAAACCCAAGTATTGGGAAGGAGTCATAATGGAAACAGCCTTGTTTTTGCTTAGGCAGACTTGGAGTCAGGAGTACCTGAGTTCAAATTGGGCCTCAGACGCTTACTAGCTGGGTAAGTCACCTAACCTTGTTTACCTCAGTTTCCTCATCTGTAAAATGAGCTGGAGAACCCCTCCAGTATCTTTTCCAAGAAAATTCCAAATGGGATCACAAAACAGCTGAAATGGTAGAACAGCAGAAGTCCTTCCAGTCGGCAGCACTGATTAATTACAGGCTTTGTGTTGATCCTGTAGAGGGGCGAGGGAAGTGGAGACAAAACAGAAGAGTTCCTGCCCTTAGGGAGCCATGTTCTAATGATGGAGACACAGAATGGGTGGAGATGAACTTGGTGTGAGGACAGTCTAGGAGGGAGCCATTCCCCATCGTGGGCTAGAAAGGCTTCCAGGAGGAGGTGTTCCTGGGCTTTGCCTGGCAGGAAGATTAGAACTCGCCTGCATTCCAGGTAAGGGCCCGGTCGATACAAATGCCAGTTAGTCCTTCCTTCCACCGTTGTGGTGTATATTAGGGCCTGTTCTGTACAAACTCTGGGCTAGCTGCTCTGGGGGAATAGGAAAGATGTTGGGGTGGAAAGAATGTTGCTCTTAAGTCAGAGGCCCTGGGTTCAAATCCTTCCTCTGGTTCTAACTGCCTGTGGGACTTTGGCAAAGGCATTTCATGACCAGGGTCTCAGCTTCCTCTGCTTTAAAATGAGGCTGTTAGGTAAGGTGGCCATTGAGCTTTCCTTGGGTTCTGGATCTGGGATCCTTTCTGGACCTTGTTCTTCCAAGGGGGTCCTTGTTCTCTTGGAATTTAACAATCCAGATGCACCTACGTGAACTCAAAGGAAGAGTGGATTAAGCACTTACATGTGAAGCTCTGTGCTGGGCACCAGGCTTACAAAGACAAAAAGGAAACAGGTTTTGCCTCCGAGGAACTTCATCCATCCTTGTGAAGAAATTCCAAAGATCTTCCCTGTAGGATTTTGTGACTTACCCAGGGTCTCTGAGTCACACTGTATCAGTGGTAGTGTTTGACCCCACGTCTTCCAGACTTTGATATCTTGGATATCTAGGAGATGCTGGAGCGCTTTGCCATTTCTTTTTCCAGCTCTTTTTACAGATGAGGAAACTGAGGCAAATGACTTGCCCAGGGTCCCACATCTAGTATCTGAGGTCGAATATGAACTCGGGAAGAACATTCTTGTCTCCAGACCTGGCTCTCTGCACTATGGCGCCATCTAGTGGCCAAATAGTGAGTGCTAAAGGGACACTTATTTGAATTGAACTGAGCTGGTGGGTGGGATAATGCCCCGCACTTGAGGGTCCAGGAGCCCTGAGAACATCTAGGTCTCGCTTTCCCCTCTTCTCTTGCTTGTTCACTTTCTCCCACCTCCCTTGGTTGCCCCCAACCCCAACAACTTCCTTTTATGCCCTCATTAAAATGTAAGCATGATGAGGGCAGGGCACTGTCTTGTTTTCTGTGTGTGTTCCCAATGAATGCCTGGAACACAGTGGGTGCCTAATAAATGCTTGTGGATTTGATTTGAAATACAGGATTTAATAGGCGGCTCTGTACTTGGCTGCCCTTCAGAAGCCCATCTATTCTGTGTATTAAGGGATACCTGGGTCTGTTTTCTGTATGCATTTTACCCCTTGGGGGTCCACTCTGGGGGGTAGCAAACATGGTTGGTTCTTTAGGTGGTTGAGTCACTGGGGATTGTTTCCTCCAATTTTCCCCATCTGTATATTTGCCTATGGCTTTTTGCATGTTGCTTATCCCTTTAGAGTGTGAGCTCTCTGAGGGCAGACACTGTGCCCCGCCTTTCTTTGTATCCTAAGCCCTTGGCACAATGCCTGACTGGCCATAATATGTGCTTTAATGAATGTCCCCCTGCACCCATGACTAGAGGCTGCAGCTCCTTCCTCATTCTTCAGGGAAGGAAATTGAGAATGGGCCAGGGTCACACCTCTTCCGACCAGAGCTCTGTCCATTGGCACTGAGGCCACATCCTCCATTTCACCATTTAGAAACCTGAAGCTTTGAGATGGATAGTCATTTTTCCAAGGTCATCCAAGGAACAGAGCCAGGATAAAAATCACAGACATTGCCTCCGAAAACAGGATTATTGCCAGTGTTTAAAAAAAAATTGATTGGCTCTCAGTATTTTCATCTATAGATAGAGCCAGGTGGTCCAATGGATAGAATGCTGGACCTCTAGTCAAGAAGACTAGAGTTCAAATCCAGCCTCAGTTCTTAGATAGGAGGCTGGGTAAATCACTTAATCCCCCTTAGCCTCAGTTGGATAATCTGTAAAGTGGGGAGAATGATAATGCCCACCTTGCAGGGTTGTTGTGAGGAGAAAATGAGATTAGATTTCTAGAGGGCTTTGCAAATTTTCAAGTGCTAAAAATGTACTAGCTCTGATGATGATGAAATTAGGACCTTGGCTCTCTGTAGAGGTGGAGGACTGTGGGTGTGGAATATTGCATTTACTGTAGATGTAGTCCATGCATTGGCTTTTCTCATTTTTGTTAAAAGGGATAATGTACTGAAGAGGGGTGAGAGAGGAGTGATATATTCAGTGAACATGATGTAAAAGATATAAAAATAACATTTGAAACGGAGGGTATTGGACTGAGTGAGCTTGAAGGTTCATTTCTGCTGAGAATCCTCTAGGTGCCCAGCTTGGGGAATGTGGAGCTAACAGTTTTGAGCAGTCATTGAAAAGAAAAATGAAGAATAGAAGGATCTTTTTTCCCATTAAATTTACGAGACAGACAGTAGTAATTTATTAACCATCTAATAAGTAATACTGGAGAACCTTACAGCTACAAATGTAGGCTTGGGGGAGATCATGGCCTGTGTGGGTGCGTGTGTGCATGCACACACACGTGCACACACACACACACACTTCATGCTGTTCTCAAGAGGGTGTTCCCACTTTGAGGGAAGCCAAAACCTCCAACAGTTTTGATTCATTTTTTCTCCTAAGTTGCCAAAGGTTGACAGCCCTTGCTCAGTACATGTCCTGAACTACAGGGGTGCAAAAAGATCATCCCATTGCTGTCTGGGGTGGGTAGTCCATCCCCAAGGAGCTGAGGGACCTGACAGGGCACCGCCAGGCAAATTCATCCTGCAGCTCTGTGCCCTGTGCCTTAGAGGTCAGAAGGTACGAAAGGGCTTCCTACATTCTGACTTTAGCTGGGGCACCTGGGACGGCTTGCCTTCCAAAAACAGTTTGGAAGTAGAAACCTAAAAACAGACAAAAAAATCCAGAGGATGCTGACTGCATTAAGCATTGCCTCCTGAGAGGTGTGCCCCCTAAATGGGAAAAAGGTTTCTCCTAAAGCCTCATTAATGCCCTCAGTCCTTAGCCTAGGCCCATCCAGACTGAGGGTAGGCCTCCTACAGTCTTTGTGTTTATTGTTTGGAATACCAGATGAATTACAGTATGTGTTGTGGCCGTTGTATTTTGGGCTACATCTGCTTTTTGTTAACGTTCCTTGGTCGGCCAGAATCTGTGAGTGTGCAGGTCTGACTCTTCCTGATGGATCTGAGAAACAACTGGGGCGGGATCACAAGGTTCTCTTTGTTTTTGTTTTCAGGGAGGAGTTGCTTGGGCATCAGTGAGCCTCCTGTTTAAACAAAGTGAGTTAGGGTGGAAGAGAGGTAAACAGCTCCCAGCGCTCCCTCCCAAACTTGGCCTTGTGACTTTTTGTTGGTTTGACTTGTCCAGGACACACATGTGAGTGGTAAGAGGGAGTGGTAGCCTCCTCCATCCACAGTACTTCTGAATTATTTATCCTTTGTACCTGCCATTTTGGAGATAGATGGGGAGAACACTTATTCTCATGTGTAAATCCAGACTGTGCCTGTGTAGTGATTAGGGTCAGTATTGTACTCCAGACTTCTTGCGCCCATGGCAAGTGAGGTGGTGGTGGTAGTGGTGCCCAAGGACAGTCTGATTGGCTGCCTTTGGGAATTTCTTCCTCAAAGTTTGCTCGTGAAGCTCGCTGGGTTTGGGGGAAGGTTTGACCTGGGGCAGGGTAGGGAGGAGTGTTGTACTGAGGAGATGACGGGCTGGTCACCAGAAGACCACAGTTCTGTTGGGATGGTGGTGGTTGTACTGATGGCAATCACTTCCTGGACATTGATGCCCTCAGGCGAATCTTTGGTTGTGCCCTGCTAATTATGACTTTGCTTAGCAGTATTCGGTTGCCAGCCTCCTATTCATAGATGGTTCTAATAGTAGACCCGAGCTCTCATACTTTGGTGTTATGTATTCTTAGAAATTTCACATGATGGTTTTTAAATGAATTTGTTTCCTGACTAGGAATTCATTCGTCTCTGATGATTCCTAGACACTTACCATACATTGGGGATTTTCCATGTCTACCTTTCAGTGGGCTTTCCCTCTATCTCAGGACAACAAGCAATGTCACAGCACAAGCCTCATTTGAAAAGGTTGGCTTTTGTGTTTTGAATGTCATTTTAATTGTTGGCATAGCTTTTGCATGATAACCAGAAAATGAAGGGAGATGAATTTAAATTGAGTGTTGGAAAATATTTCTAAAGCCAGTTGAGTCTGGGTTTGCTTCCAAGAGTAACTGTTGGAGCGTCCCAGAGTGGCCGCACCTGCCACATCCAGGGGCGCTGGTGGGCACTGCTTGATATTTTCTGAGTTTTTGTGACTTATTCCTTCTTTCCGTTTTGCTGCTGTTGCTGTTTCTGGGTGAGTTTCTGCTCCTCTTTCTGAGCCTGCAGATCTAGACTTTTACCTTTGACCTTTTCTTGGGGCAAAGAAGGAGAATAAAAGCCAGTAAATCACAATTGCCCAAACCATAGGCTGTGTCTGATAATGTATACAACATTTCCCTTGTTCATTCATTCATTTTGGATGTGTCTGACCCTTTGTGAGCCCATTTAGGATGTTCTTGGCAAAAATGCTAGAGTGGTTTGCCATGTTCTTCTCCAGCTCGTTTTCCAGATGAAATTGAGGCAGAGAGGGTTAAGTGACTTGCCCAGGGTCACACAGCTAATAAGTGTCCAAGGCAGGATTTGAACTCAGAAAGATGAGTCTTCCTGACTCCCGACCTGGCACTTTGTGCATTGTGCCTTCTAGCTGCCCTGTATGCATCATTACATGCTCTAGTCCCGCTCTTCTCAAAGAAAAGCTGGGGATGCCTTTTCTTGCCTCTTCTCTGGGGCTGAGCTCGGTCGTCATATTTACGCGGCCCTTAGTTCTCTTTATTGTTCCCTTGGTTTACATTGTACTTGCCGTGTAAGCTGTTCTCCAGCCTTTGCTTACTTCTTACCGCATCAGTTTATTCCAGTCTCCCCCATGTTTCTCTGAATTACTCAACTTTGTCATTCTTACAGCGCAACAACGTTTCATTACATTCAAGTATAAAACTGTGTCCAGTCCTTCCCCAGTTCATGGGAACCCACTTTGTTTCAGTTTCATTGCTGTCATAAAGAGGGCTGAATGAATGGTGTAGTTTGTTTGGAACCTTCCTTCCTGTCCTGGACCCCCTTGACATATAGAGCCAGTAATAGGGCTGAAATTCTTTTGAAGAATTCTCTTTCCTCTTTCCAAAAGGGAAAAAATAATTATGGGCTGTTATGGTATTGGCAAAGAGTGGCAAGAAATGCTTATTTGGTCATGATCCTCATCCCATCCTGCCACAGATAATATATAAACAAAACTCTGCCGCTTCTCGTCTCTGCCTAGAAGGTGATTTAAGCCATATCATGTCCATTGTGTAAAATGCGCAAACATTAACTTCTGTGTCTTCACGGGCTCTTTTGAGCCACTTCTAGCCTCTAAGGGAAAAAAGAAAAAAAAAATCTCACAAAGCTAGTGATTATTGGAGCTAGGATTGGAATCTTCCTCTTTTGACTTGGTCTACGGTTCTTTCTGTTTTACTGGGATGCTTTGCAGATTTTAAAGCATCATTGTCATTGGCATCTTCAGTTAGGAATTGGCGGCCAGTTAGCAGCTTGAAAAAGATGACAGCAATGCCAACAATTCAGATAGGGAGCATTTATATGTCACTTTAAGCTTCAAAGCACTTTATGCATTATCTTACTGGATACTGACAATAACCCTGGTAGGCAGGTGCTGTTTTCATCCCCATTTTACAAATGAACAAACTGACACAGGCAGAGGTTAAATGACTTGCCCAGGGTCACAAAGCAAGGGAATGACTGAGGCAGGATTTGAACTCAGGTCTTCCTCATTCTAAGTCCAAGGGCTCTGTCTACCTTGCCACCAAGTCATTGATCTGGGGGGCATTAGTACGTTGCAGGCACAGAATATGTTAGAAACACAAAATGGCAGCCAGAAAAATATGGTGGCATCTTGGGCTGTGTTGGTGTAATAATGTTAATGGGATTTAAGATCTTCCCTGTCCATTAATAGGCCTCATGTAGAGCCCATTCAGGGAAACTTGCTTAGGGGAGGCTTGCTTGTAGGAAGGCTTTCATGCCTTTTTAAAATTTCTATTTGGGTACTGAATCATGAGGGTTACAATGCCCCCTGGCTCAGAAAAGGGTATATATACTCTGAGGTTAGCATTTTGCTTTAGGGCTCACTCATTAGAAGAGTGTGTGATTTGGTCAGATGAGATTCTGGATAGCTGTTAAGGAGCCCCTGGTTTTGAAAAATCCAAATGTTGGTGCTTCTTTCTCTGGTAACTCTGTATGTATTGCTATGGTCAGACAGTTGGATCTGTCTGTCTATCTGTGCTAATTTCTCAGACGGTTAGAAGCCCTGTCTATTGGTCTTTATTTCTCTGCTTACATTTTCTCGGTTTTCTTTGTTTGAATTTTTTCTCAAGTTTAGGGTGCTGACTTTTCCTTTGAACAAATGAATGTAATTAAAAAGATTGTTGGCGCCTTGAAAAGTTCGCTTTCCTAGTAAAGCAGATCTAAAAACCTGTGTTAGCAGCCATCTTGGATATGCCAGTGTGGTTGCTGTTACAGTTGGGAGAAGCAGAGCTTTCCAGAAGGAGGAACTGTTAGTCCTACTGCGCTCTCCCCTTGTCAGATTATTCTAGATTATTCATTTTTCAGTTTTAGTTGCTGGAGGTTGCCCCAGAGGATGGCAGTTAGGCTGGTGAAGGGCCTCAAGGTCATGCTTTCTGAAGATCAGGTGAAGGAATTGGGGTCTTTGGCCTGGAGCAGAGAAGACTCAGAAGGGCCATGGTAGCTGGATCTAAGTATTCAAAGGGTGTGCTATGAAAGAAAGCTTAGCCATGTTCTGTTTTACCCCAGAGGGAAAAAAGAGAAGCAATGAGTAGAAGTTACAGTAGGGCAAATATGTGCTTGAAATCAGGAAAACCATCCTCCAACAAAAACAGGGATCCTTAATCTTTTTATGTCTTGGGCTGCTTTGGCAGCTGGCATAGCTTATGGACCCCTTCTCAGAATCATGCTTTTAAAAATGCACAAAATAAAATGATTTAGAATGAAAAGAAAACCAACTATATTTAAGTACAGTTATAACAAAACTGGAAAAGTTCACAGACCCTAGGTTAAGAGTCTTTGAATTTGAACTTTTCAAAAGGGGACTGGGCTGGCTCAAGAGGTGGTGAGTGACCCCTTCTTGGAGGTTTGCAAACTGAGGCCAGATGACCATGGGTCTGATAGTATGTAGAAGGCATTCCTTTTTCAGTTGGAGTCTGAATTATGCCGTCACAGAGTTTGCCTCCAGTCCTGAAGCTCTATGATCTTGTGCATAAGAAATCCACCATCCCCCTGAATAGATGAGTATATGAAGTTATTAGCCCTGAGAATGCTTCGCCAGCCTTCTCTCTGCAAGTCAGTCATTACCAAGAAAGTAAAATTGGCAATGCCAGTCTTTGTTATTTTTCATCTGCTGGGAATTAAAAATTAAAACATTTTTATTTTAAAATTTAAGGAAGCTGGGAATGATGGCTTTTGGTTTTCGTCAAGGTGCTCCAGTCTGAAAACATGATGAAATCCGATGGTGCAAATACAATTCAAGACTTCATTTATATTAGATTTTTAGAAGTTGGCCTTTGGCCTCAGGCTTCAGGATTCAAGGGCAGTATCATCATTTGATAAAATGTTATTAAAAGAGAGAAAATGGTGCTGAGATGTGAAAAAAATCCTGTCAAAGTGAAGCCTCTATCTGTTCCTTCTGTGGGAGAACAGAACGCAGGACCCTGTTAATCAGTTCTCGGTGTTTTAATCTGTTTCCTTGGGTCCAGAAGAGATTAATAAGGGGCTCCAGCTCTGTCTATTGCACATATATTTTTAGTGCCCCCAGGTTCCTTACTAAGTTATAAATCAAAGTTGTGGAAGGAACGATGATACATTTTTTTCTTGTCACCTCAGGAATGATTCCTGTTTACTCCTCTTGGGTGTGTGAAACATATGTATAAAATATAAAAACAGATTGAAGGAAGAAAGGGAGGAAAGAGAAGAGGGGAGAGAGAGAGAAGAAAGAGAAAGGGGGAGGAGAGGGAGAGGAGAGATAGAAGGGGAGAGAAATTGGGAAGAGAGTGGGGAGTGAATTCTTCTGTGGGATTTTGTTAGTTAATGACTTGTCGTTCTTCTTTCTGTTTACCATGACCTATAAAAATATTATGAGTATGCCACTTACATTAGCTATTTTTCCTTGTCAAAGTAAAAAACATTTGTCATATGGATCTTATTTAGAGTAAGTTTGGTGTGAGTTCAAGTTTTTCAAAAGTAAGAGTGCTGTTGACTAGGGATTTTGGTTCTCATCTGCTATAGAAATTGGAAACATTTTCTCAGGAAACCCCATCATACGTATGCTACTAGTATAAATTATTTGCAAAGTAGAGAGGGTGGAGAAGCCGTAGGTTCATTAATTACCAACCCTATAGTTAATCTGACCAAATTTTCTCTTTTTGGCAGTCATATATTATCAACTTAGGATTGATATGTACGTATATGCACATCCATCCATCCATCCATCCATCCATCCATCCATCCATCCATCCATGTTTATATCTATTTGTCTGTCTGTCTTTCTATTTATATCTATCTTCCTGTCTCTATCTTTCTGTCTATCTATCTTTTTATTTACCTTTCTATCCGTCTGTCTTTCTATTTATCTGTCTGTCTCTGATCTCTTTCATGTAAGGGCTCATGGGCCTCCAATTTATATCCCAGGTCTACAGCCTTATCACAGATATCACAAACTATCCTAACAAGGCTTGAGATATATTTTTAAGAGTGACAAGCCCTAGTCTGTGGCTATTTTGTAAAAAAACAATAGTCATTGTAAGGAAAATTTAGTCCAATCAGAGGATCTGATGTGTAATTTAAGTTTGTTATAGTGAGATTTTTACCAGTCATTGACTGCTGATGGCAGTATCAGTATTATTTGTTGGCAAAGTGGCATAAAACAAGGAGGAAATAGACAAAGAGGAGCACAATGTCCTTCTCTTGTCAGTTTTCAGGTTGAAAAAAGGTTTTCATTCTTTTTCAAAAGAAACATTGGTCTCTTTGGGGCCCAGGCTGTCCTTCCTGATGTTCCTCATACAAGACATGGTACCTCTTACCTCACCTGTGCCTTTGCAGAAGCAATCCACATATATGGACACAGACTGAGCAAATCTCAGAGATGGAAGAAACCGGTAGAGAGAGTGATATAGTAGAAATGAATCAGTTCAGGGACTTTGGAATGTGTAGCCTGAATGAATGAATCTGTATTTAAGCTCTTCCTATGTGTTAGTACCCTGCCAAATCCTATGGATTCAAATATAAGTGAGCAAGAGAGTCCCTGCCCTAAAAGAGTTTGCATTCTAATAGGAGAAAATAAAACATAAAGGGGAGTGGGAGCCACGCAGGAGTGTTTTGGAGATGGAAGTCCAGGTAATTGGTTGAGGTGTGGTTGCCAAGAATGGTCATGTTGATTTCGGGGAGGGAGCAATGTATGAGCCTGTGTGGGATGCACAGAGATAGTTAGAAAGTGACTTGGTGGCCCTAAGACTGGGCAAGGCAAGGTGAAATGCTCATCAGATATGGTCTATAGTCACAGAACTCATGGAGGAGAGAAGACCCAGGGGAGACATGCTAGCTGGCTTCAGGTTTTTGAAGGAATGTCCTCCTTGGCCCCAGAAGGCCAAACGAAATCTCCCTAGTTTCTGGCACACATTGATTCCCTCTATACCTGTCTTACTTGTAGTCACTGGTGTTACATTCACCACAGACTCATTTCCTTTCCCTCTAACTGGAGTCAAAGAGGTAGCCTTCTTCCCTTGTATGAATGATGATGAAGATGATGAGGATGGTTGAGGCGATCCATATTTAAGCTTGAGGAGCTGTCCAAAGACAGGATGGACTGTCTAGGCAGGTGGGGAATGCCCTCTCCTGGGATGTCTTTGAGAAGTTGGATGACCTCTTATCAGACATATCTTAGGGTACCAGATGGACTCTCTGAGGTCCCTGCTCACTCTGCAGTTCTGTGATTTTCACTTCAAAGCCCTGGCTTCAGAGTCTGTCTGTAAAGATAGTTCATTTCACCTTTCTTGCTTCAGAGTTTTCATTTTTTAAGTCAACGAGGTAGATGTCATGACCTTTCTGAGGCCTATTGGTTCTAAATCTAGGCTCTTTGATCCTGAGGCATTGTGGGTGAAAGCCAAAGTTTTTCCATCACTGGAAAAACAAAAATGTGGAAGCTTTCAGGTCATGAAACCAACCAAAGAAATAGTGCTAGATAACATAAACATTAGGAAATGATGCTCAGAGATTGAGATGGGCAGCCCTATGAAATGCTGGTGAACATGGGTGTCAGGTTTACTGAATAGAATAACAACCAAAAATCTAAAGCCTACAGTATGAATGCCAAAATCAAGAACTGTAGGGTTTGAATTGACATACTATATAGTGGGGTCTGGCCAAAAATGCAGTTAAATTTGTTTTCTTCCATTTCTGTGTTCTACAGTAAATGGAAAAAAGAATAGGTTTGAGTTTCTGACATGGATCTATATAAACTCTAGTGTCTGAGGGTCAGGACCACATCCAGGCATGTGCCAAGCTGGCTTGGGGCATGGGCTGGTGGGGTGTGAGGTTGGTCTGCTTAGATAGTGCTGGGTATTGAGATCAGGCTCATTGGGACACATGGTACTAACTTCCATACTTACGTTTTTTTTCAAGATTAAAAAAAAAGATCACTGATCAACCCAAGTTCTAATTGTGGGATGGAAGCTAATGGGCAAGTTGACTTTGGAGACTCTTGGCCTCTTTCCACACTTAGCTCTGCAGATAGACTTCAGCACGGCTGTGCCTTCTGTAAAGGACCGAGGCCTCTCACCCTCTGCTTTGTTGGAGCTCATTGTGTACTTTGTGCTGGGGACCAGAAAAGTTCTCTGCCTTTTGGCCTCACTGAATATTTGAGGCCATGACTGGAGAGGGAAGAGGGGTATGTTTCCAGGCATCAGAAGCTTTCAGAAGGGAAGGAGAGGAAGCTGAGCTTAGAAGTGGAGGGGAGGTCATTTTGCTAGCACTCTCCCAATCCCCAGACGCGGAACTCAAAGTTGCTGAAACTTGTCTACCCTACATCTTCCCCTGAGAGAGGAGCCATCATTTCTTCAGCTATGTACAGACCCTGACAGGTCGGAGTCATTATTTTGGAAGCACCCCCAAATTTCTTTACTGGAGGAAAATCACTATTTAAGGATGTTTTCTCACATCTGGGGACACCAGCTGCCATGGTTTAAAGCAAGGACTGATGGAGAATCACCAGCCACACTGAGTAATTTTTCAGATGTATTATCTCCATGAGCTTGTCTTGAGTTAAGGCAGTGTATTGAATTATCAGAATAATCAGGCTCGCACAGTGGGAGAAGCCCTGGGTTCACATCTTATTACCTGTGTGACCTTGGATAAGTCATTATCGAGGTCTCAATTTCTTCATCTGTAAAATGGGTTGGACTAAGTGGTCCCTTACAAGTCCAAAGGGATGAATTTTTGGGGCCTCTGACTGCTTTGACCTTGGATAGCTAGGTGGCACAGTGGATAGAGCATTGGGCTTGGAATCAGGAAGACTCTTCTTCCTGAATTAAATCCTGCCTTAGACACTTAGTAGCTGCGTGACCCTGGGCAAGTCACTTTACCCTGTTTGCCTCAGTTTCCTCCTCTGTAAAATGAACTGGAGAAGGAAATAGCAAACCACTCTATTATCTCTACCAAGAAAAACTCAAATGGGGTAATGAAGAGTCAGGCAGAACTGAACAAATCACTGCCATTGAGGTTTCAGTTTCCTCATTGGTAAAAAGAAGGGGTTTGGACTGGTTGATTTCTAAGGCCCTTTCCAACTCTCACATTGTGAACATGTTAGCCAGTGACTGTGGGACCTTGGGCTTGTGCCCATTTCTTGGAGTCCATCATCTGACATTTCAGAGAACTTGATATATGTGGGGGCTGTTAGAAGACAGACTCTGAGGCTGCCAGGGAAGGGGAAGTCAAACAAAGAGTGTGGTACCAGCCAGCACTGCTGCTGCTGAGTGGTGTGATGGGAAGCATCCCAGGAACAGCAGTCATGGCAGCATGTGGATGCTGCACATGCCTGATGTGACCAGTGTTTGCATGGCAGGCTGTGGGTGGCAAGCTCTGAGAAGCTCCTCTTTCTTTGGTGGAATGTCAGAGACCCTGGGCAGTAGGAGCTTGCCCAAGTTTCTGAGTGCCACTGGGGGCAAAGGGCTCTTGTTTGTGTTGCTTTTACAGAGCTTTTTCACTTCTGGCTGCCTCCACAGAGATGCTCCTGTGCCTTTGGTTAGCACATTCTGCTGGAGGCTGATGCTCAAAGTTCTTTGCTGTGAATGAAGGCAAAGAGACGAGCCCAGTTTAACTCCTCATCCCTTCCTAGCGTGGAGTTTCTTGACTGTTCTTGAGGAGATAGTAGAATAATGCCCTTTGTTGACTCAATTAAGTTTCGAGTTTGCCCAGAAAGTTTCAGGTCTTATCAAGCAGTCAGTCAATATACATTTATCAAGCCATCACTACATTCCAGGTGCTGTCCTAGGTGCTGGGACTACAAAGACAAAAAAAAGATAAGAATTTAACAATTTGTTCTCCCAAGAATCTGTTTTTAAATTTCACTCAAGAAGATGTTTCTTTTTAAAAAAAGATTCCAGCTTGCCAATCACGTCTTTGGATGAGTATTTTGTACTGCACCATCCAGATGGAGGGATTGGTATTGGCACCATATTTTAGGCAAGACATTGATAAGCCAGAGCATGTCCAAAAGAGAGAACTGGGATAGATAAGGGCCGGGAGATATTGCCAGATAATGATTATTTGAAGGAACTGGTAAATGTGAAGCCTCCGGCAGGGAAGGCTGGGGCTGGGGAGTATGAAAGGCCACGATAGGCATCTTCCCATATATGAAAGACTTAGGCAAAGAATCACAGACTTGTCTAGGGCAGACTTAAAACCTGGTAGGCCTTTCAGAGGCAAAGCAGGTTGATCAGGACTAGAGAAGTCAGGAAGGTCTTCATGGGGACCATGGGACTGAAGCCAGGACTTGAAGAGTGGCTAAATTTTGAATAGATAGAGAAAGCATTCTAGGCAAGGAAAGCCAGAGAAGAAGACAAGAAATATGTAAGGGCCATGAAGGCAGAAACTGTGTTCCATCTTTCCCTTTGTATTTGCAGTGTCTAGCCCAGTGTCTTGCTTAACAAATATTAGCTGAATTCAGTTGAATTAAATTAGTAAGCATGGTGGACTTAAGGAACAGCTTATTTTCTTCGGAACCTGTAAACCTCTGCTTCTAGCTCTTGGGTAAATGCTAAGAAGTCAGTTGTGTTTTCTGGTGGGCAGAGAGCACATGGAATGAGTAGATTTTTGAATGTTTCACAGAAAAATCAGGCTATCAAGAGTAGGAAGACTGAGCTGGAAGGGACGAAAATTGTTGGCTAGATACCTGGTCCCTGCAAGGGAGCTCAGTGGTGCAGTGGAGAGAGTGCTGAAGTCAGGAAGGCCCAGATTAAAATCCTGCTTCAGATACTTCCTAGCTGTGTGACCCTGGGCAAGTTGCTTAACCCCTGCCTGCCTTACTTTCTTTTTCTGTGAAGCAGAGAGATTATTAGCACTTATCTCCCAAGGCTGTTGTGAGTCTCAAATGAGGTAGTATTTGGAAAGTACTTTGCAAACCTTAATGGGCTGTATGCCTGCTTTTTATTATGAAAAATGTGGGCTGTGAATCTGAGATAGCAGAAATGAGTTTTATGTGATTATGGAGAACTCACTGTCAGAAGGCCCTTCTGGATCCTTTCCTGCCAGAAAGATACAGAAATCTTGAAAGGAGTTCAATGTCGAGCCAGGAGAATCAGCAGCTGGGCGGAGAAACCCTGAAGAAAATGGGTGTGTTTATCTTAACTCCAAGTACATGAGAGGTGAAGACAGCCATGTGTTTACATGTGTGTCTAACCCCAGAGGCCAAACAGATAATGAAATTGAGGCAGGGGGTGATTAAGCAAAACTAGGAATTCTGAGGGGTTGGGGGAGGGAACCCCAGATCATTGGAATCCACTGTTCATCCCTCAGCCACTTTGCAGTTTCCCACTTTTCCCCTGCCACAGTGAAAACGATTGGTTTGGGTTGTGTGTGGAAAGATGACCAGAATAGAAGGGGAAGTGACTTGCCTAGGGTCATGCTCGACTTATGGCTTGTTTTCTCCTTCCCCCACTCCTCTGGGCTGTTTGGGGGATCTGATAAGCTGATACAGGCAAATCACAGAATATGAAAATGAACAGTAACTCTTCTTCTGGGGAGCCGGCTGGCCTTGGGGTCTGCAGAGACGTTCCTAGGCTTGAGTCTCTGCTCTGACCTTTACTAGGAAAGGCACTATAATTCTGGGGGAGCCACTGAACCTTTGTCAACCACATTTGTCAGGTAAAAATAATCATGTTCTCAGCCCTGTCAGGAGGGTAATTGGTTAATTGATTTATAGGTGGAAGGAACCTTAGAGATCATTTCATCTGATTATTCTCATTTTCCAAGCAGGGAAACTGAGACCAAGAGAGGAACAGTGCCTTGCTCAAGGTCATAGAGCTAATAAGTTGCAGAACGCGTGACCTTTGTGTCCAGGCTCATTGCTTTTCCTCCTGTATGTACAAAATGGCTTCTCAAAAGTGATTCTGTCAGCAAATTTGGAAATCAGCTGCCTGAAGACTCAATTAATAGAGCAAGGTAAAATTAAGGAAAGAATCATTACTTTAATTTCACAATAATTAGCATTCATTGAATTGAAAGTAATGAAAAGTCTGAATTTCAGCATGTTTTTTTTAAAAATAGAAACGCTATTTTATTTCATAAGCCTGTGGGCGCTCAAAGGAAGCCAACCAAATGTTACTTAATAGAATTCCTCAAGGAATCTGTTTAAACAAAAATAATTGGCCATTTTTACATTTTTCTAAAGGATAAAAAAGCCCCGACTAAAATGTTAGAAATATTCAAACTTAGTGCCTGGCAGTGTACTGGACTTGATGAATGATGGCTGAGATATTTCCCTTGCAGTTTTATTCACGATTAATTTGCCTGTTGAACCCTTTCTTTGGAACTAGGCAAATAGAAAATTCAGTCCTATGGAAATGATTATGTTTTCTGAATGAGAACTGGAAATGAATGAGTTGCTACTGTGTAACACAAACTTACAGTCAGAACTTTTTGATCTGTAATCTCTCAGGGACATGGTAGCATCGTTAATCTAGAAAGGTATGTGGCAATTCATTTAATGTCCTTAGCTGACCACACACTAGATAACCATATCAGCTATGTATAGTAAATAGAGCACTGGAAGTAAATAAAGTCAGGAAGACCTGAGTTCAAAAGTGACCTCAGACATGTACTAATTGTGTGACCTT
Source organism: Pseudocheirus occidentalis (assembly GCA_028646575.1). Classification (NCBI taxonomy): domain Eukaryota; kingdom Metazoa; phylum Chordata; class Mammalia; order Diprotodontia; family Pseudocheiridae; genus Pseudocheirus; species Pseudocheirus occidentalis. The sequence continues at coordinate 16,233,636 of CM053598.1, forward strand.
GGGCAAGTCACCTCTCTCTGGGGATAGTAATAACACCTGCCTTCCAGGTTGTTGTGAGGACCAAGAAAGATAATGGTGTCTGGCACATGGTAGACTTTTTAATAAATACTAGCTATTACTGTTATTATGAGAGACTCTGTGACGAGGTTGTAACTAGGGAGGGACAATTGGGGCTTTGCTCCAGGACACCCAAATTTAGCAGGGGAGAGAAATAAGCATTTGTTAAAAGTTTCTTTCCCCATCATAGACGTTTGTGTTTGGCTGTCTGTCCTTGAGAACTACCCCCATTCCCAACTGAATTTGTCTTTTAAAAAAGGTGATTTGAGGACAAGAGTGCTGTTTGTCCTGGGTCCTAGAGTTCATAGGATAATAGGATTGTCGCTTTGAGTGGTAAGGGGCCTGAGAGGCCAACAGGTCCAATAGTTAGGTACAGCTCTTCCATAAGGCCTCCAGGTTTAAGGTCTGGGATAAAAGTTTGCTAGTGAGAGCATGGACTAGCCCTGAGCTTTCTTATCACCTTTTCCTGCCATCTAGGGCATTTTTATTATTAATGCTTTCTTAGGGATATTCATGCAAGGAATGTTAAGTACCAATCTGCCCCCCCTTTTTTTTTAGTTCAAACCTTAATCAATTTAGAAAAGCAGATGCTGGAGAGAAGAGAAAGCAGGGTCATTTCAGACTCCAGCTGGTCCAAAAATCCTCTTTCCAGGCATATACTAAAGTCAGTCCACATGGGTGAGTGAAATCTTTCCACTTGCTAAAACTGTTACTGAGTGTTTGAGGCTATTGGAAGCAGGGTGAGAAGATTCCATCTTGGCGTAGTTCTTCTCTTAGTCATTCTCTGAAGCTCCTGGCAGGCCTGCGACATCTCTCTCTGCTCCCCCCACAATGGGGGGGGGAACAGATCACAGCTGGGGGCTCTTCCTGAGTTCTCTTGATAAAGCTCAGAGATGTGGTATGTGTTGAGATATAGCTTTTGAGAGATAGCCATAGAGTCATTTATATGAAGGAGATCTTGTATTATTTAATAAATACTCATTTAAGAAAAGTCAGAAAGCTTTATTAAGTGCCTGACTCTGTGCTACGCCCCAGGAATACAAAGAAAGGCAGAAGACAGGCCCTTTCCCCAAGGAGCTCACATTCTAACAGGGGAGAGGCAATATGTACTAACAAGCTGTAGCCAGGAGAAATTGGGGATCGTCACAGAGGGAAGGCACGGACTGGGAAAGGCTTCTTCTAGAAGGGACGGTTGTATTGATCCAAGAACTGCCTTCTTCTTGGAAGCGGTGTTTCATCTAATCATCCATCTAGAGTGGGAAGGAGTCTTAGCAACCATTCCTTCTGCCTTATAGATGAGGACACTCATGTCCAGAGAAGTCATAGGACCTTAGGGACTTCGGAGACCATCCAGTCGACTCCTTCCATTTTACACACAAGGAAGCTGAGGCCCAGGGAGCTTGTGACTTGCTCATTGACACACAAACAGTAAACACAGGTCTTCCTGCTCCAACTGTATGGCATTTTCTACCTTCCCTTGCTGCTTTTAGAGGCGGGTTATTGCCCATTTTGGCAATGGAGCAAGGGGGGTGGATGCCCTATTATCATTTTTGTACCTTAAATCTCATGGCCTTTTTGTTTTTAATTTTTTTGCTTTTTGGAGGGCAGTTGGGGTTAAGTGACTTGCCCAAAGGCACACGGCTAGTAATTGTGTCAAGTGTCTGAGGCTGGATTTGAACTCAGATCCTCCTGACTCCAGGACCAGTGTTCTATTCACTGCACCACCTAGCTGCCCCCTTTTTATTGTTATCAATAAGATTTAATTTTTTCCCAATCATATGTAAAAATAGTTTTAAACATTTTTTTT
>CM053598.1:16235999-16271457 GCA_028646575.1 Pseudocheirus occidentalis
CAGAGCCCCTCCAGTCCAGTCCTTTTTGATGAGGAAACTGAGGCCCAAGGAAGTTGAGGACTTGCCCAAGGTCACACTAGTTAGTGACAGAAGTGGGATGCCATGGGGTTCAGGGGAAAGAGTTCTGGACCAGGGCCAGGAGACTTGGGTTTGAGTTCCAGCTTTGCTACTTTGTGTGACATTGAGCAAGTCACTTCCCTTCCTTGGCGTGGGGAAGCTTCCTCATCTGTAAAATAATGAAACTGTTGTTTACTCAGTCCATAAACACTTCTTGAGCACCTCCTATGTACCAGGCACTGATAAGTGCTGAGGATACAAAGACAAGCAAGAGTCTTTGCCCTCAAGGGCTTACATTTTAATGGGGGAGACAGCATGCAAGCAAACACATACAGAGCAACTATAGAAAGGAGAAATAGGAAGTAATTAAAGGTGAGAAGGCACTAGAATTGAGAGGAGTTGGGAAAGGCTTCCTGTGGAAGGGAGGGTTTTAATTGGGACTTGAAGGAAGCTATGGGAGTCAGGAAGTGAAGATGAAGAGGGACATGAAGGCCTTTACATGTGAGGCAGAGAAACACAGCGACCAGTCTTCAAGTGTCCACCTGGCTGTCTCCTTGAATGTGATTTAAATGTGTCCTGATTGGCCCAGAGGGCAGAACCAGCAGGTAGAAGGTGCAAAGGGACAAATTTCAATTCAACCTAAAGAAGCAATTGGCCCAGAATGGAATGGGCTCCCTTAGCACCATGTAGCTCCCACTCATGAAAAGTCTTTAAGTTAAAATTGGATGACTTCTTTTGAGCTATGTCATAGAGGGATGATTTGACTTTTTTCTTTCCACCTAGCCCTACATTGGACACACAATAGGTGTTAATAAAAGCTTGTTAGTTGACTGATTGACTTGACGGTCACTGGGATGCTGTCATTGTATAACCCTGAAGATTCTTCCCAGTCCTGTCAATCCCTGAATCTACTCCTGTTTAGACATGGTCATTGCTTCTGTTCCTAGTTCTTTTGCTGAGATCCTAGAGCACTCTTTAACTCTGCCTTTGTATTCACTTTCACTTCTCACCCTGTGTCTGACACACCTCCATCTCTTGGAACCACTGGTTTCCTTCAGGGTTTAGCTCAAGCATCCCCTTCATCCCCATGAGGGAAACCACTCATGGTTCCCCAGCTGCTCATACCACCCCATGCAAAGTGACCTTGTATCTGCCTATTCATTTCCATTGCCCGCCTCCATTAAGAGGCCCCCAGAGGCCAGCAAGTGTTTCATTTTTGTCTATGTATCTCCAGTTCCTGTCACATAGTAATTAGTTTAAAATATTTATTGGATTTATAAAAAAGGATTTCAAACCTGTATATTTTCTCTTCCAATCAGTCAGGTTTCTACTTGTTAACACATTTTTTAAAGTCAGAAATGGCAGTTTCACTTGGAGCTCATTTTTTGGTGTGTGTGTGTGTGTGTGTGTGTGTATGTGTGTTGGGGACAGCAGTATGAGCTTACTCTTTTTGAAGTAAAGGATGCTGGGAAGCTTTTACTGAAGCCTGCGTCCAGTCCCAGGAGCTTGGGCGCTCCATTACTAGGCCTTTGCCTGAGCCTGGGACATTTGTTTGCTTTCTGTGGGGTTTGGAGAGAAGCCTACTGAGGCATGTGTGGCTGTGCCAGCTCTTTGCTTTTCTCATAACAAACCTAAGTGGCTGTTTTAATGTTGACCAAAATCACCATTAGGAAAGGCCTTTCATCGCCACTTATTGCCCCCAGATAAATGTCCAGCCGTTGGACTTTGGAGGTCAGCAAGCTGCAGGGACAATGTACATAATTGCTAGCAAAAATTGGACAGTTCTTATCTGTAGCTATTAGATTATTTAAATTTTGTTTTTACTAAAAGCCATAAATCCCTTGGAACAGAGAATGGGGATGCTTGGCTCTGATGTAGTTGCTGGAGAAGGTTAGCAGAAGAGAGATGAACTGAGTGTTTTCACTAAGCCTTTCTATAAAATGTGTAAGAAATGATGTCCTTCTCCCACCCCCTTTTTTCCGGTGTACTAAATCATTACATACATAAATCTTCACAAGAACTTTTTAACTCATTTCTGCTCCTCCTTAGTAAGTAGCTGGGAAAGGGGACTGGGAATCAGGCATTTTGAAGTTGATAAACTGGCTTGCCCATCACTTCCATACCAAATATATCTTGCTAAAAAATTTTTGCCTTCAGTTTTCTAAACTCGAACATACACAAGTCTTGATATTTTTTGGGTGCTTTTTGGAGGGCAGTTGGGGTTAAGTGACTTACCCAAGGTCACACAGCTAGCTTTTGTATTAAGTGTCTGAGGTCAGATTTGAACTCAGGTCCTCCTGACTTCAGGGCTGGTGCTCTATTCACTGCGCCACCCTAGCCACCCTGACACTCAAGTCTTTAAGAAGGTTCTAGTGATGCCTTTTTTTTTTACCTTGCTTTGTATGTTATAGTCACTTCCTGTATGCCTGCTCTTTCTGAGAATACTCCCTTCTAATAGGCAAAATGTTAGGACAACATTCCACAGAATCACAGCATGATGGAATTGGAGAGTTGGAAGGGCACTCATTGGTCATCTGCTCCCACCCATACATGAAAGCAAGCCCTACCGTCACCCAAAAGTGGTCATCCAGACTCTGAAGAGGCAAACGCTGCCATCTTCCAAGATGGCCTCACTTTTGGACAGCTCTCAGTGTTAGGAAGTCCCTCCTAGAAGAATAAAAATTAATTAATTTATTGATTGATAAGAAAGTCTCCATGGTATACCAAAATATTTTTAGCAGCACTTTCTGTTGTAGCAGAAAACTAGAAATAAGGTAGATTCCTGTTGGGGAATAGCTAAATAAGTTGTTATGTGAATGGAGTAAAAAGTTACTGTGCCATAGGAAATGATGAGTGGAAAAGATTACGGTTCTTAGAAACCTAGGAAGATTTGCATAAACCTAATGCAGAGTAAAGTTATCAGAGCCAGGAGACCAGTATGCCCACTGATGATTACAATGTGATTGGGAAGAACTATCATAAAGTAACAAAGAGTCAGTGCAGTATTAAAAGAACAAACACGGTCCTGAAGAAGAGATAGGAGAATCCATATCCCCCTACTACTGTGCAGAGATGCAGATGAAGGAGAGATAATATAGGGTGGAAGAGTTTATATATTGCCAGATTTTTTCCAGCTTATTAATCTGTTTTGCTAATTTTTCCTTCTATTCTTTTTAACCCTTTCGCAGGCATCCAACATAGCTGTCACCACTTATGCTGCCATATTACAATCCTCTTTGCTATATAACGTGGCCATTCCTTATTGGTGCACTCATCGCCTCCTGCCTGCAATATGTTTGCTCTTTACAGACTTATTCTGGTCCTAATCTCTCCTCTCAATCTTTCTCTTAGCTGTTGTTGAATTGTTACTGTCATTTTTAACTCTTCTTTATCTCATTTTGGGGTTTTCTTGGCAAAGATGCTGGAGGTGTTTTACAGCTCTTTTTACAGTTGAGGAAACTGAAGCAAACAGGGTAAAGTGACTTGCCCAGGGTCACACAGCTAGTAAGTGTCTGAGGCAGGATTTGAATTCACGTAGAGGGGCTTTATTGATTCCAAGCCCAGTGCTCTATATACGGTGCCACCTAGCTGCTCCAGTCTTCTTAATTCTCCTCTGTATCAATGAGATCATGGTGCCCATACTGCCGAAGTCTAGTATTTGAGCCTATATTTTCAAGTGTCCAGTGTTTGTTGACTATGTTTATGATGATCCAGCTCTCCAAGTTAACTTTGGCTTTTGACTTCAGAATTTCCCCCCATTTGCCTTCCTCGATAGCAACACTTTGGTTGCTAATTTGGTTTGGTTTATAGAGCAGTACATAAGGAGGTTTATGCTGCACGAGATAAGGTAGTATGTCCTTGTCTAAGTCTCACACTTTTTTGTGAGGAGGACCCTGTTTCTTTTATCTGCTCTCATCCAGATTCTGCATGAAATGCTGGGTGCATGTCTTCCGGGCTGCGTTTTGATCGCATCGTTTCTGGGGTTTTGCTGATTAAACAAACACTACAGACTCTCAAAGTGGAGGGCTTTATCTCTTAATGAGCACAGGCACCTGTCGCTTCCACTGCCCTACCCCCACTCCCCATTCCCCATTCTCTTTCCTTCTTGCCTTGACTCTGTTCCTGGGGGCAGGTGCTGGGTCCTGCTTTACCTTTGTACCTCTACCACTAAGCACCAGTGCCTTACATATAACAGTCACTCACAACTAGCCAGTTGAATTAGTTCTCCAAGAGAAGATCCAGTATGAACTTCTCTGTTAAGCCTGTAACATTCTTCATAATTTTGCCAACCCATCTGGCCAGAATCATTGGAACCAACTCTCCTTCCTGTCCTCTGCATTCCCAAGTAATTCCTGGTCACAAAATTCTGGCGGAACTCCACCACCTTTTCAAGGGATCTTTTGGATTCCTCAGGCTGAGAACTCCTTTTTAGCCAGTTCACCCAATCCCAGAATCAGTGAGTTTGAGCCAGCAGTGACCTCAGGGGCTTTTGAGTCTGTTTTCTCATTTTACAAAGGAAGGACCTGAAATCCAGAGACAAGAGTTATGAAGTGGCAGAGGCAAGATTTGAAGTGAGGGACCTCTGACCTCCATGCTTCCATTGTGCCAGAATGGGTGGAGTCAACATTGTCTGCATTTATTCTGAGTCAAAGAGAATTACCATCTTTGTTCACTGGACTGTCATACTTCTCACGGCTCCTGAATGACAACAATGAGTCATTTTACATTGTATGTTAAGGTCTACACAATACTTTCTTCTTCACAGCCCCAAGAAGTAAACAGTACAAGTATTATCATTTTTTTTTTGATGCAGAAATAAAGTGAGGACTCAAAAAGGCAAATAATTTGCCAAGGTTGACAGAGGTGGCAGAGCAGGGATTTGAACTCACTTCCTCCAGTTTTTGTTCTGCTACACTGTGGTGTATTATGATCTCTGCTTAACAGATGAGAAAACGGAAACCCAGAAAGGTGGCTGAACTAGGATTTGAACCCAGGTCCCCTAAATCCAAATGCAGCACTCACTCTGCTCTGCCACCATTTATGATTGTCACCCCCCACTTTACATATGAAGAACCAGAAACTCTGAGAGACTTTCCCAAAGTTGTGGGGCTAGCAGGTGTTAGAGTTGGGGTGGGCCTGGTGCCCTCCATGTTTCAGTTTTGTTTTCAGGTGGCCGCCTTCTTCATCCACCTGTCCCAAACTTTTCATCATTACCAGGCAGATAAAATGAGCCAGCTGCCTCTTAAGAAGTGGGTGGCAAGTTTCTGATTTGAAGTGTACCATTTCCTGCCCATCTGTAGAAGGAAGGTAGAGGGAATGTCATCATGAAATCCACTCATATCTGGGTGGATTATAGTTATTTGTGGAAACATTGCTTGTAGACAAGGCCAGCTTCTTAATTCTAGACCCATATATCCTTCTGACTTCCTTCCCCTCAGGGTCTTCTCTTGGTTTCTAGTGGACCAGCAAAGGGATTTTTCTTTCATTAAAAAAAAATAAGCTAAATAAGGTTTATTTTTGCTTTGGGTCAACTGTTGGCCAACTGGCCAGTGTTTGAGGGGCTATCAGCAAAGGAAGAAAATGCTTGTGTTTTTTTAGGCAGGGTGTTTGCCAGGATCTTACTGGAAATGGAGATTAGCCCCAGAGTTGAAGAAGACAGCAAACTCTTGGCTGCTCCGATCCCCCTCCCAAATCCTGTCTTCTCTCTTCTGACTCTGGTCCATTTTAGAACGGGAACTTAACCGGCTTCTCTTGGAAGCCTTGCTGGGAAGCAGCTTTCCCTGAAAAAGTCTGGAATCCATATTACTGGCGGCAGAAGAAGTTGACCATGCATTTGCTTTTGGTTGTCTCTTTTTTCAGTCTTTGGGGATTATTTCCAGGTTGGTTAATGATCTCGCCAATCTTCCATCTCTCAGTAATTGTATAGCCTTTTCCATCCCCCTCCCTTTCACATGTTGAAATGGGGAGGTATCTGACTTGTGTGAAGCTCTTGACAAAGAGAATCTGATTTTCTTGGAGGGGAAATCCCATTTGGGTCATAATCCACCATTGGCTGTAGCCAGGAAGACTTTGGGAGGAATGTTCTTTCATGATTATGACTGTCGAGTTGCCTACTTAAAGGTACAATGATCCGAGTCACAGACAGCAGCATGATATGGTGGAAAGATAGCCCTGGCTCAGACATCAAAAGTCTTGGGATCAAATCCCTTCTCCAATGCTTATAGCCTGGGCAGCTTCAGCTAGTTCCTTATCCTCCCTGGGCCTCAGATTTCTTATCTGTAAAGTAAAGGGAGAGGAGGGGGTAGATTAGACGGCCTTGGAGGTGACCCTTCTGGCTCTGAATGATCTCTTCTAGAAGTCCCTTCACCTTACTGGGACTCAGTTTCCCCCTCTATAAAATGATACTGGATTTGATGGTTCCTGAGGTCCCTTCCATGTCTGTCACTAGGATTTTCTGGTCCCATGACCAGAGCTGATTCTGATCAAGCCCCCAGCAGGACTGAAACAAGATGCCCTCATCATGAGGACAGTGTGCTCAGAGGGCTGGCCTGGTTTGGAATCTGAAGGCGGGAGTGAGCAAGTCTATCACAGATCATCATGTGACATGGCCCCATCACCAGATGCAGATGAACCAGAAGCCAGTCTTAGAAGAACTGCTGGACATAATGGCCTAGGAAGAAGCCCCTGGCAGTGATCTTTGAAGAACCAAGGAGAGTAGCAGAGGTGGACTGGGCCTGGAAAAGGATGGCTGCTGTTGGTGGCAGCCCCCAGGGCATCCCACAGGTGGGCTGGGAGGAGCTCCCTGACCACTAGGAGACAGGGGCACAAGAGGAGGGCTGGGAGGAAGAACTTAGCTCGAGGCTAGGTTGTATACTTCTACTGACTGTGCCAGGCACAGTGCTAGGCACCGGGAAATCACAGGACCATAGATTTAGGGCTAGATAGGACCTGAGATCCCATTTAGCCCACCCCTCTTACTGAGGAAACTGAATCTCAGAGAAGCTGTGACTTTGCATGAGTCATACCAATAATATGGGATGGAGGCAGAATTATAACTCACACCCCTCCGAATCCAAAGCCAGTGATATTTCCACTGCAGCATACTGTATAGACCAAAAAAACCCCCAAATCTACAGAAAGGAAGACCTGAGTTTAAATCTTACCTCACTTCCTAGCTGGGAGACCCTGAGCAAGTCACTTTGCCTCCCTCTGCCTCAATGGCCTCATCTGTAAAATGGAGATAGTAACATTTTACCTTCCAGGGTTGTTGTGAAGTCAAATGAGATAATATTGGTAAAGCGCTATAGAAATACTAACTGCCATCACCACCACCACTACCACCACCACCAGCATCATTATCAACTTCACCATCATCAATACTCTTACCCTCACCATCATCATCATCCTCATCCTCACCATCATCATCATCATCATCACCATCGCCATCATCCTCATCCTCATCCTCACCATCATCCTCACCATCATCATCACCATCACCATCATCCTCATCCTCACCATCACCATCATCATCATCACCACCACCACCATCACCATCATCATCACCATCATCATCATCACCATCACCATCATCATCATCATCATCACCATCATCATCCTCATCCTCATCCTCACCATCACCATCATCATCACCATCACCATCATCATCACCATCATCATCATCATCACCATCATCCTCATCCTCACCATCATCCTCATCCTCATCCTCACCATCATCATCATCATCACCATCACCATCATCATCATCCTCATCCTCATCATCATCATCATCATCATCACCATCATCCTCATCCTCACCATCATCATCATCATCATCATCACCATCATCACCATCACCATCACCATCATCATCCTCACCATCATCATCATCACCATCATCCTCATCCTCACCATCATCATCATCATCACCATCACCATCATCATCATCCTCATCCTCACCCTCACCATCATCACCACTCTCACCATCATCATCATCATCATCACCACCATCGCCACCACTATCACCATGACCATCCTCCTCTTCTTCTTCCTCCTCCTCCTCATCCACAAGGAAGTTCCATTCTTTTAGGTGCCTACCTAGTTGCTAGAATTTCTAGTTTATCAGAAAGTAAGAACACACAAGGAATACACTTAGGAGGATGTGTGTCATTGTTTTAGGGTCTTATAGGCAGTCAGATGGATCTAATTAGAACCTCCTGTTAAAAAAAGACTTCATTTAAAAACCACAGATATTTTTCTTCTGTTTCTTCAAAGGTACACGGATAATGCGATGTCCTTTTACATTTTGATATGGTCTCTCTTTTGCTTATTGAAGAATGGGTACGCCCTCCACTTGGTTTTCCTTCCTTTCCTGCTATGCTATAAGATGATGGTAGTTGGATGTGGTAGGAGGGGGACTGGCCCCTCGTCACTGGCTACTCCTTGCTGAGTCCTTCCATGCCACCCATTTGTCTGGCTTGGGTTTTGTTCTTTCATTCACTTGACAGACCTACTCTGAGCGCCTACTGTGTGCTGAGTGCCACAGAAGGGGCAGTTGTAGTGATAGTGGAGAGAGCTGTAGGCTTGGAGTCAGAGCAGCTTTAAAGTAGTGAGACAGATGGTTGGCCAAGACTGTCTGGCCGTATTCTAGCTGGGATTTATGGGCAGATGTGAATGAGAGTCACAGATGACAAGAAAATACAGAGGAGTTGTGATTTGTCTACTGGAGGAAATAGCCACAACAGTGAAGAGAAAGGGGAAGGAACAAGTATTTATTTAAATGCCGGCTGTGTTTCATGCGAGATTAAGTACAAATGGCATCTCATTTGAGCCTTACAGCAACCATGGGAGGTGGGTGCTATTATCCACCCCCATTTTAAAGTCAAGGAAACTGAGGCAAACAGATTAAGTGACTTGCCTAGGGTCACCCAGCTAGGGTCTAAGGCCAGATTGGAATTCCAGTCTTTCTGACTCCAGGGCTAGTGCTCTATCCAGGGTACCATATACCGACCTCAGTGATCTCATGTAGCTGTCAAAAGGTCAGAGTTTAAACCTCCAAATGAGTATCGTTCTTCAAAAGACTCCCTGGGGGAGGAAGTACATAGCTTGTCACAATGATGCCTCTATTGTCCCCCATGGTTTTGGGACGCCTTTGGAAACACTGTTGAAGACCTGAAAGCAGTTGTCATGTGGAAAACCACTGAAGACTATTCCATGTCCCAGAATCTTAGAGTTGGAAGGCACCTCAGAAGCTATCTGGTGCCTCCCATGGCTCAACAAGAGCCCGCTCTACAGGGCACCTGACAAATGGCCAATCCAACCTCTGCTTGGAGATGTTCAGAGAGGGAGGCCCTCCCAGCCTCAGAGATGGCCAATTCCTCTTTTGGACAGGTCTGATTGTTGGGGAGACCTCCCCTGACTTCATGACTTGATCTCTCTCTTATTGATTTCTTTTCATTGCTCCAAATTTATCCCTTCAGGGACAAACAGACCAAATCTAATCTTTCCTCCATAAGATGTTTTCTTTTGAGAGGATAAAAGCACATACTATTGATAAAATGCCTTGCAGAAATTAAAATTCTCCATAAATGGCGTCTATGATGCTGCTGCTGCTGCTGCTGCTGCTGCTGATGACAATGACTGTCTCCCAGTTCCTTCAAGCATGCTGTCTTCTGGCTAAGAATCAAGGCTTTTTGCTTCCTACTTAACATTCTTCTCTATGATCCAGTCAGTATCCTTTCTAAAATGTGGCATTCTGGGAGGAGTTCAGGAAAGGTTTTGAGTACTGGAAGCAGTTCTGGGAAATGTGTTTCCTCCTGACAGGAATCTTGATGTGATGTATAGAGGCTGGCCCTGGATTTAGAAAGCTCCTGTCCCTGACACATACCTGCCATGTGACCCTGGCCAAATCAATTAACATTTGGTGACCCCAAAAGATTCTCACTTTCAGTATTGGCGTTGACCTGCCTTTGAAGAAGTGGTTTCTTCACCAGCTTCTCCTGATGAGAGAGAGACAGAGACAGAGAGAGAGAGAGAAAGAGAGAGAGAGAGAGAGAGACAGAGAGAGAGAGACAGAGACAGAGAAAGACAGAGACAGAGAGACAGAGAGAGACAGAGAGAGACAGAGAGAGAGAGGCACGTGGAATAATAATAAATAATAATAATAACAACTAGCATTTATAGATCTGTTTAAGGTTTGTGAAGTGCTTTACATATGGATTCTCTAACCCTGGGAGGTAGATGCTAATATTGTTTTAATAATGAAGACACTGAGGAAATCGAGGTTAAGTGACTTGTCCAGGGTCATGCAGGAAATATCTGAGGCAGGACTTGAACTGAGGCCTTTCGGATTCCAAGTCCAGCACTTTATCCACTGCTCCATGTAACCTGGCATAGACTTGAGGGTATACATTTGTTTTTCATTTGCAATCCATCAAAGCCTCTTTTCGGTGCCTCCTTCCAGCCTGGATTCTCCAAGACCGAGCCAGGAGAGCACATGCTTTGGCAGGTTCCAGCAGGCTGGCTTCAGTGTTGGCCTGGTGGAGGGCTCTGGCCTCGGTGAGCTTGGGGGGCTCATCACCAGGCTAGCCACAGGGAGCTCCAGTTCTTGGCCATAGCAGTTCTTAGAGATCATTTGTTATGTCACGGAGGCTTTACAGCCTGCATGGATGGGGAATGATCACGCCGAGGGAAACATCCATCCTTGAAACCATCCACCCTCTGTTCACTGTGATCTCTAATTGGATCTAAGATCTCACTGATGCAGAAAGGGATGGGAAGTAAAAAAATACATTTGGTCAGAAATCAGCCTTCTTGCCTTAAAAGGTGCTTGAGTTCATGCCATGGGAGGAACAGTGGAAGGCCTTGGGAATGTTTGGCCTGAAGAAGACTCAGGAGGGATGCATGCTGTCTTCATCCTTGAAGGGCTATGCCCTGGAGGAGACATCAGATTTGTTTGGCTTGGCTCTGGAGGGTCCCATTTGTATGGAATCAGGCACCTCTCACTGAAAACCCAGTTCCGATCAGCTCTGTCAACATAATTAGGAAGTAGAGCACAGATTTTCCCATAATTAGTAACCAAAAGGGAACAGAGTCCAGGTGTCTGAACTTCCAGCCTCAAGATGTAGCCTGCCAGATCTTGCTCACGTATGGTGTGTGTGTGTGTGTGTGTGTGTGTGTGTGTGTGAGAGAGAGAGAGAGAGAGAGAGAGACTTTCCCACATTGTACAAACCAACCCTAAGCCCCAAAATACAGATCTTTGCTTTTGATGAACACAACTTATCTGAAATCCAACTATCTCCATCGAAGGGGAGACTTTGACCATAAGATCTTATATGGAATGGAAAACACTTCGCAGTTTCTAACCAGCATACAGGATTCCTTCCCCCCCCCCCTCCCCAAGACACACACACACACATATAGAGACCCAGACATACAGGCATTCACACACTTAGACCCCCACATAGACACACTCAGGTATACACACTCGTGCACATGTAGATATACACTCAGACACATGAACATATAGACACACACACCCAGACATACAAACGTGTACACCCTTATATACACACAGAAACACACTCAGACACACATACATTTAGACACACAAGTACTCAGACATACATATGCACATTCACAGACACACATACCCAGGCACGACGTATATATTCACACAAGAGTTTTCATATTGGTTGTAAGAACAAGGTCTGGTGGGACCAGTCTCTGTGCTGGAAGGTCCAGTGCTGGCATTCTCTTTCCTTTTGGTGGCTAACTACAGGACAGCCTTTACATGAGAGAGACGTGTGACTCAGTGGTGTCTTGATATATCCTAGTCCCTTTACCAAGGATTAGCACTAAGGACTTTGAATCTTTGAGAGTTTCCTGGTGGACACGACACGACATGGTCAGCCTCATGGCCAGTTTGGGTCTCAGGCTTTCCAGACTCTGGAGCCTGCTCCCACTCTGCCAACCTGTCTCTCATGCTTTCTATGTTCCTCCATCCCCACATAATAAAAATTAATAAAGTGATGATTGATTTGTCCAAACGATGCAGTGTCTGGTCCAAGATAAGGGAAACCAAAGGGCATGTTGACACATGAGATTACATAAACCGTTTCTGGGCTGGTTACGTAAGGAGCTAGCACGTCACTTCTCCCCCTGTGTGTGCCTTGTATTCCATACTTCTGAGATGAAGTCTTTTCCTGCTTGCCTGACTCCCCTCCAGCAGAGTTCAGAGGGTCACCTTTCCCTTCTCTTTGTGTTTATTCGAACTGTTAGGAAGCTGGGATCTGTTTGCTTTTACTCATCAGACCTTTTCAAAATTATTGTGGCCCAGTTCTGCTTGCTGGTTGGGATGGGATGGGTTGAATTTCTAATGGCTCATGCTCATGGTCAAAGCAGAGGTCCTTTTTTTCAGAGTTTAGGTTAAGTCCAGGTAATCTGGGAAAATAAATTCCCCACTCCCCACCCCCACTCTTACCTTTGAAGCAAGTGACAAGGAAAAGGTTCTTTCCTTTCTAAAATGCTGTGACTGAGCAAAGAAAGGGTAACTTTTTGTTTATTTCTAATCATGGGAATTGGGAATATTGGTGAACCTTCAGACAGATGGATGGGAGCGATGTGTGGGGTGACCCTGATCTAGAAACTGGAGGCCAATGGCTGTGGTATTTGGGTGTTGAAAAGTGAGTTTGAGGTTGGGCATGGGTCTGGGCGTGGACCTTTCCGTGTTAGTGACCATATATCATTTTGGTCACTAGATGGCGATATTCTCCTTTGAAAGAAGCTGCCCATCTAAAGGGAGCCCCCATTTTCCCACTGGACTTTGGGTTTTATGCTCTGGGGATCCGGTGCAGTCTTCTCCCTTTTACAGAGGGATAGGACATCATTTGTATTTTTACATTCATTCATTTAGAATTTAGGATATAGAGCTGAGGCATAAAGCCCTTGGAGGTTGTAGTCTAGTAAAACACCCCAGTTTTACAGATGGGGACATTGAGGCTCGGAGTGAGACGACTTGCTCAAGGAACCAGATTCTGAAAGCAGATGCTCTGACCCCAGATCAATTGTTCCACTGGACAGAAGTCTCGTGGCATTCTGTGGAGGGGTGTTTTTAAGGTTTGACATGGTCTGAACCAGCTCTGCCAATGACTAGCTATGTGACCTTGGGCAAGTCACTTCACTCTGAGACTCAGTTTCCTCATCTGTTAAATGAGGGGTTGAGATAAACGCACTCTGAGGACCCTTCCATCTCCGAGTCTAGGCTTTCAGGGTTTCCTTGGGATTCTTGTTCTCTCCTGCCTTGCAGGTTAGATGACACAGTCTCCACAGCTTTTGTCCTGTGGGAGTCTGGTCCGTGTCATGAAAGTTTGTTGGGATTTGATGGTGATCAGCTGCTGAAAAACTAGTGTTACTGCAGAGACAGTGCAGTGCAGTGGGCATGATGGCAGTCATATTACAAGCTAACACATGAAGCCTGGTGCTTCATGAAGAGTCTGGCCTCAGACTTCCACAACCACCCTACAAAATTACCGGTGGTAGTCCCATTGGACAGCTGGGGCCGGAGGCAGGTACAGAAGCCTAGCATGGCAAAGCTGACTGAGTGCTTGAGGCAGAGGTTCAGCTGGGTCCTGCCTGCCGGCTCATTCTCTGGGCTGCCCAGCTGCCCTAGGAGCCCAGGGAGGGGAGCCTTGGACACTTCTGCGTGTCCTCCGTATCTCCTGTGTTCCCTTGGCTATGTTCGTGGCTTCCAATTTATGTAGAAGGTCAAGGTTTGCTGCGTTCTTGGAACTAGAGGAGGCCTTACAGGTCTTCTGAAATCTGTGTCGAGTGCTTAGGGAAGTGAAGGGAAAGGAATGGACATCTCTGTGGTACCTACTTGGTGCTGCCCACTTTACCAACTTCAAAATGCTGTTACACATGACCAAGAACGGCTTGGTCACAGCTTGTGCTGATTTCTATGCTAAGTGCTTTACAGCTGATTCTCACAGCAACCCTGGGATGCAGGCGCTTTATCATCTCTACTCTACAGTAGAGGAAACTGAGGCAGAGGGTAAGTGACTTGCCCAGGGTCAAGCATCTCTTAGTGATTGAAGGTAGATTTGAACTCAGGTCTTCTGACTCCACGCTGCCTCCACTGCGCCTCCTAGCAGCCAAGATGTTTTATTGTCAGGGTTTCAGTTTCCCCATCTGTGAAATGAACAATTTGTGTCAACAGATCTGAAGGCCCCTTCTGGCTTTAGGCTGGTCGGTCATCCAGCAAGTGTTGTGGGAAGCCCTGGGGATACGAAATACAAATGCAAAAATGAAGCCGTCCCTCTCCTCATTCTGTCGGGGAGAAAACATGTACAAATGCATAAATACAAGACAGATTTTTTAAAATCCTCTGTGATTTTGAGAGGGGGCAGCACTGGAGGTGGGCAAACCTTCCTGTAGCAGGTGGCCTGTAAGCTGCATTCTGAAGGCACCGAGGAATCCCGAGGCCCAGGGCTTCTATCCTGTAGATGCCCCCGGAGGTGCACCCTGGTACCGTCTGGATGCATACAGCTAGAGAAGGGAGATCTGGGGGGTACACTTAAGCCACCCAGCACCTAGGGCGTGTCTGCTATTGGTTCTCCTGGACTGTAGTGATGGGCTCCCACAAGGGCCAGCTGCCCAGAATTTTAACCAGACCTGAAGGCTGGAGTGAGGGCAGCTCGGGACTCTCTGCAGTGGAATCCTGATGTTGACATTCACCGCTGGGTTTTAGGGGACACTTGCAGTGCAGGACAAACAAGCCGTCTGTTTTGTCAGTGTTTTGTAGACAATTCTTGTGGGAGCCGACGTGAGCTGAGAAGAGTGACACAGATCTTTGCTTTGTGTGGATCAGGAAGGAAACAGTCGGGTCACACAGAGGAGTGGACGTTTGGGAACCTCGTGAGGCCGGGCCCCTTCTGCTTTGTGGATTGCTTTGCTATATTTTGTCTCACTTGATTTTCTCAGGGTCTCTGAAAAGTGGCTAGAAGAGAGGGTGCAATCCCAGCAGAAGGTGAGCTCCGTGAGGGCAGGGCTCCTGGCACAGAGAGGCTGCTTTATACATGTCTGCTGAATGAATGGTGTCCTTCCCATTTTGTGGTTGTTCCTTGTCACCCCATTTAGGGTTTTTTTGGGCAGAAATACAGGAGTGGTTGGCTGTTTCCTTCTCTAGCTCATTTTACAGATGGGGAAATTGAGGTGAACAGGGTTAAGTGACTAGCCCAAGGTCACACAGCTAATACATGTCTCAGGCTGGATTTGAATTCGGGTCTTTCTGACTCTAGACCTGGCTCAGTCTTTCATTCTCATTTCGCAGGTGTGGAAGCTGAGACAGTGACTTGCCTACGGTCACTCACAAGGCCAAGGGTGGGGCCTGGACCAGAATTTCAATCTACTCACTCTTACTGTAGTTCTTTTTGCCCTAAAACACCCTGAGACCTCGGTCTCCGAGGATGGCTTTTAAGTGAGAGCCTTTGCCTGACCTGCCCATTGCTCATGTGAGGTTTCTTGTGTTGCTGTATATGTTTCTTTGTGTGTGTGTATGTATGTATGTATGTATGTGCATACACACATCACACACGCACACACGCACACACACACACACACACACACACACACACACTTCCCTCTGTCCATCTTCTCACCTGCCTGTCAGTTTCTTAGGAGAGATCATCTTTGAAAAGAGCCTTGGAGGTAGTTCATTAAGCCCTGGAGTTACATAAAATCTCATAATTAAAATTTTGTCTCTCTTTCCCTGTTGCTGTACCCCTTCCACTTCATGTGGGCACATGTTTTATTCACATTGGCATCTTTGTAAGCTCCTAACTTATGTATTTGCATATAGAAGATGCTTTATAAATGTTAAGTGGATGGGTGGGTGAAGAGAGAAGAGCACTGAAGGACCTACCCAGACCCGGGCTCTGCTTGTATGACCGTTTTGCTTTGCCTGGGTGAGCTTAGGTGTGTCCGTTTCTGACCTTCTGCCTCCTCACCTCTAAAACAGACAGGAGGCGTGACAGCGTCTGGAGGTGCCCTCGCTGTGTCTGTGGCAGGGGACCGGGAGACTTCCCAGGCTGACCTGTCGATCAGCCTCCCCTTCCTTGCCTGTCTTGGCTGTGGGTCTAGAGAATGGCCTGGGTTTGGGTGGAATGATGTGAAGGATGTGAATCCTTCCAGAGCTGAGACTCTTTTCTGCGTTTCTTTGTATCACCAGCCTTTATCCCAGCACCTGGCGCTTAGGAAGGGCTTCCTAAGGCTTGTTCCCTGGCAGCCTGATTGACTACAAGATTTGGAAACCATTGATTTAAAAGAGCAGTGGTTGGTAGCTTATGAATATCACCTTGGCAACCTTTACTGTGTCAGCCTTGATCTGGGTAAAAGCTGTTGTTTGGATGAGCATGGACATGCTCGTTCTTTAGAGAAAGCATCTTGCCTCTGGGGAGCGTTGGACTAAATGGACACTGATGTCCCTTCTGGCGCCATGATCCTGTCATGCTCGTAGACACATGCTCGTGGATACATTTCTCTCTGGGTCCCTGCTCTGTCTGTCTCTTCCATCCATGCTTATGTGAGAATACGTGCCGCAGGCTGGCGAACCTGGAAATTGCAAAGACCTAGGCTTAAGTCTTGCCTATGATCACTACCAGCTGTCTGACCTGGAACAAGTAATTATCTGCTTTGTGCCTTAGACTACTGTCTTAAGACTTACCTACTAAGCCAGACAGGAGGCAGTTCCCACATTGGGAGTCTCTCCCTGCAGTGAAGTCACACATCTTTAGCTTTTGGTATGTGTACAAACACACACACACACGTGTACCCCTACTGTTAAGGGGGTATTGTACTCTCCATAGATATTAACCAGATAATGACAATTCCAAGATATTAAAGCACACACACACATACACACACACCACACCACACACACACCACACCGCACAAGCATACAAGCTCCAACCTCAAACGAATCCCCCTTCACAACCAAGACTACTTGTCACGTGACACAGAGATATTCTGGGGTCTTTGGGAGCAATGCCCAATGGAATACAAGGTTGGGCAGGCCCAATCGGGTGTGGAGATTTCTGGTGTAGGCCTTTTGTTGGATTAAGTGCCTGCCCTCTGAGGTATAGCCTAGTCCAGAGGAGAGTGCAGTTCAGCACCAGCTGGACTGGAGGGGGATGCACTTTTAAACTGTAGAGACCATCCCTTAGGGTAATGGGTCCTGTACTGAGATCTAGGAATAGATGTCAGGGTGTCCATGCATTTAATGAGGGGAAAAAAATCACATCTTATTTTCACTTTTTTTTGCCTGAAATTTGGTTCCTTCAATTATTTAAAAGCATGATTCTGAGAAAGGCTCTGTAGACTTTGCCAGGCAACCAAGGCATGGCACTAGGCGCTGATCAAACCCTTCTCATGTGCTAAGGCCTGGTCTACAAATGCAGACAGAAGGAAAGATGGTCTTTGCTCTCAAGGAGTTTGTATTTTAATGAAGACAAGACAGTGCACAAAAGGGAGATGAAAAGGAAGATGGGGAAGAGGAAGGGGAAGGGGCTCCTCAAAGAGGGCGTGGTGTTAAAAGCTGGAAAGTTGGAAGCAGAAGCGGGAGGGGAATGAAGGCTCCTTCCCAAAATGGAGGCTATGGGAGGACCTTGCCAGTGTAGAAGGGGCCTGGCATGGTGGAGGGATGTTCCCGAGTGAGAAGGCTGCAGGGGAGGATGGATATTCCTGGCTAAGGACATCTTGGTGGATAGATAGTTCAGTCAGGAGGTTCCAGGCTTGGGGAAGTTCCAGAGTGAGATGATGGGAGAGACATGGGGCAAAGTCAGGAGAGGATAGAGCGCCACGGAATGACCGAGGGTCCTGTGATACACACAAAGACCGTTAAGAACTTGTGTCCTGGAGGGAGGGGAGGGGATCCACATTGGTGTTAGAAGTTACCTCAACAACCCAGACTCTGATTCTCGAAGCATCAAAATGAAGGTTGGAACCATTTCTAGACTTGTAGCGACCCTGCCTCACAATGTTAGTTTTCTACTATTACCGGTGTGTTGAGACCACTGACCCACCTGGACCTTTGGCCAAAGAAAGTTGAGCCTTATTGATGTTTAGCTTGACTCGATAGCTTCATGGTATTTGTGTATTTCATGCGACTATTTTATATGGACGGCAGATGAAGGTAAAACGATTCAGCGACTTCCCAGAACAGGGAGAAATTAGTGGTAGAGAAGAGGGTCATTTGGGGGACTGGCGTCATTCCTGTTTCATGTGGTGGGGGACGTGACTGGTCACAACCTTGTGAAGATTGGTTTGCTTACATTTGAGGTGCCAGTGTTGGGTTCTGACTGATCGGCTTGGAGTCGGAGCTTTGATTAGGGCCGGCTTGGTCGAGGGGAGCAGACAGTGGGATGGATTTGTCTCATCTCGGGAGATGAGTTTTCCTTTGGTACGGGGTCGGGAAACAAGGACCGCAAAAACAAAGGGCGTCAGTAAAACATGGTGAAACCCTCAGAATCCAGGAGTTGGGGGATTTTCACACGTGTCATTTCCTTTTTCTGTTTCTTGTAGATCCTCATATTAAGGTCTCTGGAAAGAAGGAGAATGTCAAGGAAGCCAAGGAAAAGATAATGTCTGTCTTGGACACCAAAGTAAGTCGGTGGGTCAGTGTGACTCCAGGGGAAAGGGGGCTGCTTTGGGAGGGCTCCAGCTCCCTCTCAGGGAAAACTTGGGTAGGAAGACAAATCAGAGAAAAGGACCGTGGGTTTTAGAAGGATGTGCCTCCTCTAGGGACGCTGGCCAAGGGTGCAGAGCCCTTTCTAAACACAACCTCCTTGGAGGCATACAACCACTCTGCCTGCCCCCTTCAGAGGCTCCCTCTTGGCCTCTCATCCTGGCATTCAAGGCCCTTTATAGTCTGGCTACAAACCACCTTTCCAGCCTCATTTCCTACTGATCTTCTTCACCCACTTGACCTTCCAGGAGGCAGCATGATGGAGTGTGGAGAAGACCAAAGGGTGGTGGGAGAGGGAGTGCCCTGTGGTTGATGGGGTAGGATTGTGGCCAACTGTATGGGATTGTGCACATGGTAGTGGTGAGGATTAGCCTTAGGAAAAGAAAGATATCTCTTCTAATGGAAAACAGGAGGTGAGAAAGAATGAACAGGCAAACACGTGTAAGTCTGGGGGTGTATTATAGAAAGAAAGGCTTATAAAGTCTCAGATGCAGGAATTTATGCCCAATGACTTTGGTCTCAGAGTGGGAAGTAGGTTTGTCTGGCAGGGTGAGAGGAGACTTTGTAGCTTGAGAAGGATTAGGCAGGATTTGGAACAACTGCTTTTAGTAATGCCAAAGAGAATCATTGAGAGACAGAAAGGCTGAGTGGAGTAGTGGATGTGAGAGCCAGCCTTCATGCTAAGAAAACCTGGGTTCCAGTCCTGCTCCTGCCACATTCTAGTGTGTGGCTATGGACCTGCTACTTTACTTCTCAGGGCCCCCAGATAACTCTCCAAGACAGTGGTAAGAAATCCTCATACTGATGGGACTTCAAGTCCAGAACAAAAAAAGAGAGACAAATAAAGGAATTGGTGAACAGGAGTTGACCCACTGAGATCAGGTAGCATGAGTAAAAGGAATGAGGCTTTCCATTAGTTATCCTGAAGCTCTTAGCATTGGAAGAACAGAGAATGTAGATGGTGCAGCGCTCTGTGGGGAGAGTCCTCTGATGCATGTAGAGATAGTCCTGTGATATATGTGGATGGTCCCACAATCTGTGTGTAGATGTGATGCTGTGATACCATGGGAATTTTCAGGCAGGCTGGAAGTGGTGGAAAATCAAGAATAAATCAGTAATAATAATCGATAATCAATAACAAATAATACATTGAAGGGGGTAAGAGATTCTAGGATGGTGCTGAGCACACTAAGGTGATTGGCCTTAGGACCCAGAGTAGGCATGGGACCAAGAGCAACCAGAGGGACCTTATGGCCAAGGAGGGGTGTGGTTCTGGAGGCCATCCTAAGGAGGAAGAGCAGATTTAGGAGGAACAAGGATGTAGAAGGGTTGAGAAGAGGGGAGACTGTGGCTGGGGGAGAGAGCGCCAGCACTGAGGAGCTCAAGGTGGTGCCAGGGGTTCAGGTGATCTGCGTTAATATTTTAATGGGATCAGGTTCAAACCCTGAGAAGTCAGGAAGTTTATGAAAAAGTCTGTGGGGTTTTTTCTTAAGGCTTCACAGTATTTGGACTTTTTTATTTAGTCTGTGAAAGGTTGCATGACTCAGGAATAAATATTTTGATACTCATGTGACCCGATAGATGAGCTAGCTGCATTGTTTTCTGCTTTGTAACATTTATTACCTATAATGGATAGATTCACAGTCTCTTAAGATGAGAATCCACCGTTTTCTCTTTCTTAGGTGTTTGATTTAAAATTTTGATGTCCGTAATTTAGCTTTCATTTTTGTTTAAACCCACGTGGTGTTTATATTATTACATTTGTTGTGTGGGCTTTCCCTATTTGCCTCTTTCCCTCCTCTCTGCCTTGTTCCCTTCATTGCTTGCTCATTGATTGCTTTCTTTCCTCCTTTCTCTTTCCCTCTTCCTCTTTCCTTCCATGCCTTTTCTTCCCTCTCTTCTTTACTAGGCCATCTTCCCCCTCCTCTTGTACACCTTCTTTTTTTCCTCTTTGTTTATTTCCCATTCCCTTTCTTTCCTCCTTCCTTCCCTTTCTCCTCTTGTCCCTTGCTCCTCACCTGTCCTCTCCTGCCCTTTCTCCTTTCTGGTCTTCTTCCTCCCTTCCCTTTCCTTCCTTGCCCTCCTTCCAACATTATCTTCCTCCTTCTATTCCCTGCCTTCTTTCCTTTCCTCCTTCTTCCATTGCAGTCTTTCTTTCCCTCCCTTTTCTCTCTCCTCTTCCTTTTTCTCTTCCCTCCCTTTTCTCTCCCATCTTTTCCCTCCTCTCCTTCTTTTCCCCTTCTTTCCTCTTTTCTTCTTCCTTTCTTTTCTCTTCTTCCCATCCCCCCTTCTCATCTCCCCTTCCTTTGCCCAGACCAGCCCTATGCCTAGAATGTAGTCCCTCCTCACTCCCATCTCTTAGAATCCCTTGTCATCCCTTCAAAACCCAGCAAAACATCACTTTCACCTTGAGATTTCTCTGCTCTTTTCCCTCAGCATCTGCTACTCCAAAACCAAAGAACTTCCCTTGTGTTTATTCTGCATATACAGGCACATACATGTTGTCTTCCCTCCCTGATGGAATGTGAGCTCCTTGCAGGCAGGGGCTGCTTCACTTGTGTCTTTGTATCCTTAAAGCTTAGCATGGGGCTTGGCATGTAGAAGATGTTGATTGATAATTTTTTCTGGCTTTCCTTTCTTCATTCTTCCTCTCCTCCCCTGCTTCCTTTCACCTCATCAGAGAGTCCTGTAGAATATACATTTTCCAAGCATGACATAGATCAGTCTGGAAGTGTTCAGGCAGCCTTTGTGAGTTCCTTAGCAGACCCCTCCTTTGTTTCCTACTTGGGTTCTCTATTTTTAGTTCCAATTTTCTAGCACTGACCAAGTCTTATAGAGCATCAGGTACTTCTTCCAAGCAGCTCGTTCAGGATTTTTGTCTGGCCTGAGTAATTTGGACTAAATCACTCACTACATCTGCTAAGTGGAAAATCTGTCATTTCTACATGTTTGTCACAGACCTCATTTAAGGTTCTACTTTTCCAAAGAAATCTGGAAGAGAGATCATGGCACGGGCATCCCTCCCCACCTCCAACCACTCCCATAGGGAACATAGAGCAAAATGAAAAATGGGGGTTGGAAAGGGTTTCTTTGGACGTTCAGTGTGTATTTTAGTAACTTTGCTAAGATGCTAAAGCCAGCAGGGAACTGTGTGTCTGTCTCTTTTTGCTTATCTTTCCATTGGGAAAAGAAGAGTTTCAAAGAAGTTATAATTTTCTGGATTTTTAAAATGTATTCAAGTTTATTAATACCATTATTTCTACACAGAGCAACCGAGTCACCCTGAAGATGGATGTTTCACACACAGAGCATTCTCATGTAATCGGCAAAGGTGGGAACAATATTAAAAAAGTGATGGAGGAAACAGGATGTCACATCCACTTTCCAGATTCTAATAGGAACAACCAAGCAGAAAAAAGCAACCAGGTGATTTCCTCCAACATTGCTTGGGACTCTTGGTGGGGTGGCCAGTGTTGGTGATGTCACACAGGTCCCTTTTGAGCTGAGGAAGGGCAAGAGATGAGAATATGTAAACTCCATAAAATCTGATGTCCATGGAGAGATAAAAAGAGTCACATTTAGTTCAGTGGAAAATGTCAAAGGCAGGAGGGACATGGCAGACAATGGTCTTAGGAATGGATGATGGGGCTTTGGGGAGGGGATGATGGCTGTTTCTTGTGGCTGGGGAAGAAAGGACACAAAGCTGAAAATGCATAGTATAGTCAAAGAACACATAGCTAGACATGTTCAGGAAACATTCCTTTGTCAGGTCAGGCATTTTACAGAGATGGTTCAGACTCTTTCTCAATGGAGTTCAAAAATCCTGGAGATATGTGTTATCTGGTCCCTTTGGTTGCTCCTGTGTGCACTCCAGTAAAGGGCTGGAGCAAATTGCCTTGAGGAGTCCTTCAGGCACTGTTCTTTAGCCTGGTGAGGAGGAGAGCTGTCTATAACCCACAGCTGACCTCTGAGGCAAAACATTAGCTTTGTTTTGGTGACTTAAGTATATAAAGAATGCTTGGCTACTTTGAAGCATTCCCTTAGGGCATTTTTACCTTTGCTCAGTTAAAACAGTAGAGAAGTTGAAATGTCATAGCAGCCATTTTCCTTGTCATCCTCACCCTGTCATTATCTTTGAAGAAGTTCTGAAGTATTTTAGGGTAGCTCAAACACTCTACCTGCCATCTCCTTGGAGCCTTCCAGTAGAACTCTGAAGGAAGGTATTATCCCCATTGTACAGATAAGGAGACTGAGGCTCAGAGAAATAACATTACTTGACCCAGGTTGAAAAGTTAGTCTGTGTCAGAGGTTGGGATTTAAGTTAAGGTCTTCCTGAATCCGTGTGCCCATCACCTCGGTCTGCCTCCCTCTCGGAGCATAACCAAGCAATGATACCTCACATTTAGGTAACGAGAAATATGTGAGGTTTGCTGGATGTGGAATTAGTCACAATTAGTTCAAATTCAGCTTCTGGAGCGTAGCCAGCTATGTGGCCATAGGTCTGCAACTTTTTTGAACTCTGAGCCTCCATTTTCCTGTTTCTGTCACAGGAATGGTGATACCTGCGTGACCTGCCTCCCAGGGTTGTTCAGGTCATCACTATACATTCTGAGCTTTAAAGCGCCGTGTAAATGCTTTTACTTTACACCTTTGAAAGCCCTCTCCTATTTATTCTCTCCTTTGACCTTTACAAGAATCATAGGAGCTGGCTGGGGTGGGAAGACAAGGGAGTCTTGAATTGAGAGAGAGTATCATGTTGTTAGGAGGCTACTATCTGAAATCTGAGCTGAGTCCGGGTGAACGTTCTCTGAAAGTGAGCATCTCATCAGTGTCTGAGAGAGTCTCTGGATGACCCGCTCATTTTGGCCCAGGGGGTGTGATTCAGACTAGACTTGTATATTGTGGTCATTGAGGGTTTGAACTCCAAGAGAGACTAAAGTCATTTCCAGCACAAAATGCTGTGCCAGGATCTTCCAGTCTTATGATGGGATGAAGGCCAGTTGTGGGGTCCGTACTTCTATGAATTACTTATCCCAGGCCCTGAGGACGTGTGGATCATTGAAAATGCAGGAGAAACCTGTGTGCCTTTTATTTGGTTCAAAAGAAGCATAACTGTGTGTTTTCTGATTTTCACAGGTGTCTATTGCAGGACAACCAGCTGGCGTCGAGTCTGCCCGAGTTAGAATTCGGGTAACTATTTATGTACTTATAATAATGTAAGTCAGTGTCAATATTACTAGAATTAGAAGTAGGGAACTGTTATAATTTATTTTTACATCAAAAGCATCTATGGTAAGTAAGGAAGAACTGGGAAGTCTGGATTTGGTGCCCTTTTTATATTCACCTTCTAAATTGATACTGCTTTTTTTCAAAATGTCTTCACAGATTTACATATTAACTAAAGCCATAACTAGGACAGGGTGATCAGGGCTTTGCCCCAGTGTTCTCACTTTGCTGAGGGAGATGGGGCAATCATCTTATCTCCTTATCTGTCACTTGGGTTCTCCATCTTTCAGTTGAGAGGGCTTGTATCTCTGTACTTGGCACATGGGAGGCACTTAATAAATGCTTGCTGATTGATTGAATAGATGACCTTTAAGGTACAGGCACTATTCTAGCCACTGGAGATACAAAGGCAAATCAGAGTGTGATCCCTGCTCTTAAGGAGCTTACTTGCTAAGTAGGGAGATAATAAACAAATTTGTAAACCAAAATTCCATATGGTCTAAATAAAAGGGCCTCTCAGAGGGAAGGCATAGAAGGAGTCTGTGGAAGGAGAGCACTAGGAGCAGAGGTCCATCCATTGGAGGAGTGAGATCTGAGCTCAGTCCTTGGGGAAGCCATGGAAGCTGGAACATGGAAGTGAGGAGAGAGCATTCTAGGCAAGGGAAGAGCCTGTGCAAAACCAGCAAGGCTAGACACTGTTCTTTGTGGCTAGTGGAGTTCAGGCCAGCGTAGCTGGATCAGAGATGACGCGGACAGGAGTAACCTGTAGGAAGCCTGCATAGAGGCTGGGAAGGACTTCAGATGCTACACAGGAGATTTTATATTGGATCTTGTAGGTAACAGGGAGTCACTGAAATGTATTGAGTAGTGGGGGGAGGGGACATGGTCAGATTTGCACTTAAGGAAAATCATTCCCCTGGTTTAGAGATTACTCTTCCTGTGCCATGACGTGGGTTAGCCCAGATCCCTTGTCCAGTCCTAAGACACCATCACTAGGATCCTGGAGCAGAGTAGTCCTTCTCTTAGGTCCCAACTTTTTCCAGTCACTGACAATTGGGTTAAATCATCTGGGAGTGTCTCCTTGTATCTGGACTGTCTGCCATGCTGCAGCTGTCTCCTTCCTCCCACTCCCAAGTTTTACCCCACGTTAAAGAATTTCTGCTTATGTTTTTAAAATAAAAATGATCTCCAACAAAGATTAGAGATAATTTTATTGTTGGAGGCTTTCAGCATGTCCCCTGCATTTGCTATCTGCTTCTAATGGTGCTGAGGACCTTTAGGCTGTTGTATTCTATTGAGATGCTACTACATAACCTAAGCTAATTCTGCAACAGAAATAAGAGATATTTTAAGAAATCCCCCTTCAGGGAAGCATTTGTCAGCAGGATCTTTCTATGCCAAGCTTGAAGCCTTAACTTTCTTCTTGGCATTCTTACAATCTCTTTCCAGGAGCTGCTTCCCTTGGTCCTCATGTTTGAGCTGCCCATTGCTGGCATTCTTCAGCCCATTCCGGATCCCAACTCACCCACTCTTCAGCACATATCACAAACGTACAACATTTCAGTATCATTTAAGCAGCGTTCCCGCATGTATGGTGCTACCGTCATTGTTCGAGGGTCCCAAAACAACTCCAATGCCGTGAAGGTAAGCCACATAGTGTAGGGTAAAGGTTCTTCCTTGGTGTTCAGGGGACCAGGAGCTTGGGGCAGAAAGAAAAAGGTATTCTTATTTTTAGTGACATCTAACTGAAATTGTGTATTCCTTTCTGATATTTAAAAACATGATTCTGAGAAGGGGTAAGCAGGTTTCCACAGACTTTCACAAAAAGCGAAAGGGGTGCCTTCCATCCTAAGAATGCAAGCATTCAGAGGCTTCTTAACATATACGTTTTCAGAAAATATCAGAAGAGGTTCCATTTTCAGAAATTCCCCAAACACTGTAGGCTCCCACCTGACCCTTTGGGCAGATTGGTTAAATAGCTGTTTTCCCACTTGTGCTTCCTCCTAGGAAGGGACTGCCATGCTGTTGGAGCATCTTGCAGGGAGCTTGGCATCTGCCATCCCTGTGAGTACCCAGCTAGACATCGCCACTCAGCACCATCTCTTTATGATGGGTCGGAACGGAAGCCACGTTAAACAGATCATGCAGAGAACTGGTGCTCAGATCCACTTTCCTGACCCCAATAACCCGCAGAAGAAATCCACTGTCTACCTCCAGGGCACCATTGAGTCAGTCTGTCTAGCAAGACAATATCTCATGGTAAGAATATGGGGAAGTGGGTGGTAGAAACCCTGGAGTTGGAGCTACTGTGTGTTATAAGCCAGTATGATTGGAATTTTTCTCTCCCAAACTTTTGAATACAATGGTGCAGGGGAAAGGGCGTGAGATTTGGAGTCAGAGGGCTTAGTTTCAAATCCCGACTCTGCTGTTTCCTACCTGTATGACCCTGGGGGAGTCATGGCTCCTCCTAGTGAATGTTTGTTGATAGATGAGTTGAGTAGATGACTTCTGAGGGACCTTCCAGTTCTAAAGCTGTTGCCTGTGTCCTTTTGGTTGGCTTGTTCTGATATGGCAAGTGACTTTCAAGAGTCAACTGTACCACATTGGGCAATACCCAACTTTGATAGATTGAACTCTTCTCAGCAATACCAGGATCTAAGAAAACTCCAGTAGACTCAAGATGGAAAATGCCATGCGCATCAGAGGAAGAATTACGGAGTCTGAATGCAGATCGAAACAGACTTTGTTCTCTTTTTTTGTTTTGTTTTTGTTTTTTCTTTCTTTTTCTGATTCTTCTTTCATGACATGACTAATGTGGAAATATATTGGGTTTTTTTAAAAAAGAGTCAACTGTATTGACTAATATGGAAAAGCTTTACCTGATTGTATATGAATAACCTATATCTGCTTACCATCTCATGGAAGGGGTGAGGATGGAGGGAAGAAAGAAGGGATAGATTTTGGAACTCAAAACTTAAAAAGAAAGCTTAAAATTGTTTTAACATGTAATTGGGGAAAAATAAAATATTTTATATTAAGAATCAATTGTAAGTCATGAAAAGATTGAACCTGATGATTTCTAGTTTAGATGTTTATCAATAGGTTTCCAGCTCCAAGATTCTTTGAAATGTTTATGTATATGTTTGTGTGTATATGTATGAAAGTTTGAGCTTCAGTTTAAAAAAAAATCATGTTTGTGCTTGAATTCAGTCCTAATATTTTTTTAAGATACGCAAGAGCACATAGACACATACATTGATAGTGTGTATTATTAGACTGATAGATATTTGATAGAGAGTATATATTACAGGCCCATTGGCAAGCCACCCTAGAAGTCAGGGTGACCTGAGATCAAATCTCACCTTGAGCACATCTTGGTTCTGTGACCCAGGGAAAGTCTCTTAACCTCATGGACTTTCTTAGAGTATGCACTACACTGTTTTGGTGAAAGGAGATTTCTCACCTCATCAGAGTTCCCCATTCTGATGAAATTGTAGATTGAGACCAAAAAACAAAATGTTAGGCTTCCAAACAAGCACTGGGTAAAGTTTTATTTCCACTTGGGAGGTTTGGTAGATAGAACGTTTTATAAATCTTTGCTGAAAAAACATGTTCAGAAAAGAATATTTGGGTGTCAGTGATATAAAGAAACATCCACTGGTTGCATTAGAATTCAGCAAATGTTCTCCCAATCTGTCATGTTTTCAGCCCACATTTCCTGTGTTGACTTTCAAACGTGTAGGTCTAGACAGGCCTCTAATCTGTGAAGTGAAGGCCCAGATGCCAGGCCCACACAAGCACCCTTCTGCATCACTCTGCTTTCCATTCCAAGGGCTCATCCAAGTTTGACCTTTAGTGATATTTGATTCAGTAAGCTTCAGACGTGACCTTTCCTGTGATTGCCTTTCCAAGCCCATTTTTTCACAACTGAGAAGAGCGGCCTTGGCCCTGTTGGTTCCCACCCCTAGGCAGCTGACAGCTAGCTAGCTTCCTAAGCATTAAGGATTGTGATCATGGAAGAATTGGATAGGATTCGATTAGTCATGAATGGCTTCTTTTGACCAACTTTACCTTCTCAAAGTAAAGTCTCCTTTCCTCCATGTCCCAGGTTTAATTTCCCAAGCTAAGAGTTTTTCTATGTTCACCTTTGGAAGGCAGCAGTGGTGTGCCTGGCCTACTAATACCCAAGGATTACCGTGATGATTACTCACATACCCTTTCCTCTCCTTTCGACTTCTCTAAAAGTTCCTTTTGAATTCATTAAACTTTTGAAAATGTTATTCTGAGCAATTATAAATGCATCGACTACCTGATAGAAATGCAGATGAAGGGCACTATTGCCTTTGAGAATCCAAGCTTAGCAGATGTTGAGTTACCAGAGGTGCTTAATAAATGCAGATGGGATTGAATTCATGACCCACTAGCTGACTGGAAGCCATCAGACTTCACCATTTCACCATTATCACCCACTATTTAAATGAGTGTCAATGAAGAAAAACCAGGGCTATCTTACCAAAAAAAAAAAAACCACCTTTATTTTTCTCATTTGTAAAAGAAATTCCATCCTTCCAATCTGCCAGTTTAGCTCTTCCAAATCTCATTTGTGGGTAATGTTTTTATGTAAACTGCCCTCCTCCTTCTTGGCCCCTCTGTAGCTCTTGTTTCTGTTGACCGCCCACTTCTCCCACATACTTTTGTACCTGTCGGTTTGCATAACTGCCCCTTGCCTCCCTCTGCTTCCTCTCCTGCCTAGAAGTTGTCCCTCGTGAATCTCTTTTGCTAGATTATGTCCTAACCCCATTTCACAATGAGGGAACCATGTCTCTTTTTTCTCTGCAGCTTCTCCCTTCATGTCACTTCTCCTGGCTTTGGTGATCTCTATGTGAATGATTCCCAAGTGGATAATTCCAGCTTTCACTTCTCCCCCGAGCTCCCATGTAGCATCACTATGCCCCTATTGGACATTTTAAATTCTGTGTCCTATAAGGCATTTCCAACTTAGCCTGTCCAAAACAGAATTCTTTATTTCTTCCCATAAGGACCTTCACTCTTAATGTTAAGGGCATTGGCACCCGCTGCCTGGTGCTCTCAAACTTGTATTCTTCCTTCATTCTTTCCTTCGACTTTGATGTCACGTCAGTTGGGAAGTCTTGTGGATTCTGTCTTATTCTTGTCAGACCCTCCTCATCTTTAGGTTGGACTGTAGAACTTTCCTAGGGAAGATCCCTCATTCCATTGTCTCTACCCTCCATCTAGCCCATCTTTTACAGAAGTACTGGTGGTGAATGGAGTCCTCCCCAAGATGCCAGCAGTTGGAGCTCAGTCTCAGGTCTTAGGTTTATTGCTGACTTGATTAATCAAGCTGGGGATGGATGGCAGGTGAAATACTTTGTAGGATTCCTTGCCTGACCCATTGATAACCATTCAGGAATGAACAGGACCTAAATAATAAAACATAAAAGCATTGATCTTTTCTGAAAAAAAAATGCCACCCGTGAAAGCCTGTGAATCAGCAGCATTTTTCTGTCTGGGATGTCCTGGTACTTCAGTGCATGTGCTGGGCCATCAAACATCCTCTTCATTGATATCAAGCATAGGGAAGATTTGAAGCTCCAATTCTCAGAGAATCAGAATTAAATCTAGAATAAAATAGAACTCCCACCAAAATGCTCTGCAATAAGATTAAATATTTCTTAAGGGACTCCAGGACCCACTACTTCCCTATGTATAATTAAACTACAACTGTTTTCTTTTTTTACAAATAAAATTGAACTTTATTTTATTTTCAGATCTATATTCGAAACTTCCCATCTCCCTTCTCTCCCCTCCCCTTACCTATTGAGAAAATAAAAAAAGCAAAACCTGTTACAAACATATAGCCAGCAAAATGAATTTCTGCATTGGCCGTGTTCCCCACCCCCTTCAAATATGTTTCAGTCTGCACTTTGAGTCAGTCGCCCTTATATGGAAGGGACCATGCTTCATCACGAATACTCTGAAATTGTGGCTGGTCATCGTATTAATTACAGGTCCTTCGTCTTTCAGAGTCATTGGCCATTGTAGAAATTGTTCTTGTTCTGCACATTTCACTTTGTATCTGTTCATATGAGTCTTCCCAGGTTTCTTGAAGCTCCCTTTCCATTGTTTCTTATAGCCTGTAGTATCCCATCACTTTATATCCACTGCTGGTTCAACTGTTCATTTTCCAATTGATGGACATTCCCTCTATTTCCAGTCTTTGCTACCCTAACAGAGATGCTCTGAATATTTTTGTAAATATGTGTCATTTCCTTCTTTCTTTGATCAGAACTATAATTTTATCAGCATAAGCAACCCCTAACGAGGAACATCTGCTGTGGGGGGGGGTCTGTACCTTTTGCCCCACCTTAGGGTCTTAGGAAGTGTCCTGAGAAGATTGACAAAGCTCAGTGACTTGTCTTGAGAGACAACCTTCAAACCAAGTCTTCCTTACTGTGGGCTGTCTGTCTGTCCTTTATGCCAAGCTGCCTCTACAACAAGTATCTATTATGTGCCTATTCCTGATGCTCTGGGAATACAAAAGTAAAAATGAAAAGTTCCCCCCTTTAATTAAGGAGCTTCTAATGAGGAGATATGACAGGTACCCAGGTAAGTGGAGTGAGACAGGCAGAAAAGAATTAGCTTAGCATATAGCCCGGGCATGAAATTCAGGGAATATCAGGCTAGTTTGGCTAGAACAGAGCATGTGAGGGGCCCTGATGTGCCTCAGTCTAGAAGAGTAACTTGTACACATATTGGAAGGAGTTGGATTCTTTAGAAGAGCCGTGTCACGTTGGTAATAGAACAGGGCCTGGACTTACTGTTTCATTTTTCTAGGGAAGCTCAGTGAAGATGCTCCTGCCGCTGAAGCAGGTGAGGTGCTTCCTAGAGCATAGAAAGGGTCAGTAACTTGTCCGGTGTCACACAGCCAGGATATGAGACACTGCCGAGCTGCCTCTCTGCGCTTTGTTGGCCCAGAGAGTAATTATTCTCCCCACTTTACAGAGGAGGTAACTGATTTGATCAGAGTAGCAATCTGAGCCCTGGTTTTTGGATTCCAAATCTACCCCTCTTTCCTGATTGTACCCTGAGATTATAGAGAACCTTGCATGCCAGAATAAGTATCTGGGCTTGCCCTAATTGAGGTCGTTGGTTGGGTCTTGAGCAAGGGAGTGACAGCATTGTTTTAGGAGGCACAGAATGTGGTGTTTGGGGGGTCAAATCTGCATTGAGGTGGTCTACCTGGAACTCTGGAAATAGAAAAGTTAAGGCAATGTATGCTAGATTTGGGCTTGGGGCCTGGGTGCATGTCTCAGCTCTACCGCGACATTGGGAAAATCATTTTACCTTCCCAGCCTCAATTTTGGATTTGTAAAATGAAGGGGATTAGGCAATGCCTTCTTAATGCTTTCTCGTTCATTCATTAACCCTGAGTCTCTTTCTGGCTCTGTATCACAGAGGAGATAAGTGGAGGGTCAGAGCCTGAGACTTTCAAGTCCTATTTTCAGATTCCCAGAAGTAGCTCCTTCTCCAGCAAAAGAACACGCACAGTGCAGTGTCAAGGCTTCATCCTCTCCCATTTTGCTGACTTTGTTGTACTTTGGGCGTCAAGGGACTTGTTGGGTCTGGAAGGAAGCTCACCCCATTGTTCCTCTTACCTACTGTTTTTTGTCACCTCCTCCAGGGCTGTCTTCCTCTAGTGTTGATGTTTGATATGAAGGAAGAGATTGATGTGGAACCTCAGTTCATTGCTCAGTTGATGGAACAGCTAGACGTCTTCATCAGCATCAAGCCCAAGCCAAAACAGCCAAGCAAGGTGGGTTCTGGATCTGCACACTGAGAACCCAGAGCCTGCTGCCCACACTCGCCCCCTCAGCTGTCCATATTCATGTGTCCATTTTCCTTGTAGCGCAATCCTGCAAGAGCCTCCCTTTGTCTGTGGTCATCCATCCATTCCCCATGGAAGTGTTGATTGTTTTGAAGTCATTTCTTGGATTTCCTTAAATCTTTCCAATCCTTTCAATTATGCTTTTTTTTCACTTAAAATATGAATCACAACCAATAACTCATTCTGAAGTGTATACTGTATTCAATCTTCTGGTTTAAGTAAGTGTATTTGATATATTATAGGTGGGAAGGAAAGAGAGGCGAGTGGAACTCTACTGGTATTAATTTTAATCTTCTGAATACTTTATCAACTGAACTATTTATTGTGCTTGGTTCTGGGGGCCCTATTTTAGGGGTGACATTGGAGTATATCCAGAGGAGGGTGACCAGGATGATGAAGGGACCAGAAACTACGCCATTTAAAATCAGTTGAAGCAAATGGGGATGTAAGAGAGAATGGGGTCGGGGGCAGGGTATGAGAGCTGAGCTGTCTTTTCTTATTTTAAGGTCTTTCACGTGGAAAGGGAGTTAGACTTCTGCTTTTCCCCAAAGGGTAGAGCTAGGAGCTGTGGGTAGAAGCTGTAAAGTGAGGTTTGTGATTAGTGTCAGAGCTACTCAGAAGCAGAAGGTGCTGCTACCTGCGGAGGTAGTGGGTTCCCACTGATTGGACATCTTGATGCAAATTTAGGTACAGATAAAGCCTCCGAGATTCCATGAGACCTCGGTGATTCAAATGACCTCCTTTTTAGTCTTCACTTTTCTAAACCTCATCTCCAAGAAGCCAAGGAATGCCACCCATTCTGTGCAGTATCAAAATGTTTTGAGATCATAGCCCTAGAGCTAAAAGGTCCTTTGTCCAGCCCCTTGTTCTGCAGATGAGGAACCTGCCACCTAGAGGTGCTGAGTGCCTTTGCCCAAAGTCATGTAGGTGGCAAGCCTCCAAGGTGGAACCAGAATCCTCCTTCTACTGTTCCATGTTACATCTATGGGAATTACACTCAAGAAGTCATATGGAGGTAGTTCTTTAAGATTCTTAAGCCACTTTTTCCATTTAATAATATTTTATTTTTTCAAATTACACGTAAAGATAGTTTTCAACATATACTTTTATAAGACTTTGAGTTCCAATTTTTTTCTCCTTCCTTCCTCTCCTCCTCCCCAAGATGGCATGTGGTCTGATATAGATTTTACATGTACAATCATATTAAATGTATTTCCATATTAGTCATGTTGCGAAAAAAGAATCAGAACGAAAGGGAAAAGCCACGAGAAAGAAAAAAGAAAAAAAAAGTGAGAATTGTGTGCTTCCATCTGCATCCAGATACCATAGTTCATAAAGCATTTTTAAGAGGGATGAGAGTCACACACAGGTTGGGTTTTCAAGGTCCCTATAAGACAGCTAGATCAGTGCATGCACTTCAGTGTATTTGCCCAGCCAGAAGGTTCATGACAACACTCCACATGTTTAAAGCACTTTACAGTGTATAGAATACTCTCTCCATTGCTACCTTTGGAAGTGGGAATTCCGTGATCACTATTTTCATTTCCCAGATGAGGAAACTGAGCCTCAGAGAGAATAAGGGCTTATCTGTGCTCACCCCATTAGTTAAAGCCCAATGGGGGATTCCGTCCAAGTGTAGTGACTCCACCTCTTTCCAACACTCTCAGCAATGTTCAAATGAAGAGTTGCTGAATGACCAAGTCCTTTGAATAGGGAAATGAGCACAGGTCAGGAAAGGGTTAACAGGAGGCCAGGGCCTCCCAGTGTGGACTGCTGTTCCTACCTAATTCAGCCATGTGTTGTTGGCTCCCATCTTCCCTTTACCACCCAAATTTTAATATATTGCCAAGTGTTTTGTACCATGGGAATGAATATTTTTCCATTTTTAGAGAGAAAATCGATAGGAAAATATAATTCCTTGTATAAAAGATTGCTTTGTAGCCAACTTAGCTGGTGTACAGCTGTTCCATAAATTGAAAGATAACTCTACTTTGAGCTCCAGAGGAGTCATGCAGCGGGGGGGGGACAGGAGTCAGAAAACCTGGTTCTGAGTCTTAGTTCTCTACGATCTCTGCAATCCCAGGTAAATTGCTTCACTTCAATTCACTAAACATTTATAAAGAGCCTACTATGTGTCAGGCTCTGTGCTGCGTGCTAGAGGTATAGAAAAAGTCAGAAGACAGCCCCTGCCCTCAAGGAGTTTATAGAGCTGATGGGAGGGACGTCCCCTATGTCGGCCTCAGTTTCTTCACCTGTAAAGTGAAGGTTAAGACTAGATGATCTCTGAGGTTCTTTCCAATTCTAGCTCTAGATTTAGAGCTGAGAGGCCATTTTGGTCCAGCACTCTTCTTATAGGCAAGGAGACCAAGGCACAGAAAACTAAAATGCTTTGCTCAGAGTCACACTGGTTGCATGGGGTGCCGGGGATCCCCGCTGGGTCCCCTGGCTTAAAAGCATCTTCTCTTTCCACTTTTCCAAACCTCCCTCTTAGATATTCTTAGTGCACTATTTGCTTTATTTTATGAAAAATGGAGAAAAGGAAGAGCTTTGTGTTCAAATTCTTGATCTTTTGTTGGTACGGTTTCAGGTAATGCTTATGTTTCCCTGAGTGGAATTCAGAATGAACGCATGCATCATTGTCCCCTACCCCCAATTCCTTGCATTCTACTTGCATCTCACATTTTTTTCCCCCATTATGTGTTTTCATAGTCTGTGATTGTGAAAAGCGTTGAGCGAAATGCCTTAAATATGTATGAAGCCAGGAAATGTCTCCTCGGACTTGAAAGTAGTGGCGTTACCATAACAACCAGCCCGTCTCCAGTCTCGTGCCCCGCCGGCCTGTCATGTCCGGGTTTGGATATCTTAGCTTCTGCAGGCCTGGGACTCACTGGACTAGGTATACAATACATTATTCCAGCTGTCTGTCAATGACTTACGGGCTGCTCCTCCGCCCTCCTTCCAAGGGAAGCGTGACCCCCCAGCTTTTGCTTCTCATTAACATCTATGCCTCGTTTCTGTCACCTCTGCTCCTATGGGAATGGCCTCAGCAATCCAGAGCTGATGACTTTGTTTTCAGGGACTTTTCCTGTTTGTTCTTTTAAACCAAGAATAACGTAGGAGCGAGACTAACAGTCTGTTGTAACCTATATGTTTTCTTTGGATTTTGCAAGATTTTCATCAGCCTGGAGATTGGGATATAAGGTGTTTGTGAAAACTGGTTGCCATCGAATGCTCACGTGTTTCAAGCAGAGTCCTGCTGACATCTTCTTAACTATAGAACAAGGCTGTCTTTTTTCTTTTCCATTTTGCCTAATCCTTAACCAACCTCCCACGCCAAGTTGATATCCGTGAAACACAAATCTGATGATATTTCTCTCTTCAGAAATCTTCTGTGGCTCCTTCCGATTTTTAGGAGAAAATTCAGCATCCTCAGGCTGCAGTGATTCCCTCATGCTTCTCCAGGCTTCTTCCAGATTCTTTCCTTTCATGGACTGACTATTTTAATTAAACCAGCCAACTCACTTTTCTTCATA
>CM053598.1:16271957-16287814 GCA_028646575.1 Pseudocheirus occidentalis
TGGGAATTTGAGTTGGATGAATTGTATAAGAAAAGGTGGCAGATTTGAGAATCCCCTTACCCACCTATGAGAAGAGAGAGCCTTTGATAGCCGGGGTCAAAGTTGCAAAGAGGTGTATTTAGGTTTAATGCTTGGAAAAGTATTCAAAAGGATGAGAGCTGGTCTGATATGGGAAGGGCTGCCCAGGGAGACCAGTGGTCCCTCCTTCCTCGGGGTCCCCAGGCTGTGTTGCCTGTTGTAACATAGTGTAGGGGGACATTCTTTTCCAGGAGTAGGATGGGCTAGGTGTTCTCTGAAGTCCTTCTCAGCCTGGGGAATCTGGGATTCTGCGGCAGGACAGGTCCTTTTTCAGTTCAGTTTTACTTTCATTTGTTACACATCTGCTGTGTGCTGAGCAGGAGATAGAAAGTAAAAAAAAAATGAAGCGGTTCCTACCCTCAAAGAAGTTGAATTCTCCTGGTGGAGGGTTTCTAGATTAAGCGACCTTCGCTGTGGTTAAACCTGCCTCATGGTGGGGCTGTACCATACTCTAGTCAGACATTGTCATGTACATAACCTTTCTGCCCTCTTGTGACAGTCCCTGCATTTCCTTTTCTCGGTGACCAGCCCCTCTGCATGCAGCTGGGTCAGTCCTCAGATCATGGTTTCTGAAGACCCAGGGTCACTTGACAACTTCAATGACTCCATTCAAGGAATTTCCTAAATATAGTATGCAGGATGTCCTGGAATTCTTAGTGCTGTCTTAAGTTTTAGTGGGTTAGAGTTCAGTTTAGGCTTTGGGGATGCCCTACATATTTTAAAGAAGGGTTCCTTATTATAATTTACATTCAAAGGAGTAATACTGGGGGCATCTTTACAGCAAAATCTAGGACTGCAGCCTGACTTTCTACATTTGTCCTGCCCAGGTCTTCTCGGCCCTACTACCTTATCCGTAAACACCTCAACAACTCCAAACTCACTCCTGAATGCCCTTAACAGTGCTGTCAGCCCTCTGCAGAGTCCGAGTTCTGGTACTCCAAGCCCCACGCTCTGGGCTCCCCCACTTGCCAGCACTTCAAATGCTACAGGTCAGTGTACTGGGAATGTCATGGAAGACAGTGGGAACCTAAGCATCTTATGGGAGGTATTCCCCTGGTACACTGTAAGCTCCTTGTGGGCGGGCTTTGGATCTGTTTTGTTCTGTTTTTGGTTATTGTATCAATTAGCACCAGGTGAACTATAGACATTGGAAAATGTTTATAAGGTTGATTTAGATATGGTACTAAAAATAAAATCTTTACAGTGTCTTTAAGACAAGTTATTAGTCAGACAAAGGACATATATCTGACCATATATATATATATGTATATATGTATATATATACACATATATTTTTTTTTGGCGGGGGGAGGGCAGGGCAATTGGGGTTAAGTGACTTGCCCAAGGTCACATGGCTAGTAAGTGTTAAGTGTCTGAGGCTGGATTTGAAGTCAGGTCCTCCTGATTCCAGGGCCAGTGCTCTATTCACTGCGCCACCTAGCTGCCCCCTATCTGACCATATATTAAAAAAGTCTGCTTGGAGGAACTCTGGACCATTATGACTCTAAAGATGGAAGGAACCCAAGTCCAGCCTCATCAGTCAGTCAGTCAATAAGCATTTATTAAGACCTACTGTATAACCGAAGAAGATAATATCTATGAAGCTTTTAACCAGTGCCTGGTATACAGAAGGTACAACAGGAGTGTTATTATTGACACTGTGGTTACTAGCACTGTGTTTGGTGGGGCATTGTGGGGACACAAAGAGGCAGAAGACATTCCCAGATAAAGACTCTCCGCCCAGAGCAGTGAAGGCACTGGCATGAGGTCAGAGTCTGAGTAGCTGAGCTGGTGTTCAAACCACCTCTGACCGGAGCTGATGTTCTTTGCGCTGTTTCACACTAATTCTCTTCCTCAAATTCTGGTCACTCCCCTGCCAACCCAAGGCTCCCATAGTCTTCCCAAGGGGCAGTCCAGTGGCTAGGGAGTATTTGTGCTGCATTAGCAGGTTGGCGTGGTGCAGTTACACCAAAACAGCGGTGGGGCCCTGGGTTGTAGACCTGCTTGTGCTACTACTGAGCCACATGAAAGAACGGGCATTTATTAGTCACTGTGGCCAAGGAAGGGCCTCATTCCTTGTCTGATGTGCGTTTTAAACAAGTGTTTGGACCAGACTGCCCCAAAGGCCCTTCTGAGATCCTGTAAAGATGGGCTTGGATTTTGTATTAAACCCTGGGGACTAAGTAGAAAGCGGTTGCCCCTGGGAGCCAGAAGGGATGAGGATGCTGCTCTCCTTCCTTTGGGGCCTGACAGTATCAGCAGGGACCTTGTGATGATGGGCTCTCCTTTGCTTGGGTTTGCCCACTGTAGGTTTTCCACCTCTCCCTCATCTCATGATCCCCTCCACCGCCCAAGCCACTTTGACCAGTATTTTGTTGTCTGGAGTGCCCAGTTACAGCCAGACAACGCCATCTCCGCCTCCGGGCTTGACTCCCATCGAAGTCCATGTCAATGGCATGCAGTCAGAAGGCCCCCAAGGCTCTCCGGCTCTGAACGGACATGTGCAGGTAAGCTTGCTCCACTCGGCGGAGAGTGCCCCGGCCCCAGTTACTTGTATCTGGCATAACTGTCTCCATCCTTTTTTTTTAACCTTCATGATAAAGATTTTTTTCACATGAAATTTGTGAGCATCTAGGTAAAACGAAAGCTCTGACCTTTTCTCATGATTGCTTCAGTCTTCAAAGATAAAATATGGTGCAATATCGACCTCATCCCTTGGAGAAAAAGTGCTGACTGGAAATCACGGTGATCCATCACGCCAGACGAGTGCCTCTGAGCAAGTAGCATCCAAGTCCAGCACCCCAGAAGGTAGGGGCCTGCCCCTCACTTGTTTGGGGGTGTTTCCTGCTCGGAGGGTTACTGAAATGAATGCCCAGGTGCCATTCCCAGACAGTTGGGGTGGCTTTTTGTAGCTTTGTCCTGTCTTTGGTATGTCGAAAGAAATCACTAGGAGGGAAGAAGGAATTAAATAAAATAATTACTATGGTCATATTAATTATGGCAGTACAAATCACCTGACCTCTCTGTGCCTCAGTTTCTTTATTATAAAATTAGGGAATTGGATGGAGATCTCTATGGACCACCCATAGCTCAAAAGCTATGATACTGTATGGCATTTTATTCTAGATAATGTGTAAAACATATGATAATATAATATACATCCTCTCAACTTCTGTGGTGGGTGCGTGCACAGCTGTGTTCCCTGTGCACAGCTGTGTTCCCTGTGCACATCTGTACCTAGACCTGCAAAACCATGCATACACATGTTTGCAGAAGTTTGCGGGTTTTTTACATTTGAATTAATGTCATAGAAATTATAGCTTTTCCTAGTCCAAATGGAAACTTCCAGAATCCCCACAGTCAGTAGGACTTAGAGCTGTGGGGCTATAATCTTTCTGTCTGAATCATTTGGGTCTCTTTTGTAGATACCTGTATGTGGATGCCTTTCTCTCCGGGTAGACTATAGACAACTTGAGTTCAAGGGCTGTTTCACTTTTGTCTTTGTATTTCCAGTCACTAGTACAGTCCCTGTACTGTACGTAGGGGGTGTTTAAAAGTGCCTTTTGGTTAAGGAAGTCTCTTCCTAGTCTCTTATAAACAGAATGTTATTACAAGTCCTTTTGGCTAATGATGTCCCTAGAGGGCCAGATGCCGGTCTGTGGCAGACAGTTTCATGCCAGTACCATACCAAGATGGCAGCTGCTTTGATTTTAATTTGGTCTTTGGTACT
The DNA here is from genome assembly GCA_028646575.1 of Pseudocheirus occidentalis. Taxonomy (NCBI): domain Eukaryota; kingdom Metazoa; phylum Chordata; class Mammalia; order Diprotodontia; family Pseudocheiridae; genus Pseudocheirus; species Pseudocheirus occidentalis. Next base: position 16,275,766 of record CM053598.1, read on the forward strand.
CCACAGGTTGTAATGACGCTTTTGTGGAAGTGGGCATGCCTCGGAGTCCTTCCCATTCAGCCAGTGCCAGTGAGCTCAAGCAGATGATGACTTCATCCAAAGTGTCCTGCTCCAAGAGACAGACAGTGGAATTACTGCAAGGCACAAAGAATTCTCATTTACAGTAGGTGTTGGCCTCTGACCAGCGTTTTATGGACTTTAGTATCAGTTCCTTCTTTTTAATTGCACCTTTAGGTTTGGGAAACATTTTCTTCCAAACAGTCTTTGTAGCTGTCATCTTACATGGGGGAAACTGAGCCTTCAAGAAGAGTGATTGATTTGGAATCCTAACCATACGACATACTGCCTGTGTGACTTAGATCTCTAGGCTTTGTTGTGGGGACTGTGTATCAGCTGTGCTGCCCGTCTGTCTCTCTCTTCTCTCTTTCTCCCCTTCTTCCCTTTCTGGGCCCTTCTTGGTTCTTGCATACTCTTGGCCCTCCTTCCTTCTCTTCTGTCTCTCCTTTCTCCTTTCCTTTCTTTTCCATTCCCCCTCCACTCCCACTTCCCCTCTTCCCCTTTCCCTTCTCTCCCTTCCATCTCCACACCTTTAGTTTAGGCTTTTGAGTTTATGTCATAGTTTTCTGAAACACTTTTAAACACCCACCGATGTCAGGAAATGTCGCTGATCTAGGGTTGCTCCAAAGAATAGTCCATCTTCCCCAGTCATCTTGTCTGTTGTAACCACGGCTACCTCTTAATATTTAGTGCTCACCATTTCCTCACTCTAGTTTTATCTGCATTCACTTCTTTTTTTTTTGGAGGGCCATTGGGGTTGACTTGCCCAAGGTCACATGGCTAGTAAGTGTCTGAGGCTGGATTTTAACTCAGGTCCTCCTGACTCCAGGGCCGGTGCTCCATTCACTGCTCCATCTAGCCACCCCTCTGCATTTACTTCTGAATGCTTCCGTGAGTGCCTTCAGCCGAGGGCCCCAGTTTTTTGGGAAACAATTCCCCCCAAGTCCCATCCTCAAGGACTTCCTCTAGAATGGGTTCTACCACATTGTATGTGTTCCAGATCATGTCTGTCACAGACTTAAGTGTGCACATCTCAAACGACAGGGTGGGAAGAGACCCCAGCGGCCACAATCCAACCTCTCTGTCCCTACAATACACCCTATATTTGGTCATCTAACCTGTCCTTGACCTTGAGTATTTGAGGGGAAATCCACCCCTCCCAGAGCTATCGCCCATAGCTGTAATGAGAACTAACATTTATATAGTGCTAGAAGTTTAAAGTACTTTACACATAGTATCTCACTGGTTCCTTACAACCATCCTTGGAGCTAAAAGTTATTATTAGCCCCTTTTTACAGATGAGGAGTCTGAAGCTGAGAGAGGGTAGTGATTTCCACAGGGTCACACAGCCAGCAGGTGTTTGAGGTGAGATTTGAACTCAGGTGTCCCTGGCTCCAGGTCTAGCACTCCCCCCACCCCCCACTACATTGAAGTTTGGGGGAAGACGGTGACCATTTGGTGTTGGTGACTTCACCTCCTGCGACTCCCTCAGTCAGGCTGGTAGAATTAATTTGACAGCTGACTATTGATGTTGTCTTATTCTCTTGAATTCTGTCCTTGGCTCTAGTGGGAAGCCGTCCTTGCCTAGTAGACAGAGTACTAGAGCAGTCATTAGGTGTGTTCTTCCATGGACTATGAAAAAAGGCTAACCCAGAATCCTACGAGCCTCTCTCCCACCATATGATCATAGAATCCTCTAGATTTTTAGAATATTACAGATTTCTGTGAGCATCTCTCTCCCTCTGCCTCCCCATATATCCTGCTGTCTCTCCGGCTAACAAGGCCTACTTTATTCAGTCGAGAAACATTTTTAAGTGCCTGCTGAGTATCTGGCACCATGGTAAGCTCTTGAGATGCCACCCAAATAAAAACAAAGACAATCCCTGCCCTCAAGGAATTTACCATCTAATAGAGGGAGCTGAAAAGCAGGGAGGGAGTGTGTGGAATGATGGGGTGGGGGAAAAGGTACCTGGCTATGGGGTATTAGGAAAAAGTCCAAAGAAGTTCAAAAGCAGTGTGTCTTGTAAATGGGGAGAAGATTGTGCTGAGGCCTTTCTTAAAATAGAGGCCCAGGGGGCCACGACCCTGTCCTGCAGTCAGAGGGCCTAATCAGAGGGCACTGAGGCAGATTCAGTCTTGTTGGATGATATTTCCTGATGATGAGATTTTTGGAGAAGGAAGGAATGATGGAAAGAGAAGTCCCAAAGATTAGCTGGTGGTAAATGGGGAGGCCACTGATACTTGGACTGTAGACACAGAGACCTCTGTTTTAAGGTTGAAGGCTGACCTTCGAGCTTTCTTCCTTAGTACCACTGAACGACTGCTCTCAGATCCAGAGCTGAGTGCCTCAGAGAGTCCTCTAGCTGACAAAAAGGCTCCAGGGAGTGAACGAGCAGCGGAGAGGGCGGCTGCAGCCCAGCAGAACTCAGAAAGAGCGCGTCTCACTCCAAGATCGTCCTATGTCAACATGCAGGTTGGTACCGGTGCCTGTGGCAGAACCAGTACGGAGGGAGACTGCCCAGCCAGCCTCATGGAGGTGTCTGTCAATGGTGGGCCTTCTTTACTCCCATTCAGTGCAACAGTAATGGGTATGTGGATAACAGGTATATCCCCACTGGCTGTCAGGTTGAGGTTGATGTGATTGGTGTGGATCTTCCATCCTGGATCCAGGATGCTTCTCCCACCTTTGTAGACTTACAGGGTTGTCCTTCCCTTAAGAGTAGGAAAGAGTGGGGCCCAAATGGTAAAGAACAGAGGCCTGTATTCAAAGCCATATGCTGTATGATGAGGGAGGGCAATAGACCTTTCCCACCCTGAGGCTTACAGCATGTCTTCTTCACTCACACCAGCCAGGCAGCAATGAGCCAGGGAGTGACTTCTGGGTGAGCCTTTTGTCTGCCTGCCAGTTCTGGTCTGGTAGCCAACCCAAAAGACTCCTCTTTATGAGTTAAGCAGACAGGAAACAGTCAGGATTGCCTGTGTTTGCTCTGAATCCAAGAGTAGGATTCCTCTATTAGGTACTTTTTGCTTTTTCAGAAGCAGATTCTCATGCCTAGTTTAAATAGCCTGGAAATAGGTAGAGCTGACTAACTGTATTCAGAGAATGAGACACCAGTTGGCCAAGTCCCTTTAAGCTAAATTGCTGTTTACATTATGCCCATTTATATATGTATTTATCTAACTCCACAATGCAGTAGTCCAGCATTGAGCACTTAGTCTGTGCTCCTGGGCACTCCTAGAGACAGAAACAGGAATGTGTGGTCTCTGCCTGCATAGACTTTACCATCAGAACTCGGTTAAAAACAAAATCTCAAAGAGCAGTAAAGGAAAGAGTGCTTAAATCTGATTCCTAAGAACTGAGTTCTTAAATTGTTTACTTGACAGTACAATTTGCCTTAAGAATTAAGTACCACTTTGCATATTAGCGATGACATTTTCGCCAGAGTCATAAGATCATCATTAATTTATGTTTATTCTCGGATAAATGGCTTTTGTTGCATGCTTTGCTTTTGGTTGTTGGAAAAGACAAATTAGAATTTGTAAATGTCAGACAAGGTGAAGCCAGATGTGTGTGTGTGTGTGTGTGTGTGTGTGTGTGTGTGTGTGTGTGTGTAAATCCTTTGTAACTAAAGTGGCAGCCTTCTGATCTGAGCTAACCTCTTTGCCATATTTGTTATTTTTTACTTCTTGGACTGCGGTGAATCTTCATTGCCTTCTGTCTCTTCTTGGTGCTCTTTTTGACAGCAGATAATTCAGCAATGTGTAGCAATAAATATTTCAAACATTTCCTTTTGCCCAGCTGACCATTTCCTGATGAAGGATATTCACGTGTAACAGGTACATTTATGTCATCGGCCCAGTAACCATCTCCATTCCTTGCTAAGAAGAAAGTTCTCTCTCATTGGTGATAACGGGAGACAAGAAATCAAAGATTGGTGGATGCATCTTTTTAGGGCATGTCAGATACATAGGAGATGGGAGCAGTAGCCGTGTGGCATAGCAGGGAGAAAGCTATCCTGGGGACAGGAGGACCCAGCTTCAAGCCCTGCCTCACAGGAGCCACTTCCTTTCAATTCCCCAGATGACTTCCTGTTGTAGAGAAGGTGCTACCATGCATTGATTGTGGGGGTTTTTTTTATGGGTAGTTTCCTATACCTTTGAAGCCAAAGGTCCGGGGAATAAAGAGAAGTTAATTATCCATTCTTGGACATCCAGACCCCTCAGTACTCTTTACATCATCTTGTATGCACCATTTTTGTCAGTGACGGGGTAGGAAAAGGGAAATTTGGAGGAATGTTGACTAAAACATTTGATCCGCTTGGTACCCAGAGGGCTGGTCTCAGAGGCAGGAGACCCTTGGGCCTCATTCCTACACCTGACACATACTAGTTCTGGGAAGGTCACAGCATGTGTAAGCTCTCTGAGCCTCGTTTCTGAATCTTCCCTCATTTGTAAGATGACCGGGCTGGACTAGATGGCCACTAACTCTATCATCTGATAACGTGTAGACTGTACCCTGTTGTGCATACCTCACATGAGGTACTCATGAGGGTCACATCGTGGTGGGGAAGGGAAGGGAATCGGCCTTTCTATGATGTTTGCGATGTCCCAGGCACTTTCCAGAGAGCTTGGTTGATTCTCACAATAACCTTGGTAGGTAGAGGATCTCTATTCTCACACTACCCAGCTGCATCAAATGAAATAATACAGTTTGAGAACTCTGCTTCAAGTGCCATATAAACATCAGGTTATGGTTAGTGCTGTTTGGATGAGACTTACGATTTCCTTGGTATAAGGAGCTCCTGCTCAGAAAAACCCTCCACCAGTGAAGGCTGGCTTTGAAATTTATAATCTTAGAGGTTACCTGGGACACTGAGAGTGAAAGTTGCCCAGGTCACACAGTCTGTGTCTGAACCATGAGATTTCTACTCACCATGAAATACTGCTTCTCATTATGGCTAACGTGGTTAAAAATTAGGGAAGGTGGAAGATGGCTTAAAATGACATTTTAGGGGTTATTTGTGAACTTTTACGCCATCATCATCATTGCTGACATAGAATGCTTTAAGATTTGTGAAGGACTCCAAAAATGTCGTCTCATTTGGTCTTCACAACAACCCTGTTGGAATGGTTTAAATGATTCTCTTTTGTTGAATGTTTATTTTTCAGAATTAATGATTAGGCTCACATCTTGGGTTCTATCTTGAACTCCTTTACTTTTCAGAACACACCATTCCATTCCCTTCTGCAGTTCCTAGTGGGTGAGGACTAGTCTTGAGTTAGTCACATTTCTTTTCCTATATATTTTAAAGTACTTTTTTTGTTTTGTGGCAGGTTGCAGAATTTGTTGTTTGTTATTGGAAATTCTTAAAATTTATTATTTTATTTATTAAATTTTAAATTCAATTTTAAAAATTAAATATTATTTAATATTAAAATATAAAATATAAAATATAAAAATTAAAAATTAAAATTATTAAAATTATAAAAAATAAAATGTAACCATCATTATCTTGGAATTCAGAGGTTTTTATTTATTTGTTGGAGGCAATCCATGCATTCTTTTGATGATCATTTTGTTTTACGTTTTTAGAAGTTCTGGGCAGTTTTACCGTATTATTTATTTCTTGCATTATTATGTTCCAAGAGACCTATGATCCTTAAGGTTTCTCTGTATCCTGTCTTTAAGAGCACAGTGTTTTTCTTAGAGATTGTGTGTTCTTTTAATGTTATTGCTTTTTTTTTCTATTCTTCATCTAGATTATTTTTTACTTCTTTGTGTTTGTTTCCTCTTTTTTTTTCTTGGTAAAGTTTGCCATTGTGGATTCAGGTTGTTCTATTCTGCCGGTTAATTCCCCTGTGGAGGCTGTCAGTTCTATTCCCACCTTTTTAATTTCTCTCTTGAACTATTGAGAATTGTTGTGGTGCCGGGCTTTCTTGGGAACCCACACAGCCCTCTGTTTCATCCAATGTTGATTCACTTTCTTTTGTCTTGGCAATATTTATTCAGAAATTTTTGGACTCAGTTAGATGTCCCAGAGGTCATCTTTCTTTCTGTTTTAATCTTTCCTATTGATTTATGTGCTAATGCTCAAGATTTTTTACCTATTTTTCTCCCTCTTGAGATGTTTGGCAATGTAAATCTCTTTTCTCTATATTCCCTTATTGTTTACTTTCTGATTCTTTCCTCTTTGATGTCAGATTCCCCAGCACTTGACGTAAAAGTTACCTCAACCTTCTCCTTTGCTGGGGAATTAACTTTTAACCAGTCACAGTCACTGCCCCAAATGACTTCTGAATAGACAGAACGGAACCACACTGGATGGCAGACTCTTTTTCTTCAGGCCTTATGCAATGCACCCTTCCCCCTCACCACACACACACACGCACACACGCACACACACACGCACACACGCACACACACGCATACACACACGCACACACACACACACTCACACACCCATATGCTGGTGCATTTCTCTGGTTACCTGTTCTTTAATTCTCTGACTAAGGGCTGTTGTAGTATAGTGTGCTGCCTTCCAAGGCCTAATATGTTCACTTTCCTACATCTTCTCTGCATGAGGGAGCAGAGAAATGGGTTGAGTTGAATTCTGCTACTTGCTGTTACAGAAAGGTGGAGTGAGCTCAGGGACAGGATGTGCCGGCAGAGACTCTGGTAGCAATAAGGCTATTACTGTATGAGTCCCCTTGTGCCATCCTGCCAGAGAGTAGGGGCTAGTGGCAAAGGGGGTGCTGAGTGTATGTGTCAGAGATTAGTAGCTGGCCTTCTCTGTTGTTATTTTATCGGTTCATCCTTTTACTTCTTGGTGCCTTGGCCTGTGGAGACAGCTGCATTTACCCCTGTCACAAAATCTTTATTTTGGTGAGTTTTAAGAATTTGTGACGATCAGAGAAAGCATCTGGACCTCTCGTCTTATTCACCGTGTTACTTTTTAACACATGAATGTCATTCTTCTTGCCTTGTCCTCACCAACACCTGTGACTGAGAGAGGCTGTGATCCTCAAAGCTTATTTTAGTCAGCAGTGACAATATTAATGCAGCAAACCAGCACTCTTCATCAGTAGTTCATCTGGGTTGACTTAACATGCCAGCACTTACAGGGGCAGCCATCTCTTGGGACTGAGAACATTAGACAGCCACCGATTAATGATCTTTGGCTGAAGTCATTGGGACTACAGAGCCTCCGAGTGTGGGTGAGGAGACCCATTTGTGTCCAGAGCAATTATGAACAAGTCCCTGTTTCTTTATCTTCAAAGTGAGGAGGTGGGAGCAGGTGATCAGCCAGGATAATGTCTGCGTGAAGCATCCAGTTCACCTTAAAAGTGCTGGGTCCAGTCCATTCGTTGTAATACTGCCAATCTCTCTGAAGTCCCTTTGACTTCTAACATTTTGCATTTCAAAATGGTTCTTTGAGTTTGGGATTATAATATAGAACCCGCAGGGATATTGGAGGTTATTGAGTCCAAGACCTTCCTTCTACAGATGAGGGCCCAAGGCTTAGCAAGGGAAAATGGCACAGAGCATCTGTAGCAGCTCTGGGCTCCCACCCCAGGTCTTTGTTTCCCCCAAATCCTATGCTGCTGGGATAGCAACTTGCAAGCCAAGCATGTTAGGACCAAGTCTTTCCTTTAGTTAATATTTACCAAGCAGCCGGTTTGAAGGCACTTTGTGAGTGCTGGCCCACAAATAGAACTTGAAGTATGATTGTTTAATATCATCTAATGTCTTTGCAAGTTGAAGTCAAGCAATATTGTAGTTTGATTTAATAATCTCACTTGGAGCAATCGAAAAACCAGTAATGGTCCCAGAGAACAGATAGTGAATCAAATCTTTCTCCCATCAGCAAAGGGTGTGGGTGTGGGTATGGTGGCTATGAGGACAAAATATCGTGTACTTTCTTAGACCTTAGAATTTTCCAGATATAACTACAGAATCAGATATAATCCACAGAAATCAAACTTTCCACTGGTATCGTGGCATCCATTTCTTTCTTTGGAAAGGATTCTCCCAAATCCTCGGCATCAAAGCCACAGGCATGATAGGTCATGCTTATCATACATAAGAGTTTTTTTTTTTAGCAACTGGTTTCTGGGAAAAAGCAGTGCAGGAATTTGGGGCAGAATCAGGAATGTGGTATCCAGATTTTTGTATATTATTAGTCTGAGTCACTGATATTTGGAGTATCCTTTTCCTAGTGTGTTAAATATTAATCATAATTTTTTTTAAATTAAAGGAAGCAAGTTGACTCAGTGCTACCTCTTTGGAAAGTCAGAGAGTCCAATAGAATCAAAGCTTTTAGGGGAAGAGGGCTGTTTTGCTTTTCTCTCTCTTTCCTAGTACAGTGGTGGACTCATGATAGGTACTAAATAGATATTTGTCAATTGATTGGTTTACCATTTACATGCATCAGGCTTTTGATGGATTGCTAGTATGTTATTATATTGAGATGAAACATTTGTTCCTTGAGAATTCATGAGCTGTAGTTAAAATAACTCTTGCTTTTAGAATTGAGTGTTGGTGTGAGCCATGGTGAAAGGAGAAGTAAAGAATTTTCTGTTTGTTTCATTATTTAGGCATTTGACTATGAACAGAAGAAGCTGCTAGCAACCAAAGGTATGTAGTCCATTAGCCTTCTCCAAAATGCCTCTGTTTCTCAGTGGACCCATAAATATATTTTCCACTGCCTGTATTTGCTCTTAATGAAAAAGGTTTATCTGTACTTAAAAAAAAAAAAGAAAGAAAACCAAAACAAACAGGAAAAATTGACCTAAGTTGTACGAAGTCTGTATTGGCGTAATGAAGGATTAAATTCAATTGAAAGGCTTTTTGATACAGTGGCAAAGGTACTGAATCTTAAAGTCAGATGTCCTGAATTTGAATCCTGGCTTCTTGACTTGGGACCTCTGTGCCACGGGCCAGTTCTGTGCTGGTCTGTGACGCATAAAGATAGCTGGGGGGCTCAGTGGAGAGAGCTCTGGATCTGGCATCAGGAACACCTGAGTTCAAATGCAACCTCAGACATTTAGTTAAACTGTATTACCCTGACCCTGTTCACCTCGTCTTCCTCATCTGTAATAATGAGGGTCAGATGAGACAATCTTTGTGAGGTGTTTTGCAAGCTTTACAGTGCCATCCGTGTAAACGCTACTTATTATTGTGGCTGTTAAAGATCACACCCTCAGTTGTATAGATGACTCGGGTGAGCTCTGTGTGTGTCATCCCCTAAAGCAATGCTGAAAAAGCCGGTGGTGACAGAGGTGAGGACGCCGACCAACACGTGGAGTGGCCTGGGGTTCTCCAAGTCCATGCCGGCCGAAACCATCAAGGAACTGAGGAGGGCGAATCACGTCTCCTACAAGCCTACGATGAGGACCACCTATGAGGTAGACACACACCTGGGCACTGCCCCATGGCCAGTGCCCTGGGCAGCATGTGGAGTTATAGACTTCCACTCAGGGCCACACAAGGTTCTTTTGAATCTCCTGGGTGGTGGTGAGGGCTGAAGAAGGGAGAGCATTAGAGGGGTTGACTCTGAGTCTGTTCTCTGTAACTAGACGGTCATAAAATGGAGGTAATTTTAGGGACCCATCGCTGGCTTTCAAAGCTAGGGACTGTTTGCTGTTGAGGAATGTGTGTGTGTGTGTGTGTGTGTGTGTGTGTGTGTGCATGTGTCTGTGTGCATGTGTGCGTGTGTGTGTGTGTGCGTGTGCATGCGTGCGTGAATTCATGTTCTCACAGTAGATCAAACCACGGAGCTCAGGGTAGACAAAGTACAGCCATGCCAACCTCTACAGTGCTTAGACCAGACCTTCATTCTGAGGGGGGGGGGTCTGTCTTCTGACAGAATCACTTCAGAGGTCAATGATGCAAATAGAGGAGGAAGACCCACTTTTTTAATAGCAAGCAGCAAACAGTCCTGGGCATTTGGACCGCCGATGCTCAGCCGGAAATATCTCACAGAAGAGCTCTCCAGCACTTTATGGCTCCCAGATGTTGGCTCTGCTGTGCATGTTGAAGCAGAGAGCCTTGTTTCCTGACACATGGATGTAGGAGCCAGGGCTGTGGGTCCATATCCCATTGGGCTGCACAAGACTGACAAGCACAGGCCTGCCAGTTTGGAGTTAGCCAACTTTTGGCTGTTGGCTCCTATGAGAAAACACAAGGAAGGTATCCAAACCCATATTTTAGAGAGAAGAAAATCATCAGTCACTCGAAATGGAATGTTTACTGGACTCCTTGTTTAAAAGACAATTGCATAATGATTTGTCTGCTGAAGAAGGCTCAGGGTGGGCTTCTCTTCCTCTCTAATGGACCAGTTTGCTCCTGTAAAATTCGAGGAAATGTGTTCTTTTTCAGTGTTCCTTTTGAATTCCAAAAACTCAGTGGAAGAAAAAGGAAACTATTTTTAAGAAAGGGCCTGGAAAGAAAGCTCTGGTGCATTTTGTTCTCAGGGTTAGATTATAGTAGTGATGCTAAGGACTTAGAGGAATATAATTTGAGTTCCTTTCAAAATTTTGTATCTCTGAAATAAACCCTTAGTTTTATTATGGAGTTAGCTTCCTGGGAGGGGCCTTAAACAATTGAGTCCTGCCCCCTCATTTGACGAATGAGGAAAGAGGCCCAGAGAGGTGATTTATTCCCAATTACATAGTAGTAGAGCTGAATTTTGTTGTGAAAGAAAAATCTCTATCCCCCATTTCCCACCCCGGCTTTCTACCCTGCATAGAGTATCATCAAAGATGCCTCCAACTCCAGTTTGTTCCACTGTTAGCCATGACCAATCTGTACAGTTTATAGAGATGGATGGTCAGAGAAAAAGAAAACCATCAGACCTAAGAGACCCCCAAACTCACAAACTCTCAGCTCAATGTGTAGCAGCCCCCAGGCTTAATAGCACATGGCCACAGTGAAAAGAAGCAAACCTGGGAAGTGATTTTCTGGGCATTCCTAACGTCAGCTCTTGGGGGAGGTAGTTCCCTCGTTGTAGACCTGCCACAGCTGTCCTGGAACAGCTGGCTTTAAACAACCGCTCACATCTGGCTTTTCAGTGATCCCTAAAGGGGAATGAGAGAAGTTCAGAGACCCAGAGTCTTGGCCCAAAGAGTCTCCATGGCCCGCATAAGGCAGAAAAGCCAGAACAGGGAGAGACGTGATCAGGCCCCACTCCCCTGCCACATGGTCTGAGTTACTCTCAGCAGAACTGCCCAACTTTTCTACCTTGGGTCTAGTTCCTTTCTTTGATATACACTAACTCTGGAACAGGGACAAGGCAAAACCTTATAGTGCTCTGGAAAACCACTCACTGAGCCTTGAGGTTGGAGAGGGGATGTCTGTAAAAACAACTTTTGAGTTTTACATTCTCTTTCTTTTTCTGTCCCTCCCCTCTTCCCTAAGATGGCAGGTAGTTGGATATATTATCTGTGTAAAATCATGCAAAACATATTTCCATATTAGTTATATTGTGAAAGAAAACACAGACCAAAAAAAAAAAAGTAAAGTGAATAAAAGATGCTTTGATCTGAATTTAGAATCCGTTAGTTCTTTCTGTAGACGTAGATGGCATTTTTCATCCAGAGTCTTCTGAAATTGCCTTAGGTGATTCTGTTGTTGAGAATAGCTGAGTCATCCACAGTTGATCATCCTATGATATTGTTTTTACTCTGTACAAGGTTCTACTGGTTCTGTTTTCTTCATTTTGCATCAGTTCATGTAAGTCTTCCCAGGTTTTTCTGAAACCATCCTGTCTTCTGAAACCATTTCTTGTAGAAGAGCAGTGCCCACCACAATCACATACCACAACTTGTGCAGCCATTCCTCGGTCGATGGACACCCCCTCAGTTTCCGATTTTTATTTTATTTTTTATTTTATTATTTTTAACTTTGTTTTCTTGTTTACATCATTCATTTTCATGAGATTTTTGAATTACACATTTTCTCCCTGTCTTTTCCCTACCCCAACTCCAAAACAGC
>CM053598.1:16288314-16320568 GCA_028646575.1 Pseudocheirus occidentalis
TTAAAAGACAACTCTACAAGTCTCAGAGCTGTGTTTTGAAGAAACTTGGAGATAGGGAGGGAGAACATTCCAAGTGTAAAGGTAGGGAGATGTGATGTTATATGGGGTCAGGAATGCTCAGTAAATACTTTCTTGGCTAGAATATAGAGCCTTGGGGAAGAGGCGTGATGTGTGCCCAGTCTGGATAACTGCGTTGGAGTCAAATTGTGTGCAAGGGAACACTTGATGGTCTATGGTTTCTGGAGCCTCCAGCATCCTCCTGGATGAGGTCTGTTTTGACACTGTCCCTCTTTCCTGTGCCCACTGGGCGCAGACACAGCCATACCTTGTCAGCCTGCCAAGGGGTAGCTGGTCCACACTTTGAACATCCACCTTAAAAGGCTTCCTCAGAAACAGGATGGACCATTTGGGCACTGTCTCCTGTAAGCATATTTGACAACACAGAGCTTTGCAGATTCATGTCCTCGAGTGATTGGCAGTATTTATCCATGGGTGGTGTGTGCTTTGGGCAAAGAAAACAGCTTAACAGGGATGTGCCTGGCCTGTTTTGGAGGCTGGAGGCAAAGCTGTTTTGCAAGTGTAGACAGCACAAAAAATAAGAAGCTGACATTTATGAGCACTCAGAGTTGCCAACCCAAACTTTTATCAGAGATGACAAAAATATCGCTCTTGGAATGGGAGCCAGTGTTTCTCCACTTTTCGCCTGGGAGTTTGGGCTCCCTTCTTCCCTCGACCCCAGGTGGGTGAAGAAATGATGTAAACATCAGAGCTCCATAGAGATAGGACTGGAAGGCCCTTAGTGCCACTCAGGCCTCATCTGACAGGGGAAGAAACTGAGTCCCAGAGACAGCCAGGAGCTAGCCAGGGTTCTCCCCAGCTACTCCGGCCCCAGCACAAGCATTTATCCACTAACTAAATGAATGTCAGTCACTTTTCCCAGGGTGGAAACAACCAGTCATGGATGCCTTTTGTAGTTGGGAACTAGGTGAAAATGCCTCCCAGGCTGGTTTGTCTGCCTTTTGTCCCTTTTCTGCTTCTGACTTGAATGATTGGGGAAGATGAGGCAGAAGACGAGAGTTTGCCGACTTTCCCAGGCCCAGAAATTGTGGGGATTATTTCCTTTTGTACAGGTGGGAATGGCCCATGGGCCAGATTCTGGGGCAGTGCCCCCCAGCTCCAGGCAGCCAGCTAAGGCAAAGTGACAGAAGCCTTCCAGTCCCTTCTCCCAGAGGTCTCTCCCAGCCCCATCAGCCACCGGGGCTGCCCTCTCTAAAATCATCTTCCTTCTCTCTGTCTACAGCTTGTAGGGTCTCTCCCATGAGCCTGGGCAGGACCTGAATTATCTTTGCACCCCCAGCTCCCAGCCCATAAAACACTTAGTAAATGCTTTTTGGCTGAATCCAGCTCTCTTTTTATGATCCAGTTTTTGCTTGAAGACCTCCAGTGACAAGAAGCTCACTCCCTTTTAATACAAAGTACTTGCCTTTTGGATAGGCTGAACCATTAGGAAATATTCTTTTTCATTGTTTTGTTTTGTTTTGTTTTGTTTTTTTGACCCAAAGCTTACATTTGCCTCTTTGTTCCTGCTTCTGCCCTGTGTGGCCAGGCAAATTGAGGCTGATCCTTCTTCCTTATGAAAGCCTTACTTAAAGGAAGCTCTTGTGGTCCCTGGAGTCTTCTCCAGGCTGAAGAACCCTACTGTGCTATTGGTATTTGGTCCCATTCATACTTCTTTGTGCCCAGGTGCACTCAGGAGCACTTTCATTTCCCATGGGTGGTCACTCAGCAGGCAGAGCCCTCCCTGTCCCTTTCACAAGACCCATGGTCCTGGCTGTGGGGTCCTACTGTCTTGTGATGGCTCCTTGGTCTCAGAGTGCTCACCAGAGTCTAGCTACAATGGGGAGGCTATTTAATGGCAGAACAGAGCGATTGTTCTCCTGGCCAGGCATCTGTGCTCTTATTCATAAGCTCGGCTGCCATGCTCCTATCACCAGGCTCTGGCAGCTTGCCCTCTGCCTGAGGAATCTTCCAGGAAAGGTCTGTACATGTTAGGGTTTTGGGCCCACAACCATAGCCAGTGGGGCTCCTGTTGGGGTTCCCCAGCCTTGGTCTCAGCCTATCTCAAAGCGATGAGCCCTGAAGCCAGAGAGGGGTACCTACAGCAGGACTGTCACCCATCAGGGCTAACAAACAACACAGCATAAACTCTGATGGGTGCTGGTGGTCCCCAAGGCAGCCCCTTCTGCCCTTGCTCTCCCTCCCCCCCCACCCCCGCTACATCCAGTTCCTCCTGTCCTGGTTGCTGCCAGGCCCATCTGCTGGCAGAAAATTGGGCCTGACATTTGGTTCTGGAGCACTGTAAGACAGGGCCTCCATGCCCTTGACTGCTGGACTTCTGAAAATGGTGTCAGTGAACCAAATGACCTTTGGTACCCTCCATCCTTGGGGCGAGAAAGGCAAACCCCCAGGGAACAAGAACAGCGTCCTCTTTATCACTGGTCAGGAATACTCAGATTTAAATACATATACACATGCAAACATACAAATATGCGTGTACATATGTGTGTAAGCACACACAGCAGATCTATATAGCCAGCCTTAGTCTATACAGACACACATGTGTATATATATGTTGTATATATGTGTGTATATGAATCCAGCCTTAGCACATACACACATACACACACTCACACATGTGTATACACACAGGCCCTTTCCACACACTGCTGGGCTTCAGTGTCAGTAAATATTTACTAAGCGCCTGCTCTGTACCAGCCAGGAAAGGGAAACATCCCATTTCGTCTCTGGATATTTTCTTCCTCTGCCACTATGAGCCTGAGGCTTTGGAAGCCTCAAAGGCTGACTGGTACCTGTTGTGATTACTATTAGGGAATAACTAACGGCAGACAGAGCACTGGACTTAAGAGTGAGGAGATGCAGGTTCAAGTGTCTCCTCAGACGCTTTCAGGCTGTGAGACACCACACAGGTCACTGGGCCTTTCTGAGACTCAGTTTCAGCGTCTATAAAATGGGTATAATAATAAAATGGGACTTGTGGGAAATTCTTTATTGGGTCATCTATGGAGGAAGCTCTTTGCAACCTGAAAAGTTTCATGGAAAAGTGAATGATTGTTTGTAGAGCTGTTCACCGTCAGAAGGGACACCCTAGAGAGGTGGTCAGTCATCTAGTAAATAGTGAACCTTTGCTCGGCATAGTCTGTGTGCCTGGCATTGTACTAAACCCTGAAGACAACAAAAACGTCACAAACAAGTGGTCCCTGCTCTCAAAGAGCTGGCATTCTAGTGGGTCAGACAGGGTGCAAGCCTCTCTGGGTCTGTGAGGTAGAGACAGCATCAGTGGAGAGCATCTGCCCTCCTTGGCTATCTCTGAGTAGAGGCCCGATGGCCACTCATCAGCTATGCTCATAGAGATTTCCTCCACTTATGACTCGGAATATCTCCTAACTTGGTCTCTTCCAGCTCTTAAATTCCCTTATTCAAAGAACCTATTAATGATCAAGTTCATAGTAACATTGCTATTATTAGAAATATTAATGTAATTACTTTCTTGTTGGTACTGTTAATTATCAATAATAATAGTAATACTTTGATATGTGACTGACCATGCCTTTTCAGACCTGCCTGCTCTGTACCGCTCTTGTCCACGTTTGCCCATAAATCCCGGGCACCACCTTCCACATCTTGTGATGTCGTTGGGTTTCCATGGTGTGGGTGGTTCTTTTTCCTCGTCAGGCACTGGCGCTGCCTCCTTTTCCACTTGCACATTTCTTGGGGCCTCCCTTTTACCCCTTTAGTACAGTTCTGCAGACCCCACCCTTCCATCATGCTTCTCTCCATCAGCAGCAGCATCATTATCATTCTTTCTGGCCACATACAAGGATGGTTTGAAAGAGCTGGGCGGTCGACTGAGATTTTCTCTTTGCAGACAGACGTTGGGCATTCTGTAGAGTTTGCGTTTTCAGGAAAAACCGATAACATGTGAAAGGCAATTATGATTTCAATGAAAAGAAATTTATAATTGTCCCTACGAGTGTCATGGACACGTGCTAAGGCCAGCTCTTCCTCAGCTCCCACCTGAACTCCAGTAACAGCCTCTGTTAAGTCTCCCTGCCTTCATCTCTCTCCACCTCAGGTCATCCTAGGTCCATCGTGGCCAGATGAATCAGCGTCTGAAAATTTCATCAACTCACTCTTCTGATCTCCAAACTCCAGTGGCTGTCCATGACCTGTGGGATGAGGTCTGCCCTCCTTTTCCTGGAATTCAAAACCCTCTGTAGGCTGGTCTCTTGTAGGCTGTGTGCCCAGTGTGAACACTCTGCTGACAAGTCCCTTAACCTCCTCCTGCCTCATTCTTCTCATCTGTAAAGCTCTCAGGGTCGTTGTGAGGAATAGAAGAGGTCTTTGTAAAGTGTGTTATGTATAGGTCTTTGTAAGGTTTGTTATATAGAGATCTTTAAGCACCAGATAAATGCAAGCGCCGAGGACATCTGGATCTATATACCCAGCCTCCATCTCTCTCTGGTCCTGCCTCATCAGCCGACTCTTGGACCTTTTAGACTGGGTGTCCTGTAGGTGTCTCTTACTGAAACACGTCTGAAACCATACTCAGTAATTATCATCTTTCTCCCCAAACCCATTCTTTTGAGTTCCTTATTAATGTGGAGGTACTGCTGACCTTCTGTGTTCCTCAGTAGTAGCCTCAGGTGTCTCACTTCCCAATTATGCCACATTTCTAGTCAGTAGCTAAATCCTGTAGTTTCTACCTTCAGACCTTTTTTCTCACCTCAGTCCCTTCCCCTCCACTCACCCAGCCTCCATCAGCTCTTCTCTGGTCTGTTTGTCAGCCTCCTTTTCACCTCCCTCCCTCTACCCCAGAGGCTGATCTCTAGCTGACCCCCAAAACGATTTTCTTATGGCCAGTCTGACCATGTCAGCCCTGCTCAAGCCATTCTGCTAGTTCTTGGTTACCTCTAGGAAAAGAGAGAAAATCCTTCTTGGTATTTAATTCTCTTTAAAACTTGGCCCCTTCTTGTTTTCAGCCATACTGGCCTCTTTGCTTTTATGTACACAGGACCCTCTATCTCTCATCTCCACACCTTTGCCCTGGCTGTCCCCCATCCCTGGAATGCACTTCTGCCACTTGGAATACCTCTTTTCCTTTGAGACTCAACATAAGGAAGTGCTTCCTGAATCCCTTGATGGTTCAAGCAGTTTCTCTCTTGTTCTGATATATATTATGTGATTAATGATAAAATTATATATAATTATATAGCATATTATAATTATATGATATATTACATATAACTGTACAAAATTATATATTATATGATAATTAATATGGCACAATGATCCATAGTTAGATATGGTTCATTATATAGCATAACTATATATACACATACATAATTATAGATCATAATTACACACATCATATATAATTAATTATGTGTCAGTTATACATGATACAATTATATGATGTGATTATACATGACATACAAATATGTAATGTTACAGTGCATTATAGAGAATTATATATGATGTATAATATATAACCATACACAGGATATAATTATAAATTATGTATAATTATGTGTTTTATAGTTATGCACCGTGTATAATCACATTATACAATCATGTGTAATTATATGATATTATATCATATATGATATATAATCATATCACATAATTATGTAATACCCTTTTCACCTCTGAATTAGTATCCCCAGAATTCGCCCAATGCCTGGCTTAATACATATTTGCTAATAGATTTTTTTTTTAATGTCCCCAGCACCTTGAATAGGGCTTTGTATGTACTTAAATGCCATAGGTCAGCTTTTCTCTATTCAGGAAGACCCCTCTGCACTCTCAGAATTTTTCGAGACCCCTCTTGCCCCCAGCTTTTGTTCATATGTGTTATGTTGTGGTTCAGTCATATTTTTAGTCACACCTGACTTTGTGACCCCATTTGGGGTTTTCTTGGCAGAGATACTGGCGCAGTTTGCCATTTCCTTCTCCAGCTCATTTTACATATGAAGAAACTGAGGCAGACAGGGTGAAGTGACTTGCCCAGGGTCACACAGCCAGTAAGTGTCTGAAGCCAGATTTGAACTCAGGAGGATGAGCCTTCTATTCCAAGCCCAGTGCTCCATCCAGTCCACCACATAGCTGCCTGTTATTTACTGCATTAGAAATTAAAATGTCTGAGTATTGTAAAGATAGTTTTGCCTTTTGTATGTCCTGAAGGATTCTGGGGACTCTTGCCTGTACCCAGACCACACTTAGGATGTCTCATTACAGACTTACTAGCTGTGTGACTCTGGGCAGGTCACTTAACCTCTTTTTGCCTCAGCTTCCTCAGCTGTGAAATGACCGTAGTAACGGCACCTGCCAGCCAGGGTGGTTGTGGGGATCAGAGGAGATCGGGGTTATTCAAAGCAGGTGGCCCAGTGCTGTGGGGATGCTCCTTTCTTTGCCTTCCCCTCCCCTCTCTCTTTGTCTCCTACTCTGTTTCTCTGTCTCTCTCTCCCGTTTATGTTTCCTCTTGTGCACAGTCCGTTATAGTAAGATGGGGTAGCCTTTCCACACTTTCTGCTGACCTGGAATTTAAAGTGAGGAGCCCTGTCTAGAACTGGACGTCTTCAGAATCTGTTCAACATTTTTTTTTTTTTGAAAACAGCAGCGATGCTTTAATTCACTCCAGACATTTTTAGTAACTTTTCTCCAAACCATCAGTGCTTTCATGTATCCCTGTACAGTTATATACTTTATATGGAACAAAGTTGTGGTTTTCCCATTGGTCCAGTTTGACTTTTGATTTGTTTCTAAGATGCCCTGATAACAAGTCAGATATCAGCGTTAAAGAAAAAGTCAGGCTTTCTGCTTCGGGGCATGGGTCGGAGTCATTGAAAGTGCTGCATAATTTTCTAGTCCCTCATTTGGAATCCTTCCTCTCTCCTCATTTCTTCCCATTAAATTCTGGGTCTGATTCATTGTATTATTTCTATCAGACACTTTATAATCACACAATTTGAGGTCCTGGGAGGGGCCTCAATGGCTATCTAGTCCTTTGCAGAAGGATTCTCCCTGTGACACACCCAGCGCGCACATATTTTGATTTAATTAAATTGTTAATTTAGGTGCTACCTCATTAGGTTCCTAGATTTGGAGGTGGATGAGACCTTAGTCCAACCCTTTAATTTACAGATGAAGAGACTGAGGCCCAAAGAAGTCACCCAAGCAGTAAGTCAGAGACAAGATTTTATCCTGGGCCCTCTGGCTTTTTTTCTCTGAAAGAAAGCCTTGGAAATGACAAAGACCAGCCATTTCAGCATAGCCCTCTCTCAGTGCCCTTCCTGGCCTCTCCCACCCCCTACCATCTTTAGCAATTCTCTGTCCAAGCTGTGCAGGGTGGGATGGGGAGATGGAGTGTGGTTCTGGAATATCACAGACTCCATCAAATTCTCTGGTGTGTTCGTGGCTTTTTTTCTTTCTTTCAAAGTCTTTGTTAAAAGTCATGGCTCATTGGGTGGGTAGGGATATATTCAGAAATGAAGGGGATAGAAGAGCAAAAGCTATCCAAAAGCTATTTTATTTTTAAAATAAATTTCTGGCTCTCTAGAAGGGAGCCGCGTGTGACTCCCCTGTTCTGGTTCGGACACCAATTGTCCCACCATTAGTCATTGCCTCATGGTGACCAGTAGTTCAGATGGCTAAGCCCTGAGCCGACAGAAGTCTTTGTTCAAGGAAAACCTTGACATTCTCTTGTCAGGGACGGTTAGTCCAGGAAGTAAACAAGATCTTTACCCACTCACAGACAAGAAAAGCCAGGGCCCATCAGCTATCAGTGGGAGCTGCCCTTGAGCTAAATGCCTGACCCTGCTATACAGCTATATTTATTAGAATGACCTTTGGCTCTGGAGGCTGGGCCCTGGGCTCAGCCCCCATCTCAGCTTGGGTACTTTCTACCGTGTGGCCTTGGGCACACCACTTAAACCTTCCTCATCTGTAAACTGAGGGCTTTGGAGGGGTGGTCTCTGAGGTGCCTCCATTTCTGGGCTCCCATGATCTGATGAGCAGCTGTCAGTCTGAATCCCCTGATTCACAGAAGAAGAACCTGAAGTTTAAGAGGGAAAAGGATATGATGAGTTAAGGGCTCAGGTACTGAGACTCCAGGGCTGATAGGTGGTGCCAGAGTATAAAGAGCAGCCATGCCTGGAATCAGGAAGACCTGAGTTCAAGTCCAGCCTCAGACACTAGCTGTGTGACCCTGGGCAAATCACTTAACCCTGTTTGCCTCAGTTTCCTTATCTGTAAAATGAACTGGAGAAGGAAATGACAAACCATTCCAGTATCTCTGCCAAGAAAACCCTAAATGGGATCATGAAGAGTCAGCCACCAGTAAAATGATTGAACAACAACAGTGAGATTCCAAGTCCGGTGCTCTTTTATAAGGCATTTATTCAAATTGTTTTAATTTGATTCTGCACAGAGGATTATGGGTATTGTACCCCAGAGGTGGCCAGTGTACCCGCAACACTCCAAAGGTGTGACCTGAACAAGATTAAAATGTAATTGGGAAATATGTAACCAAAGAAATTTTAAAAAACGTAGAACATAGATAATGTTATCCTGTGGTTTTCTGAGTCAACACATAGAGGCGGGGATTTGATTTGGTGGCCCCTGTTCCCGTTCAGGGAACAGTGTCCCAGTGTCTGCATCTAGCTGCCCTTTCTGGTCATTGGGGAGGTGCGGTGACCTTTGAAGGAGGTGCCATTTGTCATTGGTACAACCCGAGATCTGAGATACTAAAGCGTTATTTCAAAGTGCCAGAAATTATCATTGGGTAATTACCACTTGGAGGAGAAGATGTTGTCTGAGCAAGGAAGAGTGATCAGACATCCCCAGAGAATGCTTCCTCTCATGCCCCAGTGGGCACAATCTCCCTTCCTTCATGCTCCTCCTCTCTGGGGTAGGATGTAAGTAAGCTCCTGGAGGGCAGGGTCTGTCTTTCTTTGTTCATGTGTTGGTGTCCTCAGTGCTCCAAGGTGGGAACTTTGTAAGCTCTTAAAAGCTTGCTGTCTGTCCTTAGTGTGGGTCTGTCCCTCTCTCTCTATGTTTTGATGAAAATTTTTCTAAGCGTAAGATCAATCAGTCAATGAACATTTATTAAGCACCTTCCAAATGCTAGGTATTGTGCCAAGCCCTGGGCATACAAAAAGACACAAAAACCAATCCCTTCTCTCATGGACCTCTCAGTCTAAGGGAGGAGGCAAACAAAATTATACAAAACCAGCTCTGTACATAGAGAGAAGATAGAATAGAATAAACAAAACATAATTATCTGAGGGAAGGCACAGGGGTTGATGGGGTTGGGGAAGGCTTTCTGTCGAAGAGGGGATTGTAGTTGAGACTTAAAAAAACCAGGGAGCTCAGTGAACGGGAGCACAGGAGAGAGTGGTCCAGGCACGGAGGGCAGCTTAGATTTTGTGGAACACCTGGGAGGCCAGTGGATTGAAGGGTATGTGGTAGGAAGTACTGGTATAAGAAGTCTGGAAAGGGGCTAGGGTGGGAAGAGCTTTGAACACCAAACAGCATTTTATGTTTGTTTCTGGAGGCAATAGGGACCCAGTGAGCAGGGGAAGAGAAAGGGTCAGCCCCACACCTTAGGAACATCACTGTGGTGGCTGAATGGAGGATGGATTAAAGCAGGAGACAGACTAGAAGTAGGCAGACCCCAGGAGCAGCTACTGCATTAGTCCAAAAGTGTGGTGATGAGGGTCTGCACCAGGGCGGGGCTGTGTCAAGAGGAGAGAAGGGGATGCATTTGAGAGATGCAGCAAAGGTGAAATCCATAGACCTTGGCACCATATTGGCAAATCAAGGATGACTTCTAGCTTGGATCCCGGAGATTCTGGGGGGATGGTGTAGGGAAAACAGGAGGTGGGGGAGGGTTTGGGAGAAAGATAATGAGCTCATTTCTGGACCCAAGGAATTTAAGACTCCTCAGCCAGGCCAACTAATTGTCTCCAAAGCCCCTGGAGCTGTTTATCTTGGTGACTCTAATCTAGATAGGGCTGGAGGGTGGAGCGTCCAGTGCTGTGGGACTTTTAAAAAGCTCTCTAGGGAAAGCAGAGTGGGCCGTTTGGAGAGAGCAGCTGGGCGGCAGATGCAGGAGTGTCCCAGGAGCTCGGGCTCGGCTTGGAAAGCAATTTGAGAGTGACCGAAGATCGGCCTTCTGGAGCCCGGCAGTGAGGGAGTTCCTGAACATGGTGAATCTGCTCCATTCTCCTTTTCTCTCCCTAGTTCCATTGCCCAGCTTGGGTGAATCGCTGAGGGTTGTCTTGATGTTTAGAAGATCTGGCTGCTGGGAATCTCCTTTTTTCCAACCCTGAGTGGTTTCTGAACTTGGGTTTTGCTGTAGAAAGTGAGGAGGCAAAAAGGGGCTGTTTGAGTTCAGTTCAAGTGGCTGGGAGATCCCAGTTAGGATTTGATGATGGACAGATTGCCCAGAGCCTCCAAGTACTTTGAGTTTAGATCTCCAGTGTCCAATTTGATGTTCTTTCCCCCCTTAGAGAAGGGAAACCAGTGGAACCTCAACCTTTGCCCTCTACTGGGAATTGCTAACCAAGACCCTGTTCTAAACCCCAAGGGACTAACCACATTCCTCTACCACA
Organism: Pseudocheirus occidentalis; assembly: GCA_028646575.1. Classification (NCBI taxonomy): domain Eukaryota; kingdom Metazoa; phylum Chordata; class Mammalia; order Diprotodontia; family Pseudocheiridae; genus Pseudocheirus; species Pseudocheirus occidentalis. Next base: position 16,299,006 of record CM053598.1, read on the forward strand.
GACTGATCAGTGTTTTTCCTCTATACTGGGGGAGGGGGGGGAGGGGGAGGTGGAGAGGAGAGGCAGCACCTTGGGGGAAGAGAAGGCCACACCCCAAGTCAATCTTAGGGAAGCCCCCAGGCCCTCAGTGTTTGTCACTACTCAGTTCAGTTCAATCTGCTCCTTTGTTGTTGCTCTGTTGTGGCCAACCGTTCATGACCCCTTTTGGGATTTTCTTGGCAGATAGACCGGAGTGGTTTGCTGTTTCTGTCTCCAGCTCATTTACAGATAAGGAAACTGAGGCAAATGGGGTTAAGTGACTTGCCCAGGGTCACACAGCTAGTAAGTGTCTGAGGCCAGATTTGAACCGAGGAGCATGAGTCGTCCTGATTCCAGGCCCAACACTTCATCCACTGGGCCATGGAACACAGTTAAGTTTAATGATAGCCTCTTCATGGTTCATAATCATGGTCTCCTTTCAGACTACCTTCATTGACTCTCTCTCACCTTCTTCCTCCCTCCCTCTGTTTCTCCTAGGCTTCCCTCCCTGCCTCCCCTTCTGTCTCTTGGTCTGTCTGTCTGACTGTCTCTTCCTGTCCCTTTCTCTCTCAATTTACACTTTGTTTCCCCTTTTAGAAAGTTAGCCCCTTAAGGGCAGTGACTGCTCTTTAAAATTTGTTTTTGTCTTTCTTTCTGTCCCTGGTACTTTGTACTGTCACTTTTGGAAGTGAGGAGAGCTCTCACCAAGGTGTTGGGGAAGGCCCTGGAGCTGAGCTTTGAAGGGACTTGTAGATTCTAAGAGGCATTCATTCAAAGGAGCTGGCTAGGAACTTTCTGGACTGAGGGCCCCACCCCTCTCAAATCCTAGCTCCCCAGTCTTACTCAAGATATTCTCTGAAAGAGATTTCTTTTCAAATACCTTTAGATTTTACAGTGGTTCTCAACCTGTGGGTTGCGACCTCTTTGGGGGTCAATCAGCCCTTTCACAGGGCTGATTAAGACCATTGGAAAACACTTATTTCTGATGGTCTTAGGAACCAAGACATGGCTCCTCCATCTATCTCCAGGCAGGTCTGCCCAAATGCAGATATGCACACATAGGAGTTTTAAAGTGTAGGGTTAGAGCATTAGGAAGGTTGAGAACCACTGCTTTAGAGTCACTGTTGGAATAATGAAGTTTTCTTTGTTAAAGAAGAAACAGGGGTTTGCCTGACATCACAATGAGAAGGGTGTAACTGAATGGAAAATAGGTGGACACTTTGCATGTCTGTGGCACTCTTTGATGGGGAGGAGTTCCCTTTTCTGGGTGTTTGTTACTTTACAATTAAAATCTTTGAAGAAACTTTAGTGAGGTCATCCACTCCAGTATTCCTCACAACATCTCCACCCTCTTCCCCAGCACTTTCACTTAAAAAAAAATTGACTTGCTTAAATGTAAAGTCCAATCCTTGGGTTCAAAAAATCAACTTCAGAAATATGAGGGGGGTATGGAGAGAGTTTTATAGAAAAAGCTTCATTGAGAGGTAACCAGGTGTAATGTGGCTCCTAGGGAAGCTGATCTCTTCATAGACCTTGCCCAGAGGCCTGGAACGAGGAGGGTGATAACCTGGTTGTGAGCAACCTTGGTCAGGCCATAGGGAGAGTGTCAGGTTCAGATTATGGGGCTCTCTGTTGGAAGAGAAGTAGATAAACAGAGGGTATCCAGGAAACAGAGGGTATCCCCATGGGCAGGTGACAGTACCATTACAAGGTTGGCTAAAGGGACCAGTTGGTGACAGTTTGTCTAAAGATGGGGAGACTTCAGGGGGTCTCTATGACTTTTTCAAGTATCCTGAGGAAAGGGGATTTTAGGAAGGGGTCTGCTTTGGCTGGAGAGGGCAGACTGAAGGACAGTAGAGAATTACAAAGATTAAATATTTTATTTGTTCCTGACAATAACCATGGGAGGCAGGTCCTATTATCCCCATTTTGCAGATATGGAAACAGAAGTTCAGTGACTTGCCCAAGGTCCTACAGCTAGTAAGTGTCTGAGGCTGAATCTGAACCCAGGATTCCAGACTCTAGCCCCAGTGCCCTACCCACTGCCTCTGAATTTCAGTATTCTTCCTAACATGTAGCCTGTTCTTTAGCATACTTTTAATTGGCAGTGTGCTGTATTCTGCTTAGATTCACTCTGTGTCTAGCCATTGTTCCTTGGGTGATGAGGTATATTAATTTTTATGCAGAAGAATTGACCGAGGGACAATAGAGGTCAAAGCAATTTGAAAAGCATAGTTGTTAATCAGTCGGTAAACATTTATCAGGTGCCTACTATGGGCCAGGCACTGTACGGAGTGCTGTTATAAATGATTGTTTTACTAAAACAGCCGCTCAAAGATCTTTCCAGTTTATCAATTGGCCTCATTGTAGTTACTGTGTGTATGTGAGAGTGATAAAGCCTGAATATGGTTTCAGAGGTTTTTATCATTCACAGTTTACATCCATTCAACCTTCATTTCCTCCAATTCAGTCCAGATAAGGATGGTTGTAGTAAAGGAGGGCTTTTTCCTAGCCAGGCTGAAGGCATCCCTTCATTGATTCTCTATTGCCTTCCAGTTCAAGTCCAATGTCCTTATCTCCACATTCCAGGACCCACACCACTCTACCCAACTCCCCATCTTTCCAGTCCTAACCACCAGAATCATGACAACTCAGAGCCAGGAGACCACTGGGTCAATGGGTCAGCTTCTAGGAAGGGCATGGACCAACAGGGGAGGGGAAGGCTGGATGAAGCCCATGGCCTACAAAGGCTGGTTGGAAGGACTGAGGATATGGTTGGTGACTTCAATACTGGAAGGGTTTTCATAGGGAAGACAATAGCCTGGTTCTGTTTGTTTATTTCAGAGTGGAGAATTAGGAACAACATAAGGCAAAAGTTATGGAAAGACCAATTTCTGGCACGAGCGAAAGCTTCCTGATGATTCTGGAATGAGCTGCCAAAGGAAGTAGTGGGTTCCTTCCCCCCCTCCCCCCACCTGTTGTAGATGTGGTAAAGGCCATTCCTCTCCAGGTGTGAGATGGCTTAGATGCGGGGTTCTTCACTCGAGTCTATAAACTTGCTTTTAATGTATTTTTATAACTGTAAATGGTTTCCTTCATAATCTTATGTGTTTTGTTTTGTGCATTTAAAGACATTTTGCGAAGAGGTCCATAGGCTTCCCTAAAGGGCTCCACAATGCACAAAAATGAAGACCCCTACCTTAGAGAAACATCACACCAACCAGTAAGTGCCAGAGCTGGGCCTTGAGCCCAGGCCTCCCTGACCTTGAAGCCGGTCTGCTCACTCACCACCAAGGGCCGCCTCTTCATCACATACTTGTACAGTTTAAATAAAAGAATATGCTAAATAAAACTGGATTCTTTCTGAATGGCTCAGGCTAATAAGTATCCCTGGCACAGCTCCAGGATCTGGGTCTCTTTACCCATCCACTCAAAGGACCCCGATAATTCTCCTTTCCTAATGAGCGTTTCTTCTCTCTGTTCCCCCCCCTCCCCGCCCCCTTCTAAATTGCTGAACCCTAAGGGAAGGCAGATTTGAAAGCAGACAGTTGGAAGCCTGAGAATGAAGTTTATTTTTTTCTACTCCAGTTTCCAGTAACCTTCATCACCCAAACATACTAATCCATCAGTCTCTGACCTGAGGGTGGCATCCTTTTTATGCTTATAAAAAGCAGAATTTTGTGGGTTGGAAGAACTCAGGATATGATGGGTAGCTTCTAATGCTGGAAGGGTTTTCCTTGGAGAGTCCAGGTTTTTTTTGTTGAAGGAGAGAGAGTTTAGGGCCACTTTCTAAGAGATTTGAGTGTCTCAGCATTATGGGAGAAGTAGGGTTGTCCTGGCTGTGTGTATATGTAGATGTGAGCTTAGAGATGGTCTCATGTACGTATATGTGTGAAATGTGTAATCCCAAGGATATACCTGTTGCATGATAGCCATGACAATGACTGTAACAGGCTCTAGAACTTTTGCAGTGTTTCAAGGTATGCAAAGCCCTATCCACACCTTCCCTCCCCCACCTCATTTATCTGTTTATTGACTGCCTAATGATTATCCATCTATTTATTGATTTATTCATTCATTTATTTACATTTGTATATATTTATTCTGTCTCTCACACTTGCCTTTTCCTGAACTTGAACAAAAATAAACTCCCCACAAATGCATAGCCTGACAGAACAGTTCTTAATTGCCCGTGTCCAGAAACTCCCCACAAATGCATAGCCCGACAGAACAGTTCTTAATTGCCCGTGTCCAGAAATATGTCTTGCTTTGCATCTCGAGTCTTCCCTCTCCAACGGTAAGTAGGTATCATGCTTCATTTTTAGGCCCGTGGACTTGGCGTTTATCATCACATCGGTTAGAGTTCTCAAGCCTTTCAGAGCTGTCTTCCTTTATAACATTGCTGAGACAAGTCGGCTCGTTGGTTCTGACAACATAGCTGTGAAGTTACTTTGACATAAGATAACTCAGACTGAGAAGGTCCAGGGTCACACAGCTAGCAAATCATTGTCCTTACCAGGCCTCAGTTTCTTTATCTTTACAATGAGGAGGTTGGACCACAAGGTCTCCCAAGGTGGTCCTCCCCACTCTCCATGTCCCTGCTAAAATGTGGTACTTAGAACTGAGAATAACATAGCAGAGGTGGGTGTCTGGGGTACCAAAGAGTGGGCCCAGTCATCTAAGCTGGAAAAAAGGACAGTATTGACTGGGTCAACGCAGCAAGAATAGAGAAGAATTGAGTTTATTCAAGGGAGTATCCAAAGAACTGGTGGGATGTCTAAATAAAGGCTGTTTCTAGCTGGAAAGACCAGTGTCCCTATTTGCAGTGAGATGGTAGGAAGGCAGAGGGATCTGTGTAAAAAGACTTTGAAGGCAACTGGGAGCCAGGACATTAAGTAGCTTATTGGAGACACTAGAAAGTAAATGGGAATGAGTCCATCTCTCTTCCTCTGATGAACTGGGGCAGATAGGGGAGAACATAAGAACATGGGACATAGAGATTACCAGGTCTCAGCTTCAGAGTAGCCTTTGTGGTCATCTTGTCCAAGCCCTCGTTCTACAGAAAAGGAGATGGAGGCCCAGGGATTTTAAGTGCCTTGTCTTAAGTCATGTGGATGGTCAAGCAGCATAGCCAGGAATCTGGGTCCAATATCCTTCCAAACAAAAAAGCCTTCATAGCCAGGCCCAGTAGCAGAGAGGGTACTTAGAGGAAACCTAGTCCAGCTTCCTTATTTCACGGTTGGGGAAACCGAGACCCAGTGGGGGAGAAATCAGCTGACCAAAATGATAAAGGGAGCACTTTGTAGAATTGAGATTTCAACTTAAGTCTCTACTCTCTGAATCTAGTTCTCTTGCCAAACAGCAGTGAGTGGGTAGGGCTGCCTGAGGAAGGATGCTGTTTGAGAACTACAAAGTTACCATTTTATGTACTCAAGGTAGACAGAGAAGCAGAGAGGTCTAGTGGATAGGAGTTGGTTTGGGAATTGGAACCAGGGTTTGAGTCTTGCCTGATAGATAAGACTCGCCTTTCACAGGAGAAACTTCTGTTCTTGCTGGAGGGTAGGCAACATGGTGAGTGGGTGATCAGGAACTCCAGAGGAGTATGAAGAGATTAGCTCCTGCCCCCCAAGAAGGTGCTGTAGCATGGGGGGGGGCAGAAGGGGAGATCTGATGCCTCAGCATTGCTGGAGCCAGGCAACCCAGCAGCCCTGAGTGTCCATTTACACCTGGAAAATGTTCTGGAGTCAAGTCTAGATCATTATGCCCTGGGATATGTTTACATGGTCCTAAAGAGAGCTTAGGATTTTTCTGTTTGGTTAAATAGTGAGGGGAGTAATTCAGGAAATGGCTTTTCCAGGGATGTTACTGGATGTCTGGCTGTTTGCTGTAATTCTGTGTATGAGAGCCTTGAGTGTGTGTGTGTGTGTGTGTGTGTGTGTGTGTGTGTGTGTGTGTGTGTGTGTGTGTGTGTGTGTGTGTGTGTGTGTGTGTGTGTGTGTGTGTGTGTGTGTGTGTGTGAGAGAGAGGGGTGGGGGTTTGGTTTGCCATTTCCTTTTCCAGTGGCAGACAGAGATTAAGTGACTTGCCCAAGGTCACACAGCCAGGAAGTTTCGGAGGCTGGGTTTGACTCTAAGTCTAGCACGCTATCTATACTGCCACCTAGCTGCCTCTCTTTGTGGCTCAGTATTCTCATTTGTAAAAATGAATGTTATTATACTTTCAGTGCTTCCCCTAAGGGATTGTGGTGAGGTTTAAAAGGAGATAATATATGGAAAAGTGCTATACAAACCTTAGAGTGCTCTATAAATATCAGTTATCATCAGTAGTAGTAGTGGTAGAGTGTGTGTGTGTGTGTGTGTGTGTGTGTGTGTGTGTGTGTGTGTGTGTGTGTGTGTGTGTATGTGATGGGCGTGCATTTGCCCCATCTGCTGTTTTTTGTGGACTGACACAGGTTTTCTTGAGATTAAATAAAGAGAAATTTGGAGGCTGGGGACAATGGCTGTTCAAAGTTCCCATGCCAGCATTTTTCACACTGTGGCAATTAAGGGGAACAAAAATCTTTTAAAAGTTTTTCTAGTCAAGAGAACTCTTCCCTCATTCAAATGTGACTGTAGAAGTGTCTACAAGAGTTGCAGAAAAATAGTAGAAAAAGCACTGGGTTGGGGCACAGGGGACCTGTGTTCAAATGTTGGCATCATCACTTCCTGTGTGACTTTGGCCTTTGTCACCTCTCCAAACCTCATTTTCCTCAGCTCTGGTGTGAGCACGTTGGACTAGATGACCTTGATGGTACTGTCTGACTGTGGATCTAGGATCCTACGTAATCCTCACCTGCCCCTCCGTGTGACCATGTCTGCTCTTTCTGTTGCTTTTCATAGGAGTCAGAGAATGTCTCTCCTAACCCATCCGAATGGCAGGGGAAAGCAGGAGCCCCAGCTAATGAGAGTCCCCAGAGCATCGCCTTCCACTGCCAAGACATGGTTCGGCATCAGCCAAGGTAGGTTCTTTGTGAAGCCCCCACTGGTGATTTCCTTCCTTCTCAGAAACTAAACATATATGATTGCAGGCATTTGAAACTGACAAGTGAGAAACTTGCCAGTGTGAACTGGTGAGTGTGAAACAGACAAGTGTGAAACTGGCAAGTGTGAAACAGATGAGTGTGAAACTGGCAAGTGTGAAACAGATAAGTGTGAAATTGACTGGAATGTCTAGAGAGAGTCTTTTCTGGCCTGGCAGAATCTCTCAGCTCTGTGGTTTGCCTGTTAATGATGGGATTCTTGGGTAATGCTTTTAACCTTGGGTTTCTGGTATCTGCAGAATGAGGGGGTGGGACTAGGTGGCCTCGAAGCTGCCTTCTTGCTCTAAGTCTGTGTTCTTATGACCTTGTATTCCTTTGATCCAACCACAAATGAAAATGGGGCCTTGTTCGCCAGATCTGCTCTTGACTGTCAGTCTGCCTAGTTAAATCGTGCCATGGATGGCAGATCTCTGGCTGAGGTTGTGAGTCATCAGTCTTAATCTGTGTCCAGTGAACAACTTTTTTTCATCATAATAGGGGACATAATGTCTGTCCTCAGGTATTTGAAGGACTGTCATATGGAAGAAGGATTACACTTACTCTGCTTGGGCCCAAGGGATGAGACAGGGACAATGGGTGGAAATGGGGAAAAACAGAGTTCAGTCTAATGTAAGAAAAAAATTCCTAATATTATCAGAGTCATGCCAAAATGCAGCGAGCTGCCTGGGGTGGGTAGTAAGTTCTCCCTCCCTCAGCTTCTAGGAGAGACCAGATAACCACTTGTCAGGGATCGTGTAGAGGAGATTCTGGTCCAGGGACGAACTAGACTTGATGGGCGGTGAGGGCACTTTCAGTTCTGAGAGTCTGTTGCCTTTGACGGGGCCCAGATGCTGTAGAGAGGTGTGGGGAGAGGCCCGGGGCAGGGCCAGGGCCTGAGTTGTATGTCTTGGGGGTGGGGACAGGGCTGGCTTGGGCAGTGTGTCCCGTGGCCATCATATCCTCTGATGGTGCCAAGACATCTGTCTGGGTGCCTTCTCTCTTCTGCAGAGAAACAGAAAAATTCAGTACCTGGGCATGTCCTCTTGCTCTTTCTCTCCCTCTCTCTTCCCTTTTCTCTCACTTTCCTTCCCTTCCTCTCTCCCTTTCTCTCTTTCTCCCTCCTCTCTTTTACCCTCCCCTCTCCCCTTCTCTCCCCTTTTCCCTCTTCCTCACCCTCACTTTCTCTTCTTTCCCTTCCTCCTTCCCTCCCTCCCTCTCTCCCCATTTTTCTCCTTTTTTCCTTCCTCCCTCTCCTTCCACCATCCTCCCTTCCTTTCTCCTTCCCACCTCTCTCTATCTCCCTCTCTCTTTCTCTTTTTCTCTGTGACCATGTCTGAAGCAACCCAGGCTGAATGGCATAATTGGCATAGGGGAATCGCTCACTGCTGGGTGCGCTGCAGAATTGTGCTCTTTAAGATATCCTAAAGCATCATGATGAACTTCATCTGTTCCATTTTGTTTCTGTAAATGATAGGCTATACTCTTCTAAATAGAAGCCAGAGTCTGCCCTGATTGTCCCTTCTTATGGCAAGGACCAGTGGAGAAGACAGCATTGTCTCTTGGCAGAATTGTGATATTATTAGAGTTTGTCTGGCTGATCTTACTGCTTTATTTAAAAAAAAACAAAAACAAACAAAAAAACCTTTTAAAATAGTTGTTTTCTCTTTACCTGCATTCCCAGTATATCCCTGTTCCCCTTCTCAGAGAGTCATTTGATAGCAAAGAATAAAAAAGAAAAGTTAACGAGGGGGAAAAGTCTGACATTAATTTCTTCAACAAGCATTTATCTAGCACCTTCTCTTTGCTGGGTGAGGGGCTAGGTGGTGCAGTGGACAGAGGGGATAGAGTGCCAGGCCTGGAGTCAGAAGACTTATCTCTTGGATTCAAAAAGGGCTTTAGACACTAGCTGTGTGACCCTGGGCAAGTCACTTAACCCTGGCAGCTTTAGTTCCGCCATCTGTAAAGTGAATTGGAGAAGGAAATGGTGGACTCCTCCAGCGTCTTTGCCAAGAAAATCCCCAGTGGGGTCATAGAGGCTTGAGCATGACTGAAAAACAGCTAAACAACATTTTCCAGGCTCTGCATTAGGCACAGAAGTTACAAAAACATACCTAACACCATGCACACCCCCAGAAATGCAAAGTAAATACAGGTATATAAAGACATTTTTGAAGGAGAGAGCAACCAGTGAGTGTCAGGCGAGGCTTCTTCCCACAGGGGGAGACTCTTGTAGGGGTGGATGGAAGTGAGGGGTTTCCAGAGGGGGATCAGGGGAGGCACCTCCCACTTGGGGGGAGCAGCTCCAGAGGCGGGAGATGGACCCTCAGTCCTCTGTGGTCACCCGGAGCCTGCTGCCTCTGCCACTCATCTGCTTTTAATTCCCGTCACTTCATTTAAATGAACTTTGAACAGTCCTAGCAGCTGACATTCATAAGCAGCACTTTTTACGAAGCACTTCACTGACACGATCTCATTCGGTCCTTAGAGCAGCCCCATGGGCTTGCTGCTAATGGCAGCCATGATTCCCCGGCTGTGGGAACTGAGTCTGAGACAGGTTATGAGACTTTCCTAAGGCCACCAAGTTAGTAAGTGTCTGGAGTGAGATTGGAATTCAGGGATTCCTGACTCCACTTGGCTAAATTGTCTCTCCCACAAGTTCCCACTGCATGTGAGGCCTTGTGCCAGGGCCTGGGAGACTTACAAAAACCAGAACAAAACAAAGCATTGTCCCCATCCTTAGAAAGTTTATAATCTGCTGTGGGGACAATGCAAATGAATATGTTGTAAAGTGGGATGTGGCCGAGGCAAGGGGGAATATCCCTGGGAAATATTCAAGGAGACGCCATCCTCATCTGGGTGAGTGGACGGTCACAGATGGCCGCATCAGAGTGGCCCCCTGGGCTGGGCTGGAAAGATTTCAGCAGGTTTCAGGCATTTGAAGAGGAGCTGGAGAAGGGGTGGTTTCCCTCCAGTATCTTTGCCAAGAAAACCCCACATGGGGTCACAGAGAGTCAGACATGACTGGAAAGATTGAACAGCAATTCTAGGTGGCAGAGAGCAGCAGGAGATGAGAAAACTGATGGTAGCCTTGGTGCCCCAAGAAGGGCAGTGTAAGGGAACACTGGAAGGGGAAACAGTGTCGGCAGAGGAGAGAAAGAGCGCGGAATCTCTGTCCTCCTCCTTTGGGCCTTGGTCCTGTGATGTTGTGTCCAGGCGGCCCAGAGGCCCAGCCTCTGTGGTGACCTCGTCCAGACAGCCAGACTCAGGGTCTTCAAGCCCCGTCCAGTCCAGGGTACTGTGTCTGAGCATTCTCCTGACTGTGGATGGTGATACACTCATTACTATTAATGAGTTAGCCCTCTCTGGGCAGCCAGAGGGATCAGGTGGCTGTTCTCCCCATGTCAGGGCCAGCAGGAGACCAGAAGAGCAGATACTTTCTGTCCGGCCCTTCCCAGCCTCCTGTGTGTGGATCATTCCAGATGGCAAAAGGTCCCCAAATCATAGATGGTGATTCATGCGATTTAGAGTTTATAGCTTCAGCTTAGAGATGGGGGGAGAGAAGGGGAAGGGGAGAAGCATTTATGTGCTAAGTGCTTCAGAAATATGATGTCATTTGATTTTCACATTTTAGAGATGAGGAGGCTGAGGTAAGCAGAGGTTAAGTGACTTGCCCAGGGTCATACAGTCTTCTTGCCTCTGGTGTTCCTGCCCTGAGCTTGCTTAATAAATGTTAATGAATGAATAGTAATTTCATACAAGCTTGTTAGGTCTGATTGTTAGGTCTGAATTGGATGAATGCTTGTGATTTGTTGAATTTAATTTGGCTCCCTAATTAAGCATGGTCTGGATTAAAATTTAAATCACTTTCTCTGCTCCAGTTGCCTCCTGACCCTTGAGAGAGGGAGCTGCTAAGGGGGTAAGCCAGAAACTAGGCGAAGGGAAGGCCCCTTTTTGGGAGAGTCAGGAGTGGAGGAGATTTCCAGTTTCCATTTTAGCTCCTACTTGGGATTACAGACACTGGCCCTTGACAGGCAGTTGTGCTCCTGGTTCCAAAGAGTGAACACTGAGGGAGGGGTCCCCAGCGTCTCCCCACCCTGCAGGAAATTTGCTGTGAGTCCCTTGGGAACCCCTGAATAGCTCGCGCCCATGTGACCGTCCCTCTTCTGACTGACGCCCTGACGGACCCCTCCCACCACTGCTGCTCTGGAGGGCTCCTGTCTCTTCGGGTCATCCAAGCTTCCTGGCTGGAGCTTTGTCAACATAGGCCATCACCCCCTGATGGGGATCCCAAAGCCAGATGTTTCCCTGGGGTCATGGCATGGGATGGGGCTGTCACTGGACAGTAGAACCCGGTGTGTGGGGATGGGAGGAAGGTCGGTGGAGTAGCCCCAAGCCTCCAGGGCCTAGACTCCAGCTGGTCTCCAGCTGCCAGGCCCCTCCCAGTGACATCAAAGAACCTTCTCATGGAATTAAAAACAAACAGAACTGGGGCTGGAACAGGTGTCAGATGTCCATGGGTCTGAGGCTAAGCAGCCCCTGGAAATTCAGTAACCCTGTGTCATGCCTTCCCCTTCTGTCTGTATAGCCACGAGTTCTTGCCTTTCCGTGGGTCATAGATTTGGAGCTGGACGTCTTTAGACTCCAAGATGCTCCAGCTTAGCATTCTACCAAGGCCCAGAGGGGCTTGGCTAATGGTTTACTAGGAGCCAAATATGAATAAGCATTAGAGCTGAGATTTAATCCTGGGCCTGTCCCTTCTCAATTTAATTCAAGCCAATTCATTTCAATTTAAACAAGCAAACAAACACTGAAGGGCCTACTGTGTGCCACGGGTGAGGTGACCTTTGAATCGGCTGAGTCTGATGACCTTTTCTCGGTCTGCCTTCTCTTTGGTCCTCTCACAGCCTTGCTGGATGCTGTTGGTCACTCTCCTCCCTGATACCCCCTTCTCTTTAGGTTGTGGGGCCACCATCCCTCCTGGTTCTTCTCCTCCCTCTCTGACCCCTCCTCCTCCACCTCCTTGGCTGGATCTCATTCCAGATCCCTCTCTAACCAGGGGTCCCTCAGGCTCCTGTCCTCAGCCCTCTTCTCCCTCTAGACTACTTCACCAGCTAATCTCAGCAGCTCCTCTCTGCTCAGAACTCACATCGTGCCTCGGTGTCCCTGCTGGCCTCTGGTCTTGCATGTCTGAGTGCCTGCTACACTTACCAAGCTGGGTGTCCAGTTAAACTGGCTCTAATTTAAGATGTTTTAAACTCAGTAAGACCCGAACTGAACTGATTCTCTTTCCCCCAAACCCTCCCCACCTCCCACCTTCCTTATCACTGTCCAGGACAGCACTGGCCTCCCAGTTCTCCAGGATCCCAGCCCCAGAGTCAGCCTGGATTTCTCACTGTCTCTCACCCCTCCCCATCCCATATCCAATATGGTGCCACGGCCCCATGAGTTCCCTTTTGAAACGTCTCTTGCCCGCAGCTCTTCTCTCCTCTGACAGAGCCTCCACCCTGTGCAGACCCTCATTCCCCTTACTCCTGGCATTAGCCGCTGGGTCATATGGGTCAACCAGCCTCGGGGCTCGCCCACTCCAATCCATCCTTCATTCAGCTGCCAAAGGGATTTTCCTAAAGCACAGGTCTGACTGTCTACTCACTAAACTCCAGTAATTCCCCCTGGCTTCAGGAGCTAATGATAGATGCTCCATTTGGCCTTCAGAGCCCTTCATCACCCAGCCCCCTCCTCTCTTTCCAGGCTTCTGATCCCTTCCTCCCTGCTTCTTCTGTCCAGCTCCCCCTGCCTCCCGGCTGGCCCACAAACAAGACCTTCCATCTCTCGATGGCTGTCCACTCTCCTAGAGCACTCACCTTCCTGGCTTCTTCTGAGTCTCAGCTAAAATCCCCTCTTCTGCAGGGAGCCTCCCCAGCCTCTCCCAATGCCAGTGTCTTCACTCTGGTAGTCATTTCTAATAATCCCGCATCTGTATATGGTTATTTTATGTTGTATCCCCAGTTAGATTGTAAGGACCCTGAGGACAAGGACTGTCTTTTGCCTATTTCTGAATTTTCAGCACAAGGAGGGTGCTTGATAATTGTTTACCTAATAAATAGACACTGGGATTACTGAGTTGGCAGTGAAATAGTTGCTGTCCTCATGCCTTCAAAGAGCTTTTGGTCTAATGAGTGGATTAAAATGTACATGTAAATATATATACATACATGTATATATATATATATGTACACACACACACACACATATATATATATATATATATAAATATACATATAAAAATAGAAGTATCTGCACAAAGTAATTGTGAGGGAGCAGGCACTAGGAAGTAGGGGAATCCCACCAGCGGGTGGTGCTTGTAGCCAGCTGTGAAAGAAATTAGAAATTCTCATGGGCAAAGAGGAAGAGCATTCCATGGTGGGAAGGGGCGACAGCCTGTGCAAAAGTGTGGAGGTGGGAGATTGGAATATCATATATGGGGGCTAGCTGTATGAAGGCAGGAATGGTCTCCTTTCTGAACCTGCTTCCTCATCTCTAAAGGGAGGGAGCTGTAATAAATGACCTCTCAGGGTCTCCAAACTGTGACGCTCTGTCTCCAAAGGCAGGGTTCTTTCCATTAGCCCACACTGCCTCCCACTCGGGGGAATCTTGGCACAGATTTGGCAAGTCAGCTCCTTGGCGAGTCCACAGTTGCTGACTCAGAGTGAGTGTGGAGAATGGTCCTGGTTCCTGGCTGGCAGAGCGAGGCCTCTTGTTGGGGAGAACGGTAAAAGAAAAGGGAGGACGAGCTCTTCCCAGTGACCAGAACTGGCCAGAATGGCAATGGGTGCAGTGGAAGGAGCACGGGGCTTGGAATTTGACCTGAGTTCAAATTTGGCACTAGCCATTTACTAGCTGTGTGACCTTGGGCAAGTCACTTAACTGCTGTCTGCCTGTAAGATAGGGTAACAACAGCACCTGCCTCCCAGGATTGCTGATAACGTTTGTAAAGCCCTTAGGAATTAGCCCCTGGCAAATGGCACATTACAATATAAATGCTTATCCCTCCCCCTTCCCCCTGCTTTTGGGAGGTGACAGTCCCCCCTCATTGGAGGTCTTCCAGCAGAGGCTGATTGACAGCATGTTGGGAGAATTGTAGAGCAGATTCATGGTTAGGTATATGATGGGAGAGGAGGGAGGTGAGAGTAAGCATTTATATAGTGCCTACTGTATACCAGGCACTATGCTATGCACATTCTACAAATGTTAATCTCCTTGGATTTTCACAACAATCTGGCAAGGTTTGCGCTATTTTTATCTCCACTTTACATCTGAGGAAATTGAGTCAAGCAGAGGCTCAGTGACTTGCCCAAGGTCACACAGTAATACGTATCAGATACTGAATTTGAACTCAGGTCTTTCTGACTCTAGGTCAGCTCTGTGTGCTGTGCCTTCAGTTGTACTGTATTCGATAAATGACCTTTCTGGTTCTTTTGAACCCCAGGATGCTGCGGTTCTTGGTGTCCTGGGGAGGGGTCCCTAGGTTCAGAGTCAAGGATGACAGGACTGGACGGTATTCTCGGAGGCCCTGCGCGCAGCCTCCTTGTTGGCCCCTCCTTTCTGCGGCTTGTTATCTTCTCTCTGGTCAGATGCCCCAGAATCCCCCAGCCCCTCTGCTTGTCTCCCCAGCATCTTACGCTTCGGCTTTTTCCTGCCCTTCAGCCTCCCGTCAGAACTGTGTCTGCAGCATCCCCACGGCCCTGTGAGAGACCCGGGTTAATAAGATAAACTGATGATAAGCTGGTCACTCACTGGACAGGGTGGTTCTTTTACATCGCACATTTACATTTTAACGGGGGCCCTTTAATGCCCTAATCGATCAATCAATCAGCCAATGAACAGTCAATTAGATTTGTGCCTGCTAAGTTCTGGGCATTCTGCCAGCTGTTTGGGATGTGAACACAGAGAACGGCTCCCTGACTGCAGGAGCCTTTATGCCAAAGGGGAAGACGACACGTGCCTACATACACCACTAATATAAAGGCGAGCTACACAAAAGCTAATTACGAGAGAGCGTGAGAGAGAAGATGCCCCCAACTGGGAGATGGTGGGGAAGGGGATGCTGGAGCTGGGAAGGGAGGGAGGGAGGGGCTCTGGGAGGCACAGCTGTGGAGGGAGGCCGTTCCAGACAAGACCTGGGGATGGGGGGGGGGGGTCATGGGAGAAGCAGAGAGAGGGCCACGGCCAGATCACGGGCTGCAGGGGAGCAGCAAAAGAAGGTGGGGGCCAGGCTGTGCTTAAGGAAAGTCCTTTGGGCAGCACTGTGTAGTGTAGTCAGTGCGGACAAGGAGGGGCTGGTGTGGTGATTTCTGGGAGAGGGGATGAGGGCCTCCCCACCAGGAGTAGCCCTGTAAGTGCGGAGAA
Organism: Pseudocheirus occidentalis; assembly: GCA_028646575.1. Classification (NCBI taxonomy): domain Eukaryota; kingdom Metazoa; phylum Chordata; class Mammalia; order Diprotodontia; family Pseudocheiridae; genus Pseudocheirus; species Pseudocheirus occidentalis. Next base: position 16,314,487 of record CM053598.1, read on the forward strand.
GGGGTCGGGTGCAGGGGATTGTGTTCAGGTAGAAGTGAGGCCGAAGTTATAAGCCCTGGGAGATTTGGAAGTTGATGAGGCCTTTCATAAAAATGGGAAGATGGAGATGGTTTGGGGGGCAGGATAATGAGTTCAGTTCAGAGCATCATCAGAGTGAGATGCCTCCAGCCTGTGATGTTTGCAATGTCTAATAGGCAGTGGTGGATGTGGAACTGGGGCTCTGGATGGGTGTAGATGAGTCATGGGCATAGAAGTGGTAATTAAACCCAGGGGAGCTGATGGGATTACAGGGGGGGGAGGGAGGGAGAGAAAGAGAGACAGAGAGAGAGAGACAGAGAGAGAGAGGAGAGGGGGAGAGAGAGGGGGGGAGGGAGGGGGGGAGAGAGAGAGAGAGGAGAGAGGGAGAGGAGAGAGGGAGAGAGAGAGAGGGAGGGAGAGAGAGAGAGAGAGAGAAAGAGAAGGGGAGAGGGAAGAAGGAAAGAGAGGGAGAGAGAAGGAAAGGGGAGGCAGAAGCTTGGGGGACACCCACAACTGGGGGGTGGGGTATGAATGAGGAGCCAGCAAAGGAGATTGAGCCCCTCCTTAACACAACAGCCCCCGGTCATCCTGCCTTTGCTTGGAGACCTCCAGTGAGGGGAGGGAGCAGATGGCCCCTTCCAGCCCAGCTCATTTCCCTCTTGTGAGCTTTAGGCATTTTGTTCTCACTCTGACCCTCCATCTACCCATATACAACTGTGACCGCCATCTTCCGGCTCTGTCCTCTTGGGCCAAACAGAGCAAGTGGGAGTCGCCTTCCAAAGGACCAGCCTCAAATCCCAGATGGATGACGATTTTTGTGTCCACAAGCTACAGGTCCTTCCTAAGATGGGTCACCGAGGTGACCGACAGTTATCTCTCTACACAGCCCTCCCTGTGTAGAGAGAACACATGATCATGGTATAGGACTAAGGGATTTCCCACTGTGCATCCCTGGCGCCATGCTCCTCTTTATCTCGGCCAAAGATCACATTTGTTTTTGGTTTTTTTAATTTTAGAGAATATCAGAGTGTTAACTCAGTGAACTTACAATCCACTTAAAATCCCTGTATTTTTTTAACATGATCCATTATTTACCCATTCATAGAATCATACATAGATTTAGTGCTAGAAATGGATCTTCAAGACCATGAAAAGTCTAGTCCTCTCATCTTAAAGATGAGGTCATTGGAGACCAGAGTGGTTAAGTGACTTGCCCTGGGTCACACAGTGAGTAGGGGCCAGAGGCTGGATTTGAGCCCAGGTCTTTTCTTCCACCATGTGCTAGACTCAGCCCTTCACCCAAGTGCAAGGTGCACCATTGTTATGTCCCAGTCCCATTCATCATTCAGTTCTAGGCTCAGGCTCTGTGTCCTTCTCAGAAGCCCTCCCTGCCTACAGGGTTCTCCCTTTTCCTCAGGTTCCATGACACTTGGGAGCCTTTGGGGGAGCCTTTAATTCTCATTCTGTCTTCTAGCAGTTCCTGTGGGCTGGTCCGAGCTCCCCAACTGAACTAAGGGTGAGGATCAGGCTTTAAGCTTCTCTGTGCTTTGCTCTCCAGAGAACAGACTGTGTCTTAGAAGACATGGGAAACATTAAAATTCATTTAATCCAAGCCTTTCACTTTGAAGATTACTCACTGTCATCAAGCATTTAATAAGTGTTTATTGTATACCAGGCACTGTGACAGGCCTGGGAATTCAGAGACAAAAATGGGGCAGTCCTTGACCTTAGGGTGCTCTCCTTCTGTGAGAAGCATTGGGGATACTGAGGGCCAGAGATGGGAGGCCAGCCAACATTGGAGCCTTGGCTCTCTGCTCTCAGCAGTGACTGTAGGAGCTCGCTATATATCTGCTGATTCATTGATTGGTATGAGCTGAAGGTGATTTGCCAATGGTTGGCAGCCGCTCAGAGGCTGGGCTGATGCTCCTCTGTTTGTCTGGAGCCGGGTCAGGTTGCTTTTCTCTTCTCTACTCCAGGGGAAGTGGATGAGCTCCCCGGGAGGGCCCAAGAGCACTTTGTGGATTGGGACAGTCACCAATTATCAACTGCTTCCAGACTAAAGGGGTGGGGCTTAACCTGTGGTCCCTGGCTCTCTGGGAGGGTCTATGGACAGATATCAGGGGTCCGTAAAGTTGGGTTGAAAAAAATGACATCTTTATTTTCACTAACTTTTGCTTTTCTTTGTCGTCCTGTATGCTTCATTTGTTTCTTTAAAAACAGTCTTGGGGCAGCTAGGTGGCACAGTGAATAGAGCACCAGCCCTATAGTCAGGAGGACCTGAGTTCAAATCTGGCCTCAGACACTTAACACGTACCTGCCATGTGACCTTGGGCAAGTCACTTAACCCCAATTGCCCTGCCTTCCCCCGTCTAAAAAGAAAAAAAAAATCTGAGAAGGGGGCCATAGGCCTCACCTCATCACCAGAGGTCCATGGCACAGAAAGGGTTAAGACCCTGTGCTCTAAGGTCATGGAGATGGGAAGGTGACACTTAGGAGTCAAGTCAGTGAATGTCCCTGGGTCTCAGTTCCCCCTTCTGTAATATGGAGATTAGTCAATCAGTTAATCAACAAGTATTTTTTAAGGCACTGTGATACGATAAAAATGGAATGACAGTTATAACATATATTGCTACGTACATATAAGAGGAATAAATATGTACAAAATATATATGTTCCACATAAATGTATACAGATATATTCAAAGAAAGTAGATGCTACTCTGGTCTAGAAACCAGAGTAAAGGGTGTGATCGGCAAGAGGACGTGGGCTTGTGATGGGGGGAAGGCAGGGATGGATGCTGGCCAGCCCATGGCCTCCTCTGGTGAGAGGGGAGTGGGGATGGCCTCCAGCACGCCGGCTGGACCGCTCTGGCCAGCTTTTGGGAGGACAGAGATGAGAGTTGCCTAGGACGGGCGCGTGTGGATGCTCTGGGATGTCTGGTGCTGGAGGAAGCATCCACGTAGATGAGATCATTGATCCACTCATATGTTTTGGGGTTTGACCTCACAAGTCTCTTATAAAGGTCACATGAGAGAATATGGGGTTAATTTTTTTCAGCCATGTGTGATACCTGATGTTTTTCTCTTTTATTTCATTGTATTGGATGGAACATTTACACCTTAAGGACTCTGGACCCCTGGGTTGGGGGCATGATTGGCAGTAGTGGTCAGAGGAAGGAAGGAAGAGAATGGGCTGGTCCTGGTAATAGAGCCTGAGTTTGGGCTGGGGCAGTAGCTGAAAATGTCAGCCAGCCGCATGCTCCAGGGAGAGGGACCCTCTGCTCTCTCTGGGCCAGATGTCTCCATCGGGCAGTGGGTCCTGATTGGCCTGTGCGCAGACCCTGGCTATTACTGAGCAGGTCATTGGCCTCTGGAGAAGTAAATGGTTTCCATGGTTACCGACTCTCCTCCTGTGCATGGTGTTCAGTCAGCCCAGGAACGGATTAGAGAAGTTGGTGAGGTAGAGCCTGAAATCTAGATCAGGCTTTGAAGGCCACCCGCTGAATCTGTGAGCATTTGTCATTGGATCTGAACCGAAGCAAATTAACTTTATTTAGGTGATCGCATCTGGGACAGCGAGTGGTTTTTAAAAATGCCTTTTGCCCTTTGACTTTCATTTTTTATGTAGCACATGAAAAATAATTGATTTTACAATTTTTCTTTTTGCGGGGGGGGGGGGTGAAGCTCAGCTCTATTTCTTTCAGCTTGATGACCTTGGGCAAGTCTCTGATGCCTCCAGGAAGCAGTTTCCTCACTTATATAATGGGGTAACAGTACTCAGATCACTAGACTCCAACACTGGGCTGACTCTGGTGGGGTGAAATGTGGTAGGGATAAGCAGGAAACATTATATAACATACATAGAGATTTATATATAATATAATACGTAAAGTAAGGAAGGAAGTGATTATTGAAGCATTTATTAAGGCCCTTGTTGGGTTTCAGGCACTGTGCTAGGTCCTGGGGAGCTAAAGGCACCAGGACTGCCCCTGCCCTCAAGAAACTGCCTTTCAAATGGGATGAAAGACACAAAAGCTGAATGTAGAGGGCCAGGGGGTCGTAGGAAGGGACCTACTGTGGGCTCATAGGTTTGAAGGCCCTTCTGGGCCCTTCCCAGTGGCGGCTCCAGGAGGAGCAGGGGGATGGTCCTGGCGGTAGAACCTCCCAGAGTGAGCAGGCTGATGGCAGGCTCTTCCAGGGAGAGGCTTAAAAGCAGTTTAATGGAATATAAGGTCTGTGAGTTTTGGTGAATTGCAGACTCAGTATGAATCAGCCCAAGAAACGCCCGGCTACAGGCTTCTGTTTTCTGGAGAGAGGCCCAGCAGCCTCCGGGAATAACTGGGGAGAGGAGAATCCTGCGGTACTTGGGTCAGACCACAGGGGCAGGTCTGAGGTCCATGCTGGACACTAGGTTTTAGGAGTGGCCTTGGGAAGCTGGGGGTCATGCAGAAGAGGCAGTGAGTTCATAGTATGACATGCTATGGCAGTGGCTCAGTTGAAGGAAGTGGTTGATGGTTAATCAGTTGATTAGGGCCCCAGTCAATGTCTTCCCATAGGAGAAAGGCTTTCATATGGGAGGGGATGGGGACTTTGGCCTCTGAGGGCAGAGTTAATGGCACAAAGTCGCACCGGACAAACTGAAATTTAATGGAGTAGAAGCTTCCATGTAAAAAGGGATTGACCGCTTTTGGCTATAGGGAGATGCTTCTCTGCTGGGCTTCCAGTCAAAGTTGGGTAACCATGTGGAGTGTGTTGGAGTGGGAAAGCATTGGACCAGACGACTTCTGAGGTCTTTTCCAGCTGTAATACCTCACTGGGTTATTTTGAAGAGTGTGCTTAGTAAAACTGACATCTAATGAGGACATGGGTGCAATCTGAAGGTGGCAGGTGAGATGTGGGAACCAAAAGCTGGGCATTTTTTTTCACAGTGTATTGGTTTGACTTTTTGTCAAATGTTGTGCATTTATCCTGACCAGTGATCCTAATGGTTCTCTGGGACTAACGATGGCAGGGCCAGTCATTCTGATTGTGACCAACAGAACCAAGATGGGCTATTTGGAGGTCTGATACATCACCGATTGACCACTGAGAGTCAGGGAAAGCTATGGAGACGGCAGAAGGTTCTGGCCTGTGAAATCAGACTTTCTCACTCCTTGGAGAGATTCTGAAAGGCTGTCCAGCCAACCTCACCAATGTCCATCTGTATTTTAAACTCCCCTGCCCAGTTCGACATGGAAGACTGGTCCTTTTGGCGTGTGTGTTGTAGCCAAAGAGGCATGAAGTGAGACGCATTTCCTTCTATTTTTCAGGCCAGATCAGAGGGTGGCTGTTTGGCCAAAGGAAGCATCAGAGCCTCTTCGGGACTTAAATGAGGTAGGTGCTAGCGACAATGCTATGAAATGAAAACCCCACCTAGCCCCTTCTCATGTGGGAGATGCTCATCCCTTGTCTAGCGTGGTGGCCTGGAAAGAGCCCTAGGTTTGGAGTCAGAGGACTTAGGTTCCAGTTCTGATTCAAATTACTTCCTTGAGCTTCAAATACCATGTATAGAATGAGGAATTAGCATGAGATAAGCTTTAGCATCCCTGCTCCCTATCAAGAGTACAGTTCAGAGAGCAGTGGTAGGGCTCATTTGCTGGAGAGCTGGCCTCAGAGAAGTACCGGTTGTGTGATGGTGAATAAGTCATTTCCCTCTGTGGGCCTCAGTTTATCTATAAATGGATATGTTGAACTAGGTGGCTTTTAAGGTCCCTGCCAGCTCAAGAAATGGGCTCCTACTAAGTTGTAGACCAGTATTGGAATTTCACTGGTGGGAGGCGTTTCTTCACTGGGAGTTCTCTACATCAGTGAAATCCTAGGTCCAAACTGGAAATTGAAAACATGGCACAGTTCATTCCGTGGCTTAGGAAAGAGGTGGTAGACTGTTGTATCAATAATGAGATATTCACAACACCCATGATGGTTATGAATATGCTGGTATAGTTTTGGATCACAAAATGTAGCAAACTCTCCACATGGAAGGCAGAACCAAGGTCTTTATTCAGAAACCATAACACTGAGTCCCA
>CM053598.1:16321068-16344486 GCA_028646575.1 Pseudocheirus occidentalis
AGAAAGGGGGAGGTGGCTCTGGAAATACAAATATTAGCCAGCAAGATAGTTATAAAGATAATTATACCCTTTGATCCAATAATTCCACAGTGGGGAGAATATATCCTTAAACATTTGAAAAAACAAAGAGCTTCTCTGTTCAGAAATGCTCAACAAATGTAATTACAGGAAAAAAAAGAAAAGAAAGCCCAACCCTAAAAACTACCTAAGCATTCCCCAACCAGGGGATGGTTAAATAACCTGACAGCATCAATGTAATGGGTTACTCCAATGCCATTAAAACAACCCAAGTGAAAAACCAGGAGCAGGAGAATGGATGGCACATTATGGCCACGTAAGAGGAAAAGTAAGAGTGAACAGATTAACAAAGAATCCCACTGTAGACTTAAAGGAAATGAGTGAAAACTATCACGTTCCATCATCCATTAAAATTAATTAATTTAAATGTAAATAGTAGCCAAGTAAGTTTGGATTATTACAACGATGTCCAATAAGACTTTAATAAAATATTAAAAGCATCGACCCTACAGAATTGAAACAGGAGCCGGGGCCTCGGCTCATTCCACCTCCCTTTCCAAGAAGGCAGCATCTTTACTGAATAATGAAATCCTCAGGCCAGCAGGTATCAGAGTCAGGACTTGGTCTCCCTCTTGCTCACCTGTAGGCCAGGCTTTCTACCTCTCAGGGGGTCACCATAACCTATGAGAAATCCTCCCTTGGCACCCTCAGTCTTCCACTGTTGGAGAAGGGTAGAGATTCAAGGGGCTCAGATGACCAGGAAGCTAGCTAGCGAAGCAGGGGTTCAGAGCTGGAAGCCAGGCCCGGATTGATGAGCCCCAAACACCCAGAGTGCTGCAGGCTGAATGACTGTCTAATAGCCTGATTCTCCAGCTCTGCAGCTTTCCTATCAAGGCCTCCTGGCCAGCAGTGCAATCATGGGGGCCACCAGACCTCCCCCTGACTCAGCTGTCCTGTTTTCCTTAGGGCAATGGTGCGTTAAAGCAAACGCTGCTGCTGTGGCCAATCTGCCATCACAAAGTTTGCATCCCAGGGTTCCAATTCTAGCCTCACTTCCCCCAGAAGGAAGGGCATCGAGAAAAGGGACAGCCATCAAACAGCCACTTGTTTTTCTCACGCTTCCCCTCTCCTAAGAAAATGAAGGAGGAGGGAAGTGGGAGCCCCAAGGACAAAGCACTAGATTCGAGTTAGAAAATTATCTCTTAGCAACGTGAGCCACACCAAGGACAAACAGCACAAAGCATGGAACAAGGGACAACAGGCCGTGGTGCTGCCCTGGGTTTCAGGATGGCAGCTCTAACACCGGGACGAGCTATTCAGGGTCACCATTGGGAAACGTGGTATAAATGTCCATCTGATGGCCTCCTACCAGTCAATCAACAAGCATTTATTAAGTGCCTACTATATACCAAACACTGCAATAAGTGTGGAGAATACAAAGAAAAATCATTCCAGGAATGATGGATAGACACTAAGGTCCAGAGATCAGAGATAAGTATTGACACTGAATAAGCCAATATGGCTATACTGTAGTGCGTGTGAAGACAAATAAAGCATGAGAAGCCTGGAAAGGCAGAAGGGGACAGGAAACACGATTTTCTATGTGACCTCAGATGTACTGGGTCTGTGTAAGCTGATGGTTTTCTTCCTAATGCCATGACCCTTTAATACAATTCCTCATGTTGTGGTGACCCCCAAACATAAAATTATTTTTGTTGCTACTTCATAGCTGTAATTTTGCTACTGTTATTAATCATAATGTAAATATCTGATATGAAGGATGTATTTAAATTGAACATAACCCACAGGCTGAGAACCACCCATCTAAGTGAAGGATGGACTAGAGTGGGGGGAGACTTGAGGCAGGGAGTCCAAAACAGAAGTTAATTCCTGTAGCTCAAGGAGAGGTAATGGGAGTCTGAACTAGGAGGGGTGGCCATGAATGTGGAGAAGCAGGTATCATGGTGGTCAAATCCACAAGTCAGAGCCAAACTGGCTCTTGGCTCAGCAAGTAAAAATCAAGGCTGGACACCAAGGTGGCCACAGGGGAAGTGAGGACAAGCGAGTTCCCTCCTCCATTGGCTTCTAAGACATTCCCTCTTCTGGTCCTCCTCTTCCCTATGGCCATTTGGGTAAATGGAGAAAAGCTAGCCTGCTCCTTTGGGCTGCAGGCACCGCAGCAGACAGAAACACACAGTTCTCTGGAGGGCGAGACCCAAAGCACGGCCCCTACCTGGTTATCTCCGTGGCCCTTCCCGGCCTCCCCTCTGGTGATGGATTTGGGCTTCCTGGACTTGAAGTTCCCCATGGTGTATCGCAATGCTCCATGGAACAGGGACTGTTCTACATGCTGCTGGCTCTCTTCTAGGAGGGCGATGTTGTCAGGGTAATTTTCTTTATTATTTTCATCTCTAAATTTGGAAACACAATTAAGAAAATAGATGAAGTAACAATAAACAGAGTAGATAGGACAGAGGATTACAGCCATGTGCTGATGGTAATAATAAGAACACCCCAAATTTGTTGGTGAATTCTTTTTTGGGGCTAATTTTTTGTCTGAACACACAATCTTATTAGTCTGGAATATTCCCAGGAAGGAAACTCCCTTCACCTCCACAAACCCACAGCTGATCTTTCACACCGAGGTATGATCAGGAGCACTCAGAGGTTCCCTCATTTGCCCATGGTCCCCCAGCTGGAAGGTGTCCAAGGAAGTCCCTGAACCCAGATCTTCCTGCCTCCCAGAGATGCCCTCACTATCTCTTATCCACCCTATTTCTCTTATGACTCGGCAAATTCCTTTCACATTTATCATCTCATTTTAAACACAGAGCAATCCTGTGAAATGGCCCAAGACTTTACCTAGTAAGTCCACTTCATGGATGAGAAAATGAAATTCAGAGTCATTAAGTCACTTGTTTGAGGTCATAGTGGAAATATTGACCTATTGTTTGTTCCTTCTTCCCTCAGTCCAGGGGCTCTTAACTTGGGGCTCCTATTAGCTCATTTTTGTAATATTTTGATAACTGTATTTAAGTATTAGTTGATTTCTCTAAATAACCCTGTCTGTTTTATTTCATGCATTCAAAAACACTATGAGAAGGGACCCATAGACTTCACCACACTACCCAAGGGGTCCTAGATAGAAGAAAAAGGTAAGAACTCTGCCTTGGGCTATTCTGGCATTGACTGATGAATCTGCCAAAGCTACCCCCTGATAATGGATTGAGCCAGGATTCCAACCAAATGAAGAGCTTCTAACAGGCCACCATTTCTTCAGTATTCATACGTGGAAGGGAAAAAAAAAATCAATGTCCTTGAAAGTGGGTGAGAATTTGAGGGGGAGGAGGGAAAATAGCAATTAGTGCCAGAGACATTTTTTAAAAATGTATTTAAAGGCTCCATTACTAATGGGCTGGGGAAGCAAAATCACCCCGTGTTGTAACATCACCAGTTTATTTCACTTTATTTATTTAAATTAAGAGTAACTGATGTGCTTCTATACTTCCTCTTTTCATTGGGCAAAGGGGAGACAAAAGTCACTTCTACAAGTCTGGCCAGGTCTTGTGCTAGCACTCTTCAAAAAAGAGGGAAGGGAAAGAAGCCCACCCCTCTCAGCGCTCTGCAGATCTGCTCAGCAGCCTTTTATAAGACCAGTCCTAGAAAGCGCAGCATGGACTTTGTGTTATTTAACTCAGGGCCTGCTCCCAAGGAACTCCAAGGATGTTACAAATATTATCTCTCTCACTTCCACAACAGAGAAGACCAGAAAAGACAAGTAGAAAGGTAGGGAATGTGTCTTTCTGCCCATTTCACTGCTGGGGAGAGTGGAGCCCCTCAGGCATCCTTCGGGAGGGTCAACGGTATTCACCTGTTTTCTTTCTCCTTATATTGGCCTCTGTCAGAGGTGAGAGGGGAAGCTAGACAATGAATGGATCTGCATGCCTTCCACAAACCTACTACACTATCCTCATCAGCTGAGAGCGAGCCTGGAAGAGCAGGATGGACAAGCGAGCTCAGTCCGAGGGTGCGTAGGAAAACCCAACAGACACAGGGTAAAGAAATAACCGTAAGACAGGTAGATATCAGAGGAGGGAGCTCCAAGCCTACAGAGCAACGCATGCCAAGCCAAGAAACTCAAACTATCCAGAAAGAGGAACTGGAGGGTTTTAACATCCAGAAGAGGCTAAAACTGAGTCATTTTATTTTTATACTGTGTTAAAAAGCTGTATCATATTGTATCATATTACATTACATTACACTACATGACGCTACATGGCATTACATGGCACTACATGGCATTATGTTATATTATATCATACTATATTATATTACATTACACTACACTACATAACATAGTTTACATTACATTATATTATATCATATCATATTATTCTATTTTATTGAAGCCCTAGGGCATCACAAATAGATCACTGACCTCAGAACTAGAACACAAGAACTGACATATCCTGACTGTGTGACCTTGGAGAAGTCAAGTTAACTTCTAAGTGCTCTAAGAAACTCTCTGAGTCTGTCAGTGGCAAAAGAGGTGCTGGCCTTACCTGGAAATTCTCTATCCCTCTGAAGTCATAAGTCCAGTCTCAACCCTTACATTATCACATGCTGTGATGCCAGCACACTATATGATTATGTTATATTATACCATATTGCATTATGTTCTACATGTTACATTGTATTATATTATGCGGTACTATATGATGTTATACATTATGTTTTGTGTGTGTGTATATATATATATGACACTGTACCAATTATATATGGTTGTGATACATTGTGTTATAGTATCACAGGTCATGTTATATGTTTATTGTGTCATATTATATATTGCTAATGTATTTGATCATACTACATGGTTCTATTGTAATAAATATTCTGTTTTATCATACTACTTGGTGTTCTGTTATTATATTAGATTCAGCCTGGTCTATCATTTCTAGATTTGTTTACTCTCTTGCCTCTCACAAACCCAATAAAAGGCCAAAAGAAACAAGTTCTGACCCCAGACTCTCTCTTCCTCCCCACAAGAGGTACACAGACCATATTAACTCACTGGACTTTCGTCCCAACTTACTGGAATAAAGCATGACCAGCCGAGGGCAACTGGCAATTTTTGAGGATGACTTGAGCAGCTAATTTTAGGATGTGCCATGATTCAGACGTGGCTGAGCAACAAGTCTCAGGCTTTCCATTATTCAATGCTGATTTCAACTGACCAACAAGCCTCAGAGCTGTAACTGGGGCGGGGCAAAAAGGCCACTGTCTCGGGGCAACATACGGGTTCAGCAGCCATCAGTCATGCAACATTTACAAAGCACCTACTATGAGTCAGACTCTAATATGTTAGAGTCTGTTAATGAAGAGAGGAAAGTGAAACGGTCCCCAAAAACTGATAATCTAGCTGGGAATGACAATATGTACCTATGAGGTGAGATAGGGAGGAGTGATGGAACCAGCTCTGATCAGGTCTTAAGAACCTATTAGTAAACGTAAAATTAAAACTAAATTTTGGGGAGAGCACTTACACCTTGGAAATTGGCAAATGTGGGAATCCCCCGAGGATGATAAGTGCATGCTTTATACCCATTTGGAAAGCTGACATATAGAGGTCCCATTAGTTGGAGATTTTTCTACAGTTTTGTTAGCACATAAAAGTCGCTTTCCCAATATTTCTTTGGGAATTTGGATGGTGTGCTATTTGGATTCCTACTATGAGAAGCTCTGCTGGAGGGTGGGTACAGTTGCTCTAGGTAAGGCTTGTAAATCCCCCTTCGCCCTAGACTCCAACTGAAGGGTACTGGGGTGCCTGGGGGACATTGCTTGGCACCATCCTGGTGAGCACCATTTCCTGGACCGACGCTGATTGGCCAAACATGAGCTGATGCTTCTAGGACCCAGGATCACCGTTGTCCTTGAAGGCTCAAATTAAATAGAAGTGAAAAGCAATAAGGCTTCAAGCATTCCCTGAGCTGAAGACCTAGGAGGCCCCAATGTCCCTGTGTCCATACCTGAGACTGGCCCGATCAGGCTGGGCTTCATGAACAGGCACAGCGTCTTCGTCACACCTGAGGAATGAAAACAGCGAGACTTCATCTCCAACAGCCCCCTGAGTGTTGCCCCCAAATACTCGGCCACCCCCTCCAACTTAGGTTGAACCCATAAGCTGTCTTCCCTCCCCCAAACTGGATTCCCTTCCCCCACCCCTCCTCTTCCCTATTCTGGCCAATGACAAAAGAGTTCACATTCTCCAGTTGTAATGCAGAAAGCTCAAGATTGGGGTTCAAATCCTAGCTCTGCCTTCTGCTACCTGTGTGACCTCAGTTTCTTCATCTAAAAAAATGCAGCAGCTGATTCTAGAGAGTAATCTGGAACTATTCCCAGAAAGTTACTGAATTGTACATAGCCTTTGACCCAGATTTAATAATAATCATTATGGTGGATTTATTATATTACTTATAATTGTTAAAATTATTATAGATTATTATATTAATTACATCATATATAACATATTATATAATCTAATCATAAGCATATAATTATGTTGAGTACCACATATAATATCATATTATATATAATCCTATAACTTAAAATGTTATTATATTAATGATAACATATTATAATTAATACACATTCTATTACTCTCATCACTAACATTTATGTAGCGCTTATGACATACCAGGCAGACTACCAAGCACTACAAATATTATCTCATCTGCTCCCCACAACAACCCTAGGAGGCAAATGCCGTTATTAGCCATTGAGGCAGAGACTGAGTGCCGTGCCCAGGGGCACCCACCTAGTAAGTACCCAAGGTCATATGTAGGCCCAACGCTCAATCTGCTGGCCCACCTTGCTGCAGGACACTATCAGGCCTGCACACCCCAAAGAAATCAAAGAGGAAAAGGCTCCATCTGTACAGAAATGTTTGCAGAGGCCCTTTCCATGGCAGTCAGCCATGTAAGGCAAAGTAAGGGCGTGGGCATCCTCCTATTGGGAGATGGCAGAACAAAGCGGGGCCTAGAGCAGAATGGGATAGCATTGTGTTGTAAGGGCTGATGGGATGATTTCAGAGGAAATCAGGAAGAGCTCTGGGAACCAAACACAACCAGGAGAACAATGTCTACTATGAAAACAGCGTCGCACAGAACAATAACTTTGCTTGATATTTGTGATACGTAGGGCGGCCAGGTGGCGCAGTGAATAGTGCACCGGCTCTGGAGTCAGGAGAACCTGAGTTCAAATCCAGCCTCAGACACTTAACACTTACTAGCCATGTGACCTTGGGCAAGTCACTTAACTCCAATTGCCCTGCCTTCCCCCCTCCAAAAAAAAAAAAAAAGAAATGTGATCCACAGGAAAATGGTGCCTTTGCAGGCCACTCCTCTCCAGACTGAGCTGATGGATGAAAAATAAAGAAAAGAGACCAACGTGTCCAGTAAGACTCTGCCTCACAGGATTATATATTGAGGACTTTATTTTTCCAGTTCTTTGCCTTAATTTGCCAGGGGAGGGAGGAGGGCGTGGGGGCAAGGAACAGATTAGTTTTTCTTTAATGCTTGCAAATTGAAAAAAATAATAATGAACTAAAACCTCACAATGGGTGGCCTGGGCAGCTTCTATCACCCTGCCCTGCTCCACGACCTCCTTCACCTTGCATGCAGACAAAGCAGTTTCTTCACAACAACCCTGTGAGGCAGTTAATGAAAGTCTGAACATCCCCATTTTATAGAAGAGGACACTGAGGTTCAAAGACCTTTAGTGACTTGTCCACAGTCACATGGCTGGTGAGGCTCAGAGCTGGGATTCAAATCCATGTGTTCTGGCCCCACATCCAGCTTTCTTTCTAATAGATCATACTTCAGGCCCCTCCTACAAAGCCCTGGAGCTGGCAGGGGCTTCAGAGGCCATCTAGGCCAATCCCCGAGATGGCTGAGAAAACTCACAGTTCCAGAGAGAGTAAAGGACCTGCCTAAAGGTGGTTAGTGCAGGTAAGGAACAGAATCTGAACCCAGGTCCTTTGACTTGGGAGTCAATCCTCTTTCCACAATTCCCTACAGACCCTACAGAAATAAAGAACAAACTCATCAATCTCGCCTAAAAGGCTTCAAATAGTTCCTGGCATCTTGACTACGCCATCAGCTAGCCATGTGACCTTGGAAATATCTCTCTGGCCTTGTTTCCTCTTGTATAAAATGATAGGCTTGTACTAAAAGACTCTGGAGGCTATTCCCAGCTGGCCATCCCATCAGCTCTCCTCTTGGTCCCGTCACAACACTCTGGCAAAGTGAGATAAAAACCCAGAGTCCCGAGAACCCAACGTGTACTTCCACAAGTGTTTATATCTGGGCCATTAAAAACACCATAATTTCCCCTGGCACCAACAAAACCTGAAAGTCACCTCTCTCTCATCCCTTCAATCCATATTGAGTGAAAAATCTATTACGTTGAAGGCCCCATCACCGTAACACACCTGTGCCTCTCCCCCTTCCGTTCTTACTGCCACCATATTTAAGGGAGGTTTCCATATTTTTAAACAAACAGAAATAGCCAATTTAATAGCCTGAATGTATTTTTCACCCAAAAAACATATTTAGGCAAGTCAACTGGCTAATAACACCACTGTTTCCACTATGAAAAATAGTAATTAACTTTCCAAGGCATGCCCTTTCACTCTACTAGGGCATCCCAGTTAGTAGAGCACTGGTGTTTTGGAACATTAATGGAAGATATTTCTGATAAGAGTTAGATTTAGCAGAGCAAAGCCATCAACGAAGCTCTCAGATCTGGCACTCTGGCTTCAGAAACAGGGCAAATTTAAGCTTGATAGTAAGGAAAGGTTTCCAAAGGATGAAAGAGATCTCAAATGGCTGGGAGCTGCTTCAGGAAGTAATGAGCTCCCCATCACTGAAAGAAGTCAGACGGTCGATCGATCACTCATGGGGGAAGCTGTGGAGAGGATTCTCACTCAGATACATACAGATTGGCCCGCTGAAGGGGTCGCTTCCAGCTTGGTGATTCCAGGACGGTCAGTGCTGAAGCTGAACAATGAGCATCATCTGGATTTTGGCATCAAAGTTCCCCGCCCACCCCAGCAGAGTTCATTCTTCTTCTCTCTCCTGGGACATTCAGTTCCAGTTAAAAACACAGAAGCAGAGCCTTCGAAGTGACGCCTGGCCTTTGGAGTTGGGGGGCCAGACCTAAGTGGTGAGTTTGCCTATAGTGAGGCCTGAGGAGTCAGGTGAGGAGCATTGTGGGGGCACTCCTGTTGTCTGTACTAATGGGGGCCTAAGGCTGGTGGATCAACTGAGCTCTGGGGTGCAGAGCTGAAGTCTGGCTAAGCTCAATTGGATATCTGTGCTAAGTCTGGCACTGGTGGGGGGAAAGGAGGGATGACCGGCTACAGGGAGGGTCTCTGCATGCTTCCAGTAGCGACTCAGGGGTCGAGAGGAGGTTCATCTAGAGATACACAAACAAAAACCCAATATTACCTGTTCTAGAGAAACTTTAAGACTAAGAAGGAGAAAGCCAGGGCAATCAGGGTGCCTAAGAGTTGTGACAGGAAGAGAATATGAATTAGTCAAGACAAGGATTTCCCTAAGGTGTCCAACAGGGCACATCTGTCTTCTGTTGTTGTCTTCCCCTTTGGGGGGCCCTCTTCCTCCACCAGGGTAGCCCCTTGTCATGGCCTAATTCCTCCCAGCCGCTTCTTAGCCATCTTCTCTCTTCACCCTCCTTCTAGCCAAAGACCAGCGCCATCCAGCCCTCTTTGGGAGAGCTAGCTATCTGAGCGTGAAGGAAATGAGCTGATTAGCTCACATGAACTAAAAGTGGGACCAGAGGAGAAGGGCTCTCTCCACCAAGAGGAACATCTCTGGATGAATCAAAGGGAAGCAATGCCAGGAGAACAGGGCTCCAAGCACAGCCACCGAGGGCCGGGCTGGCGTTCTGTCTTAGGAGGTCCAACCCAGCTGTGTCCAGAAAGGCTTGGCAGCAGGCTCCCTGCAGGCCAGTGATGGCTGTGCTTGGTACGGCTGGAAGGAGCATGTCCTCCTGAGAGATGCTCTGGGCACTAAAGACCAGGAAAATGCAAGGCTGGGTTAGAATCCCACCTCCACCGTTAGCTACCCAGGTGACCCTGGGGAAGTCATTCTACTCTTTGGGACTCGGTTTGTCATCTGTAAATTGGGGATAATAATAGCACCTACCTCCCAGGGTTGCTACAACGCTCAATGAGATAATAATGTTTGCTGAGCGATCCGTAAACCTTAAAGCAATATATAAATGGTAGCTATTAAAGAGAAGAGGTAACCCAGACAATGTTAGTTAGTGAGAGGCCTCTGGGACAGAGAGGTTAATCAAACAATAAGGCCAGTCTGTACTTATAAGACTGGCAAAATGCAGCCATCTCAAATCCTGGTTACTATCCCCATTTTATGGATGAAGACATGGAGGCAGACAGAGGAAGAGACTTGCCCAGGGTCACACTACTAGTTCAGTATCTGAGGTTGGAGCTGATCCCTGGTCTCACAACTACAGCTCTACCCACTGCACCACCACCCGTGAACAATGGCCCTGGACCAGAATTATAAACAGGAAGGAGTCAGGGCTAGTATCTGGAAAATTTCAGAGATTCCAAATTATTCCCTGCCAGCAGATCTCATCTCTTTAATGCCAAGAAGAGCTCCCCAGAACCCTCTCTGGCTGCAATCACAGGATTCCACTAGCTCAGAAAAAATCCCTGAGAAGGATCCCCATGACCCTGAAAAGCATGAGACAGTTAAACACAGGCTGGGGCATCTTGCCAAACACAGTTAGCACTGCAAGGACCTACCTCTGACCAAACAACTGATCCAGCTTTACAGAACTGGCAAACATCAGAACCACAGCACCTGAACTCACATCTTCCTGACCCCAAGTCCAGTGTTCTCCACCCACTGCTAGGCTGCCGCTAGCCTTCCTAAAATGGTGATGACAAAGGAGGTGAGCCAGTCATGGTGTGAGAATATGAAGATGCTGAGCAGCCCTCACCAAAGAGCCAGAGGAAGGAATCCAAGTGTCATAGACACATGCATGGATGGTTTCCATGTAAAATATACAACTTGACATATTTAGGTATACATTATATAGATATATAAAATGCATGAGTATATATATTTATATTTTATATATACATACACATTCAAAATATGAAATGTAAATATAAAATCGATTTTATATATGTATGTATAGGTGCATTTATAAGATAGAATTTTATATATACATTTTAGATGTTAAACTGAGCTCTTATAAATTTATGGGTATATATGTATTTATATAGAAAGCATATAATCTTATGTATTTGTATACATCTACTATATATTTTAGACATAAAACATGTAATTTCATACATTTATATGTATGTATATGTATTTATAGATAAAATACATAACCATATATTTATATATACATATACATTTTGGATGTAAAATGTATAATCTCCTGTTTATTTGTATGTGCATTTATATGTAAGAATCCATTTTATATATTTATACATATACGTTTTAGATATAAAATATATACTTTTATATATGCATTATATAAAATTGCATCTATACATTTTAGATGTAAAATGTATAATTTTATAAATGTGTGTGTACACATATTTATATAGAAAGTGTATACTTTTACAAATTGGTATGCAAATAAATATTTCAGATGGAAAATGTATGATTTTATAAATTTACATACACACGTACATTTTAGATGTAAATTTTTTATATATTAACATACATATTTATATATAAATTGCATCATTTTATATATTTATGTGTGTATATTTCTATATAAAATCTGTAATCTTAAATATTTCTATACAAATAAATTTCAGATGTAAAATGTATACTTTTCTATATCTATGTATACAAATACATTTCTATATTTATATATACCACATCCTCTAGGTCACTTCCAACATTGTTTTTCTCAAGCAGAGTTCTAATCATGTCATTTCCTTGCTCAGAAAGTTTCACTGACTCCCTACTGCCTCTGGGATGATATCAACTCTACTCTGGTATTTCGAGTCCTCAGGTCTGACTCCAGGATGCCTTTACAGGTTGGTTTCATATTATTTCACTTAATAAGAGATCAGATTTCCTTCTCAACCTGGCTGTTCTACTTGTTGCTACCTAAACGCAGCACCCCATCTCCAGCCTGTGAGCCTTTGCCCAGGCAGCGACTCATGCCTGGAATGTGTATCTTCCTTGTGACCCTCTCCTTCCACACGGCTCAGCTTTCTTGATGTCCTTTTTGAGCACGTGGATGTTGCAGTGGACAGACAGACTGAGACACCTGGAGTTAGAAAATCCTTAGCTCAAAACTGGCCTCAGACACTTAATAACTGGTGTGACCCTGAGCAAGTCACTTACCCTCTGTCTGTCTAAGGGAAGGATCACCATAGCACTTCCCTCCCAGAGCCTTTGTGAGAATGAAATGTCATAAGGCACTCAGCAGGGGGTCTGGCACACAGTGGGTGTTTATTAAATGTTCATTCCTTTCCTCATATTTTCTTCCATTTATTTAATATATTCCTGGGTTGCATTCTGTCCCTAGGCAATGAAATCCCCTTGTCAGCTCTGTAGTAGGTGCTTAAAAAATTGTGGATTGAATTGAATGGGGGAAGTGATGTTATATACATTACATATACATTTGCATCTATAGACATGTACATATATAGACATATACACATGCATGTATATACACATAGACATAGGTGCATACATATATGTGTTTTACATATATAAATATTTTGAGATGGTAGCTAAGGTTGTGTGATTTCACTAGTATACATACATATGCCCAGTCAAACAGGAAATCAACTGAAGATTGCAGAATTCAGCAGTTCTCCAACTTCTTGGTTTCTTTTATACTCTTAAAAATTACTGAGGAGCCTCCAAAGAGCTTGTGTTTATCAGGGTTTTCTCTGTGAATGTTCATCGTATTTGAAATTATAGTATCTTGAAAACAGTACAGGATCTCAGAGACATCCCCAGGAGTTCCCTGATAATCCAATCCTCTCATTTTATAGATGAGGAAACAGGTACAAAGAGGAGAGAGCACAGATTCAGTCACACCCTGCAGGTGAGTACCAAGGCAGAGATCTGAACCCAGGGCTTTGGACGTGTGCCTGTAATATAGTGGCTTCCTAGTAAAACAGACAGAGTGTGGGATTTGGAATTCAGAAGTTCAGGAACTGCCTCAAACACTCACTGCCTGTGTAAGTCCCAGCACATAACTTAGTTCAAAGCCTCAGTTTTCCCACCTGGAAAATAGGGACAATACTACTTCCTTCATAATGTAGTTTTGAGGATTACATAATTCAATATATAGAAAGCATTTTACAAGTCTGAAAGAGCTAGAGAGATGAGTTCTTATCAATGTTCCTGTTATTATTTGATTGAGAGGCAGCCAGTCATGGGGGTGGAGGGCTAACTCTGGGATCAGCCGTCATAGTATGAAAAAAGTCCCCCCAGATCTGGAGGCAGGGACCCTGGGTTCACCTCCCAGCTGTCACTTACTACTGATGCCACCTGACCACGGGCAAATTTACTTTATGGGCACTCAGTTTCCTCATCTGTAAAATAAAGAGTCCCTTCTAGGTTCTATGCTCCTAGGAGCTGATAAGTGCTGAGTTCAAGACTGACCCACACCGGCAAAGTGATCCCATTGGCAGATCTCCAAAATGACAAGAGGCAAAGGAGTCGTTGGTGTGCCTTGGCAGATTAATTTCCATCACCTGTAGTTCACTACCCTAATGAAATCGCAGGTGTAGACCCCCTACAAGAGATAGCTTTGCCCGCCCACGTCTTCCTCCTTAGGCATCCAAGTTCAAGTGCATCCCTTCTAGCAGCAGCTCTCTCCCTCTCTGAAGGTGTTCGGCCAGTGCACTTGGACGATCAGAGGAGGCGCAGCCCCAGCGCCCCGAAGGCAGTCCACAAGAGGCACCCAGGTCCCCTCCCTCGCGAAGACAAAGTTTGCTTTCGACTTTCCCTATGCAATCAGATTAAAGCGCCGGGGTTGGGTTTGTTTTTTTTAAACAACCACTCTGAAGGAAGGCTTCTCGACTGGCCTTTTAAGGACAAGCCAGTGTTTTGAATGCACAAAGCTCCGGGCAGTCCCTGGAGAGTAGCCCATCAACACAGACAAACAAAGGCCAGGGGAGGCTCAGGTGCTGGGGAGACCTGGCGGATCCCACGCCAGCCACCCCCACTCCCCATCCCCTTGCTATTCCCACATCGCTCACCTTTCCGCCTAGGAGAAAAGCCCCCACCCCTCAGCCCTTTCCTAAGACAAAGCTGCTGACACCGCGCGTCTCCCAGAACGCCTTCCCCCTCCCGCTGGTCTATTTCCCCACCAGCGCGGTCCAGGCTGGGAAGGAAGACTTAGCGCTGACCAAGTAACCACGGCAGTAATGGATGAAGGCTCGCTTATGTAATGTGACCCCAGTCTAGGAGAAGGTGTCGGGCCTGGGCAGCCCTTGAACTTCCCAGAGTGCGAACTTCTCCCTGGACCAGCCTTTCCGGGGGGACGATCGAAGACAAAAGGATGCAAGGTTTGCCAGGAAAGTTGGCTTTGCAGCATGCCCACACGCCAGAGATGAGAGCCGCAGTGGGGAAGCCGAAGCTGTTTATCCCAGAGCCTTCCTGAGACAGACCCAGGCCACCGAGCATCCCCCTGCCAGGGGCCGAGCGAGTGCACGCGCCGTGTGCCCCCTGAAAACTGACGTGGGCCGTGGCCACACAAAGAGATGAAGGGAAGCCGGTGTGGCAATGCCAGCTGCCCGGGGGCCGGCGCGGGCTCCAATCTCTGCCTCACCCTCCAGGGCTGCCCACTGGGTTTCCTGCACTATGGAAAGGACTCGGCGCGCACCCCCCTCCCATCCACCCGCGGCTTCCCCGGGAATCCGGGGCGTGTGGGGCAGGGATGCTGCCGTTCTAGGGGGCTGGGGAGGGGGCTCTCCTGGCCACAGGGGCACTTACTCGGCTACCGCTGGGCTCAAGGACTTCTCCTGCAGGCTGAAACAGAAGCAAGAAAACATGGGCTAAGGCCGGCCAGGCTGGCCCCCATGCACTGGCCCGGCTCCGCCCGCTGCCCGGGACCTGCACGCGCTCCCGCCCGCTCTGCACACGCCCGGAAGACAGCCCCCGCCGGGATTAGCCGTGCTAAGGACACGCGCCACCAAGCCCGTCCCCCGGCTGCGCTCCCTGCGCGTAGCCCGGCCCAGCCTGGCCCGGCCCAGCGCCGGGGATCCGCGTGACTGGCAGCCCGTGGGCAGGAGGGGGAGGGGCGGGGGAGAGGGCAGGGGAGGAGGAAAGATGGGGAGGGAAAGAGGAGGTGGGGAGGATCGAAGGAAGGGGCTGATGGGGAGGGAAGAGGGGGAAGGGAAGAAGAGAGATGGGGAGGAGGAAGGGGAAGTAGGGGGAAGGAAGGAAAGATGGGGGAAGAGGTGGGGAGGACAGAGGGAAAGGAGGGATGGGGAGAGAAGAGAGGGAAGGGATGAAGAGAGGGGCGAGGGAGATGAGGAGGGGGAAGGGGAAGTGGGGGGAAGCAAAGAGAAATGGGGGAAGATGAAAAGAGGAAGAGGTGAGGGAGATGGGGTAAAGAAGATTAAGAGGGGAGGAGTGAAAGATGGAGAGGGGGAAGATGGGGGAGAAGGGGTGGGAAGAACAGAGGGAAAGGGGAAATGGGGAACAAGGAAGGGGAAGGGGAAGAGAGGCAGGGGAGATAGGGAGAAGAAAAAGGAAGTGGGGAACAAGGAAGGGGAAGGAGAAGAGAGGCAGGGGAGATAGGGAGAAGAAAGGGGAAGTGAGGGAGGAAAGAAAAACGGAGGGAGGGAGATAAGAGGAAGGGTTGAGAGAAAGGGAGAGGGAGGGGAAAGGGAAATTGGGGAAAGAGATAAGGGAGGGGAAGAGAAGATGGGAGGATGGGGAGGGTGAAAGAAGGTAAGGAAGAAGAAATGGGAAGGAGTGGGGAGAGACAATGTAAGTTTGAGTAAGGGGAGATGAGGGAGAGAAAATGGGGAATGGGGACAGGGAGCCACTCGGAATTCCTCCTGGAGGCATACGCCTTCGGCTTAGTGGCTCCCATCTTCGCCCCAAGTCCATCAGTGTAACCAAGAAGTTGCTACTTCTGGGTTTTTTGTCCCCACTTTCAATCCCGGCAATCAATCAACAAGTATGTGCATGTGTGTCTACACACAAACATTTATGTCTTTGTATATATGTATACATACTTACGTATACGTGACATATATTTGTTGATATAGATGTAAAAATTGTTTACATATATATGTCTATATATTTTATATGTAGTATATTACAGTCCTGTAACCATAGCCCCGCACCTCTGCAATGAAGGGAGGTGCATTTTCTCATCCCTTTTTAGGGACGAGATCAGCGTGCACTTATGAAGTGCCAACTATGTTCCAGGCGAAAATGAAACAGCCCCTGTTTCACTAAAATAGAAAAGGAAGTTTCAGTGTTTACAGCCAACCACCTGAATTCTCCGGCGATTCTGTGTGTGCGTGTGTGCAGGTGGGCGTGTGCTTTCCAGGAGTCTCATTCTTGTTGCCCTGGGAGCTAGACTTTCTTCCCCCCCCCCTTGTTATTTCCAATCCCCCCTTCTCCCCAGCCAGGCTCTGCGTGGTTTGTACCCTCCAGTCAACCGGAGCACTGAGGCAAGGCAGCTTAGTCTCTACAGAATAAAATCAACCAGAGGTCAGATAGGCACCGGATGCCAGTTCGAGACAGACAGACAGACAGATACACACACACACACACACACACACACACACACACACACACACACGACAATGGCTCCTGCGTTTTCTCACCAGCTCAGGACAGGGAGGGTTGCAGGTATGGGGGGGAGGGGGAGTGTTACAGTGTGTGTGTGTGTGAGTGACCATGCAGGTGCGGAGGACCGGAGCCAGAGACGGATGCTGGCTGCTGGCTGGAAGTCTGGGGTGGGGCCTGAGCAGGCTTGATTTAGGTAGGTGCCTGAACTCAGCTCACTAACACCTTTTGTGGGAGAGCTGAGTCCCGGCCACAAACCGCCTAGAGGCAGAGCGAGACTCTGCCCTTCTCCCCTTGCCTCCCAATGCAGGCTCTGATCCCCACTTTATCTGCTCCCTCTGGTACTTCCCTACCCCCCCCCCCCACCATGCTTCTCCCTCTGATCCTCCCTTTGTACTTCAGTTCTCAGGATTGTAGATTTAGAACCGAAAAGGCATCAGCAACAACAACCAAAAAGTCCAGTTGCCCCCTTTTGTGGAGTGGGAAACTGAGGCTCAGAATGGTGAAGAGGGTCGGCCCAAGCCGCAGCCAGAGAAGAGAAACAAAAAACCCCAGGTCCTCCCATCTCTCAATACCGCCTCTTCCAGGCTGCCTGGAGCAGGCAGCGATTTCACCCCCAAAGGAAAGCAAACCATCTTGGTCATCCTTTTCTGCCTCAGGCTCATTAAGCCCAGTTCTAAATCCTTTTTGAAATTCGGTGTCTTCAGTGCAAAGATCAGGGAGTGAGGGATGGATTTCTTGCCTAGGCAGACTCAGTTTTTCCTAAGATTAAATCCTGAGCATTAAGAAATTTTATGAACTGGACTCTTCTCAGCAAGGAACAGTTATAAGACAACTCTACAAATCTCAGGATGGAAGGAGATGTCTACATTCAGAGAAAGATCCAGAAAGACCAGAGTTTAGATGGAGACTGAAGCAGTGCAGGCTATCACTCATTTCTATGTTTGGTTTTCTTTCTTTTTTCCCATTGTTTACTTCATTGGTTGCAACGCTTCTATACAACCAGAATAATGTCCAATGTGAAAGTATTTGCAGATCCTACATTTGATTGCATGGGGCCATGGGGGGTGGGAGGAGACGGAAGGGAGAAAATTGAAACTCAAAGGATTCTGGAACTGAATCATGTAAACTAAAAGTAAATAAACAAATCAATTAAAATAAAAAATAAACTCAAAAAAATTTTATGTTTGGGGTGTCTAGGTGGCTCAGTGAATAGAGCATCAGCCTGGAGTCAGGAGGACCTGAGTTCAAATTCGGCCTCAGGCACTTAACCCATACTTGCCATGTGACCTTGGGCAAGTCACTTAACCCCAATTACCCTGCCTTGCCCCCTCCAAAAAGCAAATATATATATATATGTATATATATGTATATATGTATGTATATTTGTATACAGCATATATGTATGTATATGTATGTATGTATATTTGACCTTCTTTAAGATTCTTCTAACTTCACAAATCTTGCCAATACTGAAAATAAATCTATTGAAAAAAGAATTGATAATTCAGTTCATAGGATCATAGGATCACTTCAAGATAGGAAGGAAGTCAAGGTCAACTGATCTAATCCTCTCATTTTACAAAAAAAAATAAGATGCAGAAAGGAAGAAACAACTTAGCCAAGATCACACCTACCAGGTGTTGGAGTCAACACTCAGCTCTAGCTCCTTTGACTCCCAGGCCAGGCCCTCACCACTGGACAAAAGCCACCTCTTCCAGATGGGTGGAAAACGTCATGCTGAAATGTAGAGGCTTAATCTAATCTTGAATACAGCATCTTTCAATAAATCAGTATTCCTGGAATTGTTAAACATTTGCAGTACCAGCCTACAGAGAGTTAGGAGTTGTACAACATATTTAGGAAAACTGGGCCAATTTTTTTGGTTTGTTTTTTTTTTTTAAGAAAAGTGAAGGATTCCATTGTCTTTGCCAATTGAGTCAATAATCACCAATTAGTGAGAAATCTGTTTTGCTGACTTCATGTGTTCACCTCTTCATCCACTGATTTCATTCACAAACTCTTTTTTTAAAATCTTATTTTATTGATACTGCTTGTTTTTATAACATTTTTTTATATCCCTCCTCTACCCTTTCCAACAAGCCATCTCTTAGGACTAAGATTTTAAGAGCAAGAAAAAAGCATCAGCAAAATCAATCAATATTACAGAATATCTGATACCTCTAAGTCTTCTCACTTTGCAGAAATAAGGGAGCTCCATTTTCTCAACAGCAAGCTTGACCATTACAATTACACCATATTCAGTTTTGGCGTTTGTTTCTTGCTGTTGTTTTAATTTACAGATTTTTAATTATTATATGTATCATTTTCTTGCTTCCACTTACTTCATTCTGTATCCGTTTCATACAAATCTTCCCATGCTTCTCTGAATGCATTAATATTCATCATTTCTTATAGTTCAGCAGTATTCTATTACACAATTTGTTTAGTCATTCTGCAATCAAAGAATGAGCAGCTAGATGTCAAAGTGGATAGAGTATTGGACCTGAATCAGAAAAACTCATCTTCATGACTTTAAATCTGGCCTCTAACACTTAATAACTGTGTGACCTTGGGCAAGTCACTTAACCCTGTGTGACTCAGTTTCCTCATTTGTAAAATGAACTGGTGAAGGTAGTGATATCTTTGCCAAGAAAACCCCAAATGGGGTCACAAAAAGTCAGACATGGCTGAAAACAACAAATCAAATGATACCTACTTTTTTTTCAGTTTTACACTAACATAAAATGTGCTACTACAAATATTTTCAGGTTAATGAGACATTTTTATGCCTTTGATTTTGGGGGGGGCATGTACTCTTAGCAATTCAGTCTCTGAGTCAAAGGGTAGAAATGTTTTAGTCACTTTACAGAATTTCAAATTGTTTTCAGAATGGATGAACTAATTCATAGTTCTACCAACAGTGCATTAAGGGTGCCACACTCCCCTCCAACATTGACCATTTCCAATCTGCTAGGCTTGAATTTCTCTTATTATTAGTGATTGGAAGTATTCATTCAAATGATTATGACTAGTTTGCCATTAATTTGAGAATTCCCATTTACTTATCCACTAGGGAATGCCCTTTGGTCTTAGATATCTGGTTCACTTCACAAATGTTATGAGGTACATTATGCTGGACACTAGAGATGATGGTAATAACTCAGAGAATTTTATCAGTTTCAGGTTAGCAAAGTAGCATATTTTTAAGCATAAAGACAGAAATTGGTCAATTCAGCTAGAAAAACTGGTCATTTTCATATGCATAGTGGGGAAAAATCATCAGATAAAAGGAAGTTGTCGTCAAGTCTTTCTCCAGCATTTTACAGATGACAAAACTGGGTCCCAGAGAAGTGAGGTGATTGTGACCAAAATTACACAAATGCTGAGTGGAGCAGGGTTAGGATTCAAATTCAGGTCCTCTTGACTCCAATCCCAGTGTTCTTTCTCCTATACTATAGAAATTAGAGCCAAAGTGATCTTCCAGGTCACCTAATCTTGCTCCCTTCTTTTAAAAGGAGGAAGTTAAAGCCTCCACACAAGGAATATGTAGGAGAGTCAGGATTTGAACCCAGATCTGCTAATGCCAGCATCTTTCACCTATACCATGTTAACTTAATTTTCCAACCAATTTTTATTATAGTCAGTTAACAAGTATTTATTAAGTGCCTACTATATATGCTAAGCACCAGTCTCAGTTTAAATCTAAAATGTGTATAGAAATTAGATATGTTTTAAGTAGCCTTTGATGTTCCATCAATTTTTCCATTCTTAAGTTGCTTAATCATGGATAATCATCCCTGTCAGGTCTGATTTGTATTCTCAAAAATGTCCCAATCATTGGGCATGTGGAAGTCTTGGGCAGCCAATACCCAAGGACCATTTGTATATAAACAAAAAGAGAATTAGAATAAAATTAAGATCTGAATGCTTAAACAAATCAATAACTGGATATTGTCAGAACAAGTGGAAAGTAAGTAAGCCAGTAACTAGAGTCAGGTCTAAAAGTTTCCATTTGTGGAAAGCTAAGTTGTGGGAAGAGGTGAGAACCCAGGCTACCCCAAGGCAGCTGCTGGGAGAGGCTGTTGGTGAGAGACACACTGAGGGGCTCACCTGCAGTGTGGAAAGGCTTGCAGGTGCACACGTGCTATGGATCCTGGCCGCCCCACTCGATGCAGATCCCCAGGCCCGCCAGTGTATCTTAGTCCAGCAAAATCTCACTGACAAAGCAAAAAGGGCTCCAAGAGAGAGTGGGACCCACCCCTGATGGATGACAGACTATTTCTGGGTTATGGCTCAGGAGCAGTCAACCAAAGACCATCATGGAACCAAAAGATATGCCCCTAGTACGGTGACATTAAAAGCCCAGCTGCCCTCACCCTAGTTACAGATCTATTGATATCCAAATCTAATTTCAGGAGGTTAAATGCACAATGAGAAGAAACAAAAGGAGTGTGTTCAGTGTCTTCTCCAATATTTCAAGCCTTGCTAAGTGTTTACTTTATTTGGAGTTTATTTACTCTTAGGGTCACTAATTCTCACATTTTGATTATTTCTGATGGTGGCATTTTCTTGTGTTTTTTAGTTATTATTTGTTTTTAGCCAGGACAACCTTTAAATTCCAAAATTAAAACAATAAATTGTTATGTTAAAAGTTTTCTTATCACATAGCAAGGATGTTATTTTTTAAAAAAGGGGGGGGGAAAGAAATCTTAGGAAAAACTTTGTTAAAAAAATGTGTTAGCAAACCTTGACTCAGTGTGTGTGTGTGTGTGTGTGTGTGTGTGTGTGTGTGTGTGTATGTTGGCGGGGCGTCTCTATTGTCCCACAACAGTCAGTATGGGTTTGATCTCAGTATCTGTCTGCTTTGCACCCCCTGAGAAATACTTTCATTTCAGATACATGCCTGGAGAAACAGACAATCCTGAGAAATCACTTTCAATGTATCTGAGGAAGGGAGCCAGATACTTGACAATGCCAGGAAGTGAGCAGATCTATGAAGAATGGGACTGGACACTCTGACAAGTAGTTTCCTGTGAATATATCTGAGCAAGGAGGAGGGGGGTTCATAGGGTGGGGAGAAGATTCGAGATCACACCATGTGGGGATTGACTGAAGGAACTGGGAGGGGCGCTTTAACCTGAAGAAGAGAAGCTTGGGGGTGGGGCAGGAGACTGTCTGAGCATTTCAAATACTACACTATGGAACAGGGATTAGGCAATTTTCTGCTTTGACCAAGAGGTAAGAACCAGGAACAACAGCGAAAGGTGGCAGAGATTGAGCCTTGATATCGGTGCAATGGGAGTCTGGCTCACTGCTAAACATGTGGAAGTGACTGGAAAGGCTGCTTCTGGGTAGGTAATGAATGTGATTGGAGAGATGTCTGAGCACTTGAGAACAGTCTCTCCTGGCCCTGGTCTGCTTGCCACCTGGTTAGGAGTAGCTTTTTGGAGACACCTGGGAGCCAGAAGAAGGGGTGCCCCAAAGGCAGACTAGAGCCTGGGACATTGTCTTAGGCTTTCCTCTTTTGGTGAATGTCACCTCTTGGCTTGATCTCTAGCTGATGTTAGTCAATAGACAGTGCTATGGGTGAGAGGTCATGGTCGCTCTCCCTCGGAGGCCAACATGTGGCTCATGAATACAAAACTGTTCTTTGCCTGCTACTCTGGTTACTCTGACATTTCAGGTGAGGGGAAGCTGGAAGCTAGGACCATATGAGTTTGAGAAGGTCAGAAGAGTGAACCACCTGAGGGTGCCTGGACATCTGGGCATCCAGGAGTCTGAGAATTCAACTGTTCTGTAGCCATGATTGTGCTTGGTCTTGCAGCTCAGTACTCCAAGGAACACAAAGTGACTGCCTAAAAAGCCAGCCTAGTGGTAGCTGAGACGAAGACTCATCTGGCACTGATACTTCATGAGCTGGTGAGACCAGTGCTGTGTAGAAAGCATGAGCTCACTCACTGGTAGTTCACAGTGGGAGAAGACAATGGTAGGGGCTCCAGATATGTCAATAGAGGATGCCTGAGGTGGGTGGGCTAAGTTTCTGGGAGAGTGTGTGCTCACTACATTGGGAAGAAACTTTCTAATGGAGCTGTCCAAAAGGGTAAGGAGGATTCTCTGGAGGTTGTCACTTCCCTGTGACTTGAGACTTCCTGGTGAAGGCTGAATGATAATTTGTCAAGGATCACAGGTTCGGAAGTCTAAACCCAAAAGGGACCTCAGGGGCCATCTAGACTAATCCCTTCAGTTTATAGTTGAGGCAACTGAGGTCCATAGAGGTCAACCCAAGGTCACATAGGTAGTGAGAGGCAGACAGGATGTTGTAGCCAGATCTCTGCTGATGTAGATGCTCTAGGGAGATTGATCAGAACAGGTTGAATTCAATGGGATCAGATCATTGTAACAGCAATCAGTTTAGCAGATACATAGCACTTAGTAACTTAGGGTTAAGTAGGAAGGTGTGAGCCCTGTCCCCTGTTGAGAAGGTGTGAACTCCCCTATTGATGTGCAAGAAGGGTATTGGCTGAGACAGGAGGCCAGTGTGTGTAAATAC
>CM053598.1:16344986-16362859 GCA_028646575.1 Pseudocheirus occidentalis
TTCGGTGAGGGAGTTCTGACTCTGTTGTCTTCCTCCCACTCCATGCTTTGATCCTTTTTGTCCACAAAAAAAGGATTCTAGAGTTTTACTGCTGTTCTTACTTTGCTTCCTTTTCCTCATGTTGGCCAGTCTATTAATTGCTTGGTTTTTTTAGCTCTGTGGAACTCTGCTTCCTGGAGGGGGAAAGCTCTGTCCCAAATCGCTGGGGCCTTCACAGATGCCAGAGCTATTAGTGGGGTACTGGAGCCCCCCCAGCTTTGGCTCACTGAAAGAGCACCCCAGGACCACCACTCAAGACCACGATCCAGATCCAGGCCACTCAACGCAAGAGCCCTTGGCCCTGATTGATTGCCTCAGTCCCCCTGCTATCTGCAGGCCGGAGCCTCTGAAGCAGCCCAGAGGAGGGCGCTGCTGCTCTCAGCCATTCCTGCAGCCACAGCCGCCTCCCGCTGCCTCCTTGTCCTGGGAGCAGTTTGGCCGGACCACTCTTCTCCCCCAATTTAGCAAAATCCACTGACCTTTCTCTTAGCCTTTTTTCTTCTGGCCTGATAAATGTGGTAACTGTGCCTCCACTGCAGCCGATCTGCTCTCCTATAGACTCGGCTCTGCCCAATGCCCCAGGGCCTGACCTGGCTGGGGGTTTCGGGCTGGGCCTTCCAGAGCTCCCAGACTGCTGTGAAGAGACCCACCTGCTGAGCTGCCTGCAGCAACAGATGTGTTTTCTGTATTTTGGAGAGTTTTGGAGCTCGAAAATCTGTTTAGAGTTCCATTTTATAAGTTTTTAGGGTGGTTTTGTGGGAGCTGTGGTGCTTTGCTGTTTCTACGTGGCCATCTTGGCTCCACCCCCCCCCCAGTAAAGCACTTCCTGTGTATGACCCAATTGATCATCCCAACCATCCTGTGAGGTTGAGATAACAAGGAATATTCTCCCCATCGTACAGATGAGAAAATTGAGTCTTAGAGCACTTAAGTGACTTACCTAAAATTACACAGTGAGTAACTGAGGCAAAATGTGATCCCAGAGCCTCTGATTTAGGAACAAAAGGTAGAAGATGCAGGACAGATTCAAGCTTGGCATAAGGAAAACCTGTGACAATGTGAGCTACCCAAAAATGGCATGGGCTGCCTTGGGAAGTAGTGGGTTTCCCCTTATTCAAAGCCTTTGAGAAAAGACTGAATGAATACTTACTGGATGTGCTTAAATAGATGGCATATGAGATCACTCCCAATCTGAGGTTCCATGATTCTCGGACTCCAGGTACAATATTCTCTACACTACTTCGCTCTGCCTCCTTGGGAGCACTGGGGGATCTGCAAGAGGATCAGAACTATGGACAGCAGAGAGCCTGACCCCAGAGATAGGGGAGAGAGCCTGATATCAATTTCCCTTAGTGGTTGACCCTGTTGCCCACCAGGAAACTGTTTCCACCCCTCCTCTCCCCCAATCTGAGGCGATCAATGTTCTAGTAATTCCTCTTCTGGTCATTGTTAGGAAACTTTCTCTTACATAAAGTCTAAATTTTCCTTTCTGAAACAGCTACCTATCTGTCTCTTAGTATCAACTGATTAATTCACAAGCATTCATTAAGGGCTTAGCATGTGCCAGGCAATGAGCTAAATGCTTGGGATACAAAAAGCAAAAGCAAAAATACCCTGGTCCTTGTGATCAGGAAGTACATGTTCTAGTATAGGAGACAGTATGTAAATGTCTAGGCGCATACAGGATGTATAAACACATACACATATACATGTATATATACACACACATATATATATATAATAGGTATGTATGTATATGAAAATTCATCTGCGGAGTGGATAAAAAAGTCCAGAAGTCCCCAGGGTTCAGCATCAGGTCAGATGGCAAGACCCAGGTATTCTTATAATATAATATCAGTAGTATGGAGGACAATGCCAAGGGTCTGCAGGGCATAGAGGGATGGGAGATGATGAGGACAGGTGGACTTTAGGAGGTATAACAGAGAAGATGACCAGGCTTGGTGGTCCTCCATCCCAGAAGAAATAGTGTTAGTGATTTCCATCTCATCTGCATCAGGTGAACAGTGAAGTAGAGCAGGCAGGCCCTCAGAGAGGGCAAAGGAGGCAGACAAAGGAGAACAGTTGCCTTGATGAGTTCAAGGGCAGCCCTGGTTAGCAGTAGGGGGCAATGTTAATGAGAAAAATGGAAGAGGGAAGTCATTGACAAAATAGCATAAGGTCAAGGATCCTATTGGAAGGGAGAAAGACCAGGAGTTAGCAGACCTGGTTTCTGTTCAGGAGTTCTCATTTGGATGGCCTTAAGGAAATCATTTCATCTCTCTTAGCTCCTTCCTTATTTATAAAAAGAAGAGCATTGACTCGCTACACTAGAAACATCTCTATATATCAGAATGAGTCACTGTGTTCCTTGAGGTAGGAGACAGGAACAACTGAATGAGGGAAGCAATAAGCCAGGGGAGTTTGGGGATGGGAGAAGAGGAAGACTGGAGATGAAACCTACCCACCTGAGAATTTTGCTAACTGGTGGTAGGCTTCGGTGTTTAACGAAAACCTCTTAGGAGGAGGCTTTCATCCCTTAGAATTCTTTACAGCCAGGTTTCTCCATATATTTTATTTATGTTTAAGCTTCCAACAAGGGATTTTTTTTCAGCTGCTGGGTTCTTTTGAAGATGTTTTCTTAACTCAGAGGGAGTTTAATTGTATGTCTCTCTATTTATTTCTATACCCTGCATTAATCTGCTTGATTCACTTCAGAGACCTTCTGTTAAATTTGCTTATAGCTGTAGGCAGGGGTCCAGAATTGGTTGGCCGAGGACACTGCTCAATCTAGTACAGTGGCATCCATTAGGAACAGGAAGCTATTCAGCCTCTGGGAAATCATGCCTTTTAATCACTCATCTGGGTGGGGCCAAGCTGGAGGGGAGGGAGGATGAGAAGGACAGGAGATGGAAGATAATGACAGTGACCTGAGAACAAGGCTGCCACCCATCAATCTTTGCTTCTCTTCTAGTCCAAAGTCATAACCTCTACATTTAGCTTTCTGGTGCTCAAAATCTCCAAATTAGAGCTTCATTCCTCTGACTTGAGCATAAAGGGGCACTGACATCTGTTAACCATTGGTGCCCTGCAACACTGTGCTAAAAGAATCTGAAAGAAACAGCAGATCTTTGATGTTAGTTGACTGAGAAAGAAGGAAAACCAAGAGCAGCAACTGACTCCACAAAACAGGGGCTGGTATGGGTAGAGCAGTCACTTACCTACACCTCAGGCATTGGGAGGATCTGAAGAACTCCAGAGCCATGGAATCTTAAAAGTGGAAAGAAGCTGAGAGGTCACTTGATCCAACCCACACCTGAAAGAGAATGTCCTCTGCCATATACCTGAGGGTGGCTGAGCAGCATTTGATCATGACCTTGAGAGATGGGATACCTTCCCTTCAAGGACACCTTATGCCACTTCAGGACAGCTCAGAATGTGAAGGAGTTATTCTAAGGACCAAATTCAAATTTGCTTCTTTGAAATGTCCATGGCTACTCATTGCTCCTGCCCTCTGGGATGATCAGAACAAGCCAAATCCCTCTTCCATTTGATTGACACTCCTTCTCATAGTTGGAGACAATGGTCAGTCTGCCTAAGTCTCCTTTCCTTCAAGCTAAATGCCCTCAGCTCTATTACTGATGCATAAATGGTAGGAGACAACCAAGATCTGTCACTTATCAATGTACTCCCCAGAATGTAGTGGCCAGAATGAATACAATGCTCCAGATGTGGGCTCTGAGCATGGTGTAGAAAGGACAGCCATGCCCCTAGAGCTGGAAGCCAGACCCCCTAAAGCAGCACTAGCTTTTTTTTTTTTTGACGCATCGGGCTTGCAGTTCATTAACGTCTTCCCATCACTCCCCATCCCAATCTTTTTCAAATAAACAGCTGTCTAACAACGGATGACTGCCCCATGTTGTACTTGGGATGGCCACTTTGGGAATCTGAATGAAAGACTTGATATTTATCCCTATTAAATTCTGTCTTATTAAATTCAGCTTGTCAGGAGTTTTTAAAATTTGGACCACTATTGAATGTGTTCTCAACTCCTCCTAGTTTCACACTAGCTGCAATTTACATAAAGATTACATCTACATTTTAATCCAGACCATTGACAAGAATGTTCAACAGTGCAAGACCAAGTACAGATCCTGGGGCAGACCACTAGAAATCTTCTTCTATGTTGACATAAAGCAGGGCTAACAAGCAAGGTTAATGGGAGATCATCAAAGTAAGGAGACAAATTTGGCCTCCTAAAGATCACTGATTTTAGTCCAGGGAATCCTATGAACTCTTTTGTTCAATACTGGGAAATCAATTCTCCCTACCTCTAAGGTACATGTCAGCTATACCTGACTCTCCTCTCCCTTTCAATCATGAACACAAAGATAGGTGTTCACTTAAGTAATAATAATATGTTATATTCTTTGTTTATATTTACTATATATTATATAGTGATTGATAATATAATTATATATTACATGGCAATGGTATATTTATGTGTATATACATATATACATACATGTACATATATTTAACCATTTGCATATATTTGCCTTCTTGTACAAATACATGTAAAATAGTATATTTTGCTACATACAATAAACATAATGTGAATGAATATAAATATATGCAAAGTAGTTAAGTACAGGATAACTTAGGGTGGGACACTACGGGGTTGGGAGGGAAATTAGAACAGGCTTCCTATAGAGGGTGGTTGTGGCTTAAGAAGATAAGACTTCTTCTTCTTCTTCTTCTTCTTTTGTTTTTCTTCTTCTTCTCCACCTCCTCCCCCTTGTCCTCCTCCGCCACCTCTTCCTCCTCCTCCTCCTTCTCCTTCTCTTCCTTCTTCTTCCTACTTGGATGACCTTGGACAATCCTTGCTTGTGATCAATTTCTCAGACTCTCCATCTACTTCCTCTTTCTTCCCAGGTGGTCTCTCTTTAACTCTGGGCAATACCTGCTCTGTGTCAATTGTCCTCAGCCACGTGTCTCCTCCTCACCTTTGTCATGCCTCCTGGATTTCCTCACATGAGAATATGTCCTTAAAGCAAAATGCTGTCCCGTCTCCAGCCCTCTGCACCTAAGCTACGAGTGTGTGTTTGAGCTGTGTTCCAGCTCTGGGTCTTATTCCCTCCAAGGACCAGGGCAGTGAGATTGGAAAAGTCAGTGTTGCCTTCAGGCCTTAAAGATTTCTAATTCACTTTCCTGGTCACCTCTTTTCCACCTTCATGCACAGATGTCTGATGCCATGGGTTTGCTTGCTGACTCCTTTCTTGGATTTTGCCATCAATGAATTTCTGGGTGTCTCTATTGCTATATTGCGATCTTCCCTAAATTGTAAACACTCTCTATAGTCTCTAGCTTTGTGGCTATATTTTGTAGAGGTTTTCTCTCCTGATTCTTTTCAGCTGAAAGCTCTTTTGATTAAACTAGAAAGACTCCACATTTATATACCCACCCACACTATCTATGTGTGTATGTGTGTGTGTGTGTGTGTGTGTATAACTATACACACATATATGGATATATACATACACACCCTCACAGATATATGTATATATATAAATGTAGATATTCATATATATGATATACTCCTACACTTGATAGAGTCTATCATTCCTACGTTTTAAACCCCAGTCCCCAAATCCAAATCCCATTCTCAGATACCGTGTTCTTAAGAAGCTTATCATTTTTCAAATCTGCCCTCTCCCTTTTTAGCCCTCAGCCTTAGTTTAAACACAGTGATAAAACCCTGTGGATACTCCTAAAGCCTTTATTTTTGTCCCCCAAGTCTTCAAAATCCTCGCCATTTTTCTCCTAGACTCCTTCTGAAAGTAACATTTATGCCAATACAAATCCACAAAAGTGATTCTCTTACAGGAAAGGATTGAAGTCTAGAATCCAGATGACACAAAGATGAAACAACAAAAAATAGGACAGTCAGGAGAGGGAGTTTGAAGTGGGGCAGGTTGGAGGGGGGGAATGATGAGCTTGACTTTTTGTAGAGTTTGCAGGGAGAGTGGAACACCTTTATAGAAATGCCCAGTCAACAGTAGAAAATAGCAACAGGGACAATAGAAGGGAGGTTAAGGCTGGAAAGGACTTGGCTCTTATCTGTAAAGAGCTCAAAATGGAAGGAAAAGAGTGATACCCTTGAGAGGCCATACTCTGTCATGGAAAGAACTTGGACTCCACAGTCAGGGATGCTTAGTTCTTCTTCTTCTCCTCCTCCTCCTCCTCCTCCTCCTCCTTCTCCTTCTCCTTCTCCTTCTCCTTCTCCTTCTTCCTTCCTTCCTTCCTTCCTTCCTTCCTTCCTTCCTTCCTTCCTTCCTTCCTTCCTTCCTTCCTTCCTTCTTCTTTCCTTCCTTCCATCTTCTTCTTCCTACCTGGGTGACCTTGGACAAGTAGCTCAACTTTGGTTTCTTTGTCTGTAAAATGAGTGGAGCATTAGATGAGATGTTCCTTAATCTCTCTTCCAAACATAGGTCCTCTTTATGTTATGTCCTGAATTTATTTATTATTCAGTTATTTTCTGGATGGCAGATTTTAATAGAGAGTAGAAATTACAGGGAAACATTGGACACACTTCAAAGGACCATTAGGAGGAGGAAGGGCACATGCATGAATAATAGGAAGAGACTCTATAGAGGGAAGTAAGGAAAGCTATACAAAAGTAAGAGTGGGGGATAGGGCTCAAGAAGCAGGCTATATTGTCTAAAACAAGGACTTTTAATGTTAGTGGTGTCATGGACCCTTCTGGCAGTCCCTGAAGACTACAAATTCTTTTCCAAATAATATTTTCAAATAAATAAAACAAAATACCCAAGCTCACACAGAAAATCAATTATGTTGAAATACAGTCATCAAAATATATTTTTTAAGTTCCTAGATCCCAGGTTAAGCACCTTTTGGCTAATACAACAGGCACTCAATACATATTTGTTGAGATGCTTTAACATTCATCCTTATAGGCAGGTATTGAAGTAGATAGTACAATGGATATAGGGTCAATAGAGTTTGGTAGCTCCACTACTAACTAGTTACACAACATTGAGAAAATCACTTTCTCTGCCTCAGTTTCCTCAGCTGTGCAATGGCAGTGGTTATTCTTGTTGGCTTCTGAGATCCCTTTCTGTCTCAACATTTCTACTTCTATGACTCCATGAGATTCTTCCCGATCTCTGAGTATCTCACATGGAAGCCTCACCTAAGTTCACCCTATCACAAAGATGACATTCTTTTTTTTAAATTATGTTTATTTTTAGTTTACAACATTCATTTCCACAAGATTTTGAGTTAAAATTTTTTCACCATCTTTCCTCTACCCACCACCCCAAAACAGTGATCCCACTGAATGTTTCCTCCCCCAATCTACTCTCTCCTATATCCTCCCCCATGCCCCTCCAACTTTCCAGTAGGGTAAGATGGATCTCCATACCCCAGTGCCTGTATACAAAGATGACATTTTTCAGTAACTGAGGTGCCATTTGAGGGCTGGCTTCTCTTCTGAGCCTTTCCTTTTCAAATTCCACTTGGAGAATAATGGCGGCACATATGTTTTGAGAGAAGGGAAAATAAGTCTGAAAACTAGTTTCTGTCTCAAAGCCATCTAAGCCTAGCCTTTACTGTGAGTGATGATACAGTAGACTCTGCAAATATCTTTCATTTATTTCAAGTGACAAGTTTTATTCTTCATGAATGACTTTGGTAGTGACTGAATCAGCAAAGAGGAGATAAGAAGGGGAAAGAAGGGGAGGGCAGAATAGCTGATAACTTTTGCAAGCCTTCAGAGAGTGGCCAGGGACAACAACTTGGCAATGATTGATTGCTGAATGTTCTGATATAGTGCATGGCCCAAGCAGCTCTGAACTCACATCTCACAAAAGTCAGGACTCTCTATGGTCTATAGTCTGTCCCTACCCAAATAAGTCTGGGAATATGTGTATTTAGCTCATTTTAACTTCCTTCTTTTTTTTGGTTCCTTTTTCTTTGAGGAGGCAAATATGGTACAGTAGAATAGAACCTGGGTTCCAGTCCTACTTCTAACACTTACTACCTGTATGGCTCGAGATAGTCACTTAACCTCTCTATGCCTCAGTTTCCCCATCTGTAAATAAGGACCTCTGAGGCTCTACTCTTGATCATGGTTTCTTAACCTTGAGTCCACAAATTTCAGGGGATCCATGAATTTGGATGGGAAAATATTACATCATTATTTTCACCAATCTTTGGTTTCCTTTGGAATCTTATATTTGTATTTTAGGTATTGAAAAACATTCTTCTGAGAGATCCATAGGTTAAACCAGTTGCCATAGGGGTCCATAGTACAAAAAAATGTAAAGAAACTCTGTCCTAGATTTATGCTGCTCCTTCCTTCCAGTGGTCCCTCCTCATTACCTTTCCACCCTGGGCCTCTAGCCCACAAGATTCTGGGAGATGGGATTTTTTCTTAGCAGCATCACAGAGGGCTATGTCAGTAGTCTGTATGTAGGGTCCTGCCTTTCTCACCCACTTCTCACAAAAGGGGTAGGAAAAAGGAGGAACAGGGTAAAGACTTTGCCAGGGGGATCTTTTGTGTTGGAAGCTAAAGTCAAGCAAGATCATAGGATCCCATGCGATGGGGAGAGGAAAAAGAACTGTAACTTTGGGCATTTACCATGGTGACCTTTCCAAAGTCAATGCACCTTCAATATTTATTGATTCACCCAATATGAACCCAAAGAGCCAGCTACAGAGAATACTAGAGCATGGGTTCCCCAAGCTGGATTTGTCTCTGTAACCCTCTCACTTATCCGCTCTCCCTCTTGGCACTCAGTGTATTGGAAAATAAGTCATCTGAAGATTTTAGCTCTGGGTACTTTTAGGCTGAAAACCTATATATATTCCATCTCCTTCTCATAGCAATTACATTTCAGCAGCTTTGGGGAGCTGAGACAGTTTTTCATGCTGATTACATGTTTCAGGGGATCTATCTACAATCTCATCTATGTACGCCCACCCTCCACCTGTGTCTATTGTAATCTATCCCCAGGAATCAAATGTAAGCCCCCAGAGGGCAGGGCCTGTTTTTGGTTTTATATATTTCAAGTTCCTAGCACATATTGTTGTTGTTAGGTCATTTTTCAATCATGTCTGACTCTTGGTGACCCCACTTAGGGTTTTCTTGGCGGAGATACTGGACTGGTTTGATTTTTTCTTCTGTAGCTCATTTTACAGATGAGGAAGAGACAAATAGGGTTAAGTGACTTGCCCAAGGTCACACAGCTAGTAAATATCTGAGGCCAGATTTGAACTCAAGAAGATGAGTCGCTCTGCTTTGAAGTCCAATGTTCTACCTACTACGCTACCCAACTGCCACTCTAGCATACAGTAGTGACTTAATAAAAGCTTGTAGATTTATTGACCTCCTTCTGATCCATGACCTCCTAGAAATCTTTCAGAGAAGGTTTATCTAATGTACTGGAAGTCATTCTCTCTTTTGTTCCAATTACCAGTCTAAAGTCATTAATATTTTGTGATTTTTGTGAACTAGTTGATACTTTTTTCATTTTTCTTTCTATATTTTCCCCCACTTAATAGTATTTATTTCTTTCCAATCATGTAAAGATAGTTTTAACAATCAGTTCTGTAAGATTTTGAGTTCCACATTTTCCTTCCTCCCTCTGAACCCTCTCCCCTTCCTAAGAGAGTAAGCAAGCTGATACGTGTTATACATGTGCAATCATGTTAAACATATTTCCGTATTAGTCATGTTGTGAAAGAAGACTCAGAACAAAAGGAAAAAACACAAGAAAGAAAGAGGAAAAAAAATTTTAAAAGTGAAAATAGCATGCATCAATCTGCATTTCGACTCCACAGTTTTTTCTCTGGATATGGATAAAATTTTCCACCATGAGACTTTTGGAATTGTTTTGGATCCTTGTGTTGTTAAGAAAAGCTAAGCTTATCATCCATGATCATCACACGAAGTTGCTGTTGCTGTGTATTATGTTCTCCTGGTTCTGCTCATTTTATGCAGTATCAGTTCATATAAGTATTTCCAGATTTTTCTGAAATCTACCTTCTCATCATTTCTTATAGTGCAATAGTATTCCATTAGATTCATATAACACAACTTGTTCAGTCTTTCCGAAATTGATATGCATCCCCTCAGTCCAATTCTTTGCTACCACAAAAGGAGCTTCTATAAATATTTTTGTACACGTAGGTCCTTTTTACTTTTTAATTATCTCTTTGGGATACAGACCTAATAGTGGTATTGCTAGATTAAAGAGTATGTACAGCTTGATTGCCCTTTGGGCATAATTCCAAATTGTTCTCCAGGGTGGTTGGATCTGTTCACAACTCCACCAACAATGCATTAATGTACATTGTTGTGCACTAATGCATCCCACATCTTCTCCAACACTTATCATTATCCTTTTCCTGTCATATTACTCAATCTTCAAAGTGTGAGGTAGTACCTCAGAATTGTTTTAATTTGCATTTCTTCGATCAATATTGATTTAGAGTATTTTTTCATATGACTATAGCTTCAGTTTCTTCAGCTGAAAACTG
This sequence comes from Pseudocheirus occidentalis, assembly GCA_028646575.1. Lineage (NCBI taxonomy): Eukaryota > Metazoa > Chordata > Mammalia > Diprotodontia > Pseudocheiridae > Pseudocheirus > Pseudocheirus occidentalis. The sequence goes on from CM053598.1 coordinate 16,355,586, forward strand.
CCTGTCATATCCTTTGACCATTTATCAATTGGGGAATGACTTGTATTCCTACAAATTAGTTTTCTGTATATTTGAGAAATGAGGCTTTTATCGGAAACACTGACTACAAAAATTATTTCCCAGCTTTCTTTTTTTTCTAATCTTGGTTGCATTGACTTTATTTGTGAAAAACCTTTTTAATTTAATGTAATCAAAATCATCCATTTTACATTTCATAATGTTCTCTATTTCTTGTTTAGTCATAAAATTTTCCCTTTACCATAGACCTGACAAGTAAACTATTCCTTGCTCTCCTAATTTGCTTATGGTATCACCATTTACATCTATATCATGTACCCATTTTGATCTTATCCTGGTATATGGAGTGAGATGCTGATCTATACTATTTTCTACTTTTCCCAGCAGTTTTTGTCAAATAGTGAATTCTTATTCCAGAAGCCGAAGACTTCGAGTTTCCCAAACAGTAGATTATGATAGTCATTGACTACAGTGTCTTGTGTACCTAACCTCTTCCACTGATCCATCACTCTATTTCTTAGCCAGTACCAACGAGTTTTTGTAATTACTACTTTATAATATAGTTCTAAATCTAGTATGATTAGGCTCCCTTCCTTTTCATTAATTCTCTTGATATTCTTGACCTTTTGTTCTTCCAGATGAATATTATTTATTTGTATTTTGGGAGGGGGTTTCTCTATAAAATAACTTTTGGTTGTTTGATTGGCATGGCACATTGTTTTTTTTAATATTAGTTCAGCCTACCCATGAGCAATGGATATATTTCCAGTTGTTCGGATTTGGCTTTATTTGTGTGAAAAATGTTTTATAATTGGGTTCATATAGTTCCTGGATTTGTCTTGGCAGGTAGACTACCAAATATTTTATATTCTTTATAGTTATTTTAAATGCAATTTCTCTTTCTACCTCTTGTTGCTGGGCTTTGTTAGTAATATATCTAAAAAGCTGATTACTCATGTAGATTTATTTTATATCCTGTAACTTTGCTAAAGTTGTTAATTATTTCAAGTAGTTTTTAGTTGTTTCTCTAGGATTCTCCAAGTATAACATCATATCATTTTTAAAGAGTGATGATTTTGTTTCCTCATTGCCTATTCTAATTCCTTCAATTTCTTTTTTTCTCTTATTGCTAAAGATAATATTTCTAGTACAATATTGAATTTTTCGGTGATAATGGGAATCCTTGTTTCACCCTTGATTTTATTGGTAAAGTTTCCAGTTTATCCCCATAACATGCAATGCTTGCTCATGTTTTTAGATAGATACGATTTATCATTTTAAGGAAAGCTCCATTTATTCCTGTGCTCCCTACTGTTTTTTGTAGGAATAGGTGATATATTTTGTCAAAAACTTTTTCTATATCTATTGAGATAATAATATGATTTCTGTTGATTTTGTCATTGATATAGTCAACTATACTAATAATTTTCCTAATATTGAACCTGCCCTTCACTCCTGGTTTGAATCCCACAGTGTTATAGTGTATTATCCTGGTGATAAATTGCTGTCATCTCCTTGCTAATATTTTGTTTGAATTTCTTGCATCAATCAATATTCATTAGGGAAATTGTTATATAATTTTCTTTGTTTTGGTTCTTCCTGCTTTAAGTATTAGCACCATATTTGTGCCATAAAAGGAATTTGGAGGCTCCTTCATCTTTTAAAAAAAGTTTATATAGTACTGGAATTATTTTTCCTTTAAATGTTTGGTAGAATTCACTTTTAAATTAATCTGGCCTTGGAGATTTTTTTTTCTTAGGGAATTCACTGATGGCTTGTAAGGTTTTTTTTTCTAAAATGGGGTTATTTATATATTTTATTTCCTCTTACATTAATCTGGACAATTTATATTTTTGCAAATATTCATCTATTTCATTTAGATGGGCAGATTTATTGGCATAAACATGGGCAAAATAATTCCTAATTATTGCTTTTATTTCATCTCCATTTGGTGGTGAATTCACCCTTTTTATTTTTGATATTGGTAATTTGGTTTTCTTCTTTATTTTTTTAATCAAATTGACTAAAGGTTTATCTATTTTATTGTTTTTTTCTTCAAAAAACCAGTTCTTAGTTTCATTCATTAGTTCAATATTTTTCTTACTTTCAATTTTTAAAAATCTCTCCTTTGATTTTCAGAATTTCCAATTTAATATTTAATAGGGGATTTTAAATTTGTTCTTTTTCTAGTTTCTTTAGTTGCATGCCCAATTAATTAATCTGTTCTTTCTCTATTTTATTCATGTAAGCATTTAGAGATCTAAAATTTCACCTAAGTACTGGTTTGGTTGCATTCCATAAATTTTGGCATGTTGTCTCATTATTGTCATTCTCTTTGATAAATACTATTGATTATTTTTATTATTTAATGCTTGACCCATTCATTCTTTAGGATTAGATTATTTCGTTTCCAAATAATTTTTAATCTATCTTTCTATGGCCATTTATTACATGTAATTTTTATTGCATCATGATCTGAAAAGGATGCATTTAATATTTCTGTCTTTCTGTATTTGATTGGGAGGTTTGCAAGCCATAATACATGGTCAATTTTTGTGTAAGTGCCATGTACCACTGAGAAAAAAGTATATTCCTTTCTATTCTCATTCAATTTTCTCTAGAGGTTTATCATATCTAACTTTTCTAAAATTCTATTCACCGCCTTAACTTTTTTCTTATTGCTTTTGTGGTTATGTTTGTCTAGCTCTGAGAGGAGGAGGTCAAGGTCCCCCACTAGTACAGTTTTGCTCTCTATTTCTTACTGTAACTCACTTACCTTCTCTAAGAATTGGGATGCTATGCCACTTGGTATATATATACTTATGGTATATATCTATGGTATCTTTAAGCAAGGTGCAGTTTCCTCCCTCCTCTTTTTTAATTAGATCTATTTTTGCTTTTGCTTTCTCTGAGATCAGGATTACTACCCCTGCTTTTTTTTTTCACCTCAGCTGAAGCATAATATATTCTGCTCCAGCTTTTTACTCTGTGTGTATCTCTCTGCTTGAAATATGTTTTTTGTAAATGACATATAGGATTCTGGCTTTTAATCTACTCTCATATCCCCTTCCATTTCATGGGAGAGTTCATTCCATTCAGATGAACAATTATTATTAACTGTGCATTTCCTTTCATCCTATTTCCTCCCCTGTTTACACTTTTCTCCCTTGCTCTCTTTTCACCCTGTCCCTCTCACCAGTGTTTTGCTTCTGACCACTACCTTCCTCATTCTGAACTATCAGCAATTCCACCTGTCTTTTCTCTTCCCCTTTCCCTTCCTACTTCCTTATAGGATAAGAAATTTCTATACCCAACTGAGTGTGTGTTATTCCCTCTTTGAGCCAAATCTGATGAGAATAAGGTTGAAACAATGCTCAGCACTTCCCTTCTTCCCATCTACTGTTATAGGTCTTTTGAGCCTCTTGATATGATATAATTTACCCCCATTCCTTCTCCCCCTTTCCTCTTCTCCCAGCACAATACTCTTTTTCACCTCTTAATTTTTTACATCATCACATAAAAGTCAACTTATACCCACACTCTCTGTCTATATATACACTTTTAACTGCCATAACAGAGATATAGTTCTTAAGAGTTACAAGTATCATCTTCCCGTACAGAAATATAAACAGTTTAACCTTATTGAATAACATGGTTTTTCCCCTTTTCTGTTTACCCTTTTGTGTTGCTTTTGAGTTTTGTATTTGAATATTGAACTTTCTGTTCAGCTCTGGTCTTTTCATCAGGAAAGTTTGAAAGTCCCCTATTTCATTGGATGTTTTCCTCTGAAAGATTATGCTCGGTTTTGCTGGGTGATTGATTCTTTGTTGTAATCCAAGCTCCTTTGTTTTCCAAAATATCATATTCCAAGCCCTCCTATTCTTGAATGTAGAAGCTGCTAAATCTTGTGTAATCTTGATGGTGACTCCTTGATATTTGAATTGTTTCTTGCTGGCTGCTTGCAGTATTTTCTCCTTGACCTGATAGTTCTAGAATTTGGCTACAATAATCCTTGGATTTTTCATTTTGGGATCTCTTTCAGGAGGTGATTGGTGGATTCTTTGAATGACTGTTACCCTCTGATTCTAGGTTATCAGGGCAGTTTTCCTTGATAATTTCTTGAAAGATGCTGTCCAGGTTCTTTGATAATGGTTTTCAGGCCGTCCAATAATTCTTAAATTGGGTTTCCTGCATCTATTTTTCCAAGTCAGTTGTTTCTCCAAGAAGGTGTTTTAAATTTTCTTCTATTTTTCTCATTTTACAATTTTGTTTGACTGATTCTTAATATCTTATAAAGTTATTAGCTTCTACTTGTCAAATTCTAATTTTTAAGGAATTATTTTCTTCAATTAGCTTTCATACTTCCTTTTCCATTTGACCAATTCTACTTTTTAAGGAGTTGTTTTCCTTAATGGATTTTTCCCACCCCCAATTTGACCTATTCTATTTTTAAGGAATTACTTTCTTCAGTCAATTTTTGTCCCTCCTTTTCCAAGCTGTTAACTCTTTCTTGCATCATTCTTATTTTTTCCCAAATTTTCTTCTACCTCTCTTATTTGATTTTTAAATCCTTTTTGAGCTCTTTCAAGAAGGCTTTTTTGAGGGTTTGAGACCATTCATATTCCCCTTTGAGACTTAGCATGCAGATATTTTGACATTGTTGTCTTTTCTGGGTTTATGTTTTAATCTTTCCTGTTGCCATAGTAACTTTCTAAGGTCAGAACTCTTTTCTGGTGTTTTTAAAAAATCATTTTAGCCTATTTTGTGACTCTCAAAGTTGAGCTACGCTCCTAGGACACAGGGGCCACCATTCCAAGCTTCTTGTCCTGGGGGCCAAGGGCCTGATCGCTGGCTTTCTGCACCAGTGCTGGTGATTTTCCCATTGTACTGGGGTCACCCAGCCTAAGTGTACCTGTTTTGCTGGTGATTCTGGGTCTGGAAGTTGGCTGACCTGCTGCACCAGTGGCCTCCTGAGCCAGGACTGAGGGGCCTCAGTTGCTGACCTGTGTTGTGGCTTAGAGCCTCTCACTGGCTTGCCTGGAGGTACAAAAGGCAGTACTGTCTGTGCTGAGTTGTGCTCTCCTTTTGTACAAGTGAGACAGACCTTTCCTGAAGTCTTTCTAACTTATCTTAAGCTGGAAAATTGCTTCATTCTGTCTTTTTGTATGTTCTGTCACTTGGTTTAACATTGTTTCTGAGGGATACTTGGGAGAGCTCAGGTAACTTCCTGGATTTTCCTTGCCATCCTAGCTCTACCTGTAGTCTATTTAAAAAAAAAGATTTTGTGGAGTAGGCTGCACATCTGTGTTCTCTTGCTCTGCTATATAACTGGCTCCCCTCCCTGATCAATCACACAGATTATTGATAATGTCCTTTTTATCTTGTGTCATCTGAAATCAACATACTAATAGGCTTCAGCCAGATCCAATGTGGCAGGTGAGTGTGGCACAATGAGTATAGATCCAGCCTTGGAATTGGGAAGACCTGGATTCAGGTCCTGCCACTGAGCTTTACCAATTGTATGACTTGGTATTATGGTTCTCCAGACAATTTTCCATTGGTACACTAGAATTCCCTACAGCAAAGAAATCCCGTGCCTACTCTGTGGAGACAGTGAGACAGACTATTGGAAATGACAAGTAACCAGTATATCTGGGACATATTTGTCCTTCTCAAGGGACCTAGTCTCTCATCTAGGCTGACTTCCTGATCAGATTTGTGAGACTCAGAGTTGGAAAGGATTTTAAACACAATGCCCTTAATTTGTGCAGGTGGGAACTGAAGTCTGCAGAGTTGCAATAACCAAAGGGTAAATAACAGAACTAGGATTCAAACCCTGAGGCTTCTAACTGGAAGGGACCTTAGATAGCACTTACTGTAACTGATTCACTTTGAGGTGAAGAAATTGAGACCTACAGTGGGAAACCAATTTGACTGAAAACATATAACTAGTTAAGCAATAGAGCCTGGATTTGAATCCAGACCTCCTTTACTTTGAATTCATTATTCTTCCTAAAGGCAGCTGGTGACACAGTGGATAGATCATTTGACCTGGAGTCAAGACCTGAGTTCAAAGTCAACCTCAGACATTAGCTTCATGACCCTGGGCAAGTCACTTAACCTCTGTCTGCCTCCATTTCCCTAATTATTGAGTGAGGATAATAATACAATATACCTCTTGGGGTTCTTGTAAAGACCAAATGAGAGAATGTTACTCAGCAGAGTCCTGGCAAATAGTAGGCACTTTATAAATACTTAGTCTCTCCTTCCCCTTCCTTTCCAGATTGTCTGGAGGAGACACGAAGTAATGAAATTATCAGGTCTAGATAGACTGAGTGGGAATCTTTCTGGGGGGAGTTTTGAGCAGAATTTTGGAAGAAAGGGAGGGAAGGAGAGAGACAAAGATATCATTGCTCAATTGAGACTATCCTTAGAGCTTCACCTAGAGCCAAGGTAACAGTTGTTTCTTGGAGCTAAATAGTAACTGACATTTCAGGAAGCTTTGGGAAAGATTTCAGCTTTTTTCGTAAAATCATATGGTGTGTCTCAGAAACAGAGCCTTTCTCTCCATGTCTCAGATCACTTCCCACGGTTGTTAAAATGCCATTCCTCCTCAAATTAGACAGTCTTTAAAGTTATAATGATAACAATAACAATAATAGTAGCAATAAGAAGATCCCAAGCTCATTCATCTTTCCTACTGCTTCCAGGGTATTCAAATTCCCTTTTATCTTTGAGATGCTTGGAGGCAGAGACTGAAAGAAGTGACTTCCTGTACACCTATGAGATAATCTGCGGGAAAGATTTCACAAACTGTAAATCCCTGAATCAATGTGAGTGATCTAGTCACTGTGAGTGAAGTTGATGCTGAAGCTAATGGCTCTGATCCCTAATCTATGAAATAAAGTGTCCTTGGGGTAGAACAGGGTTTCTTAAGCTAGGTCCTATGTGGTTGTTTTTTAAACATTCTAGTAATTGTATTTTAATATGATTGGTTCATTTTTCAATCCTATCTTTTATTTTATTCATTTAATACCATGATTCTGAGAAGGGATCCATAGCCTTTCCCCAACTGCCCAATATTCTGTGACAAAAAAAGCTAAGAATTAGGAGATGGTCTTCATATTCACCTGGAGAGCCTTATACAAACTGATGCTAAGTGAGAAGAGCAGAACCAGGAAAAATTTGTACACAATCACAGACACAATGTATGTGTGACAACCAACTTTGATAAACTGGACTCTTCTCAGCAATGC
>CM053598.1:16363359-16384985 GCA_028646575.1 Pseudocheirus occidentalis
GAGGGCGTAAAAGGGAACAGATTGTGGGAGGGGCCTTACAGTGGGATCAATGTTCTGGGCTGGGGGGTAGGGGAAAGAAGGGGAGAAAATTTGTAACCCAAAACCTTGTGGAAATGAATAATGTAACCAAGAAAATAAATTAATATTAAAAGGAAAAAAATAAAATAAAAAATAAAAAGAATAACTGGGTTCTCTCTCTTACTAATCGTCCAGTCTATTATCTACCCTCTACAACCTATGTGAGTTTTCTTGTCTTCTTTTTCAGTGAAAAATTCCCTTGATTCTGTTTACAAGACTCACAAAAATGTGTTTATGCTTGTCTGACAGGGGCAGCCCCTGTTATATGTAGATTGAGCACATGCTTTCAAAAGGTACAGGGGCCATTTTGCTTCCTTGTTGGTTGAGGCATAAAAACCCAGCCCATGGGGAGGTAGGATTAGAAGCTTCATTTTGCAACTTGATGCTCTTCTGACCATGCTGATTCTGTAGAAGGTGAATATTATTTTGTCCTTGTATGATTTTTCATTTATTCTTTTAATCTGCCCTTGTGTAGGTTCTGCCAATGCTTGCTGAATTTTTAAACCTCGAACCTATGATTTCACCTGCAATAATTTGTCCTTGTTAATTCCATGTTCGTGTCCAAAGGCATATTGTTCTTCTGTTTTAAGCCACGGTTTGAAATCCAAATCCAATCCAAAAAGATATTATCTTTTTAACCAGTTGTTCACTTTCCACATCTTTCTTTTTTGTGGATCCCCCACTTTAAAAATGGAGAAATGCTGAATATTCTACCTGTGCTCACCTTTAATGTCTATATGAACTTCTCCAACATCTTTACAAGTTTCTTCCTTCTCTCACTCCCATCAAGACTTCATAATCCTCAGTGACATTTTTTAGTTTGCTTGGGGTGATGTCATTTATCCACACATGAATCACTACAAGTTAGTAGTAAAGATCAGCTTTGATGGTTCTCTAAATATTCTAGAAGAACATTTGGAATAATATCCTGGATGCATAGACCAAATAGACAAGTCTTCTCTGTTGTTTGTATCAGGTTAACACTTAGGAGTAGATGCTTCGGTACCTACCACTTAGCAGATAGTCAGCAAACTCCACTATTTTCCTCTTCTCCCTTTGGTCATTGTTGCCTGACCTCTAATTGATGTCATCTGTGGCCCTCCAATATCGTTCCTTGGAGTATAAGAATCTGCTTCCTGAAATAGCCACATCCCGGTTACCTGGATCTTTCTTCTCTGTGTTCTTTAGGTCCAGCCTGACATAAGTAAGAATTCCCTTCTGCTTTTCTGCATCTCCTTCTTCTACATGTCTTCCTTAAAGGATTTCTTTATTTATTTTATAGAATAATAAATTCTTCCTGACAGCCTGGAGAGTTGAAATACCTTCTTCTAGGTTTTTCACTCTCTTCTTTGGGATAGAAATAAACTTGCATTTTGTGTACACATCAGTGTTACATAGCACCAGCAGGCACACAAGCATAGTATGCTGCCTGCTCTCCCTAAGGTGAAATCCAGTTATCTTCTGAGAACTGCCTACCTTGGTTCCCATTGATACCCATGTCCAGATACTTGCCTCTATTCCCCTGGATATGGGACTCTCACAGGCTCTCTGTCCTCTACATACCAGTAGATCACAGAATCTGACTCACAAAATTTGAGAGTTGGAAGAGATTTGGGTGGCCCAACCCATGATGGAAAGGAATCTCTATGATAACATACCTGACAAGTGCTGCCTCTCCAAGGAGAGGGAGCTCATTATTCCCAAAGCTGCCTGGCCACTTTTGGACAGCTCTTCTTGGTAGGACATTTTTTTTTGCAATTTCAAACTTAACCTTAGTCTCTTCATAATCTTTATGCAATCTTTCTGGTTCTTTCTTTTCTCTGAGTCCAAGCAGAACACGCATAATGACTACTCCAAGAACGTGAAGACAGCTACAACAGTCACATGTCCTCTAGCTAAGCATTCTGCCTTCTTTCAACTAGCCTTCACATTTCATGGATTCAAGGCCTTTTGCCACCTTATTGGCCATTTTATGAATCAAATATCAGTCATTTTATCTCTCAGGTTGGAGTATAAAAGATTTTGGAGATCCAGATGAAATGTCTTTATGTCATTCATGGGGGTGAGGATGGGTACTGGATGGCAGTAGCTGTGATTGACTTCCTGGGGTCAATCTATTTTCCATGGGGGTGGGAGTGATTGTTGGTGACAGCCCATTCTATAAGATGAGAAACTGAGAAATCTACTGGGGCTTCATGCCTGGGGAATTCATAGGTTCATAAACAATCCATATAGGAAAGTCTTTTACCTGTTTGTCAAAAAGTCTCAGAAATTCCACGTGCCAGTTAGGGCCAGGGTCAAGGCAAAGATATTTTTTTTCTTTTTAAAAATACGACTCATCTTCCTAAATTTAAATCTAGCCTCAGACAGTTACTAGTTAAGTGACCCTGGGGAAGTGACTTAACCCTGTTTGCTTCATTTCCTCATCTGTAAAATGAGCTGGAGAAGGAACTGGTAAACCACTCCAATATCCTAGCCAAGAAAACCCCAAAGGGGTTACAGAGAGTTAGATGTGACTGAAATGACTGAACAACAAATAGTGCATTCGTTTCCTAATTTTTCTACATCCTCTTCCACATTTATCATTTTCCCTTTCTGTTATGTTAGCCAATAGGTGTGAGGCAATATACCTCTGAATTGTTTTGATTTTCATTTCTCTAGTTAATAGTGATATAGAGCATCTTATAAGACTATAGATATATTTTTTCTTCTGAAAACTACCTGCTTATATCCTTTGACAATTTATGAATTGGGGAATGACTCTTATTTTTATAAATTTGATTTGGTTCTTTATATATTTGAGAAATGAGGCTTTTATCAGAGAAACTTGCCATAAAATTTTCTTCCCAGTTACCTGATTTCCTTCTAATTTTGACTGCATTGGTTTGCATTGGCAAAACCTTTTTAATTTCATGTAATCAAAATTATCCATCTTAATTCCCATGATCCTCTCTATCTCTTATTTGGTCTTAAACTCTTTCCTTATACATAGATCTGAGAGGTAACATTATCCATGTTTTGTTTGTTTGTTTCTTGTATCACCTTTTATGTATAAATCACGTACGCATTTTAACCTTATCTTGGTATATGGTGTGAGATATTAGTCTATACCTAGTTTCTATAAGGCGGAGAACTTTAAGTGTGACCCTTGCCAGGAATTTTTGTTTTTCGAGGTCTCAAATAGCTCCTATATGGTGGTCATTTGCCTGGATGTCTGAGCATAGTTATCACAGATCTGTAGTCTCTGACACTCCCTACAGTCAGAATGAAGACTAACAGGACTTTCTTCTCTGTCTACAAGACACCCACCTGTAGAGTTCAGATAATAACATTATCTGGGGGCAAGAGAAAGACAGATCAGTGATAAAAGGAAAGTAAGTATAATTCCCATTCATTGACAATAAATCTAAAGGCATCAGAGTCCAAGGGGTCATGGTGACGGGTTGTTTGCAGGTCATGGTTGGAAACTGAAGTAATTTCTTGCATATTGGGAAGCCAAAGGCATGCATAAAAGGCATTCACTTGTCCAAACTCTAGCTGCTTCCTGGAGACTTGCAGCTTATTATTCCAGAGGCATGTATGCCTCTCCCAGTTTGACACCATTAACTTTTGCAAGTTACTTTATGGATTCACAAAATTCCAGAGTTAGAAGGGAGATTGGGGACCATTTAGTTCTACTCACACCTGAGCAGAAATCGTTTGTATAACATCTCCAACTCATGCCTGTCCAGTTTCTGTGCCAAGATTTCCAATGATGGTGAATGTGCTCCCTACCAAAGCAGCCCATTCTTCTTTTTATTGAGGAGAACATGATGTTCCAGGTGTGGTCAGCCCATGGCAGAGGGTAGAGGGCCTCTGTGCTTCAGTCAGATTGTCCAACTTGCTGTTTCCAGGTCATCCATCTTGTGCCTTTGGATAGGCTGTCCCTTGTGCCCAGAGTTCTCTTTCTCCTCACCTCTGTCTCTTGAAACACTTAGATCACTCTAAGGCTAAGCTCAAGTGCCATCTCCTTGCAAAGACCTTTCCCAATTCCTCTTGTTATTGATGCTCCCCCAAATCACTTATTATTATTTTGTTTATGTCCTTTATTTAATTAAGCATGAACACAGAGTCCTCCCCTGCTCTAGTAAAATGTAAACTCCTTGTGGTCAGGGACTGTTTTAATTTTGGGTCAATACTCCCAACAACAATTGTAACTTCTGAAACAGAATATATAGTGCTTACTAATCAACGGGTTGAATATAGCTCCCCCTCCTTTTAGATATTATGTGTCTCTCTTAGTATATCTGTAAGTCTGGAGGATTGTATAGTTCCATGGGGGATGTAGGGTTCACCGCAGAGAGTAGGATGGTTGTCCTAGCTGCTAAGTTCTGTGTGAGTACTTTGAATGTTTTGTTGATTGAATTAAAACCCATTCTATTTGATGTTTTTTGTGAGCCCAAGGGTTTACATACGAGTTGAGACCCCATTTCCTTTTTATTGTGAAAACCTAGGAATGAACAAATCCTGATGTTCCCTAGGAAGGAAGAACCCCTAGGGAAGGGTACTAGTCAAAGAAAATTTCCCAAGATCAGACAGTCCAAGTAAACACAGAATTGTGTAATCCTGGTTCAGAGTTTACATTACACTGCCTCCTACACAATCATTTTGATGGGATTAAAAATAGTAAAACAGTTTGTTCAACTCTTTTCCTTAAATACCCAAACCAATTGGATGTGGTCTGTACTACATCACAGTTTTATTATCACAGTGATTGTTGGTTTTTTAAGGCTTTAAAAAATCTCTTTTTGTGGCAGTAAGACGCGGAAAGCACACAGAAGGCACTGTGGTCTCAAGAACTCTGGGTCTAATTCCATTTTCTGACTTCCTGTGTAATTTGGAGAAGTCCTTTCACTTCTTGGTCGTTTCTAAAATGAGTTGAGGGACTTCTAAAATCCTTCCAAATTCTAAATGCTGTGATTTTTGTCCAAAGTTGTCATTAAAACAAAATGTATTCTTTATTCATATAATTTAACCACATTTCTTTAATCATGTGGCTTACCAAGTGTCTCTGATATGAGAGGGACCCTCCCCACTCATTTGCACTCTAAAATCGGGACAAGGTCATACTAATTGGTAATTACAAAATGATTTACGCTCATTGTTTTAATGAAACCTCACAATGAGGTCTCTGAGGTGGATACTTCAGGTGCCACGGTCTCCATTTTACAGTGGATACTGAGATTCAGAGGTATGACTTACTTGCCGGAAGTCACTCAACCAGTCCATTGGCAGATAGGAGCCCATTCTTTATCCACTGTTTCTTTTCTATAACCAGTGGTGTTCAGAAGGCATCTAGATCCTCATTCCCAATCCTCAGTGCTATGTAATTAGTCTTCATCCCCATTTATTTAAGAGCAGCCACCCCTTCAATTATACAGAAGAATCCTAGGTTTGGGATTTTGGAAGGACCTTAGCGCTCACTTAGTGTAACCCTCTCATTTTCAAGATTAAGGAACTGAGGCCCAGAGGAAATTAAGTGACCTGCTCATGGTCCCACAGGTGGTGAGTATTAGAATCAGGATTCTGGAGTCCTGAGACACTTGGAATCCAAAAGTGATCACTAGCAGACCACTCAAATTATGAAAATATCAGGGTATTGGAAAACCCTGCAGTAAGTCGATGTCCATAGTCTGACTTTCTGGGATGTGACTTCTCATACTGTGTACCTCCAATATATTTTGGGATGAGGGGGCTGTAGAAAAAGGAAGATGAGGGAGACAAGGGAAGTCTGTGGAGGCTGGTAGGTGGCCATTGACTGGGAATCCTGAAGGATACAGAGCCCAGGCTATCTGTCACCTTTGCCTGGGATACATTTTCTGTGGGAAGGACTTGCTTGGCCACATATTCCCTAGGGACATGATGAGAATGTGTCTCTATGTCTGGCATTCGGGATCACTGGCCTTGGAGGCAATCTAATCATATGATCAAGATCTGGAGTTGAAATGTACTTCAGAAACCATCTGGTTTAACCCCCTAATTTTACAGATGAGGAAACTGAGGTTTAGAGAAGTCAAGAGACTTGCTCAAAGTCATAGAGGTAGTGAAATGACAGAATTAGAATCTGAAGCCTGATCCCCAGACCCCAAATATAACTTCTCTCCCCTCTCTAACGTGTTGTTCTCATCTTTACCCTTTTGATTCCATACTTCCCCATGAAGAAGAGCTCATTTCTATGTTATTAACACAATCAGGGGGCAGAGCAGTTGAACTATAGCAACAGAAAGGCAGTGACCACTGCTAACAGCCCTAAGAAAGGCACCAACCTTTCTGAGACTATAGGTATTAAGGTAAATATAAGAGTGTGTCCTCCGAGATGTTAACAAGTCTGTAGATCTTAAGGGACAAGCATAGACACAATATGTGACTTCATGTAACTGATTTGCAAAGTCAGGATAGTAACTAATGATGGACTCTCCCTAGGACATAGCCCATGACAGCACCTTCTTTCCCAGCTGTTCTCTTTCATGAATTCAACAGAAGATTAACGAGATTAAAAAACTAAGGAGTCCTAGTTTTTTAGTTTAAAAACTAAGCAACCCCAGAACTTTTTTGCAATTATTGGTGAAATGACTTTTTGCAGAGATGATGCCCTAGGAAGTATATAGGATGGTCACCATAAGTCAGAGTGAGGTCTCTTCCTGAGGGCAGGAACCCAACTCTGAGGTAGGAAGGATGTTCAAAGATCAGAAAAGGAACAGTCTTGCTTTTTTGTGCTTCCATTTGTTGCCTGGAAAATTGGGAAACCAACAACCAACAGTGGAATATGGAATAAAAAAGAGACAGAGAAGCTGAGAAAGTAGAAAATAGCGACTTCTTCCCCTTCTCAGAAAGTATCTTACTTCAAGGCTTCAGTTACATCTACAAGTACAGAGACAAGAGCTGCCATGGAGAAGCAAGCCCAGCTAGGAGGAAGAGCAGCCCAGCCATGAGAGTCAAGTAGAGAGACTAGTCCAGAGGAGATGCTGGTGGTGAGCATTAGAGTCAGGATTCTGGAGTCCTGAGACAGTTGGAATCCAGAAGTGGTCACTAGCAGACCACTCAAATTATGAAAATATCAGGGTATTGGAAAATTCTGCAGTAAGCCCATGTCCATAGTCTGACTTTCTGGGATGTGACTTCCAATACTGTGTACCTCCAAAATATTTTGGGATGAGAAGGCTGTAGAGAAAGGAAAGGAAGAAAGATACCTTTGAGGAGATAGCCCAGGCCATCAGCCTAGCTGCAGAGTGACCTGTCTAGCCCAGATGTCACTTCCAGAGCAGAACTTTGGGTGGACAGTTGGAATGAGAGAGAGGACACTGAGACCCCACACTTCCAGAGAGAGAGAACATAGGGCCTCTGCAGGTTTCTAGAACAATGAGTTGTCTTGACCACCTGTGTTCCCTGCATGTGTTGTCATATGGCACATGCTTGTGCTCACTCTCGCTCAGAGATGCTGTGCATTGGCAGGACAATTCAGCCCAGAATTGTGGGAGGAATGTTTTTTCAATTATTATCCTAGCTCTGCCATTTGGGTGAATAAATGCCTTTGTTGAAAGTTGACTGATTCTAATGACTGAATATTAATGAGAAGTACAAGGGGGAGGGATCAGAAGTTAGAGTATTAGCAGTATAGTTCCCTACCAGGAGAGATGGCATCTGTTCTTCTTGAGAATGAGACTTCTAAGAGTGAGTACAAACTGAGGGAGGGAACAGTGAAAATAGGGGATGAGTATACTTCATTAGGAAAGGCTACACTGCTTGGTTATTGAAAGATAAGTTCTTTTGCCTCTCTTTATATTGCTAGTGCTTAATATGGTGCCTGGCACATAGTAGGTGCTTAGTAAATGCTTGTCGACTTGAATTGGTGTTTGAACTATGTGTTTGGAAGGAAGATAAAGCAAAAGGCAGAGCTGCGTTGACCTAGAGAATCTGCTAGTGGCAGAGGACCAGCTGTAGGGCTGGATATGAATAGAGATGAAATTCAGAGGACATGCACTGACAAATGACCTTGGAAAGGTCACTAACTATATTCTACAGGAGGTATATTCATCCTAAATGAGTGTGGTTATTCCAGTCTGGCTGCCAGGGTCTCCCTGGTTGTTTTTCTATAGGTTTTGATTTCTGTATTTCCCTTTATTATGTATGTCCCTTGGGTGGGACTGTGAGCTGTCTAAAGTCCTATACACAGTCTACACCAAAGGGTTGGTCCATGGGGATTCTTCATCACAAAGCTGGTTACACCTTTGACCCCTGAGCCCTTTCCTATTTTCTCAGGTATCCCCATGGCAGAGGTCACAGGGCTCAGAAGTTTCAGGATTCTGGAGCTGGTCAGATAAGATGGCCCTGAGATGAGGGAGAATGTACTCAGGAAACAGCTGAAGGTTATCTTCTGTCACCTTCTTTTATCCCTAAGATTGAATACAGCAGAATAAATTCATATTTCCAAACCTATTCAATGGAGGCTTTCTGAATATAGAAACATCCTAGCATTTCTTATTATTTTGGTCCCTACCATAAAGTAATTTGGTTCAAATTCTTCAGGAAGCAGAGCTGAATTAAATAAGAATTTCCCCAAATGTTTAAATCAAATGGAACCCTTTATCTCATTCTTAAAATAATGTGGCAACTAGCCCAAAGATGGTAAGTGGGAATAAATTACATGGGGTGAGGAGAAATGCATGTGTGTTTGTGCATGTGTGCATGTGTGCAAGTATGTGTGTTCTAGGTCAGATCATCAAGTTCTGGATCTCATAAGTGATCAAATAGTCTTGACTACTAGTATGATTCCGATTAAGCATAGCTCAGACCAGAGGGGTCTCTCTAGGTTCTTCTAGGTCAATAATGGTAGGTTTTAGATAGCACACTTTAAGGCAAAAGCCTTGTCACACTTCATCTTCATTTGATCTGCAAAACACCTGTGTGAGGTGGGCATAACAGACATTATTATTTCATTTTGCAGATAAGAAAACTCAGACTCCAAGAGGTTATGTGATTTGCCTGGGATCACACAGCAAGTAGGGTCTGAAACTAAATTCGAACCCCTGGTCTTGACTCCAAGTTCAGGCTCATCTGGAAGGAAGGAAGGAAGGAAGGAAGGAAGGAAGGAAGGAAGGAAGGAAAGAAAGAGGGAAGGGAGGGAGGGAGGGAATGAAGGAAGGAGGGAGGGAGGGAGGGAAGGAAGGAAGGAAAGAAGGAAGGAAGGAAGGAAGGAAGGAAGGAAGGAAAGAAGGAAGGAAGGAAAGAAGGAAGGAAAGAAGGAAGGAAGGAAGGAAGGAAAGAAAGAAGAAAAAGCAATTGTTAAGAAATTGTGCTAAATGATGATAAAAGTAAGACAATTCCTGCCCCCAAGACACTTGATTTTCTAATTGGGAAAGGCAACATTGAAAAGGCAGGAACTTCGTAAATGGGTTGGGGGAGTTTGGGAGGCATGGTTTGGCAACCTGGGAAATTCCCTGGCTCTGGACAAAGTGAGGTCAAAGCTTACCTCTCAGAGACCAGTGCCCCAGGGGCTGAGTATGAATTCCAGGAGGTGGGGGAGGTGGGATGGGCAAACTGAAGGCAACTTGGCTTGGACATAGCTGGGAGGTCTCCAAGCATAATTCTGAAAGAAAATATTAACAAGGAGGCAAATGTTATCATCAGGGCCATTTCCACCTCAATTAAAGTGATAATATAATCAGGGAAAGGATCCAGAAGAGTTTTTTTTTTAATGTGTGAACAGGATGGGCTACATTCTGTTATCCTTTTATGAGATGCGAATTTCTGATTGGATTGGTCAATCCAACAAGCCAATCAAGCTCCAAAAAAAGCAAAAAAAAAACACCCCAAAACAAAACCAGGCACAGCTAGGTGACCCTGGAGTTAGGAGGACCTGAGTTCAAATCTGACCTCAGCACTTAACACTTACTAGCTGTGTGACCTTGGGCAACTCACTTAACCACAATTGCCCTGCCCTCCTAAAAAAAAATCAAAAACAACAACAACAAACCCAAGTCAACCAAGCCTCTGGGGACTTTCCACAGGGGAAGGAATCTCCATCGGTCCTGAGTCCATTGGGACCCAGAGACCTCTTACTTCTCTGCCAAATACGAACCCCTCCTTTTGCATCTAAAGCCCTTCTCAATGTGACTCTATCTACCTCCCCAGGTTTACTGGACAACCTCTCCAGAGTCACAGTCTCTATGTGACAATCCAGCCAGCCTCTTTGTCATTCTGACATTCTCTCTCTGGACTCTGCTTCTGTGCAAACTGACCTTCACCTTCACACTCAGAATACACCTTTTCCTTCTACTTTTTACAATAAAATTCGTCCTTCAAAACTCACATCCTATAGGAAGTCTGCTCTGATCTCCCTCCCTGCCCCCATTGCCAGTTGTTACCATCTTCCTCCCTGGTAATTCTGTGATTTTCATCTACTTTGCATATATTTGGGATTTTATTTTCTGGGTATGTTTGGGTTTTTTTCCTTCTGATATAACTAGGAGCCTCCTTTTTGAGGGGAGGGTCTGTGTCATTTTCCTCTTCTGTATCCCCAGCACCAAGGTGTAGCTCACAGTAGCTCCTAATAAATGCTGATTGAATCAATAAAGGGCTCCATTTGCTGAGATGATGCCCCTCCTTGAAAGGATGTCTGAAAAGAGCTGTCTCTGAGGGGCATGACTCCTCTTACAAAAGTTGCATTTACACAGTGTCTGGAATGAAGATTCCATTTGGGTGAGACATTAGATCCCTGAGGACGAGGATGCTTTAATTTTAGTTTTTGTAACCTCAGCACCCAGGACAGTACCTTGCTCATAGTAGGTGTTTGATGTTAAAGCATGGCGCAGAGAATGCTTCAATCTCTCCCATGTACCCAGGAATGTACAAAGCATAATTTTCACTTGGTGACAGAGATTAAACCTTTGAAATCTGGAGGTTTCTTTTGCATCTCTGCATTATCAGTCATCTTGAAGGTTATTTTATATAGACCAAATTACCTCATTCCTGTCTCTGCCAATGACAAACCACCCAAGAAATTGCTATGCACATACAATCAAGAGCCCCACAGATACTAAATTATTCAAAATAATGAGTTTTGAGGGTAAAACTTCCTCATTAGTCTTTATGGAGAAGCTGTGTGTGAGTATGTGTATGTGCTCAAGAGATGTGCTATTATTGTCTTCTCCATTTAAACATACCTTTACAACAAAGCCTGTATTTCCCTCGAGAATACCACCATCCTTCCAGTCTTGAAGAATCATCCTCTCCTCTTCCCTCTCTGTCTCCACCCATCCCCCATATCTAATCAGTGGCCAAGACTTAAGGATTCACTTTCTATGGTATCTCTTGTATTTATCCTTCCTCTCCACTCAGAGAGATACCAACCTCCTTCAAGCCCTCAACAGCTTTAGCCCAAGTCTTGTAATTGTCTCTAGGTAGATCTCCTTGCTTCCAGTCTTTCCCAGTGGAAAGGATCATGGTGAAGGAGAAAGAACACAGAGCAAATCCCAGTCCTGCTATTGGCCACCTGGATGACCTTGGACCACTCCCTGTACTTCTCTGGGATCTAGTCTCTGCATCTATAAAGCAAGGAGGCTGGAGTAGGTGGTATCTAAACCCCCTTTCTCCTCTGGAGCTCTGAGGAGCCTGCCATTCCTGGTCACTCCGTCCTCCACACAGCTGCCAAATCAATCTGCTCAGAACACATCTTACCAGGCTTCTCTCCAACTCAATAATTCTCAATGGTTCTCTATTGCCTTGAGGACAAAATGCAAATTCTACTGTCTGGCATTTCTTCATGACTGGAATTCAGGCAGCCTTTCTGTTCTTTTCACATTGCTCTTCTTAATACTCTCCATCATTCAGTGAAACTGCCTGTTTTCTCCCCTCCCATTTCCTCACTTTGGCAGAGAAAGATCTGAGACAGGCCTCACCTGCTATAAAGCCAAGCACCAGCAGATTCCCAAAAGAATGCTCCTGTGAACAGCTTTTAAGATTTGGATTACACAGTCATAGTGAACACTCTGTTTATTCCATTACAGATCAAGTTTCAGTACAATCTTCACAATATACCCATATTCCACTCATGGGGCGACCACTAACTTAATCAGTCCCTCATCTAGCAGCCAATCACTAAGCTAGATTCCCAATTGCTAAATATCATTAATCACTAATACAATCCTTAGAAAACCACACAAACTTTCCACCCCTTGGTTTCCAGCAAACCTTGCTTTAGTCCAAGGGGAGGACTTTTCTTCATCTTGACTCTGGGAGGTCTCGCTGATTCCCTGGATCCCCTTTCATGGTCCCAGATCCCTCCTGAATCTGCCAAACAATCACCTGGATTCAGAAGCAGACAACTCCCAGGTCCTTGTCCAGTCCTCAGGGCAGTCCCTGGCACACACTAAAGTTCACAGAGTCCAGTACATCTCAAACTCTTCACAACTTCTCTTGCCTGGAACTCAAGGATCAGGCAGGCCGTGAATAAACAAAGTCTTATCCTGTTCATGTTTCAGTCAGCTTCCAGATACTGGAAGAGGAACTCTCTCTCTCCCTTTCTCTCTCTCCCTCTCAGCTGGCTTCAGTCTCCATGAATCTTCCTTCACTGAGGAGCCAATTCCAGTTCTCTCTCTCTGTTTCTAGAATTCTTCTTTATATACAGCACTGGCCTCCTGTCTCAGCCAATAGCCTTCTTCCACATCAACAGGGGAGTTCATGCCTTCTCAACATTGGAGAGGGTTCACACCTTCCGTAACTTAGCCCTAAGTTACAAAGTGCTAAGTATCTGATAAAGGGATTACTATTACACCTGTTTGTCTTATTGCTGAGGAATAGAGAAATGATTTACTCATATTGAGTACCAGAGCTGGCATCCAGACACCAGCCCTAGGACTCCAAACCCAGGGCTCCTGGCTGTCCTTCAAGCTTGGGATGATGTCCTTCCTCCCCTCTGCTTCTGAGAACCCCTCACTTCCCTCAGGGCTCAGTTCATGCACTTCTTCCCCCCCAATACTGAAAATGTTCTTAATCCTTTCATTTGGAATTAGGACAACTGAGGTGCCCAGTGGATGGAGTGGGGAATTTGGAGTCAGAAAGGCCTTACTAGCTGTGATACCCTGGATAAGTTATTAATCTCTGTTTACCTTGGTTTCCTTTTCTATGAAATGGATATACTAATAACATTCATCTCCCAGGATTATTGTGATGATAAAGTAAAGTAATGTTTATAACACTTTACAAACCTTAAAGTGAGAAAAAAAACCCTGCTGTTCAGTCGTATCTGACTCTCTCATGGCCCCATTTGGGGTTTTCTTGTCAAAGATACTGTAATTTGCCATTTCCTTTTTCCAGCTCATTTTACAGATGAAGAAAATGACACAAGGAGGGTTAAGTGACTTGTCCAGAGTCACACAGCTACTGAGTGTCTGAGGCCAGATTTAAACTCAGGTCTCTCTGACTCCAGGCCAGGTGACGTATGCAATGTGCCATGTGCCACTTAGCTGCCTCCACTATATGAATAATGACATTATTATTCTCATTAAATTATCATGTATATAATTTCATGTATACATATACATGTATGTATGTATATGTGTATGTATTGTCTCTCTTGATAGAATGTGAGCCCCTTGAGCAGTTTCATTCCTGTTTTTGTATTCTCAAAGCTTACCAAAGTGCCCAGCACAGAGTAGGTGCTTACCAAAGGAAAATTGTGGGTTTTTTTCAAAGTGCACTCCCATATAGATACCTTGTCCTACAGGCTCTTTGTGCTTCTTTTAATCCTTTAAGGGCAAGGAAATAGAGAGCAGCGTCGTTGCCTCTCTAAGCAGAAGTGTTTGTAAGACTGACTAATGGGTTAATGTTTCTCTTTAATTAATATAAACCACCTCTTCTTTAGATGAATGTTTAAAAATGTAACCCTGTGGTTGTGCAAAAAAAAGTTGTTGATGGATTGAGTGAAAGGGACCCACATGTAACATATATACAGATAAATAAATATAAAAATATAGAAAAGTATACAAAATAATTTCAAGAGGGAGAGTGGGCTAACAAGGGGAGTGGGGTACAAAATGCCCAAGAAAGGTGGTTATTTTTCATATGCAAAGAGGCACCTAATCTGTGGTCTAGAAAGAAGCCAGGGATTCTAAAAGGCTGAGGGGAGGAGGGACTCTTTTATAGCTATAAGAGCCAACCTGTGCCAAGGCATGGGGACAACCAGCGGACAACTGGACATATTTGGAGCTGGCAGGCCTTTTTGCTTGGAAAGGGGGGCACATGAAGAGGAAGAATATAAAATTAGACTACAAGGTAAGTGGGAGCAGGCTGGAGGAGGGGGCAGTAACTTCAATGCCAAGTGAAGGATTTTGTGTTTTATCCTAAGGAGCATACTTGGAGAGAGCTAACCCTCCACTCTTCCTCCCACTCCCTCCCAAGTCTTCCCTGTTCAAGGCTAAAACATCTCCATTTCCACCAATAGCATTCAACTCAATGGATCTCAAGGTCCTTCTTCCTGGTTGCCTGCCTCTGGATCAGCAGCAGCTAATTTTATATCCTTCCTAAGATGTGATGCCCTGAGGTGAATATAACAGCAACCTTACCTACCAGACCAGCTCAGATTTTAGTAATCCTCTCCCTAAAGTCACTCCAGTATTTAAGTCATTATAATGAAGCTTTAGCTTTTAGAGAATTACATTTCCCCTCGTTCACTTTGGTCATGCCAAATCATGCACACAAGTCAGGAAATTGATGCCCAATATGTACATGCCGTTTCAAAATATGTAGAAGGAAATAGCTGCTTCTGGGGCAGGGGCTGTAGTTTATGACTCCTGTGACCTTAACCTCTCTGGAAAAATAAAGATGATTCCATATCTGTGGTCTTGAGGTCCATTTATATCTGCTGAAGAGCTGAGAGAGTCTCTCTTATGAAAGGAGATGTATTCTCCTTTTGTTACCCTCTAATATGACAAAGGCAAGAAAAATGCAAGGAGGGGCTCCACATTCAAAGCAATTAGGGCATCCTACCTGATGAATCACAACAATCTTGGGAGATAGACATGAAAAGAAATCGCCTATCAGTGGCTAGGTGGCTCAGTGGCTAGAGAGCTAAATCTGGGGTCAGGAAGAAGGGTCCAAATCCAGCCCCAGATCTAGAAATGATATAGTGAAGCTATGTGACCCCTGGACAAGTCATTTCCCCTCTCTCTGCCTCAGTTTCCTCAACTGCAAAATAGGGATAAAAAAAGCACCTCCCTCCCAGGGTCTGTGTGGGGATCAAAGGAAACAATATTTGTGAAGTGCCTAGGACAGTGCCCAGCATGCAGCAGGTGCTCAATAAGTGCTTAGCACCTTCCCTTTCCATTTTACAGAAGAAGAAACTGAAGCAGAAGACCATGAAGTGATTTGTATGAGGTAGCATAGTAAATGATGAAGTCTGAGGTCCATTAACCCCACAGATTGCTTTCTAACTACTAGTACTTATTTATAGTTTCAATTAAAATCTCTCCCAAGGACATTGTAGAATATGTCAGTGACTTCTTTAGCCCTGAGTGCCACAGGAAGGAAGAAAGGAAGGAAAGAAGGAAGGGATGGAGGAAGGAAACTATAGTGGAAAGAGTTCAGAACTTGGAGCCAGAAAACCTGGGTTTTAATCCTGCCCTTGGGTTAACCCATTGTTTGACCTTGGACGAGTTACTTTTAGCTCCTTGGACCTCCGCTTTCGCCTCTGTAAAATGAAGAAGCTAGGCTCAAAGTTTAAGGTCCCTTAAGGCTCTAAACCCTGCGATTCTAAGGCCGGCTGAGCCCAAGCTCAGACCCTGCAGGCTTCTATTTCTCATTTCCAGAACGATTTAGGGAAAAGTCCCCGTGACTTCCCCTTCCTCCCTCTCCCTTCCCTTCTTTCCCTCTTCCCGGGACACTAGCAGCCAGGGGGCTTGAAGTATCTGAAACTCTTATTCAATCTGCAGAAGGGGCTAATTAAGGCAGCACAAGCCTATGTTCAAGCCTATATTGTAAAGATGCTCACTTCGGGATCTGCAGAATCGCCGTCCTGCTCTGTGTGAAAGGAGAGATATTAGGAACCGGGAGAAGATTCACAGAGACATAAACAGCCACAGAATCACTGCCATTTCTGGCAAGGGAAGGAGGGATGGGTAACTCTTGAAAGAAATGATGGCCGGCTTCCATCGCCTCCTGTGAGCCCGGGTTAAGGAGCATGGGGAGGGAAGATCCCGAGAAGCCCCACTGCAGACAACCTCCTAAACTCGTTTCAATTCGTCAAAGAGCACCGCAGAATTGCCTGTCAGCAGGAAATGCTCTTCATCCTGCCGTAGCCCTGTTGTGGAACGGAAGAGAGCTGGAATCCCTGAAGTCTGCATGAGCAGAAAGGAAGCCGGTGGGTCCTCCCAAATTGGAGAGACTTCCAGGGCAGGACAGTGATGGAGCGACTGCTTTTGTCTCCTGTTCTAGGGGAGCTCCTCAATGTCTCCTACACTCAGTAAAGCCTTCCACAGCTGCAATTCGGGAAGACTGCTAAGATGCGGATGGGTTATGGTCTGTGCTGAGAGAGAAGCCAAAATCCCAGGTCCTCCAATATCCTTCCGATAGCAAAGTCTCCCTCCCAGGTATGCTCCATTACACTACAGCTATTATAGATATTTTACAGATAAGGAAATTACTGGGGAGGGATGAAAACAGCAAGTCCGTTCTCCCCATTTTAGAGAAAGGTTCTCCTCAAGCCCTGGACCCTCATCCTCTTCTCACTGCCACCTCCCTGGCACAGCTAAGACATGTCAGTGGCAGAATTTGAACTAGTCCTTCTGACTTCCAATGTATCACACCATCTACCACAACACACTGCTTCTCTGAAGTTTGAAGTCCATACATATCTGTGTAGATTCATTTGTTTCTGTGAAATACCATGTCAGTGTAATTGGTCATTCTCTTGGAGATTACATTGAGAGCTCTGGGTTCTCTGGAAGGAATGACCTACATGACCATTACAAGTCAATGAATCATCCATTCAAAATAGGTTGGTGTGGGCAGAATGTAAGCTATGTGAGGTCAGGGTCTGTTTTTCCTTTTGTTTTTGTATCCCTGGCAACAGTATATGACTTGGGAATTCCTTATTCAATTTGATGAGCTTACCAGGAGAGGAATCTATGATTAGACTTTGATTGCCCATACCTCTCCCTATAGGTCATGGGGCATGACTTTGTTTAGAATATAACTCCCATTTCAATCTCAGTGACCAAGGCTATCCTAAGATGGCTTGATTAAGAATCCAGATTTCTGAGAGAATCTTTTGAGTTGGTCTATGAAAAATGAGCTGACAGATTTACTCATCCCTTTTTGCCTTCCTTTCCTCTGAGATCCATTGAGGGTAACAGAGCTAATAGTCCCATGGAAGTAGGAAGTCTTTGTGTATACATAGTATGTCCCCTTCCTCACACCCACCTAGAGTTAGTCCTAGCTGCCTTGTGGCAAAGCACTATGGAGTGGCATTTATTTGTCCACAGAATCCAAGAGGAGAGAGCTCATGAAAAATAAAATTCCTGAATTCCTGCCTCTTGGTTGGAAGAGGAAGAGAATCTAGACATCCTAGCCAGAGAAGTGTGATTTCTTGGACAGTGAAGTGTTATTAATATCTTCATGACAAACTCAGGTCCATCCTGCACCACCTACTATTTCCAGGGTGAGGAGAGTACAGAAGCAGAATGTGATATATTCCATGGTAGTTTTTGTTGATTAGGCTTCCTTGAAGACTTTTCTATATGAGAGAGGATTTCACAGGGTTGGAGCATTTAAGAGAAATAAATGTAGTATAAAGACCAAAGGAAACAATAAAACTTTAAGAAAAAAATTGTTAAAGATGCGCCAACCAGCAAAACCCCCAAAACAAGACCAGATGGCATCATCCTGCAATTAGAACGGCTGGCCACCTGGAAAGAAGAAGCACTAACTAAAAAAAGAAAAGGGGAAAACATGTTGGGTATCAGCCTACCACAGCCCCCAAATTGGGGCTTCAGCCAAGCCAAGAGAGCAGGGGAGACCCTCGAGATCAAGGTTCTTTCTGGGAAGAAAAAATATCCAAAACTGATGGTAATTTCAGAAGCCAGAGAAGACTTTGATTATATGTCTGTGGGCACTGGAAGTTAGCCCCACTCTCTTCGTAGATTGCTGTTTAGTTAGGGTTGCCTTGGTTTCAGACCTGGAAGAAGCCAGAAATCATCTGGATCAAGACCTCTCATTTTGGAGCTAAAGGAAACTGAGGCCCAGAGAGAAAAAGGCATAATTCACATATGGAAAAAGTAACAGAGACCAGGTCCCCAAGTTCAAATCCAGTGCTTTGCCCCCATCCCCAATTATACCACAAATCCCAAATTAATGACCCCTGACATCAGGGCTCAACGCTACCACCCCCTCTCTGGCTGAATTAGCAAAGAGGTGACAGCAAAACTGAATTAGCCAGAGAGATAGAGAACAATTAGACGTAGCTCAAGGAGCTCAGTTTTCTGGTGAGAAAATTTAAAGGATCTGTATCCACGTGTATTTTTAGCCCATTCTTCTGCCTAAGAAATAGTAAGAAGTGATCCACTGTGATATATTTCCTTGATGATCATGTAGGGTCTCAGAGTTAGAGTTCTCTCTGTGGGTCTCTGCTTCTTTCTGTGTCTTTCTCTGTCTCTATCTCCATCTTTCTCTTTGTCTCTGTTTGTCTTTCTGTCTTTGTCTCTGTCTCTGTCTGCCTCTCCTAATAGACTGTAAGCTTCTTGAAGGTAGGAATAGTTTTACTTTTGCATTTGTACCCATACCTCATGGCAAAGTTCTTGGACATAGTACAATTTGTTGATTACTTGACTGATACTGGGGGCCAAGGGAGATGAATTGATTTTGTTCAAGCTCACCCAGGTGGCAGAGCCTGGAGTCACACCAGGCTCCCTGACTCCAAATCCGTTACCTTCTTGGCTGTACTGCAATGACTTTCCATTATACGTATGAACAAATATGAACAAGATGCTTGATGGGTTCCACTTGGCCCTTCCATGATCAACTTCCTTTTCCCTTAAAGGAGTGACCATGAGAAAGAAATTGATACTTTTATCCAGAGCTCTCATGAGCTCATGTTTACCTACAGTACTTGATCCATGGGGCCGCTCTGCAGTCTGGATGTGTGGCCCCTGTTCTCTAGGAAGCATAACTATGTGGTAGTTTGGTGCCAGCTAGAGCTTCACATATACCCCTCAGGGCCAACAGCACCATCTGTATTTATACCCCTAGACATCTTCTTTGTGAGGTTTCCAATGTGCTGCCCTCTGGAGGCAATAGACAATGACTGGCTAGCGAAATTCAGACAAGTTTCTTGGTTAAAGCTCCCTGTGTGCAGTGTTGCTTGCCTAAGACTATACTACACCCAACTCAGCCCACCATAACAGCCATTAAGCCTTTCATGGATAAGATTGCATCTTTCTTTCTTCACAGGGTATCAGCCATATTCTAAAGCTACTTTCCAATCCAATTTTGTCTCCCCTAAAGGACCTTTCCTACTTGTCCTAAACCTTTCTGGTGGTTTTCCACTCAGTGAGTGTATTCTTAATGACTCAGGTAAGCAAATGACCATTTTCCCAACCTGCCTCTCTAGTCTAGGACGAAGCCACAAGAGCCAAGATTTAGACCTTATAAGCTCCCCCAGCTGGCTTTCGAAGTCTTTCACTGTATGGTCCCAGCCCATCTTTACAACTCATCATCCATTGCTATCTCTATACTTTTCTCCATCCAGCCAAAATGATTTTCTTTCTTGTCCTCCCACATAGCTCTCCATCTGCCATACATCTCTGTGCCTTCATACATGTGCATTCTGTTTCCTGACCTCTGTTTACAGAATTTTTTTCCTTCAAGATATAGCTCAAGATTCACCTTCTAAAGGGAACTTTTTCTCATTCCCCCCTCCCAAACTGTCAGGATCCTCCCTCCCTAATTGCCTTTTACTTCATCTGTGTTTCAGAGTTGGATTGGTATTTGCCCTGTACATGCTGAGCCAGCACCGTGGGCATATCTAGAAACAATCCAACATTTTATGGAGTGTATTCCAATGCAGCCCCTGCTACACAGCCTTGTAGATATTTTGTCTTTGCTTATAGTAGTGAACATTTACCTAGTACTTTAAGGTTAGCAAAGTGCTCCACTAATATTGCATCATTTGATCCTTACAACAACTCTGTGACAAAAATGCTTGTTGTTATTCTCATTTATGCAGCTCAAGCTGGACTGCATCAATCTGCCTATGGGATTTCCCCAGGGACATGAGGAGAGAGAGCATTCCAAGCATGGGAGACAACCTGCTGAATTTACAGAGGTAGACAAAGTTGTGCCTACAAAATGCCAAGTGGGACAGTTTACCTGGAACATAGAGAAATAAAAAATCTGCAAAGGTTGGTGGGAAGCCAGACTGTGGCTTTGACTGTGGAAGGCTTTCTGTGCCAGCCTTAAGAAGATGGGTTTTATCCTAAAGGTCATCAGAAGTCACTGAAGACTTTTGATGGGAAAGACATGAGAGAGACATAGTCAGATTAAAGTTTTAGGAATATTAATGATGTTTAGCAGAGGCTAAAATAGATGGTAGTTTGGGTAAATGGGTAATACTTCTTACTACCTTCCCTTGGTATGTACATGTGTGTGTGTCTGTGTGAAGTGCTAGGAATTGGCAATGCTTATCTCTACCCACTAGGGCCAGTTTAGGATATGATCTTCTCTTGGGGTCTCTACTAAACACACACACACACACACACACACACACACACACACATACACACACACACTTCTCTCTCACTAGACTGGGGAAAAACCCAAAGTCTCTCTGGTGCCAACCAACCTGTTGACTTTGAGATAATGACATTGGCTTGTGAGGATTTTCATCTTGATTTCATGTGGTTTCTTTCCTCTGCAATGCTTTTTAAAAAGCTTTAAAAAATTCAGATCATAAATAAAATTCATAAAATACCCTGAGCCTCCAGGCAATCTATTGATAGCTAAGGTAGAAGGGAAGTCCCTTGGCCAGCTGAATTTGATGTAATAATTTATTCACAGATTCCTCCACACTTATCACAATCTCTATAGCAAAAACACAG
This sequence comes from Pseudocheirus occidentalis, assembly GCA_028646575.1. Classification (NCBI taxonomy): domain Eukaryota; kingdom Metazoa; phylum Chordata; class Mammalia; order Diprotodontia; family Pseudocheiridae; genus Pseudocheirus; species Pseudocheirus occidentalis. The sequence continues at coordinate 16,384,563 of CM053598.1, forward strand.
ACTCAGAATGAAAATAAATTTATCTTTATACGGTAATCAATTGCTTTAAAAATTCAAAGTAATGGCAAACAAAATTTAATACTGTAAAGAAACACTTGGTAACGAACCATGCCACCAATTGTGTATAGCAATAAAACAAGAGGGAGAAACACATGGTGGAATAAATTTAGCATTTTTCTAGCAGTTTCTCCAAGAGGCCAAAAATCAGCCACTCTCCGCTGTGTTCTCTAAAAAAATAGGGCCAGGAAAAGGGAAAAAATCACATCACAACAGGCTTAGTGTCAGTCTCCCAGAAAGCATCTATCTTCATCTGCTCTTGTCATGATTGCTACCCTTCTTCCTTCTCCTCCTCCTCCTCCTCCTCCTCCTCTTTCTTCTTTCTTCTTCTTCTTCTTTTTCTTCTTCTTCTTTTCTCCTTCTCCT
>CM053598.1:16385485-16401897 GCA_028646575.1 Pseudocheirus occidentalis
AAGAATCTAGAATTTAAAGCTCTGCAATACCTGCAACTAGGAATTAAGATATACAGGGGCTGAGGTAGGGAGACCCTCCCTGGCCTACCAGAAAGTAAGAGAGCAGATCAGGGGAGGCGCTTTACAGTAGGATTGCTGTTTTGGGGTTGGGATAGGGGAAAGACGGGGAGAAAATTTGTAATTCAAAAATCTCATGAAAATTAATGATGTAAACAAGAAAACAAATTTAAAATTTAATAATAAAAAAGAATACTTTACCACAATGCCCCAATTTCTCCTCAATTGCCTCTAAAACTACCTGAGTCTCTCTGAGGGAAACTGGGTGGAGTTTTTTTTTAATTATCTGGGTCTTCTTCCTGAATCTAGAAGATTAGGCAGGGAAAGTTAACTGTCCTCCATGCATTACAGCACCTTGGATCAGAGATAGGGGTGATAAGAAAAAAATTACATTCATACCCTGAATAGTCCTCATGCTCACTGACCCACTGAGAGCTGTGTGCCCTACAACAGGAAATATCTGACTCACCAGCTCTATGACTTCCCAGCAGTTCCCCAGACCATGGGGTCCATTTGTATAAAACAAATCTAACCATAGAGATCAATGTCGGCTGACAAGATGGTCTGGATGCTGGAGTCAGACCAACCTTATTTAGATAAAGAAACCCTTACTGCAAGAGACAGGAACCAAGAATAAATAGATTTTCCCTTTCAGGTATTGAAAGCTTGGGAAACTTTCTTAGGGGTTTGAGGAAATGTATGACAGTAAATAGACATGGCTGGGTTGTTAATTCTGTGGGCCAACCTTGAATAACTCTGAGAGCTGGCACAATTCCACTCAAGGAAGCTAAATTTACCTCCCTGCCTGTGACCCATCCTTCTTTTTTTGTTTGTTTTTCTAGGAAGGTAACTCTTTAAAATCTATCATTTCCCATTGAATTTAACTGGATGTTGGGACTGGAAGGATCAGGAAAGGACAGTTACACAAAAAACATGTATATTTAATAATTATGAACTATTTAAAACTGATAGCAATCATAGCTTCTCTTTCTGATCCATGTTCCTTGAACATATCCACTCCTTTCTGTGTCTTTCCTTATTCCCACCCCACTCTCACTAGAATATTGTGCTGAATCTAATTAGATAGCATTGTATAGAGATAAATGTAAAGTCTTAAGTTTGGGCTCAAAAAATCAACCTTCCATATACAAAGTGGAGAAGGCATCATTAGATACAAGCTAGTATGGGGGAAAATGTGGCTGAAGGTTTTAGTGGCTAAAGACTAGTTTGGGGATCCAATCTACGAGGGATGTGGAGTCAGAGGACCTTAATTCCAATTTTGGTTTTGTAAATTGCTGTAACCTGCGTGGCTATGGGCAAATCATTTACCACCTGACCCACTTTCCTCATCTGCGCTGGATGCTTGCCCAGGCCAGTTCTAATTTTTTTGTCCTAAAACCCCTACTGAGCTGTGAACCTCCTTAAGGCATGGTGGAAACAGAGTCCCCCTAATATAAGAGCGAGAAATCAGCTCACTAAACCCAGTAAGAGAAAAAAAAACCAAATAAGGCTAACAACAATCTATAGATCTTATTCATCAATGTGTATTTCTCAGATGTGTAATCATTTCCTTGAAGATGAGTGGTGTGTGGTAACCTTGGAAATCACTAAGTCCAGCCCTTTCATTTTTCAATTAAGGAAACTGAGACCCAATTAAGTGATTTGCCCAAGATCAAACCATTAGTATGTATCTGAGGTAGAATTCAGACTCAGGTCCTCCTGACTCTGAGTCTAGTGGTCTATCCACTACATCAGTCTGACTCTTAGACTGCCAGGAGACGAGGTATATGCACAATTGAAGAGAAGCAGGAGATCCAGCTGTTTTTCTTTGGGAAATGTCAAAGCTGTAATGGTGTCAAACATTTCCTAGAGACAAAAGCTCTTTTTAAACACTAATATTCTTCTAGTGACGCATTGTTGTAGGTTGTGAAATGTTGTAGTCTTAAGGGAATTGAACATGAATGCCACCCAGAAAGCAGTGGAATGGCCCAAGGGGCTATGATGAGTTACAAGCAAGGAATTGTATGGGAGAGGTAGAATCTAGCATGGCATCCAAAAAATACGTGAGCAGAAAAAAGATGGGCTCAGCCTGTAACAAGAGGTGGGGATGACCAGTGGTTTATCCTGGATAGTCTGGATGCCTTTCTGGCTTTGTCTTGTCATGGGAAAGGAAGGAAGGACTCCAATATGGTGGGTGGCAAATGAAGAAAGACATAGTGAACAATTACAGAATGGACAGGCATGGATGGTCACTGAAGGGAGTACCCACATGTGTGGCTTCATGGCAACATTTCAGTAGGTACCTCTGGAGTCTGTGTTACAATATACAAAACACTTTCTATACCTGACCTTTTCTGATCTTTATGACCCCATGTAGGGCTCCATAGTACCAGTAGCAATGTCCCCACTCTACAGATAAGGAAATGAGGTTCAATGAAATCCAATGATTCGTCCAAGCTAGTGGGCAGCAGCAGAGACAGGAGTTCTTCTTCCAGAGCTTTATTGTTCCACATTCAGTATCTTCTCAACTACACCTCATTGTCTGCCCTTTTAAAAAAGTAAAAAGGAATATGGGAAAAAATACACTGGGGGCAGCTAAGTGGTGCAGTGAATAGAGCACCGGCCCTGGAGTCAGGAGGACCTAAGTTCAAATCTGGCCTCAGACACTTAACACTTACTAGCCATGTGACTTTGGGCAAGTCACTTAACCCTAAATGCCCTGCCCGCCCCCTCCAAAAAAAAGCAAAAAAAAAAAATACAACACACTGGCAGAGACTGACAAGGCAGCAGCAAACAGCAGGGTGGATTAAAGTTAGAAAGGGCCAGAGTGCAAGTCCCACTTCTGACACCAAATGGGGTCGTGAAGAGTTGGACACAACTGAAAGATAAATGCCTCATGATTGTGACCCTGGATAAGTCATTCAACTCCTCTTAGAATCTACCTTCTCCTGCAAGATGAGGATACTCACATCTGTCATACCTACACCTGATAGTGCTGTTGTGAGGAATGAAAGAGATAACTCTGGAAAGTGCCTTGTGAACTCTAAAGTATTTTATAAATGTCAGCTATTATTATCATTATTATTCAGAATATATTATATGTTAATAATATTAATATAATTATGCATCATTGTTATATTCTGACATTCTGATAGATCATGATATAACTAATATATTCTAATATAATTCTATTCTATTTTAGATTCCAAATATTATAACATTCTACATATTGTTATATTCTATTGATAATGTGTTATTACTATATATGGCGTTGCTATGTTATTATGATCACCATATTACTATAACATAACATTATTAATAATGTTATATATTATTCAAAATATATCATAATATGTTGCTACTGTTTGTAATATGCTTATGACATTATTATATTCTGACTGCATACTCTGATAGATCAAGAGATAAACAATATTATAATCTAATTTCATTATATTCTCCTATCATATATTCTAAATATTTCTATTTGTTCTGTATATTGTTGTATTTTATAAGTGATATTATTACTTATAATTATTATTTAGAATAAGGGGTATGGTTTAGTTAGTGTTTTGTTTATGAGAAAGTCTTTTGACTCCTAACGCAAGCAGACCCAGAAGCGCCTTCCCTGTAAATCTTTTTAAGTGCCGGAGATCATGAGTCATTGGCTTGCTGGATATGTGACTCATCTCCCTTGAAAAAGAACAAGTTTCCATGTAAGAAAGAGCTGGTTATTGCCCCCAGCAGCTCAACTGTGCCATCCACTCTATCTTGTCTCCTTCCCTGTGGACAGGACAAACTCAGTCCAGACCTGGATGTCCTTTAAGAATTCCAGCCTAAAACATAAATGCCTCATTAACCCAAGATGAGCTGCTCTAGTGTATTCCTTGACTAGGATGGAGGAGCTTTCATACACAAGACACCTGAGTTTTATTGGCATTAGACATTTCCCATCACATTCGTGTGTCAGAAAAATAGATGGAGATATTCTGGCAAGTAAGAGCTCCCAAGAAGGGGCTGCTGGGTAAGGATTAGGAGGTATAATAATGGATCACAATTACTCATTATAAAATTTTCCATCCCCATGACTCACTTCTTAATACAGGTGTCTGTGGCATACTTTGAAGATTAAATAACAAACTTGTAAAAATAGAATGGGTTTCTTACAGTATCTGAAATGTTCCAAACTGAGTTTAACAAATAATGCGCTTATATATCATTGTTTTGGTTCTGTTTTCTCATCTGTGCAATGAAAGCATACAGGTTATCTAAGGTTCCTTCCAACCCTAGATCCTGATAGAATGCAAACTTCTTCTCAATACTAAGGATTGCTTAATTTTTTTTGTATATGCATCCCCTCTACCTAGTCCAATGACAATGAGGTGATACACTGCATAGAGTGCCAGGTCTGGGTGCAAATACAGCATCAGGCACTTACTAGCTATGTGACCTTGGCCAAGTCACTTAACCCTATTTGCCTCAGTTTCCTCATCTGTAAAATGAGCTGGTGAGGGAAATGGTAACCCACTCCAGTATCTGCCAAGAAAGCACCAAATGGGGTCATGAAGAGTTGGACACAATTGAGCAACAGCAAATGCCTAGCCCAGTTCCTGGTACTTAGTGGGGGCATAATAAATGCTATTGATTAACCTATTAATTGCTTGATAGTCCTATGTATTGGCTATAAAATATATTTTATATATTTTAATCTTCTTAATCTTGCAGAGCAAAAAAGAAACTCTCCCTAAATTAAAAATCCCCAGGAATTCACCCGAATTTCTGATGATTTGAACAATTGTTGCCATTTGTGAAATAGTGGGATACAACAGTAAGGGAGACTTAGGCTCTACCTTGACTCTGTCGCTAATTAGTTGTGTATTGCTGGTCAGGTCCCTCTGATCTCTCTGGATGTCAGTTTCCCTGTCTGTAAAACAGGTGAAAGTTATTCAGGCTACCTACCTCAGCAGGAAGTTGTGGAGAAAGTGCTTCATCAACCCATACAGATGGCAACTGTTATGAGTTACAATTGTTTTCTACTGGGCAACAACACAGAGGTCTCATTATTCTTCTCCTAAACCTTTGCCTGGGCTTAGAACACTCTTCCTCCTCACCTCTAACCCCTTGGAATTCCTATTTGCTTTCAAAACTTAGCTCAAGCACCACCTTGTACCTGAGGTTTTTCCTGATCTCCCTCCCCCTCAGATGCTTTGTGACATCTCCCACCCAAATGACCTTATATCTATTTGAATTGTTGGCCCTCCGCTCACCTTGAAATGTGAACTCCTTGAGAGCAGGATTTATTTCACATTTGTTGTATTTGTATCTCTAGCTGCAAACATTGTTCCAAGCACATAGCAAATGTTTAACAAATGTTTGTAAATCAAATGATAGATTAATTGATTAGTTGACTCCTAGTCCCTGGCTAGAATCTGTGCTACAGTTTATGGTAAGCTTCCATTCTTGGGAAGTCCAGGGAAACTGTCCAGGTGATTAAAAGAAAGCCTGTCTCCATCCCTGCAGCTCAGTCCCAGAGGTAAATGTGAAGGAGAGAAAAGGAAAGAACTGACTTCTGAGTCCTTCTTCCCTCCCTGGGTTTGTTTCCAAGCAGCCGTATCGATGCCATCATCTGAACTGCTGAAGGGACTGTCACTCCTGCCAGTGTTGTAATAAGGAATTCTTGTATCCAGGACAAACTCAGTTCTGCAAAAGAAGGAGTACATGAGGAATCAAAGAAACTGGATTTCATTCTCAAATATAAAATGTACTAAATGTGTTACCTTGAGCAAGTCACTTTCCCACTCTAGGCCTCCATTTTCTCATCTGTAAAATAAAGGGGTTGGATTAGATGTTCCACCAGTGTCACTTCTGGCTCCATTTCTAGGACCAATGATGCATATTGTGGTCTACTTGACAAGATTAGGGAACAGGATAAGTAATGTAAAGGACAGTTCTTTCCAAATTCAGGTATGCTGATAGAAGGGATGGCTTTTGATCTCTTAATTCCTAGGATGAGTACACATGAAGAATTAACAGGTGGAAATGCTCTAAAAGTTAGTCCTGGGGTGTGAAGGGCCACTGGGAGGAGACTTTAAAAGTGGTAGTCAGGGGTCAACCAAGGGAATGGGAACAGTAAAGTTGTTCTTTGTAGGACTAGCAAAGGATCATGAGGGATCTTAGCAGAGGACTAAAAGACTGGTGCCCCCCTGGGATGTCAACACCTTGAGACAAAGTCCCAATTGCCTAAACCCTAGTTCCATTTCTGAGTCCTATTGTTCACTATATTGGACTTTTTCTGGCATGCTGCAGCACCACTATTTAACTTAATCTTAAATATCTACAACTCAATAATCCATTTACGTTCCTTGAATGTGTCTGTGAGATGTTTGAATAAAAAATGTAGGCAGAGGATGGAGAAGCAAAGTGATTGTGCTTCTGCTTTCTTTCCTTTCTCCAGATATGTATATATGCTCAGTCATATATACAGGTAGGACTCCAGAAATCTTGCCTCTTGTAGGAACCTGTGACATAATGTCCCATCAAGTCCTCTAAAGCTCTGACCTGGGCCCTTTTCTCTTCTCCCTCTGCCCTTTCTCATTTGGTGATTTCATCATTTCCCATGGATTTAATTATCATCCCTATGCACCAGTCTCAAATCTCCAACTGCGTAATGGACAAACTGAATGTCCCATGGACATCTTAAGCTTAACATGTCCAAAACAAAATTCACCATCTTTCTCCTCAAACCTTCTCCCCTTCCATACTTCCCTATAACCATCAAGGGCACCACTATCTTCCAGTAATTCAGACTCACAACCGAAGTATCATTCTTTGCTCCTCACTCTCTCTCACCTACTTATCCAATCTATTAACAAAGTTGTTAATTTTATCTTCATAACATTTCTGGCATAGCTCTCCTTCTCTCCTCTGACACTTCTATCACTCTAGTTTTGGCCTTTATCATCTCATGCCTGAACTATCAAAATAGTCTGATGGTTGGTTTCCCTGCCTCAAGTCTCCTCCCACTCTAGTCTTTCTGGCATTCAGAGCAGCTCTGACCATATCATAAACATTTCTCCCTGTTCTACTCTAGAGAGCACAACTCCAATGGGCTAGCCACATTGTTTGAATGACAAATGTACACTTGCCTAAAAGATTATTTTATGGAGAACTCACATATGGCAAGCATTCACATGGTGGTCAGAAAAAGTGAAACAAGGACATTCTCAAGGTCTCTCTTAAGAACTTTGGAATTGATTCTGTGACATGGAAGACAATGGCACAGAACCACCCAGCATAGTCTACCCACAACACAGAAGGTGCTGTGCTCTACAAGCAAAGCAGAATTGAAGTAGCTCAAAAGAAACTCAAGATGTGCCAGTTCAGAGAATCCACTCCAAATGTTCACATGGACACATGGACTATTTGTGCCCAGTCTGTGGTAGAGTATTCTGAGCTCTTATTGGTCTTATCAGTCAACAGTTGGACACATTGTAATTTGGCCATTACACAGTGATGTCATTTTGGTCCTCTTCAAGAATGAAGGACAACAACCAACCAACCAGACATCCCTCCCTGTCCCCAACTTAGCTGACACTCCAGTGACTTCCCGTCATCTCTAGGATCAAATACACCATTCAAAACCCTCCATAACTTTCCCCCTCTACTTTTCTAGTCTTATTCCTCCCAACCCCACTCACCCCAATACTCCATGATCCATGACCTTGATCTCCTTGCTGTTCCTCCCACAGAACTCCATCTCTTGACTCAAAGTGTTTTCTCTGGCTGTCCCCCATGCCTGGAATACTCCCCTTCTTGTTTCTATCTCCTGACTCCTTCAGGTGCCACCTAAAACCTGACCATCTACAGGAAGACTTTCCTGAGCTCCTTTAATTCTAATGTCTGTTAATTATCTCCAAGTTATCGTGTATGTGGTTTGTTTGTATGTTGCTGTTTGCATATTGTCTTCCTCATTAGAATGTGAGCTCCTTGAGGACAGGGACTGTTTTTTACTTTCTTTCTACCCCCAGCCCTGAACACAATGTTGGGCACACAGATGGTGCCCAATAAATATTTATTGACTGACTGACTAACTTCTCTTTCCATCCTCCAACTACAGAGTTCCTTTGAGTCATTCTATCTACAGTTCTTTATAGGTCCCAGTGGGTGGCACCACTGGTCCTTTTTCTTCCTCCCTCCCTCCTTCCCTCCCTCCCTCTCTCCCTCAATATCCCTCCCTCCCTCAATATCCCTCCCTCCTTTTCTTCTTTATGCCACCTTCCTTTTCTTCCTCCCTCCCTTACTTCCCCCTTTCTCCTTCCTTTCTTTCATTCTTTTCTTTTTTGCATATTTCAAATCTAAAATTTAAAAAAATTACAAACAATAATCAACATTTCATGATATAAAGAATGGGAAAGAATTATATAGGAAACTACAAACTGTTGTGTAGTTTTTAAAGATATCTATGTGTGTGTATACATGTATGTATGTGTGTGTATATACATACACATATGTGTATATAGATACACACATACACATATATGTAATGTTTAGCAAAATGTAACAAAATTGCCCTATTTGAACTTCCTTTTTTGATGAATTTTGGAAAAATGTCTTACTAATTTTTTTCTCTCCCACCAACTCACTAACTCACTTCCACTCAACCTCCACCTTGATGGTTTCTAAACCAATTCTTGTAACCTGTACATAATCAAGCAAAACAAGCCAGCACCTTGGCCAGGAGTGGTCTTGTACTTCTAGTTCAGTGGTTCTCAACCTTCCCAATGCTGCAGCCCTTTAATACAGTTCCTCATGTCGTGGTGACCCTCAACCATAAAATTATTTTCATTACTACTTCATAACTGTAATTTTGCTACTGTTATAAATCTTAATGTAAATATCTGATTTGCAGGATATATTTTCATTGATACAAATTGAACATAACCCACAGGTTGAAAACCGCTGCTCTAGTTCATTGCTGGCCTGCTAAGAGGTGAGTACTATGTTTATTCATCAGTCTTTTGAAGTCACAATGAGTGTCTGCTTTGGACAGAATTCTGAAGTCTTTTAATTTTGCTTCTCTTCATATTATTAAGACAATCATCACATAAGTTTTTCTTCTGGTTCTGGTATCAGTTCACAAAAGTCCTTCCAGATTTCTCTGAATCTATCATATTTACCATTTCTTATGCAACTAAAATTCCAACATATTCATGTTTCATAATTTGTTCAATCATTCTCTAACTGATGTGTACTTTTTCTGTTTCCTCTAATTCTCTACAACAAAACAGTACTTTTATACGCTTTTTTAATATACATGGGACCTTTGTCTCTGTCCTTAGACTCCTTGGGGTACCTGACTAGTCTCCACGAAATTTCATCATTATGACAGACTGATTTCACAGTCCAATGCCCCCTTCTTATTCTAATGTTTTGGCTAAGTATTTATACCCACATGTATCAGCATTTACTGTGGGGTCCAGAAACGTGCTGTTAGATAGAGAACCAACCTTAGAACTAGGGAGCCCTGAGTTCAAATCCTAATCCTGACTCATACAGTCTGTGATCCTGGCAAGTTACTTAGTGCTTTGTCAATTCTTTAAGACTAGTAAGTTGAGGAAGTTCTCTATCCCAATGGAATCACAAATGTAGTTCATGTCCCTATCCCTAGTAGCCTGGGAGAACATCCCCAATCTCCTCAAATTATCCCCTAGCCCCAACAAATTTGTTTGAGGCCAAATGGACAGGGTTGTCTGAAGTACCCAGGACTATTTCTCAATGCCAATATGATAAAGAAAGATAGGTACTTTCCAGAATTGTTACAGACTAAAGAGGGCAAGTAACAGCATCAATAGTACCACAAAATTTAATTATAATAATGATAATAATATATGCTAAAATTCTATTACCTATCTTTTCTTCTTCTTCTTCTTCTTCTTCTTCTTCTTCTTCTTCTTCTCTTTTTTGCTTTTTGGAGGGGGAAGGGCAGAGCAATTGGGGTTAAGTGACTTGCCCAAGGTCACACGGCTAGTAAGTGTCAAGTGTCTGAGGCTGGATTTGAACTCAGGTCTTCCTGACTCCTAGGCCAGCACTCTATTCACTGCACCACCTAGCCACCCCTTTATCTTTTCTTAATAGGAGAAAATGGAGCTTATTATTTGAGATGTTTAAAAATTCCTACCTCTTCTAAGGACCTTCAAAGATCAGATCAAATGAGCCTTAGTGGGCAGAACCCATTTATGTGAACTTTGAACCTGTTTTTTTATGTTAAGGAATTCTGTGAATCATGTATTTCCCAGCTAGGAAGTCAGATGAAAGTATATTGAAATTTACAAGACCTCTCTTCCAGGCAATCAGTGCAACGTGGAATCAAACACATTATCCCATTAAATGGTGGTCTTCTTATTACCCACCTCTTTTCAATTGATTAGCTTTGGAAAGGATCTGGGAAAGAAAGTGTCCTTGTAGCCACTGCTTGCAAACTACCGAGCCAATAATGCTGAATTCCCTTTGAAAAGTGCTTTCCTGAATGGTCATGTTTTGTGTATACAAATGCCAAATACCGCCATGCCCAAAGTGAAGGAGAAATTTGGCAGTTGGTTAACCATGGAGTAGGAACATACATGATGATTTGGTCTCATATAAGACCCTAAATCTCTGGAATAATGATCCCTTATAAAAAGACAGTACAGCCTCAGGTAGCTGACTCACTGATGAGTCACCCCTGCAGAGCTGGGCACTTTCATGAGTTAATAAACTCTAAGGAATTCATCTCATAGCAAGTTTACTGGGAATGGATGCTGCTAAGGATAGTGATGCTTCTCTGGATTCAGGGTCTCCAGTGGAAGCTTGTTTACCATCTGAGTCAGATTGCTAGGAAACCTAAGGCAAAATGAAAGCCAATAAATGGAAAAGTCGGTATCACAGAATCTCAGAGCTAGAAGAGACCTGAGAAACCATTGTGTCTGATCCAATGAACGATAGGTTTGGAATCTGAACTCCTAGGTTCAAATCCTGCCTTTGCCGTTTTTAGCCATGTCCTTGTGGGGGTAAATAATGAATCCCCCAAAGTGGTCACGTTATCTGAATTCTTACTGCATATTTTCATTGGGCTCAAACAAATTACAATATTTTATATAGTTATGACTTTTAAAAAGTGTCCATTCAAATATGTGTGACAATTTCAAGGGGTTCTTTATTTGTGCCAATGAAGACATAGTTGTATTATATGTGTGTGATCTTGAACAAATGACTTAAATTTTCTTGATCCTAGTTTCCTCATCTGTGAAATGAAAGGAGTGGCCTGTGTGGTTTCTAAGTTCCCTTGAAGTCCCTTTGAAGTTGCTGCCTGAAGACCTTCAGTGAGAGAGGTCCATCATCTCCCAAGGTAACTCATTCTACTTCTGCATACTGCTTATCATTGTACAGCTTTTTCTTACAACAACCTAAATCTTCCTCTCTACTCTACATCTTCTCCCCCTTACTCTTAGTTCTGCTCTTTGAGGCAAGCAAAACAGATATTCCTTTTCCAGGTGACCCCCCTTCCAATACATGAAAACAATCATAATAACCCCCTAATCCCCTACTAAACATATCCAGCTCCTTTAGCTCATCTCATATGACCTAATATTGAGCTCCTCCATCATTTAGGTCACTCTCCAGCTTCTCAATGCCATTCCTCAAATGGGGCACCCAGAACTGAACACAATCAATGATCAGCTGATTTTGACCAAAATCAATAGGACTGCCTATCACTTACCTCTTGATGCTAGACTATCGGTTCAACAAGCATTTACTGACTGTGCAAGTCACTGAGGATAGAACAATAAGCAGGATATGGTCCCTGCCTTCTGGGAGCATGCTGAAAACAATATTGGATTTGGAGTCAGAAAACTTTGGTTCGAATCACAACTTTGCTATTTGTTCTATATATACTAAGACATGTGCATGCTTTCTCTTCTGACACATCAGAAGCTTTTTGGAGGCAAGGTCTATTCCATATTTGTCCTTGTATCCTCAGTACATAGCACACTACCTGGCATACAGAAGACACTTAATAAATGCTTTCAGATTGGTTGGTTGAATAAGAGTCTTTGAGCAAGTAATTTAAGTGCTTTAAATCTCAGTTTTTAAAATCTCAATTGGCATGAGATAATCTTTAAGATGTACTTCAGATTTAAACCATGTAATCTAGTTCATAAATAACTATATTTCAGTATGGGGTGGGTCAAATATGATAAGAAGAAAATTAAAATGCATTGGGAAGGTAGAAGAAAGAACTCATTTATAACTGAGGGAATCAGGAAGGGCTTCATAAAAGAGATGGCATTTGATTTGGATATTTAAGGAGAGATGGGATTTAGACCAATGGAAAGATGAAATGAAGTCAAAGAAGGGCTTTCAAGTGGAGGAAATAATGATCAAAAAGCTATGGCACAGGAGCAGCTAGGTGGTGCAGTGAGTAGAGCACCGGCCCTGGAGTCAGGAGCACCTGAGTTCAAATCTGACCTCAGACACTTAACACAAAAACTAGCCGTGTGACCTTGGGCAAGTCATTTAACCCCAACTGCCCTCCAAAAAAAAGCTACAGCACAGAGGATAGAAAGCTCATGGCACATTCAGAGAAGGACAGGTAGACTAGTTTGTCTGGAGTGTAGAGGATACATGGGGAGTAATGGAAGACAAAGCTGAAAAGGCAAATTGGAGGTAGGGGTGGGGCACATAATGGAATGGCAGGTGAAGTTTGGACTTTGTTTCCTTTCTCAGACTTTCCCATCTTCATTCTGGAATGCCTTCATTCTCACCACCTGTTCATTTGAGGTATTCATAATATCTTCTGACCAGCACTGTGTCAGAGGTAACTGGCTATCCTCAAAGCCAGGAAGGATTGGGTTCCATTTCAGTGTCTGATATACATAATCTGTGTAACTCTGGGAAAGTCACTTACTTTCTCAATGCACTAGGCAACTCTATGAGACTGTAAAGTTGTAGGGAGTGTTCATACTTGCATTAGTAGATGGAGTTTCCTGACCCAGGAGGGCCTTCCACCAATAAAACCACACATCTAGTTCCAATTCCTCTCTTCTAACTGCCTAAGATTCTAGACCATAGTACCCTATTTCCAGAAATTCCCCTTCCTTCAAACTTTCCCTAAAGTGTTGAAGTAGATAGTGTTGGATATGGAATCTGGAAGGCCTAAGTTTGAATCTTGTCTTGCTAGTTCCATGAATCTAGTGGGCAAATCACTTAACCTCTGTCTGCCTCAATCATCTCATTTGTAAAATGGGAATAATAACAGCAGGGTTATTCTAAGGATCAAATAAGAGATTACTTTTAAAACTTTTAGCTCAGCAGCTGGAATATAATAGGCACTTAATAAGTGTTTGCTTCTTTCTTCCCTTCACCTTTCCACTATTAATAAAAACTCATTTGCCCTGTAGTTCGTTCTTTTAGGATGCTATTAAGTAACAGAAACTAATTTAATAAACAAGTTATTAGACACTGAGAGTTTGAGCAGATTGTTGGAAAGGAAGCATCAGAGCATCCTTGCTTTAATCAATCAATGAGAAAGCAGAATCTAACAATATGTTATTTACAAGAAACACTTTTGAAACATAAAGATTCATGCAGAGTTCAAATAAAGAACAGAAGCAAAATCTATTCTGCTTCAGTTAAAATTTACAAAAAACAGTAAGCAAGATCTCAAGAAAAAAGTAAAAATGGACTTGATTAAAACAGTAAACAGGGACCCTACATTATGATGGAATATATAATAGATACAAATTCATATCAATATTATATATATGCATTTGTACATATATATAATGTGTGTCTCTGTGTATATATCTATATGTGTATACATGTGTATACATAAATACATACATGCATATATATATATATACTGATTGGCATAGCATCCAAATACTATGTATATAACATTTAGAGTATCATTTGTATACTGTTATGTATAGATAATGTGCATGGCTTGTAAACATGTATATTCCTTTCTATTTCCATTCAATGATTACCAGAAGTTTACATATCTAACTTTTATAAAATTCTATCCAGGTCTTGAACTTCTTTCTTTCTTTCTTTCTTTCTTTCTTTCTTTCTTTCTTTCTTTCTTTCTTTCTTTCTTTCTTTTTTCTTTCTTTCTTTCTGTCTTTCTTTCTTTCTTCCTTTCCTTCTTTCTTTCTTTCTTTCTTTCCTTCTCTCTTTCTTTCCTTCTTTCTTTCTTTCTTTTTTGATTTTTGGAGTGCAATTGAGGGTTAAATGACCTGCCTAAAGTCACATGGCCAATAAGTGTGTCAAGTGTCTGAGGCCGAATTTGAACTCAGGTCCTCATGACTGCAGGGCCAGTACTCTATTCACTGTGCCACCTAGCCACCCCTTGAATTTCTTTCTTGTTTATTATCTGGTCAATTTTATTTAGCTTTGAAGAGTACATTGAATTTCCCCAGTATTGTAGGTGTGTTATTTCTTCTTGTAACTCACTTAGCTTTTCATAGAATTTAGTCCTAATCTCAAGGAGCTCCCATTATAATGGAAGAGACAAATCATATGGAAGGTTTAAACTGCAAGGCAGATGGAAGCTTTACATGGTTCTTCTTTACATGTACATCAGACAAGTAGATGATATTGTCTCTTCTCAAACATAATTTCCAATGATAAGATCATATGGGTTTCTGGTGTTAAACCATTAACAGTGACAAGGTCTTCAACAACCATGACTGCAGCATTTGAAGGAGTAGTTGGTGGGCTACATCTCTCCAAGGGGTGCAACATTCCTCAACAAGGAATAGGACAATTCCTATGGGTATTGTGCTAGAAGCATTACAATTCCCAAGACTCTTGGGTTCATTGTCCTGGGCTGCCTCCATTAGGATTTAAGGGAATACTGTGGTCAAAGGGTGATATACCATGCTTGACATGGGCTTTCTCTCATCTCTTCCTCACGGTGCCTTGCCTGCCCTATGTGTGACAGTTGGTTGACAATTGTTGAGAATAGCTGATCCCTTCTCCACAGGAACTTCCCCCCAGATGATGGCTATAAGGGCTGTGTTTGGAAACAGAACCAGTGGTCTGAGAGGTACTGCCAGTTCCAGGGCTCTTGTGACTGCCTATTCATAGCAGTTTGTCACCAGTTGTTGCTGGTGGTGAAGAGGACATTACATATCTCTAAATAATTCCCCCTCCCCCGCCTGGAATATACTCCTTCTTCACTTTTACCTTATAGAATTCCTGGTTTCCTGCAGAGATCAGTATAAGTGCCATGTCCTACAGAAAGCCTGCCTTGAACTTCCTGTTGTCAATGCCCTCCACTTTATATATAATGAAATGGGATAGTTGCTCAGCAAACTCAACTGATGGAATCTCCACATGGGAGAGGCTGTGGGACAAGCCTTATGATGTGCCCCACTGCCCAATTTGGAACACTGGAACATCTAAAGATGTTCTGTAATGGGTTCTGGTCTACTAATCATCTGGTTAAGAAACAAATTGTTTATTGGTTACAGAGCCAGCACTAAAGTGTTTTCAAAAGGCACCAACCAGCCAAATTGAGTCTCTTTTACTCTGACTCATTCCTGCCTAGTTGTGTCTGAGTTTGGAAATGAATAATTCAGAAAACCTTAGAGCAGGATGAGATCCCATGGCCCTGATGTTGTGTTTAGTTCTTGCTTTTGACGAAAGAGTATGGGGGGCAGATGTGGCCTTGGGAGCTGTTTGACCCAGTGTAGACTGAAGGCAGCCAAGAGGGAAGAACCTACAGGCAGCCAGATGGCATAGTGGATAGAATGCTGGACTTGAGATCAGGAAAACCCAAGTTCTCTTAACTCATGCTAACTAGGCTACTCATGTAACCTCTCTCAGGCTCAATTTCCTCATCTGTAAAATGGGAATAATGATAACACCTACCTCACAGGCTTGTTGTGAGCCTCAAATGAGGTAATATATGTATGACATTTTGAAAACCTTAAACTACTAGATAAATTATGATGATCTCTCACTATTGCTATTGTTACGCATTATTATTATCCAGCAGTAGCATTATCTCATTACTACTTTGATTTTTTTGTTATTATCCATTTATTATTTAATTGTTATATCTGCTATCCATTGACTATGCAGAATTTGGAAGTGAATTTATGGGGCAAGTGCTATTTAGAAACTGCTTTAAGTTACTGAGCCCCCACTCCTCCAGGACAAAGGAGAGGTTAGGGAGAGTGCAACTCTAGGTGTTTGTATCAATAATGAGATATTCACAACACCCATGATGGTTATGAATATGTTGGTGTAGTTTTGGATCACAAAATATAGCAAACTCTCCACATGGAAGGCAGAACCAAGGTCTTTATTCAGAA
>CM053598.1:16404897-16423542 GCA_028646575.1 Pseudocheirus occidentalis
ACACACCCAATTTAAATTCCTCACATTGTTGCTATCGACCATCACCTGTGAGTCTGTGATTAGTTGAGATGAAAGATGATTGGATTTGGGAGTGAGAAAGCCTGGCTTTGAATCCTTTCTCTGCTATATGTGTGACCTTGGACAAGTCACTTCTCTGTGTTTCCTCATCTGTAAAAGGAAAACGTTGGACTCAATGGCTGACAGGAAGTCAGCACCCAAAAACTTTACTTCCACATCTGGTTTCAGAGAAAACCTGATGCTTGGTGCCATGGACTCCAGAAATGGGGGTGAATACTGTTATGGTCACTCCACACCCTATCCCAGGAATTCTCCCCATCCCAAAGAACTAACAATGTCTCTGGACTCCATGATTCAGATATGATGTATAAGAGAATCAGACCTCCTTACGTTTCCATCCCCATGGTCCCTCTTCTTTTATTTCTGAATAAAAATGAGGGATGCTAGGGAACCAGATTCCACATTACCTTCATGTGCTGGCTCTTAGATGAAGTTTAAATGCACAGCTGGGGCTCTGTGCCTCTGCACTGGCCTCCACCACTCCCTGGGCACACTAGTATCTCTCTCATCCAGACTGACTCCATTTCCCTTTCTAACCTAGAGGCAGTACAATGCTGATTACTGGACTTGGTCAGGAGCTGTGTGACCCTGGGCAGCTTGCTTCATACCTCTGAGCCTCAGTTTCCTCTTTGTAACCTGGTCTGAGCCAGGTTACAGTAAAATGGAGCAGGAGCAATTCTATGTGTATTACAGAGATTCTTAACCTGGGGTTCATGGATGCCCAAGGGGTTCATGAATTTGAATGGGAAAATAATTACATTTATATTTTCTCTCATTGGTAACTGAAATTCATCATTTCCTTCAATTATTTAACAACATGATTCTGAGAAGGGTCCATAGGTTTTGCCAGATTGCCAGAGGTGGACATGACACTAAAGTCAAGAATCCCTGCTTGACCATCTGTCTTGGAGGATGGCTTTGCTGATTCAATGAGATTTTTCATGTAAAGTGCTTCACAATTTTAAGTCTTATGCCGCAGTCTATTCTTCTACCACAGCTGAGGTCCCATCCAGTCCTATCCAGAATCACAAAATGTCAGCATTGGAACAGACCTCAGTAGACATCTAGTCCCCCATTTCCTTCCTTCCTTCCTTCCTTCCTTCCTTCCTTCCTTCCTTCCTTCCTTCCTTCCTTCCTTCCTTCCTTCCTTCTTCCTTCCTTCCTTCTTCCTTCCTTCCTTCCTTCCTTCCTTCCTTCCTTCCTTCCTTCCTTCCTTCCTTCCTTCCTTCCTTCCTTTCTTGCTTTCTTTCTTGCTTTCTTCCTTTCTTGCTTTTTGGAGGGAAATTGAAGTTAAGTGACTTGCCCAAAAATCACACGGCTAGTGTGTCAAGTGTCTCAGGTCAGATTTCAACTCAGGTCCTCCTGAGTCCAGGGCCGGTGCTCTATTCACTACACTACCTAGCTGCCCCCCAGACTCCCATTTCTAAAAAGAAGAGGAGATGCATTTTCTCCTGTCTTCTTTGGGGCCAAGCTTAATTATTAGTATTATGGAGTGTTCCATTTGAGTTTTTTATTCATTTCCTTGACATTGTGGCATTCTTTTTTGCATATTATCTTCATGATTCCACCTACTTTACTTTGTATCAATTCATCTAAGTCACCCCCATGCTTCTCTGCATTCTTCACATTCAATTACTCAAGCAATAAGCATTTGTCAGTGTATTAGTATATGTCAGATATTGTGATCAGTGCTAGGAAAATAGACAAAAATGTCATTAAGGGGCTCACATCTTATTGTATAATGCAGAAATAGGCATTTATGTTTGTGTATCCCAATTTATCTCACTATTCTCCAGTTGATGGTAATCTATTTTGTTTCCAGTTATTTGCTACTTTAAAAAATAACTTTAAAATATTTAAAAAGTAATTTGGTTTGAGTGATACTTATATTTGACCTCTTTAAGGTATATGTATAACAGTGGGATTCTGGGTTAAAGGATGCAGACATTTTAGTCACTTTTTAAAAAGCATAATTCCAATTTTTTTTTCAGAATGGATAGACCAATTCACAGCTTCACCAACAATGCGTAAGTGTACCTGTCTTTCCATAACTTCTCCAACCTTGACTATTTCTATTTCTAGGCCTTGCTAATTTGTTGGATAGGAGTCAAAAGCAAAGAGTTTTTTTGTTTTGCCTTTCTCTTATTATTAATGACTTGGAGCAACCTTGCCTATTGTTCTTTTTGTTGTTTAGTCATTTCAGTCATATCCAACTCTTTGTGACTGATTTTGGGGTTTTCTTGGAAAAGATCCTAGAGTGCTTTGCCATTTCCTTCTTCAACTCATTTTATAGATGATGAAACTGACGCAAACAGGATTAAGTGACTTTCCCAGGGTCACAGAGCTCGTAAGTGTCTGAGGTCAAATTTGAACTCAAGAAGATGAGTCTTCCTGACCCCAGGCCTAGTGCTCTATCCACTATAGTACCACCTAGGCTGCCAATTATTCTTTTTAATGGTTTGCAATGTTCTTTGTAAGAATTATTTTAATAATGTTTTATTTTTCCCAATTACATGCAAAAACAATTTTTAACATTCTTGTTTTGTTTTGAAATTTTGAGTTCCAAATTCAGTCCTTTCTTCCCTTCCCCTCTCTCTTCCTGGAGACAGTAAGCAATCTGATATAGGTTATTCATGTGCAGCCATGTAAAACATTTCTATATTCTTCATTTTTGTGCAAGAAAACTAAAAAAAGGAAGGACGAAGGAAAGAAAGGAAGGAAAAAGAAGAAAGTGAACATAGCATACTTTAGTCTATATTCAGAAACCATTAGTTCCTTTTCTGGAACTGGATGGTATTTTTTATCATGAGTCCTTTGGAATTGTCTTAGATCATTGTATTGCTGAGAATAGCTAAGTCATTCACAGTTGTTCATTGTACAATATTGCTATCACTATGTACAATGTTCTCCTGGTTCTGCTCACTTCACTTTGCATCAGTTCAAATAAGTCTTTCCAAGTTTTTCCAAAATCATCCTGCTTGTCATTTCTTAATATTCCATTACAATCATGTACCACAACTTGTTAAGCTATTTCCCAATTTATGGACATTTCCTTGATTTCTAATTCTTCCCCACCACAGAAAGAGCTGCTATAAATATTTTTTTTGTACAGATAGGTTCTTTGCCCCAATCTTTTTTTTTAATCTCTTTGAGGTACAGATCTAGTAATGTTATTGATGGATCCAAGGGCACAGTTTTATAGTCCTTTGAGCATAGTTTTAAGTTGCTCTCCAAAATGGTTGGATCAGTTCACAACTTCACCAACAGTACATTAGTGTCCCAGTTTTCCCACCCCCTCCATATTTTTTTCTGTAATTTTAGCCATTCTAATAGGTGTGCGGTGGTACCTTAGAGTTGTCTTAATTTGCCTTTCTCTTTTTTAAAATTTGCCCTTCTCAATAGTATCATATTAATCATATCATAAATCATAAATCAATAGTAATTTAGAGCATTTTTATGAGACTATATATAGATTTGATTTGTTTGAAAACTGCCTGTTCATATCCTTTAACAATTTATCAATTGAGAAATGACTTATATTTTTATAAATTTGATTTAGTTCTCTATATATTCAAAAAATGAGGCCTTCAGCAGAAATATTTGCTGTAAAAATCTTTCCCTTAGTTTTCTGCTTCCCTTCTAATTTTGGTTGCACTGGTTTTGTTCGTGCAACACTTTTTTAATTTAATAAACTCAAAATTACCCCTTTTGTGTTTTATAATGAATGCTCTCTATATCTTGTTTGGTCCTAAATTCTCACTTCATCTGTACATCTGACAGATGAACTATTCCATGTTCTAATTTGTGTATAGTATCACCCTTTATATCTAAACCATATACCCATTTTGACCTTCTCTTGGCATATGATGATATGAGACGTTGGTTCATACCTAATTTTTGCCATACTGTTTCCCAGTTTTCTTAGAAGTTAAAAAAAATAACAAGTTTTTGTCCAAAAGTTTAGATCTTTGCATTTATTAAACATATTCTATGGTCATTTACTACACCGTATTGTGTACCTAATCTTTTCTACCAATGCACCACTCTATTACTTAGCCACTACTAGATTGTTTATAAAATTACTGCTTTATAATACAATTTGAGATTTGATATGGCTAAGCTACCTTTCTTCACATTTTTTCATTGATTCCCTTATATTCTTGACTATCTGTTCTTCCATACGTATGTTGTTATTATATTTCCTAACTCAATAAAATATCTTTTGGTAGTTTGATTGGTATGGCACTGAACAAGTAGATTAATTTGGTAGCATTATAATTTTTATTATATTGGCTTGACCTACCCATGAGCAATTAGTAAGAATTGTTTTAAATCAGTTGATAGTTGATAATGATTTTGGAAGTAATGTGCTTTTTATTTCATTGAGAGTTTTTCACTAATTGTCTAGGGCCTGTTCTTTCAAAATTCCCAATTCAAGATGCCATCTTCAACATTCTTCCTCTAAGGAAGTGGTTCTCAACCTGTGGGTCACGATCCCTTTGGGGGTTGAATGACCCTTTCACAGGGGTTGCCTAAGACCATCAGAAAACATATATTTCCGATGGTCTTAGGAACTGAGACACCACTCCTCTATCTGTCTCCAGGTGAGTCCCCCCACATGCAGATACTCCCACATATGAGTATTAAAGGGTCACTGCATTAGGAAGGTTGAGAACCACTGCTCTAAGTAGTGGGAGAAAGACTGAATATTTGCCTTCCATTTTGAGGATTAAAATCTTTCTGCCTTTTGAGTAGTATTGAACTGGAAGTATATCCCCAGTTAGTTTACTTTTTAAATAGTTCCTGGTTATGGATATGGGCATGAGTGTGGGGAAAGATTCATGGCATCTTCAGTTAGCTATGATTTGAAAAGTAGGAGACAAAGGAATCCCCAATAATGTATTAATGACTGGTATTTGCAGTTGAACTAGGAACAGGGCCTGAAGGAATAAATCTAAGGTGACAGAATTTCCCATTTTACCTCTGACTCCCAAAAGGGAGGGTCTCTCTTGGCAAGGATCCTTCCTAATGGCTTCTCAGGACACACCAGGGATGTCTTCTTTCCTTATGCATGAGACAGGAGGAAAGTGGAGCAGTGGTGAGTGTGCTGGGCTTGGAAGCAGGAAGACCTGACTTGGAAGATTAAACCAGATTCAACTCAACTGACATTTCCAAGACTCAAAGAGGACATGGAAAGCTGAAGAATGTGTCCCTTACACACAGCTTTGGGACTTTGGGTTTGAATCCTATTCAGGTGCTTACCAGCTGTGGGCCTTCAGACATCACTTCTCAGTTTCTGCATATGTAAAGTACATTTAATAACAGCAGCTATCACTCAGGTTTGTCTAAGAATCAAATGAGATGACAAACCCAAGTGTTACATAAGAATTAGAGATGATTCAGTGGTTAGCACAGGGCCAGGCACATAATAGATGCTTATTGTTTATACTATTATAAATATAGCATCATTTTAGTATTATTAAGGAACACCATAGTTTAATAGAAAGAATATGAGCTCAGAAATCAAGAAGTCCTCACCGCTGCCACATACTGACTCTACTGTGGGCAGACCACTTAACCTTGAAGGCATTGACTTTCAGCCAATCTCTAAGACCATAGGGCACAGAGAAAGTATCCACCTGCATCAGTGGAAGGAGTTTCCTACCTGGGAGTTCCCTACATCAGAGAAATCACAGGTCCAGTCCGTATCCCTGCCATTATTATCATCAAACAGGATAAACATAAATATAAAGGACTTTGAGAAGCCATTCACTTCACTGATGAAGCTCTTCTCATCAATATCATTCCTACTGCAATGGACCTCCTTTACTGTCTCATTATAGCATGTAAGTGACTCTGTGCCATCAGAAGACAAACCCCAGAAGGTCTTACCAAGCTGGAAAGGTTTCATTTCCAAGCCTAGTGCTGGACAAGCAGTGTTTGCCACCTGAGAGGACCAACTCAGCTCAATTTGGAGAGGCTCATGATGGATTGGCCAAAGGGGCATTAGTTTTTTGACCATGGTAATTTGAGAAGACTCTTGGCTAGGTTGTCAAGGGGTTTTACTCTACATGAGTTGGGTGGTGGGTGGGGCAGCTGATGAAATTACCACTGAAGATAAATTATTATCATTAGTAACATGACTCATTCACACACTTTGGTTCTTAATATATTGGACATCTAGTGAGTAGCTGTGTTCATGACAATCTTGGAAAGTAGAAACTACAGCTTGAAGATTCTTCAAAATGTAACTAATGGAAAAGGAAGGAGCTCCAAAAAAGGAAGGAGCTATTTTAGTCTGAGGATCATAGATTTAGCAATGGGAGGAACATCAGAGGGTATTGCTTTTAATTGTCTCATTTACATATGAGGAAACTGAGGCTCAAAGAAAGAACATGACTTGCCTAAGGTCGCACAACTAGTAAGCGGCAGAACTGGAATTCAAACTCAGGTCCACTGAAACCAAATCAAATTCTCTTCCATTATACCATGATGGCTTCTTGCCAACATTTTCTTACTTGCCATAAGAATGTTTCTAAAGAGCAACGAATAACCAATGGAATGCCCATGTTCTCTACTGGTACCCACACAATGTCAAAGGAGTGAGAAGATGGTTCTAAACCATTAAATAGACTCCTCATGGAGGATGTATGGCAGTACATGGCAAGGAGTGACATAAGAGAGGTAGGCATGAAAGGCTTTCAAGCCCCATCTTTGAAGGGAGTATCCAGATGGATGAAATCACAGATTCACTGAAGTATTAGCACATTTGTTTCTTAATGAGTGTCACATAATAGATGGCAATAATCGAAGGGGCTCTGTGGGTGTCTGGATAAACTCAAATTCTAAGAGAGCTTGGGGAAGGGAAGGAAAGTATAACTTCCATATGGGATCCAATTAAATTTTGTTTCCCCAAATGTAGAATCAGTTGTTCTTGAAACTGGCGAAGGGAAGAGATACTGTTGTTCAGTGTCATTTCACAGCATGGTCCATCTGGCCCAATTGCTCTGTGCCCATGCAAAACATTTGTTCTGATGCTGTGGGTGATGTGTCTGTCAAAGACCAAGCTCAGAAGCCAATCATGAGTTCATGGAAATTGACTCAAACTGAAAATGGGGAAACTGTATTCAGAACAAAAATAAAATAAGTGGGAGTAATTGGGAAACAATTTGGCACTTAGGCACTCCTGAGAATGATGAAAGATGGAACTGCTTTAATGGAGGACTTATCAATCAATCCTTTAATTGACCAGAACAGTGGTGGGATGTAGAAGGGTACTTGATTGGGAACTTGGAAGCCTGTGTTTGGTTGTAAAATGTAGACTTTACCTCTTAGCACATTTTAGCTTCCATTCCTTTTTTTAAAAATTGGAATTAAAAAAATTAGTTAACATTATAGTTATTTTTTTATATGTCCCTACACACCCCCATCTCATCGTGAGCTATCCCAACTATCAAAGAAACCAATTAAACAAAACCAAACAATACAATAACTGTACCTGACAACATATGCCTGCAACATTCTGCAACCATGGGGCCTCCACATAGCAAACAAAAGGTGGAAGGTGTGTAGACTATCTATTATCAGGCAATTCTAGGTGTTTTACTGAAAGAAAACAAACCATACAGGAAAGGCACATTCATTCTTTCTTCATTCAAATATCTATATCTTCACCCAAAATATCTTCACCCAAATATATATATCTACAATGCTTAATGGCCTGGGAGATTCTAAGACTGATAAGATATGGATCCTACAAGCAAGGACCTTATAGTCTACTGGGGGAGGGGGCAGAAGTGCTTAGGCGTGATTAGTCCTATGCATGGTGGAAACTTCACTTGCGGTTAAGAGAAGGTGGAGATCACTTCCAGGTGAGTGAAATAAGGGAAAGCTTCATGGAATAGGTGATAGTTTAGTTGGGAACATGTAGGGATGAGAAGAAGGGCATTCCAAGCAAGAAGAGATGCATGAATAAAGGTCTACAACCAGGATCATGAAATTGCTGAATTGGAATTTGAATGGTAAGAGATCTTTCAGGTCATCTGTTCAACCACTTCATTTTACCATTGAGGATAGAGTTCTGGAGAGATTAAATGACTTGTCCAAAATTATGAAGGTGTTTCCACACCATTTCTACTGCCACCATGTTTCCCAGGAAGCACTGGTTTTGTTTGAGGAATGACAAGCAATCCAGTTTAGTAGAAACAATGTCAATTGGATGGGTAGCTAAAGATAAGGAAAGAAATAGGTAGGTTGAGCTTAGATTGTAGAGGACTGTGGATTTTAGGTCAAGTTTGAAGTTCATCCAATAGGCAATTCTGATATTTTTTTGAACAGAGGTACTTAATCTGAGATGTTCCTTAGGCAGATTAATCTAGTGGGAGTTTATAGAATGGATTGGAGTGAGGAAATTCTAGTTAGGGAAACCAGTTGGTTATTGAAAGCATCCAGCTAAAGGCCTGAAATTGGATGGTGAGAATGGAAATGAAACAGAAGAGATGGTTTTGAGAGAGTATAAAGATGGGATCTAAGCATCACAAAAGGCATGGCAGCTTTTCTCAAGTATTTTCAAGGTTGTTCTGTGAAAGAAGAGTTAGGTTTCTTCTGCTTGGCCTTGGTGGTCAGATCTAGGACACTGTGAGTGTCTTCCAACACTCTACCGTGGACTTCTTCCTTTGTCTCTGTATACTCTCACTTGGTGACCATTGTTGTTTATCCTTCATTCTTGAAGAGGACCAATGACATCATGAGGGTGAGGTCTTGACTTGTTCCTGAACTGGATTTAAGTGAGGTCCTCATCAGTTTCAAAGGATTCCACTGCAAATGATGCCATCTCTCTTTATCCAGTCCTCGTCTTTCTCCTGAGCTCTAGTCCCACAGCACCAACTGCCTCTTGAACGTCTAGAACGGAATGTCTCAGAGGCATCTCAAATTCTGCTTATCCAAAGCAAAACTTGCCATCTTTCCATCCCAAACTGGATTCTTTCATCAAGGGAGAGAAGAGGAGCAAAGGAAGAATTTTAAGGAATGGTTATTTTTAAGAAATGGGAGGCAGAGCTTCCAGCAAAAGAGAAAAAGGGGGAACATCACAGGAAGAAGAGAAGCAAATGAGCACAAGGTCATGGAAGCCAGGTGAGAAGGGAGTTGTAAGGGGAAGATGTGGTCAATAACCACAAATGTTGCAAAGTTCAAGGAAAGCCAGAATGGAGACAAAGCCATTGGATCAGGAGGTCAATGGCGATATTAGAAAGAGTGTTTTTCCTCAGAGGGTGGCGAATGATGGAAACAAAATTTTGTGAAACCTGATTGAGCTTTCTGAGGGCAGGAAGTCATTTTGTATGCCGATGGCCCCTAGAACCAGACCTGGTCCAATTGGAGGCGCTTAATTAAGTTTTGTTAAATTGGATTGAATTGAGTGAGTGGGTGGGTGGTCAGGAAATAAAGGTAAATGCAGACTGTACTTTTGCGAAGTTTGGAAAGTAAAAAAGAAGGAAGGTTTCAGGGGTTGAGAGAAGAATATTTTTTGGTTTGTTTTTGTGGATGGGAAGCCGTGTTTGTTGGCAAAGTGGGAAAGGTCAGTAGGGGAGAAACAGGCTGTGAGAAAGAATGTAACTGATGAAAGAAGGCCCTAGAAATGACATTAAATACTGGGTGCTCAACATCACGAGTGGAGGCATTAAACTTGGAAAGAAGGATGGGCTAATCTTCCTCTGAGATAGAAGGAAAACAGGAGAAATTGGCTTCTAACCCTAAATACAGGTAATTTAGAGGGGAAGAGAAGGAAATGAGAGGGAGATGCCGTTGGTTGGTCTCAGTCTTGTAGGAGGAGGAGGCTAGGTTGTCTGAGAGTAACAGGGAAGGGAAAGAGTTGGGAGCACAGGACAGAAGGTGCCGTGGGATAATCCTAATTCATGTTTCTATAGCCCTTGAAGGTTTGCCAATAATCGTTTTCTATCATGTCACCCAAATCAGTGTGACACAGGTTACTATGATGCTCATTTTACAGAGGAGGAAAACAGGTTCAGAAAGGTCATATGACTTACCTGGGGTCACACATCAAGAAAGGGTTAAAGGTAAGATTAGAAGCCAGGTTTATCCTGACTTAAAGGCCAGCATTCTATCCACTACACTCCCTTCCTGTGAGACGATAGAGATGATTTTCAAGCAGCTTTAAGGATGTGACTGATGTGAGTCAGAGCCTTTGAGGTTGGATGAATGGGCACGGTGCTGTGATTTTCCTCAGCTGTCATCTGAAGGAGGCGAGGAGGAGTGGAGAGTGGAGGGCACCCAGGTGTGAGTAATTACCACAGACTGACCCTTCACTTATGTATGGTTGGTGGGAAGTGTCTGCTGTTATTACTGGAGATAGAAAATATTTTCCTAGGGGAAACCTGGATTTTAGGAAGGGCTATGCTATTCCCAGCTGTGTGTGCAATTAAAGGGCGGGTGGGAGGGGTGAGGTGAGGATGGTGGGGAAAAAGGGAGAGGGACAGATGGATGCCAAAGAGATATGTTATTATGAGTCCAGTGGCATCTAAGAAATGGTCTGAGATATGTATGGATCTAGGTGAAGCTGGTTATCTAAGGTGCTCTCCTAGAGGTCAAAACATTCTGGGAGATCCCAGGACTGTAGATTTAGGTTTGGAAAGGCCGTCTGAAACTGTCTTGTCTGACCCTGTCATTTTAGAGAGAGGAAGCTGAGGCTCACACAGGGTGAGGTGCCCAAGGTCACGAAAGTGGTATTGCAAGGTCATATCTGACTTCTGCTCCTATATTATCAAGTCCGATATTTCCTGCCCTGCATTGAACTGGCTTAGAAGTGGTGACCAGCCCAAGGCCCCACAGCTAGTAAGTGGTAGTGCCAGGATTCAGACCAGGGATTCTGACTCTAAATGTTCTTTCCCTTCCTATTTGTTTCCCCAACCCACTAGTCCTAAAGGCTGTGGCCCCAGGGGTGCTGAGCAACTTGGATCACTCGGGTTTCTATATACTATAGTTCCATTTGCCACCTGGTATGTCTTTCACCCAGGGAAAGATTCTCTACACACCCTCAAATTCAATTCAACTCCATTTATCCAAGCAGTGATCTATACCCCATTGGCCACGCCCTTCAACAAGTACACACAGATAGCCCCTCATCCATGCTGGCCATCACTCAGGACCACAGTCAGCTCCTCACCTCCCCTCATCTGTGCCTTTGGCAACTACGGTACAGGCTGGGACTGGAATTAGAGAGACTGAGATCAAATCTGGCCTCATTTTTACTAGCTCTGGGATCCTGGACAAGACACTTAATCTCTGTCTACCTCAGTTTCCTCAGCTGTGAAATGAAGATTATAATAGCACGTATTTTGCAGATTGTTGTGAGGGTCAAATTAAATAATATTTGTAAACCTCTTAACACAGTGATTAGCACATAGTAGATACCTGATAAATTCTTAGCTCCCTTCTTCCCTCTCTTCTTCCTTCCTCTCTCTTTCATTCCCTCCCTTCCTTCCTTCCTTCCTTCCTTCCTTCCTTCCTTCCCAATAAAACAATTTTGGAAATCTGCAAATGATAGAATAGCACAGTCTCTGAAAAATCAAAATGGTTACTCAAAGATCTATGGAGAGATTCATGGTTGATACATCAACAATGAAGAAATGTGAAGGGTAAATGACATAAAAGAAATGAACAGCTAGAAAAGAAGGAGATGATTCAGAGAAATCTTGGAAGACGAACCCATAGAGTGAAATGAGCAGAATCACAAAGCATTGTAGTGGAGAGGACTTAGGACTTTGAAAGACTTTAGACCTTGGACAATCTGCTCCATGCAATGACTGAACGTGACTCCCAAAGACAGAGGACGAATCCTGTTTCCCACTTGTGTACACAGCACAATGGGCACAGAAGACGATGCCCCATAGATTCCTTAAGTCTTTCAAAGTCATTTGAAATCAGTGTATGCTTGGAGTCAGCTCACCTTAGTGGGACTGAAAGGGCCAATGTGGGGTTTTCAGTCAGAAAACCAGCACTATCTATGCATGATCATGAAGATGAGTCTTGTCTGGCCCTGTGATTTTAGGGGTGCAGGCCATTCCCATGTGTGGAAAGTCTCGTCACTGAGGTAGAACAATGAATCAGCTGGAACATGAAGTCTTAGAAGAATGGCTATTCACATCTTACTTTCTCCGTCCATTGCACCATGCTGATGGTCATGAAGATTACCTCCCAATAATGGGCAGTGCCTCTGCTAAGGTCTTCCCCTAATGCCAGTGGAGATTATCTCAAGCTCTTGAAGACCATTGTAGCTCTGCCATTTTCCCCTCAGACCATGTGCTATATTGGCCCCAATGAGTTGTGCCATCTTTCATAGGCACAAACTAGACTGGTCTACCTACAGCTCCCAAGGATTCTCAGAATCCAAGCTCCATTGTTTGAAGAAGAGAATTCTTAGGTTCCTGGATTGGAATGATTAGGACTGCTCTGAAAACATGAACAAATGTTTTGAATCTGGAATATTGGCTATTCAGTAAATTCAAATTAGGGAACTGATAGCAAGCCCAGGACTTTAATCCTGCCAAATAAAGCTTTGGAAGTCACAGAGAGCATTCCAAATGTCAGGAGAATGCAAAATCCAATCATGAAGTTAGCTTAATGATACTAAAGAACATAGGTCTTCCTGAATTTTCCCTGTGTATTTTTTTGTTAAAGTCACCAGGTAAGCTTCAGGATCTTTCCTTCCTTCTCTCAACAACCATTGGCTCATTGGTTTTCTTGCCTCCAGTAAGCTACCAAAGTAATTTGACTAAAATGTAAGGACAATGACTGTGTGAGCCTCCCCCCTCTCTCCCACTACTCCCTCTGATTCAGTAAAATGCAATGGCTCCCTATTACTTCCTGGAGAACTATAAAGTCCTCTGTTTTGCATTTAAACACAGCCTGGCCATTTCCTACCATTCTGTAAGGTTTCTCGTCCTCTGCTCCCCTGTACCACACTCTACCTTCCAGCTATTTTGGCTTACCTGCTGCTCTTCTCTCAGGATGCTCCTTCTCTCAGCTCTACGCCCTTGCCCTGACTGTCCCCCGTGCTGGGAACCCCTTCCCTCCTCACCTCAGCTTCTTAGCTTCCCTGGCTCCTTTGAAGCCTCAAGCCAAGTTTCATGTGCAGGAGGACTTTTCTGTTCCACCAACTTGTGCCTCCCTCTGAGATCACCCACAATTTATCCCATGTTACAACTAGTTCAGGACACGGTTGTTTTCTGTTGTATTCCCATTAGACCAAGCTCTTTAAGGGCAGGGGCTGTGTTTTCTTTTCCTTTTTTCATCCTATCTCCAGCGCTGAACACAGCGCC
Source organism: Pseudocheirus occidentalis (assembly GCA_028646575.1). NCBI lineage: Eukaryota > Metazoa > Chordata > Mammalia > Diprotodontia > Pseudocheiridae > Pseudocheirus > Pseudocheirus occidentalis. The sequence goes on from CM053598.1 coordinate 16,418,310, forward strand.
TGCCAATAGTAAGGACTTATGACTAATTGTTTACTTATTACACCTATTATTCTATGGAGGTGAACGAGATACAGAGAAGCCAATACAAAACTGGCACAAAGTTAGTGTTTTCAGAGGACAGGGTGCTGACATCCAGGGGATGAGAAGGGGCGGTACAGTGGATAGAGCCCCCGGCCTGGGCCTCAGAGAAAGCTAGAGATTCTGAGAGCTGGAGGAGCATAGGAAGGGTGCCCCAGGCATGGGGCACAGCCAATTCAAAGGCAGAGGGGCTGGAAGTTGAGTCTGTTTTGTGAAAAACATCAAGTCAGTCAATTTGGCTGTAACATAGAGTCTATAGATCTGTAGAGTTTGGCTGGACTCAGAGGAGATCTTTAATATTCCAAACAGCCTCATTTTCCTCATCTGTACAATAGGGATGATGATAGATCCTAGCTCACAGGTTTGTCATGAGAATGAAGCATTTTGTAAACCTGAAGTGCTCAACAAATGTTATTTTTTGTGTCCTTCTTTCTCCCCATCCACGTCCTACAAGGCCTCCTCCCGTCTTCTCCACCAACCTCATCTTCTCATAGATTCATGCACTTCCAAACTGGAAGGGGCTTTAGTGACTGTCTAATTCAACCCTCCTCCCCATGTTACAGACTGAGAAACTGAGGCTCAGAAAAATGAAATGTCTTAGCTAACTTCCTTCAGCACTAAGGTAGAGCCCAGATTGGAACCTGAGTCTTCTGACTTAAAACTCAGTGCTCTCTCCTTGATATTGCCACCTTACCCATCAAAACTTGTGTGTTATCACTTTGTAAGTAACTGTAAGCTGTGAGAATCCAGAGTCCAAATATTCTTAGATATGACCCAATCTGGTGCCTTGGAGGCAGCTAAGTGGCACAGCCGATAGAGTACCTGGAGTCAGGAAGACTCGTCTTCCCGAGTTCAAAATCTGACCTCAGATGCTTTCTAGCTGTGTGACCTTAAGCAAGTCATTTATCCCTCTCTGCCTCAGTTTTCTCATCTGTAAAATGAACTAGAAAAGGAAATTGCAAACCACTGCAATATCCTTGCTAAGAAAATCCAAAATAGGGTCACAGATAGTTTAATATGACTGAGAAATGTCTCAACAATGACCAAATGACTCAATCTAGTGCCCAAATTGAGTGCCCTTTCCATAACTGTTGCATGTGCCTTACAGGGCCACTTTGGGTGCATCTTATCTTAGAGGCCACTGCTGGGTATGTCTTCAAGGAGAGGCCAGAGGCCTACTTGCCGGGATGCCGCAAAAGGTTTTCTGTCCATGTTCTGCTTGGGCGGGATGGCCACTGAGACCCTTTCTAATTCAGAGATTCTGAGTAATGAGGAAGAGTATTTTCATGTTCAGCCTCATTGGCCATATTGCACATTAGGCTCAATTGGGAAAGAAGAGGCCATCTGTCCAGATTTGGTCCCATCTGCCCAGATCCGACAGGAGCCACTGCCAAGGCCAATGTCTGAAATGTTCCTTGGGGTGAGATGGATCTGAGGCTCAGGGGAGAATAGGGCATGAGCTCTGTGCAGATGTGAGTGAGCACACATGCTCACAATGCAGGGAGAAGAATCTACTTTTAGATGATGCCTTAGAACTTGGCAGGAGATGGGCTACCAGGCAACAAATTGGGGAGTTTAAGGTTCCTACCTTAGCAAACAACATGTCTGGTATATAGTAGGTACTTAATAAATGCTCATTAATTCATTCATTTATGCATGGGCCACTACCCATATTTCCTGCTGGTCAGGCATGAGAACTGGGAGCCAGGAACCTGTTCTGGTCTTTGTCAAGTGTTTATCTTCTGCTTCATTGGCTCAATTTACTGTAAATACATCTTGAGGACAGGGATTTCATATTCTATTTCTTTGGTATGACCAGAAGGAAATACAGGGAATGAGGTATGAATTAATGAATAAAATTTAAAAAGTGCTCCTCTCTTTGGTTTTAAAAGTCCCTTTAACCTGGACTCACCAACTTTCCAGCCTCATTTGACATTATCCCCCCTTGTGATTCCACCAAACTGGCCACCTGCCTTTTCCTGACACACAAAACTTCATCTCCCATCTCTGGGCCTTTGTTTCAGCTATGTCCCATGCCTGGAATGCAATTCCTTCTTACTGACTCCTAGAAACTCTCTTTTTAAGATGCCTCTTAAGTACCACCTTATTAAACCCATCCTGAGCCCAACCCCCAACTTTCATTCCCACTTCTCCCTGCAACCAACTGCCTGATATTTATAGAATCATGAGATCGCACTTTTAAGGCTGGAAAGATCCTTAGAGGCTCTTCACTGAGGAAACAGAAGGTAAAAAGTTAATTGACCTGCCCAGGGTCACACAGCTAGCTAGTGATTATGACAGGATTTGAAAATCTGGTCTTTCTGACTCCACGTCTGGAGCTCTATCCAAAGCACTGCCTTATATTTATTCTGTTTAACTTTATATGACTTTGCTGTCTCCGTCAGGATATAAACTCTTTGAAAGTAGAGATTGTTTGATTATTTTTGCAACCCAAGTACCTAGTACAGTGCTCAGAGCATAGTAGGTGCCAAAGAGATGATTGAGTTGGCATGCTCCATGAGGCAGTGTGTCGTCATGGAAATTGTGTGGGACCCATGTAACCCCAGGAGCTGGACTTGGGAGCTTGTAATTCAATGTAACAAACATTTGTCCAGCACCTACTGTGTGCATATCACTGTGTAAAGTGCTAAGGAAGTATGAAGTAGCCTGTTTTAATGAAAAGAAGACAGGATTCAGAGTCCACAGGCCTGAATTTGAGTCCCAGATGTCCTATCGACTTCCTGCATGGCATTGGGTAAGTCCTTTTCCTCAGGTTTCATAACTGAAAAGTAAAGTCTGTGTACATTTGTTTGCAGGTTATCTCCCATGTTAGGTCATGAGTTCTTTGAGAATAGGGACAGTATTTCATCTTTCTTTGTAGCCCCAAAGTGTCTGGCACACAGTAACACTTAAAAAATGTTTATTGACTGTTGACTAACTGGTCTCCAACTCCTCGCTCGAACCAATGACAAAACATGGTCTCTTTCCTCATAGACCTTACACTCTCCATGTGATCAGGGAGATAATTCATTTCTTATGTGCTTTAAGTTTTATACATTTCTTTCCTGTGATGTGGTTAGTGCAAGTGTTAATATCATTCCCATTTTATAGATGATAAATTGAGTTTCAGTGAATTGTAGTGGCTTTCCCGTGGCTTTATATTTCATTAATATCAGAGCTGATATTCAAAGCCAGTTTCTTCCCTCCCAAACCACTCTTTCCACTCTAATGACTTTTCCTGGGAGCTTTGAAAGGCAATGGTTTGACTGTTGACATAATGTTCATGCATTGGGATAATTCTGAATATTGTCTTTGTGGGCATAGCAATTGCATACATGTGAGTGGAGCATGCTAATGTGTGGCTTGGATAGAATTAGCAAATGTTTTCCTCTGCAAGAGCAGCATGGCACCAGACTACTGGGAGGAAGACAGTGAACTGAAAGACTGGGAAAAACTTGATTCAAGATGGATTCCAACTTTCAAGATGGTGGACATCTGTTAGGGGGCAGTATGGTGACAAGATGAGAGTATACCTAGCTCAGACTGGAAAGCTGGCCAGTTATATAAAGGTGTATCCTGGAAAGGATTCCTGGCTCTGCACTTGGATTTTGGTAAATCCTTTCTTCTTCCCTAAATTTTTCTAAAGTTGTATAGATTATGTATACTCACTCTTTCTCTAGTACACAATCAACTACTCTGCAAACTTACTTCTGGACTGAATGTATTAAAGGCACGTTTGCTGAGCAGGGGTCAGGGGTGATTTATTGATAAAACACAGCCTAAGCCTGCCCTCTAAAAGAGGTATTTTATGAATAGGGAAATGGAGGCCGGAAGAGGAAGTGAACTTAGTGATGTCATACAGGAATTTAGTAGCAAAACTGGGCTTCAAACTAGTCAGAATCATAGGTTTAGAACAGAAAAGGTTCTCAAGAGACCATTGACCATCAATCCCTTCATCTTATAAGTGAGGAAACTGAGGCACAGGGAGTATGTTTTTATTTTAAACTTAAATACACAATAAGAAAAGAAAAAGAAACATATTATAACCTTAAATATTAAAGCTTAAATACAAAATAAGAAAAGAAAAAATAGCATTGCTACGTGTACAGGGAGTTTAAATCACTTAACTGGGTCATTCAGATGTCCACAGCAGAATATGAACTCAGATTTTCAGTCTGCTCCCCTATGGCATCAGTCACCAGCCCTGTAACTTTACAGACCAAAGAACCCCTCCCTGGCCATCATTTCCCTGTGTGTGTTTTCTCTCTCATTAAAATATAAGCATCTTGAGAGCAAGAACTGTTTGCTTTATATTTGAATCCCCAGCGCTTGGTATGGAGTACTTAATTAATATTATGTTTTCATTCCTCTATTCAGCCATCCATTCCTGATTCCAGGTCCAGTGCCTTATCCTTTATACCTGTGCCTCCTACCTTTATACCTCAAACTTTTTTTTGTCTCAAACCCCTTTCTATTCTTAAATTATTGAGGATAACCATCCTCAAGAGCTTTTGTGTGAGTTCTCCCTATAGACGTTTACTTTATTAAATATTAAAATGTTTTAGTATTGTTAAAAATTGTTTTGATCCTCTTAAGTGTCCCTGAACACACTTTGAGAACCATTGTACTAGAGCACACTGGTCTGGTCTGCACTATTAATTGAAGTAGACTGCCTCACCAACTCCTCCAGTACCTCAGACAGCGTTCTGTATGCCATAGGTGAGGTTGCTAGGTGGCGCTGCAGTAGATAGAACCCCAGGCCTGGAGTCAGGAAGACTCTACTTCCTAAATTTAAATCTGTCCTTAGACACTTGCTAGTGTGATCCTGAGCAAGTCACTTAACCCTGTTTGCCTTAGTTTCTTCATCTGTAAAATGAGTTGGAGAAGGAAATGGCAAACCACTCCAGTTTCTTTGCCAAGAGAACCCCAAATGGGGTCACAGAGAGTCAGACACAACTGAAAAACGACTGAACAACAGAATACTGTAGGTATTTGCTAAATGTTTGTTGGGTTATTGTAAAGCCAATCAGCAGTAGATTCCTGAGAGAATGCTACTGTGAACAGCTTTTAAGATGTGGATTACACAGTATTAGTGAACACTCTGTTTATTCCATTACAAATCAAGATTCAGTACAATGTTCACAGTATCAACAAT
>CM053598.1:16433820-16448369 GCA_028646575.1 Pseudocheirus occidentalis
CCAGCCTGGCTCATAGGCAGGTTCATTGTCTTCTAACTTGCTGATTTCTAATTTCTCAAAGTATCACTTAACTATTTCCTGGCTACTTCATTCTTAAGTCCATGAAGTTTCTATTTAACTAGTTCCTGCCCATTTCAAAAAGAACACACCAAATCACTAATAAGAGAAATGCAACTCAGAATAACTCTGAGGTTTCAACGTACAGCCAGCAAATTGGCAAAATTGACAAAAAATGGGAATAGTCTTTATTGGAGGAACTATGGAAAGATGGGAATATATGCATTATTGGTGGAACTATGAAGCAGCACAGCCATTATGGAAATCTATTTGCAATTATGCAAACAAAGTGACTGAACTGCACATAGCCTTTGATCCAGAGCTTATACTAGTGGGTATATACTCCAGGGAGGTCATTGAAAATAAAAAAGGAGTTTTTTATACCAAAATTTTATAGTAGCACTTTTTGTGGTAGGAAGGAATAAAAAACAAAGCAGATGCATGTGGATTGATTGAGTAATGACTAAACAAATTGTGGTTTCTGAATATAATAGAATATTATTGTGCTGTATGAAACAATAAACATTGTGTCTACCCAGAAGCGTGGGAAGACTTGTATGAAGGGATACAAAATGAAGTAAGCAGAGGAGGAAAACAAGATAGGCAGTGACTACAACTATGCAGATGAAAAGAACAACCACAAAACAGTCAAACCTTAATGATGCACAATCATAAAGACCAAGTTTGGCCTCAAAGAAGAGATATAAGAAGAGCCTTTCCCACCCCACCCCCTCCTTGCAGATGTGGGAACCCAAAGGTCTGGTACAAGCATTTCTTGTCAGATTTCATTGTGTTCATTGGTTTTTGCCATCCCCCCTTCTTTCTTATTAAAAAACCAAAACCAGACGCATTTGTTATCAGGGAAGGGTGAGAGGAGGGATATAAGGGGATGCAGAGTTTATTTTTAAAAGTTAATAAATATATATATTAAAAGAAAGCTTCCATATGCCATGCTTCATCTCCATTCTTGCTCAGCCTCTTTTAGCCCCAGGGCAGTACTCCAGAAGAGCCCTGAGGTGTTGACAGCAAGTTGACCACATTGACATTATGGAATCCCCTCCTCCCTTACAGTTCCTAATCCATCTTTGTTTGTGTCATTTCCAATTTCTGCTTATCTTTGCACAGAATCTCGCTAAACACATCTGAGTAGGTGAGGAAAACCATTGTACAATGACATTTTCTACAGCTTGTTCAATGGGCAAAATTGAAGCATTTCTGGTGATCATGTAGAAGCTGATTAAAGTCTGTGCCATCTTCCATTGCCCCTTAGCTCTGTTTTCATGTTGTCCTTAGTGTCTGCTGGGGTCCATGTTACCTTCACACAGAGACAGAGATTTATTGCCCAAGTTGCCTTTAACCTTCTAGAGTTTATTTCGAAGGTAACACGTTTGTTTGAATCATCTTAATGAATTTTATCTTTCTTTCATATAAATCAATTTTAAACAAAAGTTCTGATAATTTTATTATTTGATTTTAATCTAAAGAGAGTCAATTAAATACTATAAATTTAGTGAAATCATTTTGGAAGAATAGAGACAGGATTTCTATATTTTTATTTTTTCAAATACATTTTATTGATCCTAGGATGGTAGACTTAGAGCTAGACCATAAACATTACAGCTCATTAGTCCAACCCTCTCATTTCACATAAGGGAAACTGAGCCCTAGAGAGGATTAGTGATTTACCCAAAGTCACACAGCTATTGTCAGAGTAAGAATTAGCCCTCAGGTCCTGGGATTCCAAGTTCAGCACCTCGATGCCTTTTGTATCTTCCCAATCCCTTTCTCCCCTCTACCCCTATGAAACTCTCCCCGGTGAAAGAAAAACAATTGGGCAAAACTAGGACTGAGTGTCTGACAACACTGAGCATACTTTGTCTTATTCTCTGACTTCACTGCTCAGAGGCAAGAACTATGTTTCCTTATCTGATATTCTGTTTTTCCCATTATGTGGGTCATATGAATTTAGAACTAGGATAGACCTTAGAAGGCCATCTAGTTCACCTTCCTCCTTTTACAGAAGAGTTATAAGTTCTAGAGATATTAAGTGACTTGGCCAGGGTCACATAGCTACTAAGTGGCTGAGAAAGGATTTGAATTCAGGTTTCTGACTCCAATTCTAGTTTTTTTTCACTAGACCAAGAATTAGACCTCCCTTTTGATGATTTTTTTCATTTACGTTGTTGTTAATTATTACATAGATTGTCCTCTTGATCCTGCTTGTTTTTATTTTGCATTAATTCATGCAAATCTTCCAATATTTCTCTATGTTGACACTCTTAGTTTTGAGCCTAATATTAATTTTTTTATATTAATATGCCATAGGGTTGCCTTTTTAAAAGTCATTCCATAGTCAATGGATAGCAACTTTTAAAAGTTTTTTCCATTTTGGGGGCTCACTTACCCAACTTATATTTCCTCTCTTAGGTATATCCACAGAGGGGCAACTGTTACTACTCTCTGGGTTCTAAGGGTATTGCTGTGGTTTGCTGTACTCCTAAACATTTGTTCTCAAGCCCCCACTGGTGTGCTACTCTTAATCAGACTGTAGACTTTGTTCTTTAACAAAGGCATTTACTTAAATGACATAGCAACAATAATATTTTCAAAGCATTTCCCCCAACACAGGAGCACACTCTCCCACAAAGACACCCAGAATCCAGGATGGGTTGGTCCAGTATGAGATACAATGCTCAGAAATGAGGATCCTCTGTCTGGAACATATGTGGCCAAAACAACTAGCCACTCTCGATCTCAAGTGGCTCAATGTTCCTTCTCTCTGTAGAGTGTTAACATGTCATTCACTGCAGGACATGATGTTGCTGATAGCCTGGTGGCTTCTTTGCTCAGCTAGGTTGGCTCTTCAAGGTCTCTCTATGGGACCTGATTGACTTACTCCAAGTTTTTCTCCTTTCAGTTCCTGGTTTGGCTGGTTGGTCCTTCCTACTTTCCAGCAGGAATGGGTGTACTTCAGAGCTCTTTAACCTGGGGCAACTTTCCTTAGGTTAGAATCTACAGAAGCTTCTTCCCCTTGACTCCCTCAGAGTTTCAGCTCTTGAGCTGGTTTGACTCCTTCAAGCAAGAGATGGAAGAAGTCTTGTCTTTCCTGTTAACTACTTCTTCCAGGACTCATAAACCTTTCCTTCAGCAATCATGTTGTCTTAGGATGAATAATTTCCATTCATTCATCCTAACCTCCCAACCTCCTTTGGGGATCTGTGTTGACAGTGGCTAGGGACAAATATATGAATGCAGTCTGTGCTCTGGAGGCAAATTTTTAGTTTTCTTGTGGGATTTATAAACAATTAAAGTGTTTGAACCTCTCACCCTTTCTAGGGCAGGGTATGTCTATTCTGAGTGTGAAGGCTTCCTTGCCCCTTTACTGTTCAGTGTCTTTTTTCTAGACCCACAGATCTTTAGCACACACTGCCTCTATTACATTTGGAAACAACTCTAGAAAAAGTAGTAGCTTAAAATGAAAGTAATAATTAATAGAAGCAACATGGTATAGAGGCTAGAGAGCTGTACTGGAGGCAGAAAGATCTGACTTCAACTCTTGCCTCTGGGAACAAAATCCTTTAATACAGAATTAGAAGGACACCAGAGGTCAACTAGTCCCAATATACCTTATGGAGAATCTGGCTATAACATGCCTCAGAAATCATTATCTGCCCTTTGACTGAAGACTTTCAAAGAGTAGGCACCTCCCTCCCCCATTCCCCCAATCCCAGAGAAATTGTGGACAACTCTTACTGTTACATCAAGTTGAACATTGTCCTCTTTCCCGGCTTTCATCAATTGTCCTAGTTTTGCCCTCTGGGTCTGAACAGAACAAAACTTATCCCTTTTCCACATGACAATACTTTAAATGCTTGAATAAAACAACTTCCATGTTCTTTTCCTCTCCAGGTTAATTATTCCCAGCTCCTGCAGTCAATCTTCTTATGACATGCTCTTGAGGCCATTCACCACCCTATTTGCCATCCTCTGCTTATCAACATCATTCTGTAAATGTGATGCCCTTAGCTGAACACAGGACTCCAGACCAGGTCTACACAGGCCAGAGTGTAGCAGGACTGTTGCCTCTCTACTCCTTGATGTTGTGCCTTTCATGTAAATGTATATAGTGAAGCACATCAATGTATGGAATGAGTTTTGTCATCTGCCTGAAGACAACAGGACATGTTATATCGAGGTATATATTTGTCATCGTGCATTTCAGTATAAATGGTATTTGGGAAAAGATCACCAGGCAAATAATAACAGCTTATAGATCAACATTGGTTGCTGAGCATGAAGTGGTAGGATATATAACAAAGAACTTAAATCTCAGTCTCAGAATTAAAGCAATATCAAGTTTGACCCATAGTGACTTTGATGCAAAGGTGGGAAAAAGTGAGGATGGGGTGAAATGCATGCAAAAGCATGATTTGGGAAGAAGGAATGAGAGAGACTAAAGACTTGTAGATTACACAGAAGGCTCAAGTTTCTATGCCATGAACACCTTTAAAAGAGACTTGGTAGCCCTGGACATAGAAGAGGCCAATAATGCCATTTGTGCAAATGGGCATTAGTAGGGAGGGTGTCAGTAGGGAGCAAGCAGCCTTTTTACAAATGAAAACCACAGACCACATCTTTACCATCTCACAAATGAACATTTGCGTTATATGTATTTTGTGCGTACACAAAATGTGTTTATATGTTATTGTCTCTTCCCCTAGACTGTGATCTCTTTGAGGGTAAGAATTGTCTTTTGCTTTTTTTGTGCACAGAGTTTAAAAGCCCAATACCTTGTGCATAGTAGAGTGTAACAAATGCTTGTTGCTGATGATGAAGATGAATCTGAGAATTATGTTAATAACAATCTAAGACCCTAATGGTCTACTACTTATTGATTATGAAATTGAAATTATGAAATCCAACTGCATTGGATCCATCATCTCAATGATGTGGAAACCCCCTTCAGTGATACAGATAGCAACCTGGCTATGCCTGTTCATGTGAGACTTGTCTGTGTCCTCCTGTAAGTCTGCTACGTGTGGTCCACTCAATCTGTTGAAGGTCTTCACTGTTTCCTCCTGATGTCCTAAGGGCGCTTTATCTGATTCTTTATCGTATTATACAACTTAAAGCTTCTCTTTTTTTTGCTTTTTGGAGGGCAGTTGGGGTTAAGTGACTTGCCCAAGGTCACATGGCTAGTTTTTTGTGTTAAGTGTCTGAGGTCGGATTTGAACTCAGGTCCTCCTGACTCCAGGGCCGGTGCTCTATTCACTGCGCCACCTAGCCGACCCGTATCAATAACACTTTATTTGAGAAATAATTAGTAGGCAACAAACATAGTGAATGCCAGATAATATCATAAAAATGGAATAGATTATATTTTAATGGTCAAGAAAAGACTTATTTTTGATGTGAGAATTATCCCCGGGTCAGATGTTTATCTACAGTGATTCTTGGAAACTAAAATCAGAATTAGTTAAAAGAGAGGGAGAGGGAGGGAGAGAGACAGAGAGACAGAGAGAGAAAGAGAGAGAAAGAGAGAGAGAGACAGAGAGAGAGACAGAGAGAGAAAGAGAGAGAAAGAGAGAGAGACAGACAGACAGACAGAGAGACAGAGAGAGACAGAGAAAGAGACAAAGAGACAGAGAGACAGAGAGACAGACAGAGACAGAGACAGAGACACAGAGAGAGAGGAGACAGAGAGACGGGGGGGGGAGAGAGAAGAATAGCAATGAGGAAAATACATAGCATACAATTGAAATAATTTAATCCTAAACAATTTACACAAGTGAAAATGTCAAACAATGGGAAATATACGGCAGAAATTGCATCAACATCAACTCTAATAAGTTCATCCAGAAGTTTAACTAATATAAATTAATTGCCACAACAAGGAAACCAAAAGAGGCCAAAAAACATCTGACATTAAAGACATTAAACATCTGACTTACTTCCTAAACACAGAGAGAGAAATGACTGCTAAAGGCAACACGTATAAACTTGGCGTACAAGGTTGCCTGTAACATTTTGCAATGAAAAATGATGGACTATTATGAGAAACATTGTCTCATAAAGCAAAGAATATTAATGGAGGGTAAATGTCAGTTTAAAGAAAGCTTTGCAAGATATTCAATTAAGTAGAGCCATTCCAAGGACACTTAAGGATGGAAATGGCAGGGTGACTACAAATAGAAAGAGCATGGAAAAGATCTGCAAAAATCATTATACCAAACTGCTTTCTCCACCAAGGGCAAAGGAACCAGCACACTCGGACACTGATATCACGGTTTCATGCTTATAGAAATGATACTGAAGAGAACAAAGATGGGAAATGAATCTCGATTGGACCAACTACATATAAAAGACTTCTACACTGGAGGCAAGAACTGTGAAGGTGATAAGGAATATGTAAGGTATCTGAAGGAGAGGAAAATACTAAAGATGTGGAAAGAAAGGAAAAAACTTTGTAAAACTGAAAAAGCAACTGATATATATGTCTGTTATTCTATCTATAAAAAGTCTATGAGAATCAGTTGCACACAAATCAAGGACATCCTAGACGAGGGTGTTAGTAGGGAGCAAGCAGCCTTTTTACAAATGAAAACTACGGACCACATCTTTACCATCTCACAAATGAACATTTGCATTATATGTATTTTGTGCGTACACAAAATGTGTTTATATGTTATTGTCTCTTCCCCTAGACTGTGATCTCTTTGAGGGTAAGAATTGTCTTTTGCTTTTTTTGTGCAGAGAGCTTAAAAGCCCAATACCTTGTGCATAGTAGAGTATGACAAATGCTTGTTGCTGATGATGAAGATGAATCTGAGAATTATGTTAATAACAATCTAAGACCCTAATGGGCTGCTACTTATTGATTATGAAAAAAAGGATTCAATCCAGTAGAACAAAGGGACAACCTCTTTCATAGCAAGGCATTCTCTGAAAGATGTAAAAACAGCAATAAATCTGCTTTAGTAGCTCTATGATGACCAACGTCAGAGTAAGCATTAAACAATGAGATTTATATTTCAAATGTATTTGTTATTGTGATAGAGGAGATTCAGCAGAGGTCCGTGCTGAGGAGGGATTCCCTGTGCATATTGAGGCCCTCCAGAGAGTACGTTGCAAAACCTCCTGGAAGAGATATGTGATCATTGAAGGAGCTTGATTTAACCATCCACACAGGAAAAACCAAGTGGACAAAGAAAACCTATTGCCAGCTTCCAACATGTATTTCGATGCGTACCCTCCAGAGATTTTCCCTCAGTATGTGTATCAAGGATAGACAGAACATATGAACAGCAAACTGGACTCAAAGTTAAACAAGGGGAGGAGAGGAAGCTGAATTGCCTTTGAAATGGTACAAAGCTCCTTTTCTTAATGTCCAAAAGGGTCAGCCTTCCAATGAAAGCAAAAGCCCATCTTTTTAATATTAACATATCTCCAATGTGCTAGATGGTAGCAAGATGAGGATGATAACCATCTCTAAAGAATTAATAACAACATTACATTGAGGGTAAATGGTGAGTGGGAACAGACTGTAACAATATAAATACTGAGGATCTTCAAAGAAGACCTCTCAAAAGACATAAATGAGGAATTCCATAATAAGAAGAGAAAGTAGGTCAGTCACATGGCAAGAGTGAGGCTATGACAACTGGATAGTTCGTGTACTACATTGGTATCCTCAAGAAATCAGGAGAAAGTAAAGAAGGCTTCCAGCTCTTCTGATGAATGCCCAGTGGTGAGTGAAGTGAATGAGAGCCACGAAGATGGGCAGGTGAAGGTCGATGGAAAATTGTATCATTGGCAGGAGCTCTCAGATGAATGGTGACTTACATTCATTTTAGGAGTTGATTATCAGCTTCCCCAAATATAATCCTGAGAAAATTTCTAATCAACCAGTATAAATTAGAAATGTTATTAACAAAATTTTTGTTTTAATGCTTCCCCAAAATGTTATTTTTTTCAACAGATTTCAAGACTATTAAACTTTTACCAAGTTACTTAATCTACTCAAAATTTAAAAGCTCTGCATCAGCTCTCGACAAAGTGCTTTGCACACAGTAGATGTCTGGCAAATATCTACTTATATAACTGAATTGAGTTTTTAGGTCTCAGTATCACCTCCCTCTGGCTTTAATAATTCTCCAGGGCTGTGAGGGTAACACAGACTTGCCTGTCCATCCCTCTTTGACAGAAAAATCAGAAAAATCTTCCACCTTGGAAGAGAAGGGGTATAAAGGGAGAGAAGAGAAAAAAAATCACCTACAACAGTTCAAGACAAAGTACAAAACTCAACCTAATAAAATGTAAAGGTCCCTCCTTCTACACTTGCTCCCACTTTCTGTGAAGAGAATGAGGGTGCTGTGTTAAATGGGAAGAGAGGAGATGCACAAGCAGCAAAGAGCCATGCCCATGATGAAAGGGACACAAGGACATATGGTGGTGGCCTATATCCTTGCTGGGGTTGGCTCTTGGTTCTAGTCATCCTGCTGTATGATGGACTAGCTACCCGTGCTAGGCAAGCTCAGAAGTTGCCCAAACTAAGACAGGAGAGCAGCCTTCCTCCTGAGCCCTAATATTTCTCTGGATTCTATACTCCATGCCAAGACTCTGACTCAAGCTCCTGTGTATCCACTCGATGACCAGCCCTAAGGGAAGGGGGAGTCAATCATTGCAGAGAACTGTGTTTCCACTTGCTACATTACCTAGAATTCCTGACTCCAGATTTATCCTATGCCTGCTGTAACTTCCAGGAGAACAGTCAGTTTACAGCCACTCCATGGCTATTGTTTATTACACGGCATTCAGAAGTGCTTTTAGAGCTTTGGTCACATTGTAAGCACACACTGGAGGGACATTTTTATTGTCCCCCCCCCATTTCCTCCTATTTAAAGCAAAGACCCTTGGGAACTCTGATACAGCTAGCCAATACTCTGAGCCTACCGAGGTATGTATTGCCACTTGGTTACTAAGTACTATCTGTCTGCTCATTGATTCTTTGCAAAGAACAAAAATGCTGTATGCAACACTCTATAATGTGATTGCTTCTGTGCGGAATGGATGGCATTATGACAAGGTAATATAACTAGATTTCACTGAATTACAGCATGTTTTGAATGAAGGCAGGGTGAACCAATGGGTGGGGACACAGAGCTAAGTTCTGATTGGAGAACCACAAATCCATAAACCTAGATGTGAGAGTAGAAGCTTTCTGGTAATCATAGAGTTGTTGTTGATGCTTAGTTGTTGTTCAGTCATGTCTGACTCTGTGACCCCATTTGGGGTTTTCTTGGCAAAGATACTGGAGAGGTTTGCCATTTCCTTCTCCAGCTCATTTTTCAGATGAGGAAACTGAGGCAAGATGAGATTAAATGACTTGCCCAAGGTCACACAGCCAGTAAGTGTTTGAGGCCAGACTTGAACTCATGAGGATGAGTCTTCCTGATTCTAAGCCCAATGCTCCAAACACTATGCCACGTAACTGCTCCAGCTATAGAGTATTTGTCTCTTGTTCAGCATTGTTTCCTTCCCCCATTGTAAGGGATCTTGGTTATGGATTTCATCACTGAGTGAAGATAGTATTTATAAAGTTCAAAAATAGAAAGACAAAGGGTTCTGCCAGAGCTTAGACTCTGGCCAAAGTGCCCTAAATAATAAGAGAAGATCTAGGGAGGTGTTCTCAAGGATGCAGCTGCCCCTGATTTTGAGATACTGGATCATCCCTCCCAGGGGCTAGGTGTTGTCTACTTAAGACTACAGACAGCTTATAACACATCCCAATGCATAACACTTTCCCTGTGTGTCCTTAGGGGACACGCAGCACAGAGCCATCACTCCCTACTCAATCTTTCCTCCCGGAGTCTGCCCTGAATCATATTTCTCTGTCATGAAGAAATTTCGCCTGACTTTCTTGCTCTTCCTCCTTCAAGTACACACAGCTCTGCCTCTGTAGGGTAATGAGCCAAGCGTACATAACTAAGCTCAGCCTTCGAGTCGCTTAAATTTGAAGGCAGCCCACCGCACTTGGGGCTGTTTATGGAGCTACAAAATCTTAGCAATGGAAGGACCTCAGGTTCAATCTCCTCCAGCCCCATCTGAATGAGAACTTCTTTGACTTCTTCCGTAAATAACCAGACAGCTTTCATTAGAATATCCCTCGTAAGAGGGACCCATTATTGCACAAAGACAACCCACTTAGGACAGCTCTAATAATAAGACCATTTCCCTTATTTTTAACTGAAATTTGCCTCATTGCAACTGTCACTCATTGTTTTTGGTTCTGCTTAAGGGGCCAAGTCCAATAATACTATCCTGTTTTCCATTTGCCCTTCAAATACTCGAAGACAGCTATCATGTCTGCCTCCCCCCCCACTCCCAAATCATCTCTCCTCTAGGCTAAACATCACCAGCCACTTCATCTGATAGCGCTAGCTTGTCAATATTTTAAAAATTGTAACTAGAATAGAAGAGCTACAACCTTCCCATGTTCCATATATTAAAATTCCCTGCCTCTGTGATTGTGCTAGCGGGATACACACTGGGGACTTCGACCTCTGTACCCTCCTGAACGCTTTTCTTAGCCTGACTGAATTCTTAGCCCTCCCTTCTGAATTTTCTTTGGGATAATGTTATCCTCATCCACAGTCTACATTTCTTATTCAGGATTAATTCCCTGATGGAACCCAGTCAATAGCCACTGAGGGGTTGCACTTAGAGAATTTCATTCCTTTAGTCAATTGGCTCATTGATCAATGAGGGTATCATGGGCTTGTGGGAATTAGTGGAGGTCCTAGAACTGGCTCTGCTGTTGACTTTGGTGATAGAGAGTAAGTAGAAGCAACTGTCTCTGCCTTTTTCATTTTTACCTCACCTAGATTTTACTTTACCTCCATTTGCTTCTCTTCCTCTCTTTCTGCTGAGCTAGACCCTGACACACAAATGAAAGTTTTAGTTCATGTTTAAAAGAAAAGAAAACTCTTTTCTCCCACCTTTTGACACCTCCCATAGTTTCTCTCACCTCTCTTTTCTCTCTGTCTCTCTCTTTTCTCTCTTTTTTCTCTCTCCTCTCTGGCTCCTGCTACTGTGATTTTCTCCTCTCCCCTCGTTTCCTCTCTCTCCCTTTCTACCCTATCATTTCTCTCTGTCTTTCTACTGCATTCTGGGTTTTGAGGTTTAACCTAAAGCAATGCAAATTAGCCTTGCCTAATTATCAGTCTTAAGGAACTGAAAGAATTAGACCAGGATCTAAAATAAAACCAGGAGAAAATTGAATCCCTCAGATTAGTATTTTGCCTGAATCTGCTAATGCCCCCTTGTTCTTACATGCATCTGTACAGTGGTCCTAACAGAATATAAGCTCCCTGAAGAGAAGGGCTATTTACTTTTTGTCCTTCTATCCTTGGCACACAGCATGGTGCTTTATACATAAGAAACATTTGATAAAAACTTGTTGAATTGAATCTTAGTAAACTGAAAAGGAGTTTGGCAGATTGGTAGAGCAGTAGCTGTGAAACCTTGGGGATCTAGATTTGAGACCCAGCTTTGCCACTAACTGTGTGACCTCAAGCTTACCTAACTGGGTCGTAGCTTCTTTCTTAGTCCAATAAAGGGGCTAGACTAGTCATTGTGGAAGATCTCTTTCTGTATCTATGACTCTGTATGCTGAGAATTCAAGGGGACTCTGAGAAATGTGCATGTCAAGCCCGCCTGGGTAGTCCTTTAAAACCCTATGTGTGCTTAGCAGAGGAAAGTTTCTTTCTTCCTTTCTGGGCCTCAACTTCTGCCTAGAGAATAGACTTATGTACTTAGAGTTAAAGGAGCTTGGTTTCAAATCTTACCAATGGTATTTACTAGCTGTATCACCCTGGGCAAGTCATTTCCTCCTTTTGAGTCTTGGTAAAATGTGGATAATAACTATTTTATCTAGCCCACAGGGTTGTTATGAGAATCAAATGAGCTAATGAATGTAAAGTGATTGGCAAGCCTTTAACAATTATATAAAGAGTATCAGTGATTATTATTATCATACAAACACCAGAGTTGATAGATAGCTCATTTCTGCCGCTCAGGTGACATCTCATCTAGTAATTGAGAGAGGTGGTAGGTTGGGCTCCTATCCTAAGTGGGACAAAGGAGAAACATGGATTGGAGAAGTCTCTTAGAGAACACTTGGCTCTGTCCCCCTTTTTTAAAATATGGAATTTGACAGTAGGATCATAGAGGGGAGCTAGAGTGATCCTCAGAGAACTTTTAAACTACCTAATCCCATCATTTTGCTGATGGGGAAACTGAGGGAGGAGGGGGGAAGGTTTTGTTCAAAGTCACATAGATAGTAAATGGCAGAGATCTAGAGCCTGTGATTATTGAAAAGGCACCATTTGTTCTACTGAGGAAAAGGACCACATTAAGATTGATAGAAGGTCTAAGCAAAATCATTCTTTAATTCCGTTTATTAATACAAATCTCATTAGAAATCCCAGGTTAAGGTTTGAGGAGCAAAGAAATCCCTAACCCTGTAAACATTTTCCAAGGGGATTTATGGTGACTCTGACCCTCTTTGGCAGGGCAAGGTTGGCAGTAACTCCTCTCTGAGGGGCATTTGGGACATAATGAAGATTTGAAAATGAAAACCTGGAATGATCACCTCAAGCCCATGGTTACAGAATGTTGGAGTGAGAAGGAATCTGAGGGATATTCCTATACATAATTTTACAAGTGCAGGGCTGGCGGGGACCTTGGATTTCACACCAATCCCCCATTCCCCTGAGGAGAAAACTGAGGCCCAGAGAAGGTCATAGAGTGTAGCAACATCAACAGTAACAACGCAGAGCAGTGATGCAGCCCCAGGTCTTCAAGGGAAGGTGGGATGACTTCCTTCCAGGGAATTTCGTTCAAGCAGAGGGTAACTAGATGACCTCTGAGATCCTTCCCAGCTCTGATATTCGCTATATAGATATCTTTGTAATTAGAAGAGCTGATTGGGGTATTGAAATCCCAGCACAACATGGGAGTTTGGCCAGAACCTGGCTGTGAACTTTCAGTACTGGAGATTCTAGGTCATGTGACAGGAGCACAAGGGCATAGGGGTGTAACTGGGAATTTTTGTGCCTGAGGCTGGTGGCACAGGCCATAATGCCTTCAAGGAGGGGTGGGAGGAGGGAAGAAACTAGAGGAAGAGAGAGGCCTAGTGGCACACTTGGTGGTTGCTGCTTGGGAAGCTCCTGGGGTGGGGAGGAGATCTTTCTCCTCCAAGGCTGGTTGGGTAAGGAGCTCACCCCTGAACCACACTACCACTCATTATTTGTGCTAACTAGGTGCAAGGTTTCCAAGTTTCTGGAGTACAGCAAGTGTTGTTAATACTCTTTTAATTTGACACCTTCTTAATTCAGACCCTGAGGCAAAGCCTCAATTGACCTGCCCTAGTTTCTCCTCAGCCAGAGAAGATGAACAGGCCTCTTTATCAAAGCATCACTACTATTGTGATTCCCTACCAAGAAACCTTAATGACCTGCCTTTGATTACCCATGTATATTTTTCAACTGGACAAAGACATTTCTCATTGGAAATCATTAAATTGGATTCCAGAGGGGTAATAGCAACATTTCTTGCCCACCAGCTTAACCCTCACTGACAGCCTCTTTTGATCCTAGGAAGTAGAAATGTTATAATTTAATTGGAAAAGAGCTGCTCTCCTAGTTACCTGTCATCTCTAATAATAGCTTCAATTTAAGCAGCCATTTAGCAATGACTTTGTCTTATCCTGGAAGAAGTTGGACCTGGACTCTCAAAGGCTGTCCTACCAATCACTCAGCAAGTTAGTGTCTGCTTCATTCCAGACTCTCTTCTAAATGTCCAGGATGCAGAACAGAAAAGAAAGGCTTTACGTGTAGACTCAGGAAGCATTGAGTTTGGGTTGTCCAAGGATGAATCTGGAGAGGCTCATGGCCACAAGGTTGTGACTGTGCTGCTGTAAATATTGCTGCTACTGCTGCTGCTGCTGTTAATACTGATACTACCACTGTTACTAATGCTACTACTACTATTGCTGCTACTGCTACTATGTTGCTGCTGCTAATAATACAGCTATTGTTACTACTGATGCTACTATTACTATTACTGCTACTGTTATTACTGCTTCTGCTGCTACTAGTGCTGCTGTTATTAATACTGATGCTACTATTGCTGCTGCTGCTGCTACAAAAGTTAGAGACTGAACCTGAATTCCCAGGCAAGGATACTACTTTTACCAATGTAGATGAGCATCTTTCTGAAACTTATAGACTTAGAGAATTGACCTGAACATTGAGAGGTTGCATTGTGTAACCAGGATCACAGGGGATGTGAACCTAGGTCTTTCTGAGGGAGATGGAGGGAGAGGGACAGGGAGATGGAGAGGGACAGGGACAGGGGAAGAGAGAGAGAGAGAGAGAGAGAGAGAGAGAGAGAGAGAGAGAGACAGAGAGACAGAGAGACAGAGAGACAGA
>CM053598.1:16448469-16466783 GCA_028646575.1 Pseudocheirus occidentalis
GAGAGAGAGAGAGAGAGAGAGAGAGAGAGAGAGAGAGAGAGAGAGAGAGAGAGAGAGAGAGAGAGAGAGAGAAAGGGAAAGGGAAAGGGAGAGGGGAAGGGAGAAGGAGAGGGAGAGGGCGAGGACCAGGCAGAGCAGACAGAGAATAGCATTCTCCCATCAGCCATTCTTGGTAGGACTGAGCTCATCTTGTTTCTAGGCTAATTTGAGTTCTTCAGTACAAACAGGGAGCAGGGCAGGCTCTTGACACAATATAACATCCTTTTTCTTTATAACAGAAAAATTAATGATATTCCTCAAAGCCTCAGGGCTTTTCAAACTATCCTCCATAATTAGGAAGCCAAGCACATAGCAGGTCACCCTGCTTAATGCTTGCCCTTGATGGAGAATGGCTAAGTACAGATCTCAGGTGGTTCACTTCCTCTGAAGAGCTGGGAAGGTCTCTGTTTATGGGAACATAACATGTGATGTAATAGACAGGGAATGAGCAGGGAATACCCATTTCTTAATTGCCTACTGTGGGCTATTTTACAAATATTATCTCATTTGAGCCTCATAACAACCCTGGGAGGCAGATATTATTATTTATCCCTGTTTTACAGATGAAAAAACTAAGGCAGACAGGTTAAGTGACTTGTCTAAGGTCATACATCTAGCAAGTGATTGAGACCAGATTTGAATTCAACTCTAACTCCAGGATTACCTAGATACATGTGTAAAATGCTAGACTTGGAATCAGAAAGACAGAAAGACCAGGGTTTGAGAGACACCTAATTACTAGCTGTGGGGCCTCAGTGTCTCTGTAGGCCCCAGTTTCCTGAGTATATTGGGCTAAATGACCACTAAAGCCTCTCTGAGCAGGATTAAGTGATCCATCTGGTTCTCCAAAATGCACCCCAATACCTTTTTGTCATTCGACAGAAGGCAGGTTTTGTTTATCTGTGGATGACCAGCAGTGTTAATACCTTGGGAGACAAGATAACCATATTGCCATAGTGAGAAATGTGTTTTCTATGCCAATGTAGAAAATAACTCACCCTCAAGGAGAGGTGTAATGGAAATCATCCAGGAAGTGCTTGACCTGAGCAAGGAATGGCCAGATTGTGCAGAGCAAGGGAAGGGTGGGCAAGGGATGATTCAGAGACTTCACCGGTAGTTGCAGCATGTTGAAAGACCCAGAGAAAATCCCTCCAGTCTTGGGTGAAAGGATACCTGACCTAAAATTATACCCAGTGCATGAACTGGCATTCACGCTGACCAAGGTACCGAGAACTGAGCTGATAGAGGGCGTATTCACATTGAGGAGGACTTAGGTTTATTGGAATACTGAACTGAATTGAGTTGAGTTAAATATTTCTTATAAAGCCCCCTATAGACACTAGGGAATCAAAGACAAAATCAATGCAATTCATTTATTCAGGGAACTTTTGTTTTCCTAAGGAAAAGAAGGGAAACAGCCTGTGACAGGTAAATAAACAGAATATATATGTACACACAAATGTATGTATGTATTTATGTATGTATGTACAGAATGATTGTGAAGGGGAGGAAGAGCATTAATGACTGGGAAGATCAGGAAAGCCTCCTCATGGGAAATATTACACAAAATGATTCTCAAAGGAAGTTAGGAATTCTAAGATGCAGTAGTGAGGAAGAAAAGCATTCTAGGCAGGGTATACAGCCTGTGCAAAAGCATAGAGGTTAGAAATCAAGTGTTTTATAAACAGAATGACAAGTTGGCCAGGATGAACAGAACATAGAATATGAAAGCAATTTGGAAAGATAGGTCAGAGCTAGAGGCAGCCAATTATACACACACACACACACACATACACACACTATTACATAATGATTATGTAATGACAAAGTTCTAACTTGTATATTATGGATCATTAGTGAAGAGGGCAGTGCTAATTACAGGATCTGGAGCAGGGAAAGTTTGTGGTAGGGTGCCTTCATGAGGGAAGGCTTCAAGGGATAGGTGGGATTCACACTGGGATGAGAGAGGATGGGTGGGCTATAGATAAACCAGGACAAAGGAGGGCATAGGTGGCAGAAAGCATGGCTTGAACAAAGGCCTAGAGGGTGGGATGAATGTGGAGTGTGCCCTGGGCACAGGAAATGAGACACTGGGGCCAGGGGAGTTTAGGCTTCAGATCTGAGCCCACAGTTGAACCTTAGCCAGGGTGTGACGTTGGACACCTGGTTTAGGTTCTGCTCTGGTTAACAACCATTTAATGCATTATGGTATTCCAAATGTTATCCAAAACCTAGGAGAGGAAAAAAAGATTTGTGGCCAAATAATACAAACTGGTTGGAAATATTTGGTTTGTATAGACACCACCCAAGTATATGATCAGGGATGGCCTGAGGAGAGTGTAGACAGCAATGAAAGCTTATCTCAGGGGCTCTCTACTCTCTTTGTGCCACTTGGGACACCGTGTTCAGAGGTTCTATTCCAGCAGGACTGGCCATTGAAAGATCTTGTAGGATCTAGAACTGGAAGGAACCTTAGATCTCCTCACCCAGGACCCCACTTTATGAAGCAGGCAGCTGAGGGCCACAGACAGGCAGTAAGTTGTCCACCATCACCCCAATAGTAAGTAGGCAGAGTTGACCCTTGAACCCAGATACTTTTATTCAAATCCAGTGTTCTTTTCATTTTACCAAAGCTTTCTTGTATTTCATCCCAAATTAAGGCATTTCCCCTTTGGAGATGACTATTTTATTGGGGTAAAATTTCATGGGAGAAGTGGAAAAGGTATTGGTGTAGCAGCAACCACACTGGCACACCAGGATGGCTGCTAGCACAGGTTCTTAGATCTGCTTTACTAGGAAAGATAGCTGTTCAAGGGGTCAACACTTTTTTAAAATTACATTCACTAGTTCAGAGGAAAAGTCAGTACCCTCAACTTCAGAGAAAATCCAAACACAGAGAATACAAGTAGAGAAACGAAGACCAAAAGACAGGGCTCTGACTGCCTGAATCAACTATATACTTTACATACATCCCTGGATCGAGAGAGCCTTTACATCTGAGCGGTCAGGGAGCTCTGAACATAGCTTGACCAGGGAATCACAAGATCCTTCTCATAAAGCAAAATACCAACTCAGAGTATAAGTATGCTTCTAAGAGCCAAAAGGCATCACAATCCTCCTGACTCAGCACCTAATTAGAAATTAGCAAAAGGTGTGAAAGCCTTCCCTAAGCAAGCTTCCCTTAATGGGCTCCACATGAGGCCTATTAATGGGCAGGGAAGATTTTATATTCATTATCATCACAACTGGGTTTTGAGTCAAAGGGCCTGGGTTTGAATCCTGGCCCTGCCACTTAGCACATATTTGAACAAATTACAACCTTTCTGGATTTGTTTTCTCATCTGCAGAATGAGGGTGCAGGACTAGATGACCTCTCTGGTCCCTCTTAGCTCCAAGGCTGTGGTCCTAAAGATGGAAACGCCAACAGGGCCTAAGCGATAAAGCAATAATGAGGGAAAATCAGGCGCCATGACAGTTGGATGGAGGAGAGATTTGGGGATGGAAGGTGTGGACTGTTTTTTAAACATCAGTTCATGCACCAAGTACTTCTTATGCATCTGCCATATACAGTGCACGCTGTGAGTGGATGGGGGCAGGAGGAGGGAAATGGTTACAAAGCAAAATGGAAAATATGGTTTCTCCCCTCAAGAAGTTTACATTCTACTACACATTACTGAGCCTCACTTGAGGACCTAAAGGGTCACATATGGCCTTGAGGCTGCAGGTTCTCTACCCTGGTAATGGAGGCAACTGCTGCCTCCTGTCATTCTGCTGAAGTTTCACACTAAGCAACAGCAGAAGGTAGAAGACTGACTGCTCTCACCAGACTGTCTTCTTAGCTACCTACAAAGTTGCTAGGGAGTGCCATAGACTCTAGAGCTCTGGGACTGAAGTTAGGAAGACTCCTCTTCTGAGTTCAAATTCATTCTCTTACTGGTTGTGTGACCCTGGACAAGTCACTTCATCCTGTTTGCCTCAGTTTCCTCATCTATAAAATGAGCTGGAGAAGGAAATGGCAAACCACTCCAGTGTCTCTGCCAAGAAAACTTGAAATGGGGTCGTAAAGAGTCAGATGTGACTCAACAACAACAACAAAGCATTGTATAGCCGTCCTTCATTATTTCCATTTTTTCAGATAAGGAAACTGAGGCCCAAGGTCCTTTTGGAATTAAAGTTCTTCTACTCAGGAACTGTGTTTGTTCTATCCCTGGCGCTTAGCCCAGTGCAAGCATCCGTGGTAACCGGAGCTTATTCAGTGCTTTGCGTGCCTGTTCTTTGTAGTTAGTTCCATCAGAAAGGCTGAGGTCCAGTGGCAGGTTCTGAGTCCCCTATGCTGAGAAGCAACCAGGACCTGTTGCCATCAGTCTGGGCATATTCCATGTTGAGAGAAAGAGTGAGTCTAATTGACCATGCTGGTCTCTGATCGGAACCCCAGAGAGCGTTGCCACGCTGACTGTCTCTTGGGTCAAGAAATGAAATGTCAAAGAGGAGGAAGTCTGCTCACTTCCACTGACTCAGAAAGAACCAGGGTGATTTTCCTAATGCTTCCCAACTGTCATGTTACCGGGTCATCAGTGACTGGAAATGACTGGTGCCCAGGTAAGCCACTGTCAGAGGCGCTCATAATTGGTACATTGCAGAGAAAGTAGGTTCAACAAGAAGCAAAACAGGGACACAGCACGCATCATGAAGAAGTGGGAGTGAACTTGGGCTTGGTCTGGCTTTGAAGATTCAGTGGGGATCACAAAAACATTTATTGAAAATGAGAAAAGGTGTCCAAAAAGGACTTGGTCCATTGGATTGGGGAGGAACAGAAGCTTGTATTTAAAAATGTTTTGTTTCTTGTTTTCCTTATAAGGTATTTTTGGAAATGTTTATTAAAGTTCCCCAATACTCCATCATGGTGTGAACATGACCTCGACTGCTCAAAGGCAGTGCCAGGGACTCACCCACTCTGGATGTGTCTAGCTAGCCAGAAAAGCTCTCATGAAAGATTCATTCTCCTGGGTATAAAAATGACTGGGGGTGGTGTGTGTGCATGCGTGCATGTATTCATGTGTGCATATATGAACACATGTGCAAGGCTGGTCCACGTGTGTGCATGTGTGTATGCATGTGTGTGTATATGAACACGTGTGCACAGGCTGGTCCATGTATGTGTGTGCACGCAAAAGATGGACTAGGAAAATCCCTCTTTTAGTCCAGAGATTCTTACCCCTTTATGTCATAGACCCCTTTGATAGTCTGGGGAAATCTATGGGCCTCTTCTTAGAATCATGTTGGAAAATGCATAAAATAAAGCAATTATGTTGAAATAGCTATATCTGCACACATGGAAAATGCATATATACAAACATATATATATATCTGTGCATGTATACACACATATATGCACACACATGCACTTATACATCCAAGCTCACAGACTCAAGGCAAAGAAGCCTTGTCCTGCATCCATCTCCCCAACCTCCGCTGCTGTCCTCTTCCCTGCTGGGGTTTAGGAGCAGCTGGGCCTGGAGGGAAGGACATCCCAGCAGCAGAATCCCAAAGGTGATAGCACCAAGTCTGGGGAGGGAGCTATTCAGTGGCATCTGATTCTCTATGACTCCCTTTGGGGTTTTCTTGGCCAAGTTACTGGAGTGGGTTGCCATTTCCTTTTCCAGTTCATTTTACAGGTGGGGAAACTGAGGCAAATGGGGTTAAAGGACTTGCCCAGGGTCACATAGTTAGTAAGTTTCTGAGGTCAGATTTGAACTCCAGGCCTGAAGCTCTATCTGGGTCTCCACCTGGCAGGCAGGTAAGGGGAGCAGGGCTGTGCTTAAGGTATATGCCAGCAGAAAATAGTGAGGAATTGGGATGGAAGTGTCTGGACTGCATAGGGAGAAAGAGCACCATCTGCCCAGTCAGGCGGAATCAGGCTCCCTTGGATAGTATGTCCTGGGACAAAGCTCTACTTACCACCTGCTGTCACAGTCATTAGAGATTAACCAGACTCAGTATCACAAGGGTTTCACCAGGCAGGCCCTAGGCTGAGGAATCTTTAGTCAGTCCCAGATGTCAAAGACTATCCACTGAGGCAGGCAGGAGGTGTGATCTGCATTATTTATAGGAACACTCCCACTGGCAAGGTTAGAGATAATTGAAACAACTTGAAGAATTTCTGGGAAAGTGAATTTCCTTTAAGGATGAGAGAGCTGGTCACTCACAGGGGGAATGGAGACCATTCAAAGGCCAGAAAAAGGACCTCCACCTATTCCAGCTCTTTGCTTTATTGCTCCAGGACCACACAGAAGGGATGAGCAAGCTCTCCGACTTCAGCCCCATTTCAGTCACTAACTCACTGTGACTTAGGTGAGCTAGTCCTTCACCTTCTCTAGGTTGTGGGACTACACTTTGGCAAACACTGTTCCAGTGTGAGACGGACTGTCATTTTTGTTGTTCTGGGCAAGAATTTTCTTTGACTTCTCCTGAGCAATGCCCTGAGAGCCTCATGGAAGGATGACCTGAGTGGCTGAGATTCCTCTAAGCCTACTATCTATTCCTCATTATTGAAGGCAGTGAAGCAACCTGGGAGGGGAATTAAAATGCTAGACATGTCTGTGCCCCACTTGATGACAACCTGAGTCAAGCTCGTCTGAACTTAACGGCTAATGTTGACAGGCAGCATACACACAAAATGGGCCTCCATCTATAATGAGCTCACTTGGTTGGCTTGACATCATCCAAAAATATATATTAAATCACAACCCTGTGGAAGATGCAAGAAGAGTACAATGGGTAGTTTCTACCCTCAAAAATCTTGCAATTGAGGATGTGACTCAAGAATATGGGCCAATGAAGCATAGTTTTGGATCTGGAAAAGAACTTTGGAGATCAGAGAGTAGAGAAATATATTCATGGTATATAAATGGATATTCTGGATAATGGATAATGCTCTTGTACCTTCCCAGTCACTAATAGAGTGAAACAAGGCTGTGTGCTTGCCCCTTGCTTTTTAGTATGATGATTTCAGTCATTGCCAAATGCTTTTAATGAGGATGAATACAGCATCAAGGTCAGCTAACACACTGGTGATAAATTCTTCTACTTGAAAAGGCTACAAGCCAGAAGTAACACAGAGGGAAGTGGTGCATGATGTTCTGTTTGCAGATGATTGTGAACTTAGTACAGCCTCTGAAGCTGAGATTCAACAAAGCACGGATCAATTCTCTGATGCTTGTTCTCATTTTGGCCTAACGATCAACACCAAGAAAACATAGGTGCTCCATCAGCCACTACTACACCATTCATACTTGGAACCATTGGTTACTGCAAATGGAGAAGTTTTGAATGCTGTGGAGAAGTTCACTTACCTTGGTAGTATACTTTCCAGGGAAGTTGACACTTGCATTGCCAGAGCTAGCTCAGTGTTTGGGAAGTTCCAAAGGAAAGTATGGGAGAGAAGAGGTATTAGTCTGACTAACAAACTGAAGGTCTACAGAGCCATTGTGCTGACCTTATTGCTGAATGCCTGTGAAACCTGGACGGTCTACCAGCACCATGCCAGGAAACTGAATCACTGGCATTTGAATTGTCTTAAGAATCTTCTGAAGATTATTTGGCCAGATAAGGTGCCAGACACTGAGGTCCTTTCTCGAGCTAAACTGCCAAGCATTCAAACTCTGCTTCAGAGAGTGCATCTTGGATGGGCTGGCCATGTTGTTCAAATGCAAAATGTATGCTTGCCATAAAGACTGTTTAATGGAGAACTCACACAGGGCGAGTGTTCATATGGTGGTCAGAAGAAGCAATACAAGGACTCTCTCAAGGTCTCTCTGAAGAACTTTGGAATTAATTGTGTGATATGAGAGACAGTGGCACAGGACCACCCAGTATGGCATGCCCACATCGGAGAAGGTGCTGTGCTCTGTGAGCAAAGCAGAATTGAAAGAGCTCAAAAGAAATTTGAGATGTGCAGACTTAAGAGAATGCACCCCAAATGTTTTCATGGACAATTTGTGCCTGACCTATGGGATAGCATTCTGAGCTCATATTGGTCTGATCAGCCATAGTTGGACACGTTACAGCTTGACTCTAGTGTAATGATGTCATTTTGGTCCTCTTTGAGAATGAAGAACAACCAACCATATAGTATAGAAAGATATGGCATGGGAATAGATTATATAGTATAGAAAGAGATATAGTATAGAAATATAATACAGAATAAAAGATATATTATACAGTATAAAATAGAAAGATATAGTATAGAAATGTATTATGTTTAGAAATATGTTATATAGTATAGAAAGAAATATATGGTATAGAAATATATATGGTATAAAAAGATAGTACAGAAATATATATGTATGCAATTATTTTGTATAATATTGAAATATAAATCATATAGTATAGAAATACTTAGAATAGGAATATATTATATAGTACAGAAATATTATATATGTATATATACACACAATTCATTCCAACTCTCCTAATTTTTGATGATGAAACTGAGTCTCTGTAATGCTAATGAAATTTGAAGATCCCTTTGTATTGAAAAGCAGATGGGTACTTAGCACCTAGTTTCAAATTAAACGTCTGTTAAAGAAACAGAAGGTATGAACCCCCGTTGATGACATAACAGGAAGGGGCTGAACAGTGAGGAGCTAATACCTCTATAAGGAAGAGCACAAGCTGAGAAAGTCAGAATTTTCTTGTGGCAAGCATCTGGAGTCTGGAGCTTCTGCTAGAGAGAGAGAACTTTTTAATTTTGAGAATGAGAGAAAGTGATTTTGATTTTGATTTTGAGAAAAGAGCTGTTGAAGACTTCTGAGGGCCAGCTGGAGTTGCTGAGGAGCTGCTGAGGATTTCTGAGGACCAGCTGGAGCTGCCAGAGGGATCGTGACAGTGGTGTCAGTACTTTGTCTGTGACTCTGTTACGTTTTCACTTCCCAGGAACAGAGGCTGTGAAGGACTTGAGGTAGACTGGATACTACGAGGTTCAATGTGGAGCAGAAACTGCACAGAGAACTGGACAAGGAGATGGGAGCTGTCTGCCTTTGAACTCAGGTGGCAATTTTTTAGATTCAGGCAGGAGCTGGGACCATGGAAAAGGAATCATGGAATCTGAAAGCCTGCTATGAGCCAAGATGAAAAAACCTCTCCATGGGTACTGAGTAGTGACTGATGAAATTGTGATTTACTTGTGACCAAGGGGTGGCTGGCCTGTATATTTTCCACTACCCTTAAGAGGGTACTGAGTAGTGACTGATGACTGAATAGTGACTGATTTGTAACTTAGTGTGCCCCATGGGTGAAGGAGTTTGACCTTTTGTACTTTATGATTGAATGATTGAGTTA
Organism: Pseudocheirus occidentalis; assembly: GCA_028646575.1. Classification (NCBI taxonomy): domain Eukaryota; kingdom Metazoa; phylum Chordata; class Mammalia; order Diprotodontia; family Pseudocheiridae; genus Pseudocheirus; species Pseudocheirus occidentalis. The sequence goes on from CM053598.1 coordinate 16,457,848, forward strand.
TGAAGTGATTGATTAACTAAATGATTGTACTTTGCTCAAAACTATGTGACCACTTTGGTGAAAACTATGTGGCCATTTTAGTGATAAACTGTTGAGTTGTGACATGGTGAATGCTGTATTTTGATTTTCTGTGATAAGTTGTAACATTCTGAATGTTGTACCTTTATTTTCTGTGAATATTTTGCTCTGATCTGTTATTGAATAAGTAGAGAGTTTGCTATACTATGGAACCAGAACCTTGAAAGCTATTCATAGCAGCTGTCCTCTGGAAAGCTGCTTTTGCTTGGCTTTACAGTCTCTGAGAGGCTAAATGATTTCCCCAAATTTGTGTAGATAAGTAGCTGAGCTGGGGTTTAAACTCACTTGGAAAACAACAAGGAAGCAGTTAACTAAAGGTACCATAAGAATTCTGATAAGAAGGCAGCCCACTAGCTGTGTGCATCAAAGTGTGTGCACAGGTGTATGTAGAAGGAGTTATGTCTATGAGGTCAGACAGTCTGGGTCATCTTTTTCTCTTGGCCAGCTTCAAGGGAAGCCCACAACAGCATAGAACAAGTATCACCTGTGCCTCCCTCCCTCTCCCTGCTCCCAATGCTATGATTTCCCACTAACTCAGTGGTTCTCAAACTGTGGGTTGTGACCCCTTTGGGGGTCGAATGACCCTTTCACAGGGTTCACAGAAGTCGCCTAAGACCATCAGAAAACACACATTTCCAATGGTCTTAGGAACCAAGACACTGCTCCTCCGACTGTCTCCAGGAGGGTCCATCCACATGCAGATATGCTCACATACAAGTATTAAAGGGTCATGTCATTAGGAAGGTTGAGAACCACTGCACTAACTCATTCCTATCTTCTCTTTTTTAAAGACATTGCCATAGGGTCATGGGATTTGAAAGTGGAAGGGATTTTTAAGATCCACTGGTTTTTAAGTCACCATTGGCATTGAAGGGACCTCAGAGGCCATATAGCCCAAACCATAGGGCAGCTAGGGGGCACAGTGGATTGAGCACTGTTCCTGGAGTCAGGAGGACCTGAGTTCAAATTTTACCTCAGACATGTACTAGTCATGTGACTCTGGGCATGTTACTAACCTTGTTTGACTTGGTTTCCTCATCTGGAGAAGAAAATGGAAAACCTCTCCAGTATCTTTGCAAAGAAAACCCCAAATGGGATCAAGAAGAGTCAGACATGACCAAACAACAAGAATGAATGGGATGCCTTCTACAACATATCCAACAAAGATATCTACTGAAGGGGCTCCCACTACCTCTCAGGTAATGCATTTCTGAATTAAAATTATGAAGGTTAAGAAATTTACCTGGTCAACTATTATTGATTAGTTAATCAACTTGCATTTATTAAAATGTGCTAAGTGCTAGGTATGCAAAAAGACGGTGCCTGCTCTGAAGGAGTTTCCAGTTCAATGGGTCTTGCAGCCTAAAGTCACATGGAGTCATAAAGATAGAGCTGAGAGAGACTTCAGAGGTATCTAGTCCAACCCCTTGATTCTACAGATGTGGAAACAGAGACCCAGGAATGTGAAGTGCCTTACTCCAGGTCACAGAGCTAACAACTATCTGAAGTGCAGTCTGAACCCAGGCTTTCATAGTTCCAAGCCCAGTGTTCTTTCCACTCTTCCCACATTCTTTCTTAACATAGCACAAACAGAAAAAATCAGTGATTTTGAAAGCAACTGATTACAGGCAATGATAAATGGACTGTTTAAGTAAGATCCATTTTTAATTTTTGAAATGGCTGAATCTTGTTGTTTTCCCCAAAAACTGTTTCTGAAGAGTGTGTTTGCAGATGTGTATGTTTGAATATGTGTGTATGTATGTGTGTACATGTTTCTGTGTGTACATGTACCTGTGTATGTTTGTGTGAGTGTAAGTATGTGTGTAGTTTCAACACAGGTAAATGTACAAAATCACTAGTGATTGTAAAGGCAATTGCCCATCTTCTAAGAGCCGTGTCTAATTAAATCTTTTGCCAAATGAGTTTTATGGCTCTGAAGTAAACAGGATGGAATGAATAATATATACAGTAAAAAAAATTAAAGGTAATTATGTTTCAAGCAAAGGCAGATCAGTGACATTGACTTTCAATTGCCTGATTTCATTTTCACAGAAATTCACCAAACACTGTCAGACCCAGGAATGCCAACCCAGATTGTCCTCGGTGTGCTTTATGAAACACCTGACCTTCCATATTGACTGTACCAACTTCTTGAGTCTTTTAATTAAAGGGGATAGATTTCACATAACTTCCCTTGAATAATCTATGGGGAAAATCTGACAGAACTATAACTAAGAGAGAGAAATATGGACTTTGCCCTATGGAAGTGGAATATAGGGAGTACTAGCTATGCCATGACTTTTTTTTTCAATTTTAAAACATTTTTATTTAAAATTTTAAGTTCCAAATTCTATCTCTCCCTCTTTCCATCCTCTCCTCCCCCCCCTGAGTTGGTAAACACATATAGGTTAAACATGTGCAGTTATGTAAAACATTTCCATATTAGCCATTTTGTATAGAAGACTTGAGTAAAAGAAAAACAAAGAAAGTGAAAAACTGCATGCTTCAGTCTGTATTCAAACATCAGTTCTTTCTCTAGAACGGGATGGTATGCTTTGTCATTAGTCCTTTGGAATTGTCTTGGATCATCATATTGCTGAGAATAGCTAAGTCATTCACAGTTCTTCACTGACTAATATTGCTGTTATTGTGCACAATGTTCTCCTGGTTCTGTTTACTTTGCTTTGCATTAGTTCATGTAAATCTCTCCCAGTTTTTCTGAAATCATCCTGTTTGTAATTTCTTATAGAGCAATAATACTCCATCATAACCATATACAACAGGCTGCTTAGTCATTCCCCAGTTGATGGGTACATTCCCTTTGGGAATAGAGGTGTTAAGTTTTATCACATTTTGTTCACATTCCATTGGCCTCTTCATTCTCTCCTTTTTTCAAATGTCTTCATCAGGCTGGGTCACCTTAACTGTCTCATGAAGAAAAGTAGAGTTTGACTGGTATTTTCCATGGTGGTTGAATCAGTCCTCTATTTTAGTTGGTAGAAGAACAATGCACATTTTTATAAGCTTTAGGGTTTACAGAACCTTTTCCTGGAAATAATGCTTCTATCTGTCCTCCAGGTGCTATTTTTATAGATTGAGGTAACTGAGGCTCAGAGAAATTGAATGATCTGGTCCTGATCACTCAATGAGGAACAATGAGAAGGGATGTGTTTGGGCCACAGCCTTCTTTCTCTTACCCCCAAACTTCCTTTCCATAATTATATCTATATTTATAGAGAGATTTAAGTCCTACACAGCACTTTTCTCACAAGACTCTTTTGTGTGTTAGTCAGTGTGAGGATGGTTAGCCCATCTCTGTTCTTTTGCACTGGTTGTCCCTCATGCCCAGAGTGCCTTTCCTTTCAGCTCTGGTTCTTAGGATCCCCTGTTTCCTTCAAAACTCTTCTCCAACAGCACTTTCTGTGAGAAACCTGTCCTAATGTCCCCCAGAGGCTCATGCTTTTCCAGCACAAATTATCTGGAACTTATTTGTTATCTATTTTACACAGGATGTTCCAAAAGTCTTAGTGCTGCTTTGTCTTTAATAGCACTGAGACTTAGGGGACATCCTGTCTCTCCCTATACATGTCTGTGTGGTCTCTCCCAATAATAGAATGTAAGCTTCTTGAGGACAGGGACTGTTTCACTCAGGACCTCCTATCACAGCACCTGGCACATAGTAAGTGATTAGTATATTTTTGTTGATTGATATTTTATAGCTAAGGAAACAGAGGCTTTGTGTCACCATGGTTCCACAGCCAATAGGAATCAGAGGAGGGATTTAAACACCAGGTCCAGAGTTTGATTATTAGAGCACATTGCCTTTTGCACGGCCTCACTTTAGGGGATGGAACACTCTAGAATGTTCTCTCCTTTGCTAGTCTCTTCAGAGAACTTCACTGATTAGTCTGACCAGAGGCTGTTTTTGGACATCTCAGCACTCTCTGAGTCAACAGAATGGGAATGACAGCTTGAGGAAGGGAAGACAGAACCATTAAGCCAGTGGGATGTAAGCTCCTTGGGGTCAGTGGTTAAACTTCCTTCCATCCAACCAGCACAAATCCTTGTCCAGAGTAAGTACTTAATACATGCTTCTTCATAGGAACTCTGTAGCAGGAAGAAGACTCTGAGGCCAAGTAGTCCAAACCTCTATTTTACACATGGGAAAACTGACTCTCAGAGAGGTTAAGTGATTTGCCCAAGGTCACACAGCTAATTGGCATTTATCAGGTGTGGGATGTGAGCCCAGGTGCTCTACGTGACTCCGTAACTCTTTCTCTACTGTGCTGATGAATTGAATCAGTTATGTGAGTGAAGAGAGACTTTGGGAGAAATGGTCCTTTTCCTTAATGAGGACTCTGAGATGGAGTTTCAATAAGGTTGGTCCCATGAGGCATGATTAAGGGAATGTTCAACAGCACTCTGTAGACAAAGTATCTTGTGCTTCTGTTACTAGTCAGACCAAGGCAGCAAGCAGGTGGAGGCATGCCAAGGTGGCATCACCATTGGGCTGGGCTGATCATTCCCAGGAGGCCAGGCTTCCTTTCTGCCCAGGAAAACCAGAAGTGAAATGTTCTGTCTTATCTCATATTCCATTATTTTCTGCTTTTGTGCTTTTAACAACATAAAAAAAGACATTTCCAAAGGCTTACTTTTGACTTTGGGGTTTTGAACAGCTCCCTTTGTGGGAGACAAACCTGTCCCTCCAACAAATGTGGGTTCATAAAGTCCCTCAAAGATAGGAGAAGAGGAAGACTCTGGGGTCCTAGCAACAGGCATCCTTTTGCAGGCAGGTGGACCACGGGAACACAGTTCAGCTGCCAGGATCAAGGTACCCAGATGGAGAATTAGGGCTGCAAGTATTCCATGTCTGAAGGGCTCCCTCTCCTACTCCTCTTCCCTTGACCTTCTTCCCCCACTTTCACACTCTTAGACCACCCACAGAATTCAGTTTCTGATTTGCCAGTTACCTTGGGCATGGGAATTTCCAAAAAGAATGAAAACATTTATTTTTCAAAACTCCATCTTTCCAAATTTGACAGAGTTCTGAATTCAACTCAAGCAACAACCTGCTGTGGTCTAAGGGCAAGCTCAGAAAGGTTTGGAGGAGCTCATTACCCAAAGGTTGACCCATTTATCTTTCAGAGCATGACCTTCTACTGAGATGAAGTGTCCAGTACACAATAGGTGCTTAATAAATGTTTTGGACTGATTAAGAGGCAGAGGGGGTGGGACCTTGGTTTGTGTAGGTGGAGGGACTGGTAAATCATGAATCCTTGGGCAGTAATACACAGTGGAAGGAGCCCTGGCTCTGGAACGGTGGAACCAGGGTTCCACATCCACCTACAGCACTTATTCCCTTCATCTCCCCAGGCCTCAGGATTAGGTGGAATCTGAGGCTCCTTCCAACTCTGGCGGCCTAATCCAAGTAGAAGCAGCACAGGGTAGCAGATTGGCACCAGGAAGTCCTGGGTTCAAATCCTGCCCCCCAGACAAGCCGCCCAATCTCTGTGTGCCCTCAGTTTCTTCATCTGTAAAATGGGATAGTTGGATACCGTGGCTTTGAAGGTCCCTTCTCTCTACATTGCCAGGATTCTATGACCCTTGGTGTTTTCTCTCAGACCACCTACTTCTCAAGCACCCCTGAAAATGAATCAGTAAGGGTGCTTTTTAGGCATGGAATTGGTGTATGGGAATGGAGTGATCTTGGGGGATATTTCTGCTCTGCTCTGGCCCTTTCTAACTAGAATGATGGTGCCCACCAGACCCAGGAGACCTTTTCCGCCAATGGTGCCAAATAAAAATAATAGGAGTTCTCATTTACAGACCAAGCGTGGCACTTTACTCTCACACCTACTCTCTGTATAGACGCTGTCCTGTTTGATTTCACATTCCTTCCATCAGTTCCCTTCTTTCCTCCCCACTTCCACACGTGCTCCAGGACGGGGACAGTTTTTCTCTGATTACATTCTGAGGTGCCGGCTTCCCGAAGACACTTTAATCTCACCCAGAACTATCTCCAAATCACCAGCGGCTTCTGGGCTGCTGGGCTGCTGGGTTGCTGCTGGTGAATTTTCCCATAAAGAGCTGATTCTATTCTCACTGGCTGCATTTGCAGAATCACAGAATCTCACAGTTGGAAGGGACCTCTGAGACCAATGAGTTCCTCACTAGAACAATGTGGTCACCTGATACAAATCAGTTGAGGGCCAAAGGTTGGATAGGGGAGACTTCCAAGGGCCTCAGAGATGTAGCAAGGGGACTAGGGGACCATCTGCTAGATCTAATTGTAAGGAATTGTCTTCTTCCATTAATCCTAAATGTTCCCCTTTGTAACTTCAGTCACGACTCACATTTTGTGCTCTAGGGAGAAGCAAAGTTAGCAACTCTCTGTGCCACAGGATCCAAGCTGACAGCTGGCCTTGGTGGGGAGTGGGAGGGGTTTGTGCAGGAGGATGGGATTCAGGGTCTCCTTTTCTATGTAGTATTAATTCCCTTGTTTTGACTTGAACATTCATTGGCCTACCTACCTAAATGGTTCCACAAAAACACAACTTTAGGTGAAAAGATATTGAAGGAGGCAGTTATCTCCATAGGGACAGAGTCATGAATGAGCATTGCCCAGACTCATTTTACTGTGGAACCATTTATGACTTGAAATATGCCACATATAATACTGATCTCATGGCCTGATATGTGAAGATAGGGCACCCCCCAGGGTAAAGTAGAGCTGGGAAAATTATGGATCAAACTAGGGGGGAATGAAATCTGTTTTGGCAATCCCCCCAAAGTGCTAGAAATAGCTGATATTTTGAGGCACACAATTTCCCATTCAGTATTTTAGAGGGGAAGGTGTCATGAACACAGGCTTCTTCTCATAGTACCACTATTCATGCATGTAGAAAAGACAGCATAGCACAGGTGGAAAGTACCCAGAGAATTCTGGTTCATATCTCAGTCCTGCTATCTTGTGCCTTCCACTTAGTCTCTCAGGGCACTGATTCTTCCTCTGTAAAAGGTGGAGGTTAGACCAGATGACATTGAAGATTTCTTCCTGCTCCAAATCCCATCTCAGTTCTATAAAATGCAATTTGGAAAATGCTATCATCAAAAGTCATAAATGGCTAGTCAGCCATGTAATATGACAATGGGGGTTTTGAGTCATTACAGGGGGTTTTGGTTATAAATGACTCAGGATTTTTATTTTTGTAAAACGTGGTGGGTTGTCCTTTCAATTCATAGACCTGATGTACCTACTGAACACTCTGCAAGGTTCTATGGAAAATAAATCATTTGGATGCCTCACTGCACCCATGAGGAGGGAAGTTATGTGAAGTTTACCTTTATGCTTTGTAAGTGACAAAACACAACAATTTTATATTTGATTCTGGAGGCAATAGGGAGCCACTGAAGTTTATTGAATGGGGTGGAGTTGACATAGTCATACCCACGTGTTAGGAAGATCATTTCGGAAACTGAATGGAGAACTGGCTGGAGTGGGGAGATGGGAGTCAGAGAGGGGTGTCATTCAAGATAGCTGAGTTATTTTCTCTTTTAGTTTCTTTTCAAATTTTCCTAGAAGACTTTATGGATTTGAGCCCATCACACTGTAACTTGTATAAGGGTGATATTAGCTGGTACTTATGTAGCTCTTTGAGTTTGGAAATGTAAAGTAAGTTATCTCATTTGATTCTGACAATGGGGAACTGAGGTTCAGAAAGGTTTGAAGTGACTTGCCTGTGGCCACACAACAAATGAGTGCGGGGAATGCTATCAAACCCAGATCTTCCTTTTTACCTGGCACATCCTACCCAGTAGACTGGAAGCTCTTGAAGGGGAAAATGGCATCATTTTTTCATCATCTATGTGACCCAAGTACTCAGTCTGTGACCTTGCACATTTAAGGAGCTTGTGGTAATAATAATTGGTAATACTGACCAAATTTGTATATAGCTTTAAGGTTTGCAAAGTGCTGATCCTTGTAACAGCCCTCTAATCAGTGCTACTATTATCCCCATTTCAGAGATGAAGAAACTGAGGCAGACAGTGGTAAAGTGACTTTCCCAGGGTCACACAACTAAGAAATGTCTAAGGCTGAATTGGAACTTGAGTCTCCCTGACTCTATGTCTAGTGATCTATCTACTGTAACTTAACTACTTTAAAAGTATCCATTTTATTGAATTCAAGTGGCAATGTCCTGGGTTCCTTTCTTTGTTGCAGAGCCATGGTTCAAATGTTTGGATTCATCAGAGCCTAGCAGCTCACAGCCACTGCAGGATCCACCAGCGGGCTCCCACCCTTGGAGAGGAGGAGACAAATCTACATCCCAATTCACAGAATCCCTGGGAGGGGAAATGGAAGGGAGAAGATGGGACCAATGGCCAGGTGTGAGAGGGGATTGTCTTCCACAGACATTCTTTACAAAAACCCAACTTCTCCCCTGCCGATGATCGTGGGCAAAGGATGATATTGGGTGGTTAAGAATCCCACAGCAGATGCAATTCTTTTGATAAACTTGGAGCTATCTGGGGCATGATGGGTCCACTGAAATTGCGTGCCACTGCTGAAGTCAGTGGAGCCCTGGGAGTCTCATTGATTATTTCCTCCAAATTCCAGTTTGAAGGCAACAATGAGAGGGGGAAGGTAGAAAAGTTCACAGGATCTTCAAGTTGGAAGGCCTCAGAGCTGAGTAATACAGCTGTTACCCAGAAAGGAAATTGAACCAGTCTTTCCTTGAAGATCTCCACTGAAGGAGAGCCCAACCTGCCTCAGAGCAGCTCTGATTGTTGGGAAGTCTTTACTGCTATTTAACTAAAACTTGATCAATAAATATCTCATGTGTAGCACAGTACCTGGC
>CM053598.1:16467283-16485489 GCA_028646575.1 Pseudocheirus occidentalis
ACAGCGCAGCGGGGAGGGGGAACTGAGAGGAGGGACGCTGGAGGGAGCATTGCAGGCGTGGGGGGGGGGGGGAGGCTCAGTGACAGGGGCCGCCCCTCGGGGTGTCGGGTACAGACACTGACCCACAGCGCAGGGGGCAGGCGAGGGCCTGGGCATGGCTGGGGAAGGTCCCAGAGGGCCCGCGGGCTTTCCAGGCGCTCAGAATGAGGGGTCCCTGGTGGCGGAGTAGGGGATCAAGCTGAACCCCGGAGGGGACTGCGCCTCCGCAGAGGTCTTTTGTGGCTCTCCCGGGCCTGAGCTACGGGCTCCCTGGCCGGGCATGCGGGCACACTCACACAGACACTCGCCCCCTCGGAGAACAAAAGAAGAGCCGAGCTAGCCCCCTCGGAGCGCTGGGTGCCCCAGGAAAGGCAACCCCTGCCCCTCCCCGCGCCTCTGCGGCCCCTCCTCAGGCAGGGCGAGGGTCGCCTGGGGACCGACCCTTCCAGACCGTGTGACCTTGGGCGAGTCACTCGGCCTTCTGGCCCTCAAGCCTTGGCCTCCTCCCTTGCCCGGGGGCTTGGGAGCCGGGACCCAGGGCCGTGGGGTCCGGTGCGGGCTGCATCAGGCCCGCTTCCTGCCCGGACTGGATGGGGCATGGCCGGGGCGTGGGTTCAGCTCCGGTTGCCCCAACAACTCACCCTTTTTCTGACCAAGAGTTTCAACATAGAGGACCCCCGCCCCCATTTCAAGCCTTCCTCCCTGGCCCCTCCCTCCCTCCCGGTCCTGCACTGGGGCACTGGCGCGACTGAGGCTGGAGCTTCAGCACCACGGACAGAGCCATCCGCTGGGGCAGAGAGCAAACAACTGTCAGTGGGGGGGGGGGGGGGGGGGGGTGCCTCTGGCTGGATTAAGTTTCCACCTCCTAGAGGGGACGGCGTTGTCAAAGTCTTCCTCCGTCCAGTCCGGCGAGGGGGGCCATGTCTAGTGGGTGGCTCGGGTAGTCAGTGCTGTGTCAGTCATGCAAAACAAAACTTTATTTATGGAAAAATCTTCTGGCTAGTCAGATAACGGGTAAAATTGGGCACTTGACTCAGGAGAGATACTGGTGTTGTTAGGAAGATAATGCTGTCACTTATGAATAGATGTAATAATAATCGTGGATAACTGAAGATTACTTTGAACAACTTCTAGCCAAAGTGATGCACAGATTGGAAGTAGTTACCGTTTTGATTGCCAAAATTATTTTGATATATGATCCTCGTCTGTTGGTGAGCAGAGGGTTCTTCTGTCCAAGTAATTGAAAGGGTGATAAATTGGTCAGACATTTCAATTCAGTAGAGGGTTTAGGCAATTTAGGACCTTAACGTTGATAAAAGGAAATAGAGAAACAAGATGGTTGTTGCTCTTGCAAAAGGTATTTTCATTTTAAAGGTTCCCCCCCCCCCCGTGCTTCGGTAATATTTTGTCACATTGTAGGATTCACAGATTATTGTAACTTAAATTTTTCATCCTTTCACTTTTTATTAACAGTACATTCTCCACCCTGAATGACTAGATTTATTTCATACAATAAGGCTTTCTGATTTATTCTGTGCTACTCATGAAATGCTCATTCTATGCCATCATATCAAGATACACTTATTTTTTTGTTCTGTTTATGTATCAGTTTGAGAAAGAGAAATTTGGAATTCAAGAAATATAGATTTCATTTTTATTTACTTCAGTCATTTATCAAATGCTTATTGCTATAGCAACTGAAGTAGACAACTCATTATTTTACTGTCAACCCATTAATCTCAGCTTGAAAGAAGCTGAATTTACTATATTCTTCTATACATTCAAGGAATATTGGAGAAAATGAAGCTTTGGTTAAATGCTTACAAGTACATAGTACCACAGTAGGTCAAAAATATGCTTCCTTTCTTCTGAATTAATAGATGTTTTGTTTTGATAATGTGAGTGTGGTTGCTTGTACACAATATAGATCTTTCTAATTGGATAAAGCATATAATATTTCATTTTTAAGGTTATCTCCAACCAGTGCTCAGAAAGAGTACTACATGTTGCAGATTTCTGATCGATTTAACACAGACTGACAAAGCAATGTTGAACTTTATAAAAACATAGCTTCTAATCTACCAATCCAAAGAGTTGACCTATTTGAAATTTTTTTAGAATAAAGAACTAGCCCCTGCAGAAAATTTACTTGAAGGTAAACAACTACTCTTGTAATTATGCTTTACAAACTAATGCTCATGAAACTGAAGCTACTATACCATCTGCAGTATTTTAAAAATAATAAAATATAAGGCATTTTAAATAACAACAATATTTGTTGCTTGTTGAAACTGTCATTTAAATACATCATGTTAAAACAGTTTTTTGTTAGTACATTTTAAATAAGAAGTAGTTAAGGCTTCTACCCTCCAGTTATCTTTATTTCTCCCAATCTCCTAATTCCCTCCCTCTCATTTTTTCATCTATAAATCTATAATTTAGAAAGGACAGTTGATGCAGGCATTATCTTTGATTGGTTAAACTAATTACTGAATATTTTGTAGTTTATATAAACAAAACACCTCTGATTTATTTGCCCTTTGCAGCACACTTTTCTTTTACTTCATCACTCTATTACTTTCCCCACTCTTTTACTCCATTAATCTGGATATGCTGAACTCCTACACTGAGAAAGCAAAGCAGAGATAAAAAAAACTCATTAGAATTTGAATAAAATATCTGAGGAATAAAGTAAGTGCAGTTTATTGCTGTGCATGCCTTTCTTTGCACTATTTTTCTCATATAGCTATTATATGGTGCTACCCATTAACAATAGCCATAGTTTTGTGTGTGGTATCTCTGTGTCTTATGCTATCCTTTTTCTTGTATGTCTATTCCTCTTGTTTACATTTCTTTTTCATTGTATACTATAGATTATTCTAGAGATTAATAGTAGGAATTTACAGTGGTTCCACTTTTTAATATTTTCTCAGTGTCTTAGTTTTAATATTCTGTAAGATAAGACCATAGAGTCTAGGTGGTACCATACTTGAATATTTATTTCTTTGAGCAGAGGAGTTATTTTATCCGTCATTATTTTGTATCAGTCCTAGAGCCAACACTTTTCTAGTGAGATGGATTTTCTTTTTCAGTTACTAATATAAAACCTTACCTAAGTCTCTCTGACAATTTCATAAAGAGAAAGTCTAAATCAAAAGTCCTTTATGTTTTTGTGTGTCATAGATCCTTGAGCACTCTGTTGAAGCCTGTGGATTCCCATAAGAATTAAGTTTTTAAATGCACAAAACAAAATAATATGATTACATAGAAAACAAATTATATTGAAATACAGTCATAAAAATATTTTTAAGTACTCAGACTCCATTTTAAGAACCTCTGGTCTAGGTAGACCTTTGGAAGGAAGTTATCTCAAGGGTTACCAAATAGGTCTTCTATATTTCTCCTGTAAGGGAAACATGCCTGTTTATCCATATCTGCTAAAGAAAGGTTTCTACAGACTTAAAATGTGTGATTTTTCAGATTATATCCATGATAGATTCAATTGTGTTCCTTTGAACAGAAATAAAGATAATCCACATCTGGAGGCATCAGTAAAATGGAACTTACTTCATTTCCTCCTTGCTTTAGACATTCCCCCCCCCCCCAGTGACAGATGCCTATCTATATTTTCTTAATCTTTTTATCATACATGTACACAATTTCACTTATTTTTCCTTCAAGAAATGAAAGAATTTTCTCTTTTTTTTAGACTTGAATCCAAGTTCTTTGTTTTCTTGTTAAACCGTTTAGAAAGAAAACACAAAATTAATTTGTAACGTATAGCATTGGAAAACTACACGCTATTTCCTCCAACACCACATTTCAGGAGGTGCTAATTCTACTGTCAAGACATTTTTCTTTGCCTAGGTCTACTTCATCCTAAGGGTGAAAGCTTAAGATGCTGATCAGCAAAGGAACACATTTTAAATGGATTCCATAGCCTGAAGCAGATAGTTGGGTTCTTTTCTATCTTTGTTTCCAAATGAAGGTGTTCAGGGTATTGAGGAAAATTTTTAAAATGACATTCTAGCTTTTATACAGAAAAAGGATGGATAGCCTTTCAATTTGATAGTGGTTGTTTCCCCACATTATACAGGCTTCCTATCTGATGGTGATTTACATGAAAATGATTTAGTATAGATTGGCCAAATTATAAAATTTTGAAATCTAAAAGGACATTAAACATAATAAAATACTATTAGATGCAATACTATATTATTATAGCTCCATTCATGAGGGTCAAATGAGATGAAATATGCAAAATGCATTGCAGACTTAAAGTGCTATATGAGTGCTAACGATTATCATTACCTTTTCTGAACCAATGAGCTAATTGTAATACTTCTGCCTGTTAGAAGTAATCTCCAATAAAGAATGGGATGGCAGACCAAAGACAAGTGCCACTTACCTCAGAAAATTCATTTTTCACATGTCTTACAATGAATTAGTCTTCTTATATGGGCAGTGATTGAATCCTCTTGGTTCTTTTCATCTACCTATTATGGTTAGTTTAGAGAAAATAATTTTATCATTTCATTTCAAAATCCTTACATGGTCATGTGGATCAGTGTATCTTCTCATATGAGAAAGAATAGTGTCTTCAAACACGTTTCATTCTTCCTAAAATCTTCTGTTTCAGTATGATATCAAATATAAGTAACATGGAGTAGAGGATAGAGGGTTTTCCTTGTAGTCAATATGACTTGGGTTCAAGTCCAGTTTTTTGCACATAATGATGATGGGAACTAGAACAAGTTATTTAACCTTCTCGAATCCTTCACCTCCAGCAACCCTCCAAGACTAGAAGTTGTAGAACAACTTCCCCAACTGCTTTGGCAGAGAAGATTTACTGACCAAGAGATCCTCACAGGTGATATCACAGGTCCATCCTCTCCTTCTTACCTCCCTCCAATACCCTCAACCCTTAACTGACAATATCAGTGTCAACTTTACTTCTAAAAGCTGTTTTCAGGCTCTAGTTGAACAAATATAATGTCTTTTCAGCTATCCGCCACATTTTCTCAAACACATTGTTTTCTACCTAGATTAAACAAAAACTTTTGGTGAGCCTATTGTACACTTCCTTTGGTCCTCCTTATAATTGTATTTATAATTTCCTTTAAGTTGCTCTGTCCTTGCTCACTTGATTTCAGAATTCACTGCTTTGTCTCTGTTGTGTATAAAACTGCATTGGTTTTTCATTAGTTGGTATGGAAAAATAACACCTTCAACAAAATGAGATCATGTTAAAGCAATTTATATTCTTAGTAATTCCCATTTGCTCTGAAGGTAGACCAGAAAGCTGTTTGAGCAAAAGTCACATCAAAGTAGATGTAATTTGGCTCCCTCCAGTGGTAAGAATGACTCATATCATTATTGGTAACACTGGTAATTTGTTTTCCAGCTAGGCTGAAGGGTCAGAACCTCACTTTTTGCAAAATATTATATAGAAATACAATATGAATTTTATATCCAAGGCACTTGGATGTATTTCTGGTAACATTTCATCCTAACATAAAACCTAGTTTCTCTCACTCTAGGCTAGGTGCAGTATAGTTACTTGATCTTTTATATAAATACACATATACATGAATATGAGTACATATATTCATGAATATGTATGCATATTATGTGTGTGTATATTTGTGTGTGTATAAAAGATCAAGTAACTGTACTGAACATAGTCTAAAAAGAGAGAAACTAGGTTTATGTTACATGTTTATAAAGGTGACAGATAGACAAATAGATGATAGATAGATAGATAGATAGATAGGATAGGATAAGTTTATCACTGTGTTCCTCAGTACCAGTAATGGATTCTCCTCTAACAATAGTTTTAATGCCAATTATAGTTTGATTCTTTTTCTAATTGTCCTTGTAAAACTTTTTTACTCAATTGTTTTTCTATTTTACATTGTGAAATTCTCTTCCTACCTTTTGCTTATTTTCCCTTTCTACTGATTTTTTAATAAGAAGATTCCCATTGTTCTTTGTTGATTTTCTAGATTTCTTTTTCCTTTTTTTTTCCAAGTCATATGCATTACCCTTTAGCTATAGGAAATATTTTAAGATTACTACTGGTTATTTGCAGGATTTGTTGAATGCATACTGTATGTAAAACATTGTCTGCCTGTATGTTTAGCTGAAGAATTTGAAAGGGGACATTGTACCTCATTAAGTTTAGTTGAGGACACAGTGCATATTCACATACAAGTATAGATACATATTAAGAATGATTCCATAGAACAAGAAATAAACATTTGACAAATAATATTCAGAAGTACTGAAAAGGTCTGGGAAAGTAAATATCTATTCAAAAAGCTTCAGTTGTAGAATTCTGAGTAGAAATTTTTAGTTTTGAGTGTATTTTGAAAGTAATAATGGCCATAGGCTTGGGGAGATGTGGAGAGGAAGGTGGTAAAAATTTCAGGCAGAAAAAAATCAGTTGTGCTAAGACAGGGGTTCTTAACCCAGGATTCACAGCCAGATTTCAAGGGGTGCATGAATTTGCATAGGAAAAAATTACATCTTTATTTTTTACTAACCTCTAACAGATTTAGCTTTTCCTGAAATAATTTAAAAACATTTTTCTGAGAAGGGTCCATAGTTTCGCCAGTCAGCCAGAGGGACCCAGGATATGAAAATAATTAAATCCCTATATTCTTAACACCTTTTTGTTGAATGTTAAGAACATCCATGAAACATAAGTGTTCTTTTGCCTTCTTGAAATAGAGGCAAAATGAGGATGCATGTCTGGAGTGAGGAACATCCAGAAAATTATATTTGTTAGGGCATGGAATTTGTGGGCAAAAAGATCCCAGAATGCAGAAAACTCTACAATCATAAAGGGGTAGTCACATTTTTAAAATGGATTTAGTATAGAAATGGGGCTGCTAAGTGGTTAGGTGAATGGGGAAACACGGCATGCACATTTAAGTCTAATAAAAGGGAATTTGAATAGAGGAAAACTTGAACCATTGGTGGGATGATGGAAGATGTCCTCAAGGAGATGGCACCTCTGCTTAGTCAAGACAGAAAGCAAGAATTCCGAATATTGGAACAATGAAGTTCGTTCAAGGCACCTTCAGGGTAGGGGAGCAAAGATTGAAGATGGGGCACTGAATTCAGGCAGCAGCTAGTAGTATGGTAGAAAGAGCACTTGCTCTGGAGTCAAAGGACTTAGGTTCAAATGGCACAGTGGATAGAGAGTGCCCTGGAGTCGGGAGGACCTGAGTTCAAATCTGGCCTCAGACACTCACTAACTGGGTGACTCTGGGCAAGTCACTTAACTTTGTTTGCCTCAATTTCCTCCTCTAGAAAATGGGCTGGAAAAGAAAATGTCCAACCACTCCAGTGTCTCTGCCAAGAAAACCCAAAATGAGGTCATGAAGAGTTAGATACAACTGAAATGACTCAACAGCAACACCTCTGTAAACTTTGGCAAGTCACAACCTCCCTGGACCTCAGTCTCCTCATCTGTATAATGGGGGCTGAACTGGTTCCCCTCTGAGAGCTCTTCTAAGTCTAGTCAATAAGTAGCCATTTTGACATGAATATAGAGTTCTTAAAGCTACAGAACATACACTAAGCCTGGAAAAGTCATGGGAAACTCCTGAAGATTTTTGAGTAAAGAAGTGGCAGGGTTAGAGCCATGCTCTAGTCTAAAATTACTTTGGTACTTATTTATTTGGAGGTTGAATTGAAGAAGGGAAAGACTAGAAGCAAAGAGTCTATTGGAGTAATTTAAGACAGAAGTTATTGGTTCTCCTCCCACCAATCTGGTGACTCCTCCTTAGTTTTCTGTCTTCATCTGGGTCTCATCCACTAACTGTGGGTGTCCCCCACCCCATCCCTGGACTCTATATTGGCTCCTCTTCTCTTATCCCTCTATACTGTTTCATTTCATGATCACATCAATTGTCATTCATTCAATTATCATCTTTATGCTGACAATTCTGATTCTTAAACCTATTTATCCAGGTTTCTTCTCTCTTTTGACCTTCATTCTGACATCTCCAACTACCTACTGGACACCTCAAACTAGATGTCCTATAGACATCTCAAACTCAGCATGTCCCAAACGCAGCTAATTATCTTCTCCCCTTCCATTTCTTAACCTCCAGGAATTTTCTGTCTCTTCCTGAATCAAATATAAACTGCTTAGTTGGCATTCAAGGCCCTTTATAAAATGGCCTCTTCCACCTTGCCAGATTTCTTTCAGTTACTCAGGTATGCAGTGATCCAGCCTTCTTACTATTATTCAAGCAAGGCATTCATTCTCTTAACTGGACGTTTTCACTGGTTATTCCCCAGTCCCAGAAGTTTCTCCCTCCTTATCTCCACTTGTTGGCTCCCCTGACTTCTTTCAAGTCCAAGCTAAACTCCAGTCTTCTAGTAAAAGTCCTTCTGGATCCCCCTGAATGCCTGGTTTCCTTCTGTAGATTAGCTCTGATTAATCCTTATTTGTACATCATGTTTGCATGTTGCCTCCCTCATTAGATTCTGAGCTACTTGAGAACAAGGATTTTCTTTTGTCTTTTTTTGTATCTCCAGCATTTAATACAATGCCTGGTGCACAGTATGCACTTAAATGAATGTTGGTGGATTGACTAACTGAACTAGTGTTACATCCACGATGAATGAAAAATATTCCCTACATCTAAGGAGCTTAGGTTCTATTGGAAGGATATAATATGCAAATAAATTAGTGCATACTTGATAATTTAAAAAAGAAATTATCCTCAAAGCCATAGAATCTCCTGGAGGGATAAAATATGTAAATAGGTTAGGGTTTCTGTGGTAATTTGAGGAGGAAGGTAGAGTACCAACAATTTTAGGAAGCAAGGCTAGATTCCCACAGGAAATGCCACATGAAATGTGAATTGAATGAAGTTAAGATGTAGAGATAAGGAAACTGATTCCAGCTTTGGGGGATAGTAGGTGCAAAGTCATGGTGGAAGAAGGTGGAGGACCAATGTCAAGGAGGTCTGTTTGGTTCAAATATTGAGTTGTTAAATGTGCTAGTAATTCAGTAAGCTTGAAGAGAGAAATTCAAGCTGCTGATAAAGGACTTTCAGTGGCAAACCGAGGAAGTCCTATTTTACATGGATGAAATCCAGAGCCAGTTAAGTTTCTTAAGGTTAATGACATGATCAGTCTTATGGTACAGGCTGGTTAGCCTGGCGGCAATGGGTAGATGGACTGGAGATAGAAGAGACTGAAAGCCCACAGTCCAGTTTGGAAGCTTTTATGATAATTTTCAGTCTGAGCTAAGGTGCTGAAAGGGTCAGGAGAGGTAAGGGGAGATCCGATGAGGAGGCATCATGAGAGGAAAACTGACAAAACTTGGTGAATTTCTAGATGTGGAGAGTGAGGGAGCATGCAGATGTAATGATGACACTGAGTTTTGCAAACCTGATGAGACTGCAAATCCAGCATCTGGTTCCCTCAAAAGAAATAGAGAATGGGTCAACTTGGGGGGGGGGGAGGTAAACTGATATTATAAATTCTGTTTTGGAAATGACATGGCTGACATCTGTTGGTGGGATGTTGGCAGGAAAGATGCAGTAAGTTATTTTGTTGGAGATGTTCAACAGGAAGATGTGGGATGTGAACTTAGAAGTGAAAATAAAACTGGATCTATAACTCTTAAAGTCATATGTACAACAGTGAAAATAACCCATGGGTTATTGTAAAAGAAAGAATGTAGAGGGAGAAAAGTAGAAAGGCAGAGGAGAAACTTGAGGAAACAAGATTTTAGGGGGTTGGAAATGGCTGGTGATCTAGCAAAGGAGACCAAAAGTGAGTGATTAAATAAGCAGGAGGGGAACAGGCAAGAGCAAGGCCATGAAATCCTGGGAGGAAAGAATATTTAGGAGATGAGTGTCATTCAGTGTCAGATGTTGCAGAGATATCAAGAAAGATAAGGAATCAAAAAATTCGTCACACTAAGCAACTGACAGATCATTGGTGACCTTGGAGAGAGAAGTTTCTTTTGATTGATGAAGTGGGAAGCCATATTAGAAAGGGCTGGAAAATGAGAAATTAGAAATAGAGATTTTCTAGGAATCTGACTGTAAAGGGGAAGATTGCTCAATTAATCAACAAACATTAAGTTTTTTTCTATATGTCAGGTACCTTACGTACAGAAAAAAAATGGAAGACAACCTGCTATAGCAGTTGGGACCAGGAAAGGTCTCCCATAGAAGGCAAGTTTTGTGATGTCTTGAAGGAAGTCAGGGAGTCTTAAGAGGTGTGGGTAAAGAGGGAGAGAGCATGAAAGAAAGCCAATACAAAGACCCATGTGGAGGGGAGATGGAATGTTGTTTGTGAGAAAGGGCAAATCGGCCAGTATAGCTGGATTTTAGGGCATGGGGGGGGAGTAAAATGTAAAAAGTACTAGGAAGGTTAGCAGAGACTAGAACTTGAAGGATTCTCTTTTCAAAAGGATTGAACATTTGGTACTCTAGGTAATAGTCAGTGGAATTTGAGGAGGGGGTGATGTGGTCAGATTTATGCTTTAGGAAGTCCACTTTGGCAACTAAGTAGAGAGTGGTTTGGTGTGGGTAAGGAAATGAATCCTGAAGACCAATCAGAGGGCCACTGCAATCATCCATGTGACAGATGATGAGGACAGATAGACATAAAGAAGATGGTTTGGTCAAATAGAGATTTTTTAAGGATTTTCACCAAGTATTTTGAACAAAGACTTTTTAAACCTTTCCCCTTATTTTAAATTTAGTTGAGCATATGTCTAGCCTCTTCTTTTGACACTCCACCCCATTAGATTGTAGATTATTTGAGAGGAAGGACTTTTGTTTTTCCTGTTTGTTATTCTCTGTGTCTATGTAATACCAGTCTACAAAGAATTAATGTTGTGGGTAATGGAGAGAAGTATGACGAGGGTGAGTAGGATGCAACACTTTGTCGATGAAGAGTTGTTCAGGAGAAGGAGTATAAAGAATGTCATCAGAAAGCAATAAGAGCACAAAAGAAGGTGGGCTCGTCCCTGTAGTCAGATGAAGGGAAAACCAGTGGACAGCCTGTGTGTTCTACTGATACCCTTGCATGGTTGAGAAGTCTAGATGAAGACATTGCTGGAACATCTGTCGAGTATTTGTAGAAAATAATGGGTAAAGGGACACATTGGATGAGAAATGTTGAATAGTTTGTGGCCCATATCAGTGGAAAGAATTACACACAACAGTGTGATGGGTTGATGGGTGAATGTGTGAATGAGTGAATGAGTGAGTAAATGAGTGAGTGATACTTACCATGTGCCAACCCCTGTGATAGGAAATGTCCCCACTTTCCGGCCTATTGTCCTGCACATAGTAGGTGTTTGTTGAATTGAAGTTGAAAAGACTCCATAGACCAGAGGTTCTTCACCTGTTTTGCTTTCTCTTGCCAGTCTGGGGAAGCCTACTGACTTCTCAGTCATATTTTTAAGTGAATAAAATCATATTTATGCAATTACATATGACTGATTATAAAGGAAACCAATTATTTAAGTTTATGAAATGTTATTTTTTAATGTTCCCAGACTATAGGTTAAGAACATCTACCTTAGAGCATCAGCCATTATTTTTTCTCTCCACCATTCCTTCATTTCCCTATATTATGCTTACTCTTGAATTCTTCAGCACAGTATAATAAATATATGGATTGATTGAGCAGGGAGTCAATAGAACCTAGGACAGTCAATTCAAGATCACTGAAAAGCAAAGGGAGGGGACAGACATTGTCATATGAATATGACTTCATTTCACTCCTCCTTCCCCCCCCACTGCATGAAGTTATTCATACGTTCCTCTGCCACACCCCAAAACTAAACAGCCATGTATACATGTGTATGTGTTTGTGTTTATTTAGATACATATGTATGTATGTGTCTGTAAATGGCAGCTGGGTGGTACGGTGGTTAGAGTGCTGGGCCTGGAGTCAGGAAGAACTGACTGAATTCAATTCCAGACTCTGAGCAAGTCACCAAACCTGTTTGCCTCAGTTTCCTTATCTGTCAAATGGGGATAATAATAGCACCTATGTACTAGGGTTGTTGTGAATATCAGATGAGAATAAGCACTTAGCACTGTGCCTATTGCGTAGTAAGCACTGTATGAATATGATTCTGTGTATAATGCCTATAGAGCCTCCCCAAATAGATGAGGAGCTCAATGACCCCTCAACTGTCCCATTTTCCTGGTCCCCAAGGTTTTAACAACTGCTAATAGATGTAGAAATCTGAACTCGAGCAGTAACTGTGCAAACATATTTGCCATTACCTGCGTAGAGGAGATTGGAAAGTGTCTGAAGGATTGAGTTTCTTCCCAAGAGAGAATGTGAACAGCGGAGATAAGTTGAGTTCTGTTGACATTTGAAAGCCACCAGAAAGTGTTTCCATGGCCATTCAGAATAGAAATGGCCCAATCAAATTGAGATTCTTGGGTGGCGAGTTCTAGAACAGAAAGATTCCAACCGTGTGTCTTCCACTGGGGGGTGAGGAGCTAAGGGAAAGCAAGAAAGGACTGAGCTTTTCCTTGGTGTTAGTTCTGTGTCCAGATGCTGGAGGGGCAGGGAAGGGAACTTCCTGCAAAGATTCCCCTTTGAAGGGATGAGCATTAGGTTCACTGTGAGATTAGGTTAGTCAAGGATCTAAATAAAGTACCTGGAGCAGGGCCCAGTGCACTGGAGATGTTTGCTGAGGGAGGAAATTCTCCTTTTCTCTTGTATTTGTATTCCTAGCATGTGGCATAGGCCTGGTACATAGTAAGTGCTTAATGCATGCATATGGACTGGCTGAATAAATATTAATTAATTGGATAGATGATCTGGTAATTCGGGGAGAGTTAATTTTGCCCATTGATATTATTATCTAGACTAAATTTGTTTATATTAAAGGTGTGGCTCTGGGGTTTTCTTTGTATGTATATTACTTATTCTAGTGCTTGTGAAAACTGTGTGTAAATCAATCTGTCTTTTCTGCGGGATGGAGGGGGGGGAAGGAAACCTGTGGGAGCTCTGGTATCCAGTAATAGCATGAAAGAAAGGTATGTGGGCACCCTTTAGCCACATTCCATTAAAGAGGGAATTCCGAGAGGATTGTAAAGGTGCTTTTACTTTAGCCTGAACTTCAGAAAGATTGTTGAATAATCATTAGTTCCATTTCCCCCAGGCCTCAGTGGTTGTGGCATCTTGCCAGAGTAATCCTATTCCAAAGCTTAAAGGTAAACAAGAAATAGGAAGGTGCCCTCCATATATCACACAGTAAGTTCTGCAGTTTTCTAGTGCATTTATAATGTAATATTGTGTATTCTGATATTATGCATTTATGTATCACAAGGCCAAGTAGCACAGTGAACAGAGATAGGGCCTTGAAGCCACGTGGCCACCTTGACATGGACTGACTGAAGGACTCTTTGGGCCCCGTCACCTCTTGGGCTCAGCTCTAGGAGGCAGAAGGTGCTGATCAACACAATCAGTGTGATACCAGGGCCAGCCCCTGTCTCTAGCCTTATGCTCTTCAGCTCCATGGACCAACATACATGTAGTGAATGAGCACTTCTCACTTTGGTTAGCCCTGTAATCAAGATGATTTAAAGGTGTTGTTCACTGACTTGGATAAGGATAATATGATTAGATAAAAAATGATTCTCTGAAATAAAATTTTTTGCAGTGTTTGCACTTCTGCAGCTCTCAAGGCTCTACATCAAGCCAAACTACAGAATTTTGGGAAACAAACAAAATGAACAGGCCTGCCATTGGGTGTGTAGCTCTCCCAGGAGTGGGGAACCTGGCCATAATCATTCAGAGGGCCAAACTTGAGGACCTAGAAGGCCACATGTGGCCTTGAGGCCGCAGGTTCCCCACCTCTGTCGGACAGATAGATGGTTATTTCAAACTGAGGAATTATGTTAGACTAGCCCATGAGGCACAGAGCCTCAAAACTGTGACCAAAAGGACAGTGGATTATCCGTGTTGCTTCTGGGAAGCGTGTTAAGTGTATAATTTTCAATATTACTGTGTAAAGAATCTATCAATTTTCTCCTCATTAGCAGCATACACAAAATAAATCAGCTACTGGCATTCAGAACAGTGGGGAAATGACGGTACTGAGATTAAGGAAAGGCAACTTGAGCAAGTTGACTTTGCCGATGTTTTCGCTGCATGCAGTTCTACATACACTGCCAGAGGTTTGATTTAACCTTGAAACTGTTTATTTTAGTATGCTTAATGAGGCAAATATTTGCTTGCTAGTATCCCAACTCAGCCATATTCTTGTTTAGAAGTTCACCTATGTCCTTGAATAGTCTTGTTGTATTTATGCCAGTCACATTTTATATGAACACTTTAAAAAAGGATTATTTGTTGTATTAAGTATTTTTCAAGCTATACTGAGACTTGGCAGTTGGGGCTTTTATAATGTATTTTTTAGGATGCTGTCAGTTAAATAAGCCAACTCCCCTGGGGTTTGTCATAAATATCATATATATTTATATGAGTATATCTGTATTTTTTATGAGAAAACAGAAAAAAAATGGTTTTTAAATCTCATGGCCAAGAAGCAGGAACTCTGAAATTTGCATCTCATGTTCTTCTAAGGCATCTTTTCCTCCCTGAAATTCTAGAAGCAAAATTTGTATAAATATGTTTTAAGTTGAAATATTGGTAAATGTTCGAACTGTCATCTAGCAACACTTTCTCCACTTTTATTTTGTGCTATAATTCAGTATTTTCAAAGAAAATCTTTTTTCACTATATTGACTCTTTATCAAGCATTTAGCTCATTTTGTTATGTAAGGCTTTGAGGGAAATTTTTGTTTGTAATTTGTTTGTAATTTAGCTTTTAGTTTGTCCAACTTTTCCGCTAAAGTCCTCCCCCGTCTCTGCTCCTGCCCTCTTCCCCAGTGCCTTAGGTTCTAGATAGTCCTGTTAACAAGCCATGGGAGGTCCTGTTGGGCTGCAAAGACATTGAATTGGGGGCCAGCCACTGGGATCATCCACTGCATCCCAAGCCATCACGAGTTGCCTTGATTTTTGTCTTGTTACTGGACTCCAGTGACTCTAGGAAATCCAACTTATGCATGAATCAAGATATCACTCATACCATTGTTACCTGTCTCAAAGACTTGTAGCAGTGGGTGAGTGACAAGGCAACACAACCCTGCATGTATACAGCCCAGGCCATAGGGTCATCATCTCCCTGACCTGAAGCAGTGGTGAGATTTGGCAGCCCCCTAGGTATCTGAGTGCCCTTTTTTTGAAGGACTGGGCTGCTCACTCCCTGGCATGAGGAAGATGCTAGAAAAGGTGGCCTAAAAATTGTCTGCTTCACCCAACTGTGTTCTGCTTACTGTAATAGGCAATAATCCCACCCTGTGATTAAAACACACAAAAATACACAAACATTTTTGAGAAGATGATTCCACTCACCATTGGTACATGGGATGTGCACACACTTATGGACAACATGTCCAGTAGACCTGAGAGGCAAACAGCTCTTGTGAGAAAATTCAGCAGGTATCATATCCAAATAGCAACCCTGAGTAAAAACAAGGCTGGTAAATAAAACCCCAGTTTACCAAAGTCAGAGCTGAGTACATGTTTTTCTGGAAGGACCACAGTGAAGGGGAGTGATGTGAAGCTAGCATAGATTTTTGTTATCAAAATTAATCTAATAAACAAGCTTGTATGCCTCCCCAAAAGAGTGAATGACAGCCTAGTGACAATGTGATTGCCACTTGCAGGAAAGTGCCACAGCATCTTCATCAGTTCCCACCATAAAGAAACCCATTGAGGTCAAAGAAAAGTTTTATGAAGACTTACAGATCCTCATCATCAGTGTGCTGAAAGAGGGCAAGCTTATAATTCTGAGTGACTTTAATGTTAGAATAGGCTCAGACTACCAGACATGGCAGGGAGTCTGGGAGGAATGGAGTTAGAAACAGAAACAGCAGTAGTCATTACTACTGAAGGCTTTTGCATCTCATGATGTTCTCATCACCAATACTTTCTTATGTTTACCTAAATGAGATAAAATTTGGTGGATGCACCATCACAGCAAACATGAACATTTAATAGACTGTGTCATTGTAAGGAGAAGAGGTAGGATGTGAGAGTGATAAAGGCGATGTGTGATTCAGAGTGCTGGACTGATTGTAGACTTATCTTCTCCAAGCTAAATATTCTCCTTCAACAAATGTGATGGTCCCAAGGCAAGATCAGAAGATCAGAAGACTTAGTATCAATGGAATGCTTTTCTGAGAGGGAACAGTTTGTTTCTAACTTAGAGGGAAACCTGAGCTATAATGGAGCAAAAAAAGGAGTGGACAGCTTTCAGAGACAGGGTGTATAGCACTATGTTTGCTCATCTAGGCCAGAACACTTGCAAACATCAAAATGATGTTTGATGAAAACAAGGGGAATTTCAGAAGCTACTAAATAAAAAAAAATGAGAACTCCACAGGGTTTACTAGCAGGGCAGTTTGTCCTTCTCTAAGAAATCATTGTTGGTAAAGTTCTTCTCACAGTCTTCCTTAATAGACTGATCCTTCACATGGAAGATGGTCTTCAGCCTGAGAGCCAGTGTGGTTTTATAAAGGGCCAGGGAATAGTTGATATGGTACTTGCTGCTGACAACTCCAGGAGAAATGCCAGGAGCAGAATAGAGGTCTGCACACAATATCTGTGGATCTGACCAAGGCCTTTGATACTGTCATTCATGAGGGCTTGTGGAAAATTGTGTCAAAAATTGATTGCCTGGAGAAGTTCATCAGTATCGTAGGTCAGTTTCATGATGCATGCTTACATGTGTCCTGGATAAAGGATGATGCTCTCACGCTTTCCCAGTTATGAATGGAGTGAAATAAGGCTGGGTGCTTGCTCCCATGCTTTTTATCATGATGTTTTCAGCAATGTTGTCAGATGCCTTGGCAACATACTTTCCAGGGATATACACAGATATGATGAGGTTGACACACACATTGGTAGAACTAGCTCAGTTTGGGAAAGTATGGAGAGAAGGAGCTCCAAAGGAAAGTGTGGGAGAGAAGAGGTATTAGACTGACAGCCAAATGGAAGATCTACAGAGCTGTTGTGCTGACCTCATTGTTGTATGCCTGTGAAACCTGGACAGTCTACCAGTGCCATGCCAAGAAACTCAGTCACTTCCATTTGAATTGTCTTAGGAAAATTCTGAAGATCATTTGGCAGGATAAGATACCAGACACTGAGGTTCTTTCTTGAGCTAAACTGCCAAGCATTCAAACTCTTTTCCATAGAGCACAATTCCAGTGGACTGATCACATTATACATTTGCCTAAAAGACTCCTTTACCAAGAACTCAGACAAGGCAAGCACTCACATGGAGGTCAGAAGTGATCCACTCTTAAAATCTCTCTGAAGAACTTTGGAATCAATTGCACTGGCAAAGGACCACCCAGCATGGCATTCCTATATCAAAGAAGGTGTTATGCTCTATGAGCAAAGCAGAATTGCAGCACCTCAAAAGAAATATAAGATGTGCAAATCTAGAGACATCTTCACTTCAACTGTGTATAAATACTATTTGTGCCCAATCTTTGGTAGAGCATTCTGAGCTCATACTTGACTGATACTTGTCAAACAGCCAGACATACTGTGTCTTCACCACAACTTAATGATATAATTTTGGTTCATTTCTAGATGAAAGGACAACAAGAAACCAGTTACATTTGGAAAATCTCATTTGCAACAGGTGGCTACAGAGTTACTTTTCTTTCTGTAAATATATTTTAATAATATCAACTCATAAAGACATCTTTTATTAGGATAGAATTCAGAAATTCTCTCCTAGATCTGATTCTCACCAGATAGGAACAACTGGTTACTAGGGCAGAAGTAATGTGAATACTGTGAAGAAATGAACATACTGGTCTTGAGTTTGTGACAGAAGAAAAAGTCATTGGGTTATGATCCAACATGTAGCCTAGATTTGGGGAAAGCAGATTTCAGAGTGTTCAGAGGAAAGTTAGGTATACTCTCATGGAATGAAATGCTTCAGGTTAAATCAATGTACAAGTGGTGGGAGACACTCAAGAATGAAATTCTGGGGGTGGAGTCAAGAAAGCTGCATAGAAGCAGGACAACTCCAGGAGCTCCCCCCATAACCACCTCAAATACCTATAAAACAA
>CM053598.1:16485989-16516779 GCA_028646575.1 Pseudocheirus occidentalis
TGGGATATGATATTCTGGAGGTCAAAGGAGCTAGGACTAAAACCAAGAATTACCTACCCAGCAAAACTGAGTCTAATGCTTCAGGAGAAAATATGGTCATTCAGTGAAATAGAGAACGTATAAGCATTGTTGATGAAAAAGCCAAAGTTGAGTAGCAAATTTGACTTTCAAATACAAGAAGCATGAGAAGATAAACAGGGAAAAGAAATCATAAGGAGCTTATTAAAGCAGAACTATTCATATTTCTCCATGGTAAAATGGTAATTGTAACTCGTGAGACTTTTCTAAGTATGAGGATAGTTGAAGGGAATATATGTGTGTGTGTATGTTTATATGTATGTGTATATATATATATGCTATATATATATATACATGTATCTATATATATGTTTATATAGGAGGGTATAAGAGCATATAAATTCATATGTGAGTATGTATGTATATGTGTACATCTATGCATAGAGGCACAGGATCAGTTGAATAGAAAAGAATGATATTTAAAAAATAAAATTAAGAGGTGAGAAAGGAATATAATGAGAAGAGATAGGGAGAGATAGAATAGGGTAAATTATTTCATATAAAAGAGGCAAGAAAAAACTGTTACAATGGAGGGGAAGAACAGGAAGGCAAAAAGAATGGGTCAACTTTACTCTCATTGATTTTGGCTTAAGGAGGGAATAATATACACACTAAATTTTGTCATTACAAGTTATGTGCCATCTTCTGTTGTGAAGGATGAAGAAATAGAGAAATTCTGTATGGACAAGATCTTTATCTTTCAGGTGAGGAAACTATGGCTCAGAACCTAGTCAAAGTTATACAGCTAGAAAGCTTGGCCCTTTGTCTCCAAATCAGATGTTATTAGCTACATTACCATATTTTTTTAAAAACCAGGTACTACCTTATACCTCTCAGATTGGCTAACATGACAGAAAAGGAAAATGTCAAATGCTGGAGGGAATGTGGGGAAAATAGAGACACTAATGCATTGTTGGTGAGATTGTGGCTTGGAGAACAATTTGGAACTATGTCCAAAAGGGCTATAAAACTCTGCATTGCCTTTGACCCAGAAATGCCACCACTTATGTCTAAGAATTGGAAATTAAGAAGATGCCCATCAACTGGGGAATGGCTAAACAAGTTGTGGAATATAATTGTGATGGAAAATTATTGTGGTGTAAGATATGATGAAGGGAGCTGGTTTCAGAAAAATCTGGGAAGACTTATCTGAAATGATACAAAGTGAAGTGAGCAGAACCAGGAGAATACATATACAGTAACAGCAATATTGTTAACAGTGATCAGCTCTGAAAGACCTAGCTACTCTGAACAATATAATGATCCAACACAATTCCAAAGGATTTAGGATAAAAAATTGTATTCACTTCCATAAGGAGAACCGGTGAAGTCTGAGTGCAGATTGAAACGTATTGTTTTTCACTTTTTTCATATTTTGGGGGGATTCTTGGGGGGAGAATGGGAGGGGTTTGTAACATGACTAATGTGGAAAAAAAGAAAAAAGAAACCATGCTAGTCCTAAGATTGTATGTAGTAGGCTATAGTCCTGAGGATATGATTTGAGGGGTACCAAAAAATCCACCTCTTTCCACTATCTTTAGTTGCTTATCTTTTTTGTAGAGGGTTCAAACATGTAATTTCATTGGATATAGAGAACTCTCAGAGAGGAAATTTCTTCACCAAAGTGGATCAGCAACTGTTCTCCCAATTTGGAGTTAGAAATTTTCCTTGGGCACTGCAGAGTTAAGTGACTTGCCTAGGGTCACAGAGTATCAGAGACAAGTCTTGGTCATTTGAAATTTGAGACCATCTCTCTCTTAAGACAGGACACTGCTTTACATCAGTTAGCCTATCATAATGCTGGCTATTTTCACAAGTCTCATTTAAATTATGATAGGAACAGGGAATTTTGTTTTTCCCATCACACTACTGGTTGATGGAAAAAGTCATTTTCAAAACATGCACAGGTAATAATTAAATTTTCTAAAGATAATTAAAAATTGTTTAGTTCTCCATTTTAAAAAATAATGAACAGGTGGCATAAAATACTGTTCATTCCATATATTCACACCTACACTTACCTATAGTTTCATCAGTAAAGAAAGGAAGTCAGTATGGAAGGGAGAGGGAAAGACGGAAGAGATAAAAATTGGAAATGCAGAACAAAAGCAAGATGAAAGAACAGAAATAGAAGGAGATGAAACAGTACAAACAGTGGAGAGAGAAAGAGAGAGAGAGAGAGAGAGGGAGAAAGGCATCTGTGAGGGGAAAGAGATCCTGAGAAAGGGGGAAGAAAGATGCTGAGGAGCTCAGGAGGCTACAAGAAGACTGGAGTCTTGCACAGGAGATCATTCCTTTTTACATCCTGTCTTTCAGTTTAAAGTATCACTTCAAGTAGCTAATTGCTCTGAAAAGAGTTTTAACCTTTTCTGTACTGCACTATTTAATGTTAAAAAAGGGCTTATTTTCTCTTGGAACTCCTGAAGTGAAAAATATTGAACCAATTGCAGATGATATATAGATCTTAGTTAAGGCATAATCAAATACTAAGAATGGGAAAATGTGACATGGCAGAAAAGGGTGGGCAGGGGGACGGGAGGAGGAGGCAACAGAGTATTAAATGTCTCCTAGACTGCGTCTGTATCATTCCAAATAGTCCACTCAATTTTGAAAAAAAAACAAACCATAATTTAAAAAAAAAAGTAACTGAAGGAAGCTATTTGTTTTCATGTAAGTAATCAGATATTATTTAAAAGAAACTAGCCAAATCACTAAACCTAGAGATTTGTGTAATAAGAAAAAAATTCTCCTTTCTCTTGGCAGACCATGTCACTTCTTCTCAGGAAACATCAATAGTTCCCTGATGCCATCACAATCACATATAGACTCCTGGGTTTGCAGTCTAAAACCTTGTACAATTTGATCCCTTTCCAGATTCATCCAGATGAATTGCACAGCCAGACTGGCCCCTTTGGTAAGCCCTATCCCATGCCATTCCGTCTCCACCTTCCCTGCCTTTCCCCCAGGCCAAGAAGGCTCTCCCTCCTCACTGCCACCACCTGGGCCTTTTGTAAGCTCTAGTTCTCCTTCAAAGGTCAGCTTAAGTCTGTCTCCTACAAAAGACCTTTCCTGTTCCTCACTCACCCTCCATCCACCCTCAAAGACAAAACAAAACCTTCTTGCTGTATTTTGTATTTCTTGACCTGGGTATATAGTATTCCCTACCTGCCCCACCCCACCCCACTTCCTCCCATTGAATGTAAGGTTCTTAGGGGCAAGGGCCATTTTTTCTTATCTTTATGGCTTTGGTACTAGCAATGCTAAACGGGAACTTCTTCCTATGTTTTTGGCATTGCAGTGAATAACAATTATTATAAATAAACTGTAAAGCCTTTAACTTCAATATTATTCTATACAGTTTCACAGACTAGACCCGAACATTTGAAAATACAGATCATTTGTCCTTCTCTTTGTCATGAAAGCCTATGCTATCTAAAGTAAGGCACCTTGATGGAGTCAGAAGAAGATGGATTTCACCAAAGGAAAACCTCCATTAAAAGTCCCCATTGGCTGGTTTCCCTGCCCATGTGACCTTGGCCTATCTTACTCTTCCTGGCCCTGAGTTTTCTCTTCTGTGAAATGTGGGAGATCAGCTAGGTTGCACAGTAGGTAGAGCACCAGCCCTGGAGCCAAGAGGACCCAAGGTCAGATCCATCCTCAGACCATTTGACACTTACTAGCTGTGTGACCCTGGGTAAGACACTTAACCCTGATTCCTTCCCCTCCCAACCAAAAAAACGAGGAAGTTGTTCCTCTTCCCACCTTGTTGTAGGCTAGGGAGTGCAACCAGATGGATAGGGATGCCAAATACGTTCTAGTGTTGCAGACACCTGGTGTCAGAGACACCAATGTGTGCGACACCACCTGAATGACTGATAGTACAAACATAGATCCTCAGTGCTTTTGTACAGGTTTACCCCAAATGCCACACACACAAAATGCACAGAAGAGATTGTACCTTAAGGACTGAGCATGGTAAGAGCACAAGCATGTCCTCACAAACTGGAGTGACAACTTGAGGTTGGTCAGCTGTGAGGGTTCTACTGGCTGGACATTCACTCTGGCAAGAAAGATGGAGACATGGAAACCCTGGGTGCCCTAGGGAGCAGCTAGCAGAAAAGGGCCAGTGGAACCAAAGTGACCTCCCCATGGCGGATAAGTGCTCTAAAAACTCATTAACATCTCATTTAATACTATTAAAAAACAAAACAAAATGAGGAGGTTGGACTAGGTGGTCTCTGAGGTGTGTTCTATGTCCAGATCTTGGATCCTTTCATTTTATTAATTAATAAGAACTTAGTAAGATTTCCTCTGGATGTTGTACTCTCTCATCTGTAAAATTAGGACTAATAGCCTTAGCAATCCCTGCTCCACAAGTTTTCCACAAGGGAAGCTCTTCGTAAACTTACAAATATTAGATAGATATGAGCTTGGGTAGCCCTGTTTCACACGTGGCTCTGCTGAGGTTGTAGTGAAGGAAGATAGGGCCACCAGTACTGAAATTTGTTCCTTCCCATTTTCTGTGTTAGCTTTTAATGCAGAAAATTTGAAATTGAAAGATGCTCCTCAGGGATTTCTCAAAATTGAGAATGCACATAGAAGAAGCCAAAGCAGAAGCTTAATTAATAACTGTATTTTGAGACTATTGGTTGATGGGAGGTTTCCAGTCGTCCACCTGAAGCCTTTATATCTGTACATGAAAATAGAGAGAATTGAGGAAATAATCTTAACCAAGCTAGCAAAACCAGAAAGATCTTTTGCTTCAATTGCAGCTATGGGAAGTCAGAGCTGAGCAAATGCCAAAGCAAAATGTCAGCTCAAGTTCACAGCCAAGTTTTGGGGGACATCTTCAGGGGGAAGCACCACCCCTTCCTATTGGCTTTAATTGTCCAAATAGTTGTCTGTATTCCCCACTTTCCTTTTGTGTGTAACTAGCCTTAAGGTTGCTCAGTGAATGTTAGTTAGAAATGTACACTTAGCAAAATCAGATTTAAAAGTTATATCAAATAGAAGTCATTGCAACGTGGTTCTCCAGCTTGCATGTTTTATATTTTAAATCACTATGATTATATATACTTGTGTAACTGTGGGGATCTTGCAATCTTTATGTTCACATTTTCAGGGAACTGAAAGGATATTTTGTTACCCCTAGGCAGGGAGATTTAAAGTCTAATTGTATACACTTGAGCAAAGTTGAATGATTAAGAAATTGACCAACACATTGTATGTCAGTTACTTGAACTGGGTTTTTTTTCACATTGTAGAAGGGGTCTGAGGAAGACTTCCCAGCATCCCAACTCTAGTGCTAAAATCTGTATGAAGGTTTATCTTGTT
Source organism: Pseudocheirus occidentalis (assembly GCA_028646575.1). Classification (NCBI taxonomy): domain Eukaryota; kingdom Metazoa; phylum Chordata; class Mammalia; order Diprotodontia; family Pseudocheiridae; genus Pseudocheirus; species Pseudocheirus occidentalis. The sequence goes on from CM053598.1 coordinate 16,491,402, forward strand.
AAAGAGGAATTAGGCTCATTCTGTTTGGCCCTAGAACTAGATGAACTGGGTGACAGCGTCAGGGAGGCAGGTTTAGGCTTGATGGAGCTATCCAAAAGTAGAATGAACTAGGGTGGCTAGGTGGTGCAGTGAGTTGAGCACTGTCTCTGGAGTCAGGAGGACCTGAGTTCAAATCTGGCCTCAGACACTTAACACTTATTAGCCGTGTGACCTTGGGCAAGTCACTTAACCCCAATTGTCCTGCCTTCCCCCTCCAAAAAGAAAAAAAAGTGAAATGGACCTCCTGGGAATAGGATGGCTTCCCCCTTGCTGGATGTCTTCAAGCAGAGACTGGATGGTGGCTTGTCAACTGTACTGAAGTGGGCATTTTTGTTCAGGTACAAGTTGTTCAAACTGCCCTGAGAAGTCCCTTTGACTCTGATATTCTTTGATGTTATATTCAAGGCCTGGCAGAACATAAGAGGTTCAGGGCACCATATGATTAGCAGGGAAGTTATGGATTCCTCCAGAGAACTCTGTAAAACTAAGAGAAAGACCTAAAACAAGTGAGAGCTATTCCCTGAAGTATGGCGACTTTAGAAAGGGGCCTCATTACCCCCCCCCATTGAGTCAGTTCATTCAGTTGTCTTCTGGATTGAAATCCACCACCCACTGGCATTTCCATCTCCTTTTGCAATCTCCAGTTCTCACCTAGTTAAGAACTGAATAAATCCTACATTGCTACCTAGCAGGGTCTTTGTGAGAATCAGTGTAGGCCTATAAAAGTGGGTAGTGGTATAAAAGTATAAAAGTAGTAAGCACACTTTAGTGTGGGCCCTAGCTTAGTAGTGGACCAGAATGGCCGGATACCGGGTGGCCGGAAGTAGTTTTGGCCATTTTTGTCATGTTAGGTTCTTTTATTTGGCTGTGCTTTCGTTATCATGAAGACATGGCCATATACTTGAGCACTTTACAGATTGTGGCCTTTTGCTTTGACGCTTGCTCAGATCTGACTTTCCATGGCCCCATAACTAAAGAATGCTAACATAGAATGACATGGGTCTGCCATTTAATTCTAAATATAAGAGAGCTGTAGTGTCTATGGAATTTCTCCAGTAATAGCCTTAACACTGACTACATATTAGGGCCTCACATCCATAAAGCATATTGGAGAACATCATAGATCTTACTGTTCTCTGCAGTCTAGGGCTAAGGTATTGCCACACCCTAATGATGTGGTCACCTGTGACACACAGAATGTTATTGTTGGTTCAGCTGTACATCATTTGCACAAATCATGAACTATCAATGTAGCAGAATTTAGTCACTATGATTATATTTGGATTCATTAATGATCATTGTTTGCTTGCTTGTATTATTTTGAAGTGGTGGTTAATAAATTGCTTCTTTCTTATTCAGACTCACTGTTAGCTCCTAACAGTTTTATATTGTGCCTGACAATAAAATTCCAATCCATGTTCCACCTACCCATGCAAAGGATCTGCCTAAAGGGCAGCTCTGCCCATGGCACCTTCTATTCAATAAGTTCCAGTGATTCTGACACTTTCGGAGTCAAATAGACTTTCAAAGCCCTTCATAATGTCACCCCTCCCACTTTTATACCTTATACCTCTCCTCCCTGTCACTCACACACGCGCACACATGCGCACACACACACACACACACACGCACGCACACACGCGCTCCTTTTTACTGTTTCTTGAACAAAGCACCCTATCTCCTCACTCTTCACATTTTCTCTGATTGCCCCAATGCCTGGAATGCTCTCACTCCTCATCTCTGCCTCTTGGCTTCCTTCAGGTCCCCCCTGAAATCCCACCTTCTACTGGAAACCTTTCCTGATCCCCTTAATTCCAGTGCTTTCCTCCATTCCCAGTCTCTCCTGAATACAACTCCTTCATTACATTGTGAGCTCCTTGAAAGCCTATACTGTCTTCTGTATTCTTCTATTCTCTGACTTCTGCCAGTACCCTATGCCTTTTCCTGACTCGTTCAACTTTCAGTCACACGTCTTTATCCCATTCTATTTTTTCTTTGTTTTTTAATTTTTTTCCCTGGTTACATATAAAAACATTTTTAAACATTCATTTTTAAAACTTTGAGATCCAAACTCTCTCCCTTTCTCCCTCCCCCCCTTTTCATTGAGAAGGCAAGCAGCTTGATATAGGTTATACATGAGCAGTCATGCAAAACATTTCCATAGTGTTTTGTGAATAATAGTCCTTTTGTGAAAGAAAACATAAACAAAAGAAACTCAAGAAAAATAAAGTAAAAAAAAAGTATGTTTCAATCTGTCAGACACCATAAGTTCTTTCTCTGGGGATGGATAGCATTTTTCATCATAAGTCCTTCAGAATCGTTTTGGACTTTCAGTGGCCTTAAGATGGAGGAGGAAGGAGGCCACATACTATTTTGCTTATAGGGCCAAACCAGTTTCTGAGCTTTAAAGAGTGACAAATAACAAGGCAGGAGAGTAGAGAGCCATGGCTACAAGGAGAGAGAGACTGAAGAATCTCTGTCACCGAGGGACAGCCTTAGGAGGGAGGCAACAGAAAGGGTGCCAAAATATTCTGAACTCCTGATTCAAATGCTGTTTGCAAATGACTTAGATTAATCGTGTGCTGCAGGAAATTGAAGGGTATTTCTGTGCTCACTTCAGTGTACAACATGGACTGACCGACCAGGGAGGCAGGCTTCAGGCTATTACCAACTTAATTTCCAATATCCATGGTGTTCTTCCTGCTAAAAAGAGTTTCTTTGAATTAGTGGGAAAAATTCTTAATTCTCCATCTTTTTTTCCACTGGCCATGAAGATTCTTCTGCAGAAGCAGTACTTCAAAGTGGTGGGCTGCCCACCCTGCTTGCAAACTTGCTAGGTTTAACAACTCAAATTGGTTTAAATCATAAGAATGTGATGAATGGCTGCTGAAGAGATCAAATGAGAAATTACTTGTAAGAGGAACTCCTCGGTGGTAAGGAGGAGTGAATGCTCAGGACAAGGTAAGCTGTAATCGTACAAGTTTGGAGCCAAAAGGGACCTTGGGATTCAGTTGTTCATTTTTTAGATGAAGAAAGGTCTGAGTCTGAGGGTGAAAAGGGAGCTTCTGTAAAGGAGTGAGTTAGAGACATAGCTGGAAAGACTCTCTCCATATTCCTTCTCTGTATCAGTGTAATGTTAATGGAATCTGAAGATTTCCATGCCCCTTGTATTGTTTCAAATTGAGCTAATGTTAAAGGAACAGAAGGTACAAACCCCTGTTGCTGACATAACAGGAAGGGACTGAATAAGAAGGAGCTATACCGTATTTAAGGAAAGCACAAGCTGGACAGTCAGAACTTCTTGGGATAAGCATTGTGGAGGCAGGGCAGCTGCTGCTGGACTGAAGACTGAACTGGGAATTGAGCAGAACTGAGAAGAGGATTCTTGTGGTGGCAGTCAAGAAGGAGGAAACTTGTGGTATCCTGGCACTCTATGTTTATCTGTTCTTCTGTTCTGTCTGTGTTGATGTTTGTTTGTGATACTTTGTACAGAAGCCCTGGGACCTTACTGAAAGCCCTGAAAGAGGATTTTTTGGTTATCTGTTCACAAAAGTCCTGTAGGAGGAATTCAGAGGTCCTTGGGACTGTACTGATGATTTGTGTTGAGTTCTAAGACCTTGTTGGTGGGTCTGTGTTGATTTCACAGGCAGATAGTGAATTGATGATGGTGCTGGCAATGTGCATGAATATTATTGTGGCTCTGTCAAGCTTTGTCTTCCCAGAAACAGGAACTGTGAAGGACTTGAGGTGGCTTGGACACTGTGGACTTCAATATGGAATGGGAACTGGATGAAGAACTGGACAAGGAACTGGGAGCTGCCTGCTTTTTAACCCAGGTGACAGTTGGAGTTGGGACCCTGGAAGAGGAACCATGGAAGCTGAGAGCCAGCCTCAAGTCAAGATGAAAGAAGACTTTACTTGGATACTGTGTACTGACTGAGAAGATTATGATTTACTGTGAACTAGGGGTGGAGAACTTTGACTTTTGTATTTTGTGATTGAATTAAGGATTTTGAGATTGACTAAATGAATATACTTTGGTGAAAACTATGTGGCCATTTCAATGATAAGTTGTTGAGTTGTGACATGGTGAATGCTGTATCTTGATTTTCTGTGAATGTTTTGCTTTGATTTGTTATTGAATAAATAGAGAGTTTGCTATACTATGTAATCAGAGCCTTGAAAGCTGTTCACAGCAACTGACCTCTGGAAAACTGCTCATGTGTGGCTTTACAATCAGGCTTCTGTTAGAGTCCAGCTTTACTGGGAAAAGGGAGAAGCAGCTAAATAAGCAATAACGAAGGACAAACCGGGCAGCTAGGGGGTGCCATAGTGCACAGAGTGCCCCTCAGACACTTCTAGCTGTGGGCAAGTCACTTCACATTGTTTGCCTCAGTTTTCTTATCTGTAAAATAAGCTAGAGAAGGAAATGGCAAACCTCTCCAGGATTTCTGCCAAGAAGACCCCAAGTAGGATCACAGAGAATTGGATCTGATCTGAAATAACTGAACAACCGTAGTAGCAAGAAGCATGGACTGAAACCAAGAGCATTTGAAATAAGTAAGGCGATATCAAGAAGGTGTTGAGATAGTGATAGAGAAGCAGCATGGCTGAGTGGATGGAGGAATGGCCTGAAAGGAAGGCTGGCCTTGAGACCTGCCTCAGACGTATGAGACCTTGTGGTCCTGGGCAAGTCACTCACTCTTCTCTAGGCAGCTCTCCAAGACCTGATCATGAAGAGAAGTTGCCAGCCTGCCTTGGCAAGAGGACTTGGCTCATCCAGGAGTGCCCAGGACCAATGCTGCCACTGTCCGGACCCTCCCTGTCCTAAGGTTGTGACATTGAAAGAAGAACAGGAGAAGAGGAAGCAAGAGGGCTTGATTTATGTTTGTATCTGCTCCTGTGATTGTGAGAGTGTGTGTGCATGCGTGTGTGTGTGTTTCTGTAGAGAAGATGTTCTTTGGGGGCTGAGACTGTTGTAGTTTGTCTTTGTATCCCAGCACTAACCACAGTTCCTTGTGAACACAGTTGGTGCTCAATAAGGGCTTATTGAATTGAGTTGTGTTGAATGAAGGCTTTTGACCCTGGGAATCCAAACTGTGCCTTAAGAAGAATCTTTTGCCAGCTATGTGGAGGGTGGACAAAAGAGAGAGGGGGGCTGAATACAGGGACACCTCTGAGGGTGTCACAGTTGGCACAGGCGAGAGAGAGCATGAGAGCTCATACTAGGATCGTGGCTGTGTTTGTGGAGAAAACTAGGTGCCCATCAATCATGTAGCCAGAGCCATCTATGGACCAGGCACTAAGTTCTGGGAATACAAATGCAAATAAACAGTCTCTGCCCTCAAAGATCTTATAGTCTAATGTGGAAGCTGAAAAGCTGAGGGCCAGGTGGGGTGGAGAAGGTCTCGGGGCAGGCGTGATGGAGACTGCCAAAGAAGTTCCAAAGAAGGGTAGCTTAGGCGAAGTAGGGAGAAGAACTGAGCTGCATAAAGGCCCTGGAGCTTGTGCTTCTGCTCTCCCTGTCAAAGGATGCAGTCAGAGGAGCCAAGGGGCCTGAAGAGATGGGAGATCTATCATGAGATAGACTGGGTTGTTAAAAGGGGGCCACCAACTGAATATGGGGGATGAGGGAGAGAAAAGCCAAGGATAGTTCTGAGATTATGGATCTGTGTACATTAGTGCACTCAACTGGAGGAGGGCTCTTTGGAGGAGATGTGGGTTTAAGGAAAGATATCTTAGACACATCATTGTCTCCATTCATAAAGCAGCGGATTTCCCCTTCTTTCACTTCTAGATGTTTTCTTCCATTCTTTGGGTTGCAGATTGGTGCCTTTGAAACCTCTGAAGCTGCTGGTTTACTTTTTTGTACATGATGCTCTAGATAAGCTATTCGCAAGTCAGTCCATTTAAAGCCAAGTTAAATTTAATAAGTTTGATTATCATGAGCTAGTGTATTTTCATTTTTAAATAATCTCCCTTAATAGTTGACAGGCTTTAGTAGGTCACAGGAGTACTCACTGAAAGACATCTGTCTTCTACTTGAAGGAAATGTGAAAGTCTCTCCTCGCAAGACGCACTGGGAAAGTCAATAAAAACTTAAGATTCAAGACTATAATCCTTCTTTGCTGCTATTGAGCTGTTAGCCAGCTTTCAAACAGTCTCTAGCCAAATAGCCAGACACATTTTGTTCTATCACTCTTGCAGGAAAATTCCCATCTCAAGGGCTCCAACATTTGGCTCACAAAAACTGCTGTGAGTTTCCAGAAGCCTTCTGTGGCAAATGATGGAAAACTACTCCTGAATGCTGGACTATCTCTGATGCTTACTTTTCTGTTCAAAGTTTTTAGTATTCAGAGTATTTAGTATTCAAAGCATAAAAGTAGTCTGAGGTAAGGAGGAAAGAGTTAGCCTTCCTGGTGACTCTCCCCCAAGATGTGCTCAGTTGATTTAGTGGCATTCTGGGTTTCAGTAGCTTGGACACTGGGGATATCTTCTTTTTATCTTTGTCTGAATTTCTCTGGAATAAACAGATTCAGCTTTGGTTCAAGAAGAAAAAGGTTTCCATGACTCAGCTGATTCTCTGGTGTCGGCAGGAAGCGCTTCACTCTTGCAAGTAAAAATAAGACCTTTACATGACGAAATACTTCTTTTCAGGAGGAACTGTTATGATTCATTTAAACATTAGTATTATTTTGATCTCAAATACAGATACAAATGCACATACTTCTTCCACAGAAGTTGTCTATAATATGGGCCCAGACTGCAGCATAATTCTGATGTTGGCACTGCAGAGGAGCGAGCGGTCCTTCTTAGAAAGCCTTAGCTGCGCTGCTGCAGAGTGATGTTGGCAGCGTCAGTCTATGGAGGGATCTCGACCACTTTAGACACTGCAAGAAAGCCTTCTGCATCCTAGTGAAAGGCAGAGACCCAGACAGCTTTTCTGGGTATAGGACCTCCCCTCTCAGATAGTCATTGCTTGTGCAGCTTTGAAGCACGCCACTGATCCCAGTGCTTCTCAGCAATGATCAGTGAGCAGATCGGCTGAAATGAACAGCAGCTTCCCTGTTTCATCTGATACAGAATTGTAAAACGACAGCAACAAACAAACAACCTTTCACCCCCAATGGGCAATTTATCTTCAGTGTCCGCTGGACCAATTGAAACTGGTAGCAGTGAAGCTGGGTCCGATATCATCAGACCGCTTTTTACTCTGTTGCTCTTCGAGTGACTTTCAGAACAGAACAACTTGGTCGTTGTTTCGTTAAAACCCATAGCAACCTAGAGGGAGGCAGCTCAGTTCTCTGAGTCATCGGAATCCCTTTGCTAGAATCCTCTAACTTCACCAGTTGTTCTGATTCGTGTTATTGCAGCACTTTGGGGTCCTGTGTTATGAAAGGAGACCTCTGACTTGTCTTCCTTGGGCTGTTTGGGGCATTAGACAAGTCAGCAGTTCTACTGTCATGGTTTGTAAAAGCCACACAGACTTGGCCTGGTCACATGGGCCAAGCCTCATTTTCTCCTAACGTTGTTTTAAACAAAGGTTGATCATACAGGCTCACCATAAGAGGCACGATTTCTGTCAGTGGCTTCCTATGTATAATAGGAGCCTGCTTGTCAGATTGTGTAAGTAATTTAATATGGATTGTTCTCTGCCGGAAGATGCTAAGAAAATGGGACATTATGCCGTCACGAGCAGCTCTAATGGCCTTAAAACCACTCACTTGCTATTTAGGGTTTCTTTGCTATTCAGTTGTACATCTTTCAATAGATATTCAGACAGGCACCTCCCTGGCTCTCGCTCTCTCTCTCTCTCTCTCTCTCTCTCTCTCTCTCTCTCTCTGTCTGTCTCTCTCTGTCTCCCTCTCTCTCCCGCCCTCTCTCCCTCTCTTTCCTTCTCAGTCTGATTCTCCCTATCTTGCCCAGGCTGGAAGTACAAAGGCTACTCATGCTCTCAGTCCCACTACTAATCACCATGGAGGTTGGTTCTCACCTGCTCCATGTCTAACCTGGGCCCCTCCCCTAGGCTTCTGCTCCTGGAGCAGGCCTTTACCAGATAACTATGGGTGCACCCTCCTCTTTGCTTTCTATGTTTCAGATCTCACAGCTTTAAAGTGAGGGAATTGTACCATATGATCTCTGGGGGTCTCTTCCAGCACCACTTCCATAACCCCTCCCGAATCCGCTTACCTTGTGTAGTTCAGTATAGCAGACAAAGTTTTCAGAATAGAGAGAATTCCCAGAGCCTCAGCTTCCTACTCTATAGAATGGGAATAATCATACTACTTAAACCAAGAGTTTTATGAGGAAATGCTTTCAAACCTTAAAGTGTCAAAAGGAATTTTTTTCAAGGAAGTTGGTTTTGATTGTCATCTAAGTCTCAGTGAAAGGAGCAAATGTTAAATTGAGACCCACTAATCCTTGATAGAAAAAGATATTCATGGTGGTGGTAGGCTGGCTCTGTACCATAAAGCTTCAGCTTTAAATGATATTATGCTAATCCAGCCCATCCCAATTTGAAGGTTCTGTTCTTATTGAAGAGCAAGCCTAATGGCCATGACTGTGCTTGATCCTTCATGCCAATTATTCTGCTTCATAAAGTAACTAGCACGTATGATCATTGAACGTATTTGCTTATTGATCATTAATTCTGAATGATTATTCAGTGTAGAGTCAAGTAGTGATTGAGACTGAATGAACAGGAATGAAAGGGGAAGTTGCTTGCTAACAGAACCATTTAGCAAAACTTGGCAGTTGGTGTTCCTACAGTAAAGTATCTGAGACCAAGCCAGTCAAGAGCTCCCTTTGGGGGTGGGAGGTGAGGTTACCTTGGCTAGGGAAGGAGCTTGGACTGGGGCACCATCACTGGACATGTGGACAGCTTCTGCCACTGAAAACTCTTCTTCAGTTGTCTTATGGATAATTCAAGCTCAGAATTCCTCTCCACCAGCCCTGTAGCTCTTGTCTGCACAGATGTCCTCAGTTCTTCTAAAACAAGCAAAAAAACCCCAAACCAAACCCCAAACCACACAGTAGGGCTCAGAGGACAGCCGTGTGAAATTGGGCAGATGGCCAATCTCATCTCTAAAACAAGGGGAGCAGACTATACCCTCTAAGGCCTCTTCTAGCCCCAGCTCCACGAGGGCATTAGCTTAAACAACAAAGATTTGTTCTTGTCCCCTCGCCTGGTGATTCTCCATGGAAATAGAAAATAGCAGCAGCTATGCTGGACTAGGATTAGGAAGATCCCTACAGTGTCCTGCGTAGTGTCCTAAACTTGGTGCGGAGCTAACAGGAATCAGTTAAAACCCAGAGCCTTTGTTCACTCACGAATTGCAGCATCCTTTAGCAACAACTTTGTGGAACAACTTAAGGACAGGAAGCAAAGCTGGCCAATGGGTTTTCTTCCCTGCTTCCAGTGGAGGTGCTAATAAACAGCAAAATCAGCTAATACCAGCAGTGGGACTGAGATGGCCAAGGAGAAAGGCTGATCACACACAGAGCAAAGACTGAATCCTGAACTGAGCTTTGACTAGAGTTGAGTTAATTATTGTGCCACAACCTGGAGGCAACTTCAGAGATCAGTAGCATAGTTCAAACTTGTTGTTCTGCCCAGGGAAGCTCAGTGGTGCCACAGTGCAGAGAGAGCTAGGCCTAGAGTGAGGAAGACCCCTCTTCCTGAGTTCATATCTAGCCCCAGATGCTTAGTAGCTGTGTGGCCCTGGACAAGTCACTTAACTCTACCTCAGTTTTCCTCATCTGCAAAATGAGCTGGAAAAGAAAATGGCAAACCAGTCCAGCATCTTTGCCAAGAAAACCCCAAATGGGGTCATGGAGAGTCGGGCACAATCAAAGCAGGTCCAGTTGCTGTTTGACATGTCCAGAAATACAGGTAAGGGCACTGGAGCATTGATCTCAAGCCGGCCTCTTGGTTCTGAGGCCTCTGCTTTTTCCATTGCACCACTATGTCTGTCTGATTTGGTCTAGTGCCAGAAAAGTCATTCCCAACCAAGGCCCTTTAGCTTTCTGTTCTGATTTCAGTGTTAGAAAAACACTATTCAGTTTTAGAAAAACAAACTTTGCATATCATAAAAACTGAACTTGCTAATAAACAGCTTCACCTCCCAGTTATGATTCAATCTCTTCAGCCATAAAAGGAAAGATGAAAGCATTTTCTTCGCTATTTTATGCAATTCCCCCCAAGCACTCACACGCACTTCCTAAACCATAACTCATAGGCAGGTACGAGTGAGTTTGGCTTTTTCATTTACTGCTCATTTGCTAGGGCTTCAGTTCAAATTCAGGGGGGAACAATCACATCCGTTTTAAAATTGATTAGACAGTTTAAGTTGTTTAACTTGGAATTTAACTGCGGCTGTGGCTGGGAGAGATAAGCCTCTGAATGGGAGCACGAGGCATTAATCTTGTGGTGCTCCAGCTGATGTCAGTGAAGCCGGCATTTTGTGTTTATTCCATGATTTGGACAGGCTGCAAAGCCTAGTGTAAGATGTGAGCAAAACAGAGAAAAGGGGGTTGTTTGGGCTTTACACAAAGGCTCAAAGCTCTGCCATCCGGAAGCTTTATACATGAACCAAACTCAGATTGATTCAAAGATGGGCGTTGTGGGTGTTGGAACGTGTCATTTCCCTGTGCTTATTCCCCGTCACTTTTGATACAACAGCCTGTTTCTTCCCTCAATATTTAAACTCACTCATTCAGTGACTCTAAGTGTTTGCTGTGTGTGACGCCCTGTTCTCTGATGGAAGACATTCTAGGATGAACTAATTAGAGGCCTTAGCCCCACAACGCTTACCACGGAAGAGAGGCTGGAGAGCCCGAGTAAAACAGGCTCCCTTAACAGTGGGGCAGGGGTGAATTTTCATGTCCCTCATAGAGTGTTCTCAGCTCTTAGAGTAGGGAGGATTATGAGCCATGTTTTCTTGGGGATGGGGTTACCAAGCATGTCAGAGATCCCTAGACAAATAACAAGAGTAATTAGAGTTCTCCTTTATATAACACTTAATGATTTACAGAAGATTTGCAACAGTCTGGGAGAGAAGGAGCTAGTGAAAGCACTATCCCCATTTTAGAGACGTGGCTATAGAAGCTGTTTGAGGTTAAGGAGGTGGTGCAGTGGAGAGAGTGCTGGGCCTGGAGTCAGGAACCCTCATCTTCCAAACTGGCCTCAGACACACTAGCTGTGTGACCCTGGGCAAGTGGTTTTACCTTGTTTGCCTCAGTTTCCTCATCTGTATAAAATGAGCTGGAGAAGGAAATGGCAAACCCCTCCAGTACCTTTGCCAAGAAAACCCCAAATGGGGACAATGGACAGTCAGACACATCTGAAATGAATGAACAGCAGGCTGCCCCAAATCCTGTAGCTGGTGTGTAGTGAGTGTAGACCAGGGAGCAAAAGCCAAGCCTCCAGACTCTACTCGCTATAGGAGTGGTTCTCAACCTTCTTAATGCCGCAACCCTTTAATACTTGTATGTGGGTGTATCTGCATGTGGGTGGACCCGCCTAGAGACAGATAGAGGAGCGGTGTCTCGGTTCCTAAGACCATCGGAAATATGTGTTTTCCAATGGTCTTAGGCAACCCCTCTAAAGGGTCGTTTGACCCCCAAAAGGGTCATGACCCACAGACTGAGAACTGCTACTCTGCAGCTTCACAAACAAAATGGGATTTCCTTGTCTATAGAAAAATGGCAGTGTGATGTATTGGTCAGAGAGCAGGAGTCAGGGCCGCCTAGGTTCGAGTCTTCTTACCAACTGTGTGATCGTGGGAAAGTCACTTCACAATCTGGTGTCCTGGACAACTCACTAAGACTTAGTACAGGCTAGTTGCTCTTCTTTATGTGTGGAAGAAATCGCCACACTGGGGTTTGCCTAAACTGATGAAATCATAGGTTCTACCCCCAAAAGATTAGGGCACTTTCCTCAAAAGAGGGAAAAAAAGATATAAGTGCTATCTCACAAACTTAAAATTAGTGAGCCCAGAATAATTCCATACTGGAGCAGCTCTGGTGGGGGGGCAGGTGTCCCCTGGATTGGGGAAAAGACAGGCCTTGAAGTCAGGAATTAAGAGATCTAGGAACTGCCAGGTGTCCTCATTGAAGAGAGGAGAAGGGGAAGAGGATGTTGTAATTTAGGAGCTGTTTACAGAAAAGTGTCAGGGTACATCAGGGATTTGGGCCTTTTTCAGGGTTTTTAAAAATCACCAGAACACCTTGAATAATTCTGGACACCTGTGTAGTAAATGGATGTCAGCAAATTGGAGGAATCTCCAAAAAGTCAAAGTATCTTTTTAGAATTGAGTAAAAGTTTGTCCAAATGGCAGACTGAATTGATGACACCATTATTTAAATTGGTCCAGTGATTTTAATAGTCATATTAACTCAGTTATTACTTTAGAACTATATGCCAGCAGAACTTCCAATTTCATAATTATGGACATTTTGAACTAGAAATAATAACAATGGAAAGGAAGCATAACGGCAGAATTAGACTGGGCGAATGAACGTGCACAATATATTTCAGGAGGCGGACTTCAAGTGAGACCTGCTTGTTTGTTCTTCTCTAGACCAGTTTTAGTGTCTGCTGAACTATGAATGGATCATTCCGCCATTATCCCTTCCTAGGCCAGTCCTACTAGCCACTCTGGGCACTGAGCCTCTATCTGAATGATAGAACCAACCACCTCTATTCTAATATCACTTCTGAATTCTGAGGGGTCTTTCATGCTTCTTCATGTCCCAGTCCCATGATTTTCCCCCTGAATTTTTCAGTTTTGGAAAAGATCCTCACTGTACTATCTTTCTTTTAGTATCTTTATAGGACAAGGATTCTTAAACACTTATTGTATAATGGATCCTCTTGGCAGTCCAGGTACCCTTCTCAGAATGATGTTCAAGTACATAAGATTTAGGGGTGGCTAGGTGGTGCAGTGAATAGAGTACCGGCCCTAGAGTCAGGAGGACCTGAGTCCAAATCCAGCCTCAGACACTTAACACTTATTAGCCGTATGACATTGGGCAAGTCACTTAACCCCAATTGCCCTGCCTTCTCCCCTCCAAAAAGCAAAAAATAAAATAAAAACAAATACATAAGATTTAAACATGAAACGTCTAAGATACAACACAAAACACATAAGATTTTATTAGAAGCCAATTATATTAAAATAGTTACCAAAATATTTTTTAAATGAGTTCATGGACCCAGATTAAGAACATCTGGTCTAGTGGGATAGTATAACAGCATGAACTACTCTAATATATATTCTAGACTTGATGGATGGATGGGATGGCACCAAGAAGTACATCTGGGAGAAGAAAGCCTGCCAGAAATGGAGCATTAGGCTATTTTCCTAAGGTCCAAACAACCTTTAAGTCCACTAAAAATTTAGTCAGTGAACTGATATTTTGACTAAATGTCAACTTTTTTTTTAACTAAATTGACTGGATGTTTTGGTGCCATATAAAAATAGATTGTAGGTCACCAAATCAAAAGAGAGATGTGTTTAGTGACACAGGAGGCCCCCCCAAAAATAAATAAAATCTATCATGGAATTATGTTGATATTTAGAAAAACAAAAATAATAAGGTAGTATAATGAAAATTTTGCTGATTTGGGGGAAGAATATATTCTTCACACTAAGGAGTTCTAAGGATACCTGGAAACTACAGGAAGTAAAAGCCTCAGTATCTTTTTTGTTGTTTTTTGGTAAAGACGATAGTTGTTCTACTCCATGCGTTGTGAGTGTTTTATGGGGAAGTAAGAACAGTATGCCCACAGCAGTGAGGTGTGGAACTGAAGGAGCCTGAAGATACAGAGTAAAACGGACTTTAACTCAGCAGACGTTTCTATTTTGGGCAGGGAGATCAGTTGGCAAGATGGTGCTGCCAGGTCCTTTAGAGAATGCAGAGTCTTATACCATCTCCTGAAGTGTCCAGCTCTCTACTGCATGTCATAGCTGCCCATGCTTAGCTTATTTGAAGAGCCATTTTGAACAAATGATGTGAGTAAATGTCTGTGAGAGTAAACAGTAATGAAATTTCATCTTCAGAATCAATAGTTTTTGAGCATAGGAGAGGAAAGGCAGCGTGAGTCAAAGGAAAAAATTCTTCTCATACACCTTCTCCCTGTTCTCTCACCTTTGTGCCTCTGTGGACTCTTGTCTGCCTTTCCAGGATGCTCACCAAGTCCTGCCTTTGTCTGTCAAAACCTTACCTCTCCTTTCAAAACCTAACATACCAAACCTATCACAAAGACTGGTGCTGCTGTGAAATCGTACTCTTTGGGGATTTCTCATAATGCTCTAGACTACTCAGATAAGAAAACATATGTACCGTGCTGCAGATTTTAAGAGGCCATATAAATGCTAGCTATTATTAGTAGCAACAGTGGTAATAATCAAAGCCTTTATGTCTCCCAAAGCACAGCTTTTTAGTAGGTGTTCAGTAAACATTTGCTGAATGACCTCAACCATCAGAGGCTATAGCACTGACCCAATGTAATATCAGACTTAAGAGTAATAGCCCTCAAAAGCTTGCCAACAGGGCAGCTTCTTTATGTGATGTCACAATGGATTCATAGAATCCTGAGGGCAGAATCAAGCTTGAGGAGCAGTCTGATCCTCTCCACTCTCGACTCAAGTAGAGATCTGCCTAAATCTTCCCAGGTAAATGAAGAAATTTCTAGGGGAAAATATCTGAAATCCTTCATTGGAAATCTGTTCTGTTTTTAATAACCTTTTTTCATTCAAAGTACAAAAATAGAACATCAGTTCTTCCTACTACAGTTTAAGTAAGATGAATTGAGATTTAAAACATAAAACAGATTTGTCAACAAAAGACAAAATTAACCTAAGGTGAAATCAAGATATATCTCTTTCGTGACAAATTAACTATCTAACATTAGTGGTTTAAGAACACATAGGTCTGATTGTACTTTTCTGGGGCAATTTTAGCTCCACAGAAAAAAAGAGCTACATAAAATACTATTAGTCAGCTTCAGTGATGCTTGCAGCCTTATCTGCAATAATTGCTATGGTTAGAAAGGGTGTATTTGAAATGTTTGTTCTCAAAAGCCAGTTTTGCCTTGTAGATGGTTTCCAAAGCATTTGAAACTACCATTTATGCTGACTTTTATGGACACCTCAGCTGCTAGTTTTATATTCGGCATTTTTGATGCTGGAAGTATATGTTCAGAATCAGAATCAGCAAATAAAACCATCATGGCTACAATTATGCTTGAAATGAAAATTTATTCATGGAAGAACAAGGAATAATAATTTATTTATAGGTGGTGAGATGCTAATATTAGGATTCCCATTTCATAAATGTTATAGCTTGAAATACAGATTTTTTACTTCTATCGCTTGTAGATGATCTCTAAATATCAAATACTGAACTTCAGAAGTTATAGGATAATAAAGATATTTGTATGTTAGTCATAAGGCCCATTTAATAGCAAATTCCCCGTTTGTTCTTCTTAAGATATGATACATTATATAAATTAGAGGCAACATGGTATGGAATATAAGCTACTTGAGGACAGGCTCTGTCTCATTTTTTATCCCCAACACCTAGCATTGTGTTTGACACAACTTTCATTGATTTACTGGACTTGGGTTCATAAATACTCAGGTTCAAATATTGCTCCTGAAATTCACTAGCTGGGTGACCACAGGCAAGCTTGTTAAATCCATAATTATTTTTTAAATATTCCCACGTGCCAGGCACTGTGCTTAGTGCTAGAGACACAAAGAAAGGCAAAAAAGAATCCTGGATTTCGAGGAGCTCACAATCCAATAGGGAAGACAACATGCAGTCAACTAAGTACAAACGAGATAGACAGGATTAGTAGAAGGTCAGCTTAGAGGCGAGGCACTAATGTTAAAGGTGATTGGGAAAGAAGGTGAGAGTTTGGCTGGGATGTGAAGGGAGTCAGAGAAGTCAGATTAGGAGGGAGAGCTTTCCCACATGGGAGAGAGCACGGGGCATGGGCAAGCACTGTCGAGAAGGCCACTGAACTGCCAAGTACGTGGAGGGAAGACAAGGAGAAAGGTAGGAAGGAACTAGGCATGGAAGCCAGACAGGTATTTTGTGTTTGATCCTGGCGGTAACAGGGAGCACCTGAGTCTGTGTGTGTGTGTATTTGTGTGTGTTTGTGAGTCTGTGTGTATGTATGTGTGTGTATGTGCGTGTGATCATCAGCCCTATGCTTTAGTCAGCTCATCAGTCAATAATGTGGACACGCCAAGCACTTCTCTAAGCCCCAGAGATGCAGCTGCCTCCAACGAGCCCACAGTCTGAGGGAAGAGAGGACAAGCAAATCAATCTGTACAAACTCTACACAGCAGAGGGGTCAGTGTGCAGCCCACATGCACTTCCTAGGGTGGCCTAAATCAGAGTAAAATATGATTGAATAAGATTTAACAAAATGAATTAAGATAATGTTAAAACACTGTGATTTTCTAACTTTTGTTATTTGGCACAGGGATCCGTGTGTATGGCCCCTTTCCACTAGAGTTTGATACCACTGATGTAGAGGGTAAAGAAGAAATGATGGGGGAAAGGGACCAGACTGATAAGGAACCGGTAAATACTTCCTGTGGATGGGAGAATGTTAGCTGGGACTTACAGGAATCAAGGGAAGCCTGAAGGTGGAGATGAGGAGGGAGAGCATTCCAGGCCTTCAGACAGCCAAAGAACTTGAAAGGGGGTGGCAGCTAAGCTATGGAAAGGCTTTGAATGTCAAGCAGAGGATTTTGCATTTGATCCTAGAGATGATAGGAGCCACTGGAGTTTATTAAGTGTGTGTGTATGGGGGAGGGGTCCCCACATGGTCAGACCTGCACTTTAGGAAAATCATTGTGGTAGATGCATGGGGTGGGGGCAGAGTAAACTGGAGTGTGGAGAAGCTTGTGGCCGGCAGACAAACCAGCAGCTTACTGCACTCATCCAGACACAAAGTGATGAAAGCCTGCCCCAGGCTGGTGAAAATATCGGGGGAGAGAAATTTGAAAGATGATGCAAAGGTGAAATCAGCAGGCTTTGGCAACAGCTTGGATGGGAGGGGAAGGGGGTGGATGAGAGATGGTGAGGAGGATGCCCACACTTTGATTGCCAGCCTGGGGACCTTGGGGGCTGGTGGTATCTCAGCAGTAACAGGAAGGTTTGGAAGTGGGGGTGTCTAGGGACAAAGATGAGTTTCATTCGGACATGTTGAATTTAAGCTATCTCGTGACCAGCCAGTCTGAGATGTCTGAAAGGCAGCTGGACACATGAGATGGGTTGGCAGAGAGGTCAGGGATAGATACATAGATCTGACAATCATCAGCATCGAGTTGATGATTCAATTAACAGGAGCTGATAAGATCACCAAGTGAAATAATATAGAGGGAGAATATAAAAGGCCTGCCAGGGCAGGAGCCTGTGGGACACCTGTGGTCAAAGGGTATGATCTGAAGGAAGCTCCTACAAAGGAGATGTCAGACAGGAGGAGAACCAGGAAAGAGCCTGTGGAGGCACTTGTGTGAAGAGGGGTCAGGAGGAATGAGGAGCGAGAGAAAAACCCACTGGATTTGTCAGTTAGGTCAGTGGTGACTTTAGAGAGAGTAGTTTGGGTGGAAGGAGCCAGCGGACAGAAACTGAGAATCAGGGAGAGTGGGGATGGCAGGGTGCAGTCTGCGAGGAGTCGGGATGCACTGGCATCCCTTGTGCTTCCAGAAGGCCACCTCTTCATGGGAGAAAGGACTGAGGCAGGAGTTAGTGGCAGAATGCAGGAAGGGGGAAAAATGGAGTTCTCAGAGAATTAGTCATCTTTTCATTGAATATAAGGCAAGATTTTGAATTGCAAGGGTGGATTGTTATAAGGATCCAATGGCATAATTTGCATAAAGCGCTACATAACCTTAAAATGCTATGAAAATTTCAGTTTTTACTAGTGTTAGAAATGAATCTATAGTTTTTAAGACATGGAGGCATGATGATGTAGCTTGGTGAATAAATGTCATCAAAATAATCAATCCTTTATACGGCTGAGCATTATCATTTTATCATTAAAAAGAGTCAGATTTTCCTACATTTGCTTTGTAATTTTTCCCTCATTATTAAGATGAGAACTCCTCTGTACAGTGAGAAGACTGGAGAGGTGGCATCTACAGTCCCTTGTGGCTCTAGAGCTTGGATCCTTTGGAGGTAGATGAGGCAGCATATGGCTTTGGCAAAGCACTGCACATGGCAAGAGGTGAGCTGGCCCACGTGGGGGTCAGCATTGGCAAAGAACTGACTGATCAACTCAGGTGTTAGATGCAGGGATCAGATCGGTTTGTTTTTCTCTACCAACTAGCCAGTTTGACTGAATATTTCCATTTTCAATCAGATGTTTTCATGTTACTTGAACTTGAATGTGGATATTGTTTAGAGCAGTGGTTCTCAACCTTCCTAATGCCATGACCTTTTAATACTCGTATGTGGGCATATCTGCATGTGGGTGGACCTGTCTGAAGATAAATAGGGGAGCCATGTCTCAGTTCTTAAGACCATCAGAAATATGTGTTTTCCAATGGTTTTAGGAGACCCCTGTGAAAGGGACGTTCCATCCCCAAAGGGGTTGCGACCCACAACTTGAGAACCGCTGGTTCAGGGTAAAAGAACTAATTTTAAATGTCATCAGTGTTTCAGAGATCATTATCTTATTTGACCAATACAAGCTTATAATTTGAATTTTTAATATTGTCATGAGCTTTCATTTAAACTCTCAAATATTTTCTGTGCTAAATGTATCTCATCATTTACATCTTGAAACAACATACACACACTTATATTTACACATACACACATACATGTATTACATTTAAAAAACCTTGAATGCTGAGTAGTTGGTTATAAGCTCTTGCTGAAGCAAGATATAACCACAACCAAACACATTTTAAAATCTGGTCAAGTAACAGGTTGTTTACACTCTGTGGTCAAATCCGAAATTTAACGTATCTCCTCCCATGCCTTGAATTGATGATAAAATTGCTATACATTATTTTATTATTATGTGGTTTAACCATAATACTATGTAAATATCAGATACTTTAAAATAATTTATTTAGAATAGATTTAAATATATATGTGTGTGGATAGACAGACAGACAGACAGATAGACAGATAGACAGACAGACAGACAGATAGATAGATAGATAGATAGATTTATAGTATGTTATAAAATGTTATAAAAACAGAAATGCCAGTGTGGCTAGGTGGCACATGGGGGTGGCTAGGTGGCGCAGTGAATAGAGCACTGGCCCTGGAGTCAGGTGGACCTGAATTCAAATCTGACCTCAGACACTGGACACACTTACTAGCCGTGTAACTTTGGGCAAGTTACTTAACCCCAATTGCCCTCCAAAAAGCAAAAAAACAAAAATAAAAATTAAAAAAAACAGAAATGCCTGCAGGAATCAGCTTGGTGGTGGTCCTTACAATTAAATAGTTGATTTCTGACAGTGATACTAAGAGAAAATGTTCTACTTGTTCTTCTTAGACATTGTTCTCCAAAATCAGAAATGTACCTCAAACAGGCCTAGGCCTTCCTAGGAAAACATCATTCATTAATTAGTCCATCATATTAATCCATCATATAATCAGGTTTTAAAAACATTTGAATTCTTCATGCATTACAACTATAATTTGCTTTAAAAATGCCTTCTTTATGCAGTTAATATACTTGGTAGGACTTTCTCTTCTCTAGAATTTTTCTATTCATTCCTAAATCCCAATCTAGATTTTTAGTAAAGTTGATGCCACTTATTCTGAGGATTTATAGAGATATATCCTCATTGCATACTGATCTTTGGAAGTTGTGTTAGTGTTTGTTTTGCGGCTACATGGTGCAGTGACTAGAGTGTGGGACTTGGAGTCAGGAGAGCCTGAGTTTGAATCAACTATAAAGTACCATATAAATACTTATTATTATAATTTTTTTAAAATCAGCATGGCAGAAGGTTTTTTGTCTTTCATCAGCCTAGTCTATTTTAGCATTCTAAATTAATCTTTCAAGATGTCATAGCTAAAAGACTCTAGTTCTTGAAATAATCATCTCAAAATGAATGGATTTCCTCTTATGCTTTGGGTGGGATAGCCACTAAATACTTTGTATAGCCAGAATATAAGAGTGTCTCATTTAATGTTAATTGATTCAGTGAAAAGAGGGCATTCATTAAAACCCAGGGGAAGTGATTTCCATAAAAGTAATGTTGTAAATGGACAATTGGCCAGAAGTCATTACAGAGAGGTGAGGTGGGGTTTGTTTATAAAATAATTGGGATAAAATTCTGTTAGCTATGCCTTTATTCTAAAAGTGAAGAAGGAATCATAAAATACAGAGTTGCTTTTAGAGTTTTGTAGTTCAGAATTAGTGTACTTAGGGTACCTTTTTCTTTGTTTGACTGAACTTTTCTGTGCCTATATTAAATTAAGTAACCCAAACCCTAGGACATTAGCTTAAGCTGTATTAAGGGAACAGATGGGAATAGGGTACAAAGACAGGTTCTGAGCAAAACCCAAGCAGATGGACTCACCTTTTTAAGAGACTGCTCCAAGGGCTCTGAGGAAGAGATCAGGAAAAGGTTTCACTGTGTATTTGGAGGTTGGGAAGAATTTGTCCTAATCAGAATATAGGGCAGCCACTGGCCGTTTTCTGTTATAGGCTTCCACCTATGAAAAGTCACATTGGAAATGTAGAGTTAATGAGGACTCATCTCAGCTCTGACTTGTTTTGGATATGTGACCCATGTCCATGTCATGTTACTGTAGTTACCTCTTCCCCCATACTCGTAGACAGGTTTGAGGCCTGTCGGTTCCCCTCAGCCTGGTTTTCCTGGGATGTGGCCACTGCATGTGATACAACTTCTTGGACCACCCCAAGCATATGAAGAATGGGTGGAAAAGAACAATTTGCTCCAGCTGCTATGAAGGTGGATAAAATAGGCACTGTGGAGCGCTTAGAGCTTGTTCAGACATTGAAGATGCCAAGGTCATCCACGGCAACCCAGGCCATTGCCAGTTGTCTTGACCTTTGTCCTGCCCCTCCTAGACTTGGATGACTTTATGCAGCTCTGCCTCATGTAAATCCAATTCAGGCAGGAGTCAAGACATCCCCTGTGACGTCATCGGTCCTCTCCAAAATGAAGAACGATCAACAACAACCGTTAACTCTTCTTACATGTCACGTCATGTAAAGTAAAGCACCAGATGTGGAAGTCAGCTACTTGAAATCAGAATCATTCAGCCAAGGGCTCCTTTTTAAAAAATCCACAAGCTGCAGGAATGTCTTCAGACTGCGATTCAAGTTAAGTCAGTTTGCTTTATTACGATGAAAGTCAATGATGGAAAGGATGGGCTGTCAGGCAAAGTAATGCAGCACCAGGGCAGGAGGTGTAGGTGGGCGCGCGGGCTTCACACGAACGTGAACTTGGCTATCTTGCGTTACTCGCCTGTCGGCTGTTTTCAGCCTTGCTCGCTCAGAAATTATCCTCGGATTTTGTAGGCGTGACTTTATACAAACTGTATTAGGACACCCTAAACCCGGCACGCTGTGTCAACTGGAGAGCCAAGGCGAGAGCGCACCCATTCTCCTCTGAGCCAAGAAAAGAAAATGCCCAAGAAAGAAAAAGTTCATCTCTTTGCTCAGGAATTCTCTTTCCATTTTATTGCTAGCTTTTCTCTCCCTCCCCTACTCTTTGCCACCCTTTTTCCTTCTTATTTTCTTTTGGTCTTCCCCTTAGGCCTTCTCTGTTCATCACAATTGGCACACTTATCCTGCTGGACTGCCTCTTTATGGTTCTCTGCCGTCTCCTTGGTGCCACCCTTAGGGAGCCCTGGAAATAACACCAGCTGGCATTCTTTTTGCCTAGAGTTCTTTCTTTTTGGCATCAAAAAGTCCTGTTGTTTATTTATGTTGAGAAAATTATTCAAATTTAGTAATCATGCAGAAGTCAGAAGGCAGACTTTCCATTCCACAGACCGTAAGAATGATTTGAAAACAAACTGTTTAAAACAATTCATTTTTGGAAAGTAATGCATATACATTAAAAGTTAAATGTATGTTCATATTTCTGTACTCTGCAGTTAGATAAATATGTCACTCTTAACGATATGCAGTAGACGTGGAAACAATGAGCTTTGGAAGAATCATGTCGGCTCAAACATCAGTCTTCTGGTTTGGATTCCTGGGTCAGGTGGCAGGGTAAACATTAGTTAGAATGGCAGAGTGGATGTCACAATTGCATCCCATTTTTATTACCCAAAAGCATTTTCTATTGAGAATGGTGAAACCCCCACATTTGGGTACTAATAGCACAGCTCCAATTGTGCTTCCTAATGGTGCCAAAGAATAAAGATGGACAAAGTAGCGGGAATAGACCAGATGTATCCAGAGGACAGTACCAGAGGTAGCGCACTGATGGTGGCAGTGAGGACTGATTCTCAAGTTATCTGAATGACAAAAGGATAGCAAAAGACATGGGAAAACATCTCAGACTGCTTAAATTATTAACAATCATGACTGAAGGAAACGTCTATAACTTCTGACCCAAATGTCTGTTTTCCATCTATGTAAAACTTTTATGAGAATAATTTCTAAATGTAGCAATGAGGGTATTAGAAGGGAATCAGCGAACGTTGACAATGGATCATTTTTTACCACTTTGAAACTGAGTGTGTGTATGTGTGTGTATTGTGTATGTGCATATGTGTAGGTGTATATGCATGTGTGTATGTGTGTAAATCATGTGCAGATTAGTTGAGCTCAGAACTGAATAGGACTAGAGCAGGATAGATGGCCTTGATCGAAAAATTACAGCATTCTTTGAGTGGCAATAAGCTTTTCTTGAACAAAGAGCCATCTTTTCAGTACCAATGTAGTTCCAGTGGTATATGTCTCTGAGCCATGGAACACTACAGTCACTAAAGGTCTGAGTTGGAAGTTCACCCAAGGGGAGATGGGCAGGCATGTGGAGGGCACCAGCAAGTGGCAGCTCTTTGTAAATAAGGAATTGTTCTAAAGAGCTATAAGGGATGTCATAAAAGCTCATCAGAAAAGATGATCCAGTCAGCCAAGCGCTAAGAATGAGGCGTAACCAGTGGGCAGCATGGTTGTTCTGTGGGCAGCACCATGATGTCAGGAGAGCCTACTGGGAAAGTTCTCTTTGACAAACTTTTGGGAAGATTGAAGCAAGAGGTAGACAGCAAGACAGGCTTGTATGAGTTGTGCTCTGCATTGTTGGAGGGAGCAATCAAGATCTGTTGGAGAACTGGAGTCCAACCTGGACCTGGCCATGGCTTCTCCTATAGTAAGCACCTATCGCTAAGGAAACCTTGCTTTTGCATTTAATTCCCATGTGGGTCATCCAGTCTTGCAGAGAAAGAAAAAGTTCTGAGTTCACAGGCAATATTCCTAGATCCATCTATCCCTTTTCATTTTTAAATATGATCATTTCCATATAGAATGAAGGACAGAAAATGGGAATTTGCATGAAATTGCAAATCAGTGACATATAGTTTGTGTTGAATCATTCCATAAATGTTTAGCGATAGTTACAAGAGAAACAAGCTAAGAGAAGGGAGATGACTCAGTGAAGCAAGAGCAAAGACTGTATGGCCCCTCAATGGGGACATCACACGGGAGTTTCTTATTCAGCTAAGAGCTGGCCTAGATGGTGCCTCAGCCCCCTTTTAGCTCTGAGCTTCTGTATTTGGAGACTCATTCCTGTTCTTCTGGAGAGTTGTAACTGTAGCTCCAAGGCCTACAGATGGTTGAGGCTGAACCTGCTTTGAGGGGCACCAGGACAAAGTGAATAGAATGAGGGATTGGAGCCAGGTGGGGCAAGAGTTTAAATCTTGTTTTTAAAAATTTATTAGCTTTATTGCTGTGGAAGGTCACCTAATCTCAATGAAATTCAACTTTCTCATATGTAAAATGGGAATAATTTTAGCAGTGGTACCTACCTCACAGGATGGTTGTAAGGCCCAAATGCTAAAGCGTATGTAAAATATTCTCTCTCTCTGTCTCTCTGTCTGTCTCTGTATATACACACATACATACATGTGAATGTCAGTTACTATTATTTTCCAAAATGCTACCTTTGACAAGTGATGCATCCTTAATGACATTTATGCTTATTGTCCCATAGGAAATAAATCCCAGGATAGTGGCATAGCAGAGATGGAGGAACTTCCAGTCCCACACAACATCAAGATTAGTAACATCACATGTGATTCCTTCAAGATTTCGTGGGAAATGGATGCCAAATCCAAGGACCGGATTACCCACTATTTCATTGACCTGAACAAGAAAGAGAACAAAAATTCTAACAAATTTAAACACAAGGTAATGTGATTCCAGTCTCCGACATTCAAAAGCATCTGCAGTTTTTAAAAAATGTTAACAGTAAATGATTGTTAAATTATCAAAGGCTTTTGGAAGAATGCTTTCTGAAAGGAGAGTGACCCTTAATATTGAGATGGATCTGACATGTCACTGAGAAGGGGAGAAAGAAGCAGAATATATTAAAAAATAAACGAAGCAAGGGCCATCATTTTAGGTTAAAGGGAAACCTGTTGATTTGATTTCCCCTTTGAAGATGATATGTGATTGAAAGTAGAGGAGAGAAAGAGGGTCAAATCCCCAGTTCTCCAATACTCATGATCACATAGGGAATGTTAAATCAGAAGGCTCAGCCCCTCACTACTCAGATATTTGTTTGGAAAACAGAAATTTTCTATTGAACAAAGGTGAGAAAATTCATTTTACCATGCTTCCTATGTTAAAAATGTTTCCCCTATTAAAAAAATACTATTTTAAGCCAGAAGCATGGCTCTTCCTCTGCGTGGAAAATATGTATTGATTAAGTTATTTTTCATTGCTTAATCTTTTCTTTTTTTCAGTTCATTATTATTTTTATTTTATTTTATTTGTTTTCTTGTTTACAAATGAGATTTTTGAATTACAAATTTTCTCCCCGTCATTCCCCTATCCCAACCCCAAAACAGCAATCCCACTGTAAAGCCCCTCCCTTGATCTGCTCTCTTACTTTCTGGTAGGGCAGGGAGGGTCTCCCTACCTCAGCCCCTATATATCTTAATTCCTAGTTGCAGGTATTGCAGACCTTTAGATTCTAGATTCTAGAAATTCGACTTTTTAAGATTCTTTCAATTCCTCCCTTGTCACCCACCCCCACTGGAAGGACAAGCAATTCAATACAGGCTGTGGATGTGTGATTATACAGGGCATCTTCATAGTGGACATATTGTGACAGTGATCATATGTCCCTCCTTCCTATCCCTC
>CM053598.1:16517279-16535053 GCA_028646575.1 Pseudocheirus occidentalis
TATGAGAAATCAAGACGCATATTAAACAGATCCAAACAAATAAAAAATAGAAGGCAATGTGAAATATCTCATTGGAAAATCCACTGACCTGGAAAATAGATCCAAGAGAGATTATTTTAAAATTATTGGACTACCTGAAAGCCATGATCAAAAAAAGAAATTAGAAATCATCCTTCAAGAAATTGTCAAGGAAAATTGCCCTGATATTTTAGAACCAGAGGGCAAAATAGAAATCAAAAGAATTCACTGATCACCTCTTGAAAAAGATCCCAAAAAGGAAACTCCTAGGAATATTATAGCCAAATTCCAGAGTTCCCAGGTCAAGGAGAAAATATTACAAGCAGCCAGGAAGAAGCAATTGGTGTATTGTGGAAACACAACCAGGATAACACAAGATCTAGCAGCATCTACATTAAGAGATCAAAAGACTTGAAATATGATATTCTGGAGGTCAAAGGAGCTAGGACTAAAACCAAGAATCACCTACCCAACAAAACTAAGTATAATGCTTTGGGTAAAAATATGGTCATTCAGTGAAATAGAGGACTTCCAAGCATTCTTGATGAAAAAGCCAGAATTGAGTAGAAAATTTGACTTTCAGATACAAAAAGCTAGAGAAGCATGAGAAGGTAAACACAGAGAAGAAATCATAAGGAACTTATCAAAATTGAATTATTTACATGCCTGTGTGGAAAAATGGTCATTGTAACTTATGAAACTTTTCTCAGTATGAGGATAGTTGAAGGGAATATAAATGTGTATATACATACATATATATATATATATGCCTATATAGGAGGGTCTATATACATATGAATACATATGTGAATGAATGTGTGTATATATGTGTACTGGTATACATAGACAAAGGGCACAGGATCAATTAAATAGGAAGGGATGATATTTAAAAGGTGAAATTGAGAGAGGTGGGAGAGGAATATAATGAGAGGAGATGGGGAGAGACAGAATGGGGTAAATTATCTCATAAAGAAGAGGCAAGAGATAAATGTTACAATGGAGGGGAAGAACAGGAAAGCAAAAGGAAACAACCTTACTCTCATTGAATTTGGCTTAGGGAGGGAATGACATACACTCTAAATTGGGTATTGCCCTACAGAAGAGTAAGGGGGAAGGGGATGAGAGGCGGAGGGTAGTTAGAAGCACAGACTTTTGTAAAAGGACAGGGAAAAAGTAAAGAATAGAAGAAGTGGGGGGTGGGATAGGATGGAGGGAAATATAGTCAGTCTTTCACAATATATCCACTGTGGAAATGTTTTGCATAACTACACATACACAAGCTATATTTGTTGAGCAGAGAATAAGAGCGAGCCAAGACCTGGGTTCAAGATAAATTTAGGTGTGGATTTATTGATCAAGCGTGCAACTACCTGGAGTGTACACTCAAATCAGGCAGTGATCCTTGGGCTTTACAGACTTGATTATATAGGCCAAAACCACAAAAACAACAAAAGCAACAATCAGGGAGGGGAGCTAGCAGACGCATGACATACAGAAGCAAATAACAGTCATTGGTTAGATCTACAGTTCAGGGATAATTTTGGAATATGGCGTGAGGGTACAGGGGTGCAGTCTTCCTGGGACTCAGGTGTCCCTTGGAAGAACAGGGGTAGTCAGCTCTTTCTAGAACAGGGTGGCAGGTCATGGATTAAGGGGGAACTGGAAGATCTCAGATCAGGCCAGGGTCACGTTCCGGCCAGAGGGTGTGGGGACCCTGCTTGGTCAGTGGCACAGGACAGGGTGGTCTCTGAGTTGCACTTTGTACACTCACACTGATTCTAGGAAAATATGTAGAATAGGGAACTTTGCCGTGAGCAATGCCCAGACATGCCTTAAAGCTGTTCCAAGCTATGACAGGATATAGGACAGAGACAGAGACAGAGACAGAAATAGAAAGGGGGGCTCAATGGTGGGTCACCAATCAGGTGTGTGCAGTGGCCTGGGATTTGGATTTGGGCACAACATATTGAATTGCTTATCTTCCCAGTAAAGATGGGTGATGAGGGAGGAAGGGAAAGAATCTGGAATTCAAAGTTTTAAGATCAAATGGTTCTATAAAATGCAGTTTCTTCTGTTAAGTTGGAATATTGTCTGCCCCACTGATCTATCTCATATAGTTGTTGAAAGGAACAAATGAGATCCTTTAATTATGAGAAGGTTCTTTAAAAACTGTTAAGTTTATAAGACTGTACTGTAGAGTGTGTCACAAATGATGGTTCAGCTCATCTCATATCAGGGTTTTTGCTTTTCATTTAAATTAGAAACCCAGTAAAGGGCCATATGCAGTCGATTGCCCTGACTTAGATTGCATGAGGTCCCTCTGAACTCTGAATCCATGATCCTATGAGCTACCTTCCTAAAGTCTCCTTTTCCAGATTTTATTTGGGCATCTTTATGGCTCCATGAGTAAAAATAAAAAGACAGTCGAAACAACTCACGAGAACAGCACATAATCCTGGAGTTGGAAAGAATCAGAGGATTTACCTAATTCTCTTCTCCTTAAGGGGCAAGTGACTTGTTCAAGGTTGTCTATGCATACGTGAACCCAAGAGTCCTTGCCATAGCTGCATTTTTAACAAAACCACTATAGATATATATGCAGATACACGCATGTACATATATATATGTCTATATATATATGTGTGTGTGTATAGACTTTTATCGAGGTATATGTGCATGTATACACACACATATATATTTATTGTTGAGTAGTTTTGTCATGTCCAACTCTTTGTGGCCCCCATTTGGGGTTTTCTTGGCAAAGATCCTGGAATGGTTTGTCACTTACTTCTCCAGCTCATTTTACAGATGAAGAAACTGAGGCAAACAAGGTTAAGTGACTTGCGCAGGGTCACACAGCTAGTAAGTGTCTGAGGTAAAATTTGAACTCAGGAAGATGAGCCTTCCTGCCTCTAGGCCTGGTGCCTTATCCACTGCACCAAAAAGAAACAGTGATTTCTCATTTTCTACAGAGTATGTTACAATACTTTAATTCTTACTCCACAGTTTTAATAACAGACTGTCTCCTTTTTTGCAGATTATTCCAAGCTTCACTTAACACAACTCTTAGAAAAGGCTGAAG
The DNA here is from genome assembly GCA_028646575.1 of Pseudocheirus occidentalis. Classification (NCBI taxonomy): domain Eukaryota; kingdom Metazoa; phylum Chordata; class Mammalia; order Diprotodontia; family Pseudocheiridae; genus Pseudocheirus; species Pseudocheirus occidentalis. Next base: position 16,520,380 of record CM053598.1, read on the forward strand.
TGATTGCAGGACGTATGCTTAAATTCACCGTTTTTTACCGTAATCAGCACAAAGAATACTTTGACTATGTCCGGTAAGAACCCAAAGTATCATTTTGAGAGAGTAACTTAAATGTCACCTGATTTAGCACTTCTATAATTCATGCGCAAGAAAAGGGCCTGCCTGGCCCAGAGTCTGCACAGAAAATTATATTCTGTTTATTTTGAATTCTGAAAGGAAAAAGACTAAAACAAAACCATTTCCCCAGAAATTCCATTCAGCAGCTCATTTGCATGGAAAATAAAGGCACAAGTCAATTTAAACAAGAATCAAATGAATAAAATTATGTTTGAAATTCTAACCGGAGATAACCTGTTGCTGGTATGAGTAAATGGCCATTTACATTTTGTATTTTCAGACAGCTAATTGTCTTTGGAGTTGTCTATCTGTGAAGGCCTTAGCAATGTGCCAGTCTTTGGGTCCCTGGCCTAGTCATGATCCCCCAAGTTCTGCTGTGTGTGTTCTTGATTGAGGGCATCTACGCCTCTGTATTAATACATTAGCCATCTCACTCTCCCCTTTCCAGCTTTTCCTCCACCAAAAACTTAACCTTCAAGCCCTTTCTTAGTCCGTTATAGACACTGAAAACAAGAAAATTAGGTGGTCAGTTCTGTGCTTCATTCATGAAGAAAACCACTTGAAAACTAGGACATGCGGGTTTCTTGGCACCTTGAAATCCCCTTCCCTACTTTTGATACCTTTGTCTTCTGCAGGGCATGCTCCTTTGGCTGCCTCTTAACCCTAAAACATACATTTGATTCATGTTCCTAAAGGTTGACCATGGTTAGTCACTATGGAAGCCAAACAAATCCTTAGAAAAGCAGCCCAAAAGATCTAATCCTTTGGGCATTTTCTAATGTTTTTAGAGATTTGTTCATTGTAGGAGCAAATTAGTCCCCAGTGTTTGAGTGTGAATTTTCAACTGAAACTAGATTTGGAGAGTGGGGAAGGAGCTCAGGCCATCCCAAGCTGCAGTTGCCAGAGCCGCTTGGCCCGACGTGACCGTGGCTTTGTTCCACCTGCTTAGCTAAGGGTCTGTTTTCCTTGATAGTGTCACAGGTGGTAGTTAGGTTATTCCAGGATATTTGAGGGTGACAGACCCGCAGAGATGATCTGCTTACATCAGAATCCCCAAATGGCATCTAACAGAGCCTTGTAATCATGGGGCATGTGAGGGAAATTAGAAAAGCAGAGGGACTTAGGCTTCAGCTTTAGGTCTTAGCAAATTTTTAGCAAATTTTTTGTCAAGTGAGCTATCACTGCAAGATTGGCACCCCACTTTCACCTGCTCAAGGTTCTCTGGAGTGTGATAAATGGGAAACACCAAAGAGTTTGGCCAGTGATACGTCTTGTTTATTCACTCTGGAGCCTGTAGGCCAACAGATGGGCCAGGAATGACTCTTAAGTCAGGAACCATCTTATTCTGTATGTAGTATACCTCTGAAAGGAATGACTCTGTGTGTCTGCTTAGAGTCCGATTTATGAAGTTAATCTGGGCCTTGCTGTTGTCTTTAACAAGGAATTCATTTAGCATGCCAGGCAGGATAAAGAATCTTTGGCATGGAATGGAATTTTGACTCCTTGGAAAGTAATGCCAACATAGAATTATTCTTGCAGCCACTGGAGGGCAGTATTACTCTGTGACATATACCTACAGCTCAGGTCTGGGTGTGGTTTCTCTCTAAACCTGTTTCAACCCTTTTTCCCAAGCAAAGCTCTGTAACTGTGGGGCACTGCTTACCACTATAAGAGAGCTGTAGGAATGTTTACTGTTTGTTACAAGCTGTCAGTCAAAAGAATCATTCCACTAATGGGCCTTCCCATGATAGTGGTAAAATTTATGTCAATCACGTCTTGCTGTAATATACTGAACATATGCTATAACATTTCTTAAGGGAGCTTTAGTAAGGAACAGGAAAGGCAAGATGTGAATGGAGGGGTGGGGGGTAGGGGAGGGAGGGATTTATTGAGAGAATAGAAGTCATTTCATGGGTCATCCATGCCCTTATTGTAGAAAAATCCATAACGATCCCCACATCCCCACAGAGGCCTTCACTTACTCCTTTGGCGTTACTGTAAACCAGAACAGCTGAGAAGTCCTCAGAGGGCCCTTGGTGGCTAAGCCATCCTGAAGCAGGGAGCCCAGGGGCAGGCTAAACCTTTTGGGAGCTCTGGGCACTGGGACAGCCCCTAAAATGTTACACCTTAAGAACTGGCAAGAATTCTGTCACTTCTCATGGACACCATTTCTCCCATTATAAAACCCTAAATCAGCATAATTTCTGTTAAACTTAAATATGCTTGAGGTAATCTTCCAGAAAATCTAGGTAAGGCACATGTCACCTAGATTTTCACCTTCTGTTATTATCATTTAAAAGAGTAGCTATTTTTAGGTTAAAAAAAAAAAACTAAAAAACTAAAGTGTTTGGGGCTAAGGAATGAACTCATTCAGCCCAAATCTTCTTTCTCTAGACTTATTTACTGGGCAGATGATGTGCTTACATCTTTGGGACTTCTAGACAATTAGGGTGGGGGAGAAGGTCTTCTGTACCTCGGGGTAAGTCCCCAGCGCACCACCTGATGGTAAGCCTGCTACACATGCCCAGGACTGGCCCGAGCCTGATTACCAAGTGTACCTCAAAGGCTGTTCAGAGCCGAGGAAGAGTCAGGGCTGGAGGGGGCCTTAGAGACCATCTGGTGCTCCTCCCTCAGGTCAGCGTGAGGAGGAAATGAGATGAAGCCCAAAAGGACTCCCCAGACATAAAAATGAATGTTAACCACAATAGTGAATAGTTACACAGGGCGCCAGTAACGCTGCAATCTCATTTGATCCTCACGAGAAACCTGGAGGGAGGTGCTATGATGCTCCCTGTTTTGCAGATGAGCAAACTGAGGCAAACAGGCAAAATACCTCTCAGGTCACACAGCTAGTGTTAAGGGTCTGAGGCAGGGTTCTGAACTCAGGCCTTTCTGGCTCCAGGCCCAGTTCTCTGGGTACTGTGGTGCCCCCTCAGTGCCTGAAAGAGGGAGGTAGCTGGGGGTCCAGTGGATAAGGGGATGAGGCTTCAAATTTTGTCTCAAACTGGGTAAATCCCAACGTCACTTTCCTTATCTGTGATATAAAGCCTATAAAAAGGTTTTTTCCAGCCCTAATCCTGTGATCCAGTGATCTATTATTACTATTTAACACCCTCACTTTCCATTTAAGAACATTGAGGCCCAAGGAGGTTAAATCCACAGCCAAAGCCCCAGGAGGTGGTAGCCATAAGGATTTGAACCCAGGCCTTCTGACTCTAAATCCTGTGCTCATTCTCCTTTACTACAGATTAAACCATTCCCCAAATCAGCTTCATGCCTATGACTTCTCTGTGTATCATGGCTGGTAAGGCCCACAGGGCAACAGCAGTTGCCCTGGGGAAGTCAGCCTTTGAAGTATTTTTCAGAAGGGCAGGCAGGCAGAGCTCTCAAAGAAGCATCAGGGGAGCTTGATGCCCCTGGAAAGTCGGCCAGGGCCTCCCACCTTGTGACTGAGCTCAGACTGCCCCCAATTCAGAGCAGGGAGGCTTGGCTCCAGTTGGAGAAGGAAAGTGGAAGCATTTTTCCCTCTATAGGATGTTAAAGTGATTTTCCTTGTTTAGTGGATGCTAGTTGTAACAGAAAACCCACCATGTACTTTTTACACATATTTGTCCCGTGGGATCAAGTTGATATTTTTAAAAGGAGTGAAATGCGAGGCAAAGCTCTAAAGGAGAAAGGCCAGTGTTGATTGGCTAACCGCTAGAAAACCATTCCACGGTCTTCTACCAAATCCGTGCTTAGCACAGCACGTGGCACATAGTAGGCCCTCCATAAAGGTTAGTGAATGAATGATTCCACCCATACTCTTATGATCTGGAATCATCTACAAACGGGAGAGACTATAACCATCTAGATTGTAAGGTCTAGAGGTAAGATGTGAAACAATTAAAGAGTATAGTTGTGAATAACAAGGCTGTTCACCTATTCTGTGATTGTGAAAACCGCAATGTCCCCAAATCCTGGATACTTAAAACAAGCAGCGTTAAATGTTTCATTGTCTCTTACTTTTTGTCCAAAGTATAGGTTTTTAAATGTAAACTGAAAACTCGAGAACTTCTCAAGTCTCTGTCCTCTTTTGATTGACTGGGATAACCTAATTTGAGTCAAAGGAGACCCCTTTTTTATTCTGATTGTTTGGAAAATGGAGAATTCTGCTGAATTTGCAGTTACAACATAAAGAATTCACAAATCTCCAATTTTCAGATAATTAGAATGTGATCAAATAGCCATAAAGGAGCCACTACCAAATAGAATTCCTCTCCATGGTGACCCAGATGACACTTTGCAGTCTTGTAGTATGCCCTGGGGTCAGTATAAGCAAGTTAAGCCTACAAAGTAGTCTAAAATTCAGCAGTCATCGCCTACTGTATGCCTAACATAGACCAAAACACTGACCATGAAAAATGACTCCACTTGTAGGAAGCTTCTACCTCTGGGAAGAAAGGACAAAGGGAGCATGGAGTTTATGGGATCTTTGAGCCGGCGCCTTCGTAATCGAGTTTGGAGCATTCGTCTTATCAAAGTGACTTAGTTTGTCTTGTCTGAGCCTTTGGTGCTCCTTGGTTCTGGCTGCGTGCCCTTGAACCGTTCCATGTGTATGAGGTGACCCATAAGTCTGAGTGCCATGTGAAGCTGTTAAAGCCATTGTAGGCTGCTCAGTGGGGCAGTGGCGAGAGCACTGGGCCCTGGGTCATGAAGACCTGAGTTCCAAATATGCCTCAGTCACTTACTAGCTGTGTGACCCTGGGCAAGTCACGTAGCTGCTCTTTGCTCCATTTCTTCATCTGTAAAATGGTGTTCAGAACAGCTCCTCACTCCCAGAGATATGGTGAGGGATCAAGTGGGTAATCACTATAAAGCCCTGCTTGGGGCCTGACCTCTAGAAAGCGTTAGATAAACATTAACTGTTATTATGTCATTATTAAAGGTTCCAATGGCACCAGCACTTTGGGTACATACGTGTCTAAAGGAGTGACAGCTTCACACTGCTCCCCTTCAGATTCCACTGTCCCAGGCCTTTCTGATGCTTCTCTTAGAATTGCTTCCGGTACCACTGAATGCAATGCCATTCCTCTTGTATACAGAGTTGTCATTCTACTGTCAAGCCTTGTTTTATCTCACTAATTGAAACCTGGTCACCCAACTTAGTAAGCTTATGGCTCCAGCTTTTCAGAAAAAAACATAATAAACCACACTCAGAAGGAAAATGTATCTATCCTAGACCATGGGAACACTTCTAAAAGGGACATTCCAAAAAGGTTTTTTTTTTTTTAACGTGTTCTACTGTGTAGTAATGATATCTTACATGATTTAGAGGGGATTTGGTTGAGTCCAGATAAGGTGAATGCTCCAGACTTGATTACAAAGGGGCCAGGCTCAAAGATCCCATGATTGAATCCCATTCTTTGGTTGAGAAGTTGGGTTTTGATCAGAAGCTAATATACAGATGGACTTGACCTCAGTCTCTCTGACATTTTTCACTGTTTACTGAAGTTTGGTGGTGGTTTAGATTCCAGGTAAATCAAAGGTCTTAACATTTTGCTGTAGGGGATCTCTAGGTTTGATAGTAAAATGGAATTCTATTAACTATATGATAGTGAAAAATATTTTGTTCTTGATAATTGGTGAGCATGAAAATCAGATATAAGAGAGCTCTTTGAACTCACAATGATCTACCAGCTCTGGTTACCGTTACTGTGACCATTCCAGCTACGCACTAGGTCAGTGGTTCTCAACCTTCCTGATGCCATGACCCTTTAATACAGTTCCTCATGTTGTGGTGATCCCCAACCATAAAATTATTTTTGTTGTTACTTCATAACTGTAATTTTGCTACTGTTATGAATTGTAATGTAAATATCTGATATACAGAATATATTTTCATTGTTACAAACCGAACATGACCCACAGGTTGAGAACCACTGCTCTAGGTGAACAGCTCAACTTCTCTTCTATAGCACTCATTACTACCAACTTCCAGTAGCATTGTGGGGAAAAAATTATTGCCAAGTGGTTCTGGCAGTAGCCGACACTCAATCATCCCCTCCTCCTTGCCTTGCAGAGAACAGCATGGAAATGCCATGCAGCCCTCCGTCAAGGATAACAGCGGGAGCCACGGTTCTCCCATCAGTGGGAAACTAGAAGGCATTTTCTTCAGCTGCAGCACTGAGTTCAACACTGGCAAGCCCCCCCAAGATTCCCCCTATGGCAGATACAGGTTCGAGATCGCAGCAGAGAAACTCTTTAACCCCAATACCAACTTGTACTTTGGGGACTTCTACTGTATGTACACCGCGTATCATTACGTGATCCTTGTTGTTGCTCCTGTTGGGTCACCGGGAGATGAATTCTGTAAGCAGCGCCTCCCTCAGCTAAATTCTAAGGATAATAAATTTCTGACCTGCACTGAAGAAGATGGTGTGCTGGTTTACCACCATGCCCAGGATGTCATTTTAGAAGTTATTTACACTGACCCTGTGGATCTGTCCCTTGGCACCGTGGCAGAAATCACCGGTCACCAGCTCATGAGTTTGTCTACTGCAAATGCAAAGAAAGATCCCAGCTGCAAGACCTGCAACATTAGCGTTGGACGCTAAGGCGCCCTCGGGGCTGCTCCTCCTCTACCCTCTGCCCTCCGGACATCTCCAGGCCTCCCTAGGAGCATCTGACCCTCTGTTGTCCATTCTCATCACCAGATCTTCTCCTCTGAAGCATGTCCATGCCGTCACCAAAAGCAGTCAGCTTCGTTTCACAGTTTCTTTAATAGCACTTCCCTCCCCTTCCCATTGCTTAGATGACAAAAGGTCCGAGTTCTCCTTCTGGCCCACTCGTTTGTTACCTAGATGCTGCAATGTCTTTTCTTTATCCTTTTCTGCTGAACGTAACAAAATGAATCTATATAGGCAGCTTTAGCAGAATACAAATTAATGGCTTACCAATGTTGTTTAAACATACATTCATTTTAATCTACTGAACAGATACTGGGATAACTCCAAACAGCATGAGAGGTTGTAAATGCAGCATGAGTTAAAAATCTTGAAGCCTAGAATTGTCAGCACTTCCAACTTGTTGTTTGACAGTGTTATTTATGTTATTTATATTAGCTAACAGGAAACTACTACTGTGTTTCAACATAATAAATATAATAGAAAAATATTTTATTTGTACTGTTATATAAAATATTTACAATCATATAGAATATATAGATTACATTTTAATAGCTACTGTACACATGTCATGAAATCACTTCCCCTTATCAAAGACATAGCTTGTAAATCTCCAGTAAATAGCTGTATATCTGTTCCTGTTATTATTAGAGACGGATTTCAATTAAACATGTTTATGAAGGAGATTATTCTGATTCATAAAAGTTATAAAAATACCAAGTCAATACACAGAAAACAACAAGCCAGGGAAATGAAAAAGTCCACTTGTGGAGTGGTCAACACTTTTCTCATCCAGACTATGAAAATGTGAATTTCTTCGGAACCATGCTTAAACATGACACACACTAGAAATGCATATGTGGTTGGGACCAAAGGAAGCACTGCCGTTTTATATACTCTCAAACCAAAACAAAAATGGATGGTGGCGTGTCATTTCATATGGAGCAGGGTGGACAACATACACTCAATGTGATGTGACAGGCCTCCTCCTCTCTGGTCATCTTCCCAGAAGGCTCGACTGCCCTCGAGCATTTCCCATATATTGTCAGACAACGACAAAGCTTTGAATGAACTTTTGCCCAAAGACAAGAATCACAGCTTGGGAGTAAATGCTTAGATCTCACCAGATTAGAGCATGTACATTTAAAACATTAAGAAAAATGCCTATTTCCGATGGAAAAATAGTCATATAACCTGAAGTCCAGGGAGCAAAAAGCTTAGCAATCATAGCCAGCAGTTCAGTTATATGCTACAGACACTTAGCTATCCAAAATACCTATTTTCAAATTTGAACACAGTATTTTTATTTTAATATAAAGATCTGGCAAGTAGAGATAAAGAATGCTTGATAATTCACAAAGTGCATGCCGTCAGAATGAGCTTTGGTAATTGGAAACACAAAATTTCAAATCATAGGCAAAGATAAGGTGCTAATTTTAGTAGAGAAATTAAAAATCAGCAATCACCTATTCTAAGGTCAGTTATTTTAAGGTACTGGAGATATAAAAGGACAATTTGAAAGTCTGGGGTTTTTGCTTATCTAAAAAAAAACTTTCTAGTAGAAGCATAATTAACTATTTTGCTACCAACATTATTCCTTTCTATTTGAAAAAGGAGAATTTCTTCTCTGTTGCTTTTTTATTCCCCCAGAGGAGTTTGAACTTTGTTTAACACCCTCTTCCTCCTTATGCCGCCAGCACCAGCTCATGTTTAGAAACGGAATTGGATCTGTGACCTCCCTCAACAATGGAATATGTTGGTACATTAGTGTAAGTCCTCTATCAACTGGAGCCAGCATCAACCTTGGAAAAAACTGGATGGGCCGGGAATGGTCTAAATCGTACTCGGGGCTTCCTCTCCCACTGGCTCTTCTTTGACCACAGGGGCCCTTCTCAATTTCTCCCATCCACAGAGCATCACGTTTGCCGTTCTTTCTCACCCACAACCAATTCTGACGCTTAAAGTGCTTCTGAATACAGCGTTCAAATGACCCGGGGAGAAGGAGAGGCCGAGGGAAGCTGCCTCTGCGGGCAGGACCTTTCCACAACCTCAGATAGTTTTTGCCACATCCTGCTTACTGATGAGAACCTCTAATAATCGCAGTTTGGCCTTTATGTGCTTGTACTCATAGTACTCATCTGCCATGGGAATCCGATCTTCCTTCTGTGGGCTCCTGGAGGGGAAGAAAGGGTGACATGTGTGTCAGTTCACAAAGGACCCCTTATATCAAATAGCTACTGTCAAGGCTGGGATGCTCTGGTGACAACTCACGGATAGGACGTGGCTGTCCAGCTTTCTTTCCATGCAGTCCTCTTGGGGCCTGATTTTTCTTGGTTTACTCATGGGATCCTCACAGACCCCAGCATTTAGGTATGGAAGGATATGGGGGACAGGGAAATGAAGAAGAGAAAGCTCTGCCCTCAGAGTCTGAAGAAAATGGCCCTTGCTCCTCGTATTCTATGCCACGTGCTGTAGTAAATGTCTGCACAAAGGATTTTGTGCTGTAGTGATAAGGCATTAAAATCATAAACTAAAAATAATGACACAATCTTCCGAATCAAAAATACCTAACTGGACCATTGGGAAATCCAGATACAGTTAACTAAGGGGAAGCTGTCTGGTTTCAGCAGCCAGTGTTTTTACCACTTGATGCCCTACTTGCCTCCCTGCGTAGCGTTCTAGGTGAGGTCATTTCCAAGGGTCTAAATGGTCAGGTTTTCTTTCTACACAGCAGTTCAGATAAAGATAGGTGTGTGAATATGCATGGACCTTTCTGGGCCATATTCCAAGGGTTATATGCTTCCATTCACAGCAAACTAGATGGGTACTGACATCTGTCGGCAAAATGATTTGCTTTCTCTTTAAAGCATTTGCGTTGTCAGGAAATGTTTTCAAGATTCCAACAATTGCTGCATGGTCCCAGGAGGCTAAAGTTATAACAGTTTTGCAAAACATTTTATATTGGGGATAACACAGAACCACTCACTGCAACCAATGAAGAAAATACAGGAAAGGAGCTTTCAAGGTCAGTGTGTTTCAGGAGGGTCAAACAGCCTCCCAGAAATGCTCCTCCACTATCCCTGGCCCCTTCTCTTTTTCCTATTGACAGTGATAGATGTCACAGATTCCCAGCTTTGTTCTTGCACAGGCAGGAGATTTAAAACAATATCCCAAATAGATTTAAGTTTTTAAAGTCTCCGACCCTCACTGTGGAGCAGGAGCAGCCGCTTCACTGAAATCTAATGTACCACGAGCAGCACAGGGCAGCAAGTACCAGGAACTGGTACCTGGTACCTGGCAGGGCTCCTCACTTCTGACTCATCTCCGGATGCTAAACTGGCAACTGAACCACATGCCCTGGAGCGAGGGACACGAGGGACTGGCTGAAGTAGGTGCTGGCACTGCCAGCACCCTGGGGGGAGCCTGGCCCTCACCTGCAGCTGGCCGACACTTGGGACGGCTGTTCCCTCTTGTTTCCAGCCTCAGTGAAAACCTCCCTATTCGCCCCCGTCCTATCAAGTGAGGTCATATGGTGCACAGTAGCCACCAAATAAATGCTTCTTCCCTCCCCCATCCAGAGGCTCTCTCGCTTCATGAGCAAGAGTGTTGTGACCAAAAGAGGACACAGACGTAGCAGGAACTCCAGCCGCGGTAGAAAGGCGTCCTCCCCCACCAGTCAAGGTAGCATTTATCAAGGGCCTTCTGTGTGCCTACCGCTGCTAGGCAATGCTGACAGACACGAGACACTCCCTTTACTCAAGGAGCTTATGTTCCACGAAGGGAGACATTGCCCATGTGTGTGTACAAGGTGTATCTGCTTGCTGCTGTACAAGGTGTGTCCATACGCTCCGGCACAGTGCATCTTCACATGAAATTATGCAATTTTAAACTTTCAAATAATGCCTTGTTAGGGTTAACTGCCATTAAGTAAACCTTCCCTTCCCCAGGAAGGTACCAGTGAAAGCAAATCTCAGTACCGTTCCCCGTTTTTCCAGTCACCCACAAAGACACTGTGGCGTGGTAGAGAGAGAGAGCCAAGTCCTTGCTTAGGCTGGGCCTTGGGCCCCTGCGGGCTGCAGAACCCTGGAAATGTGTGCAGCTCTCTGGGCCTCGGGTGACTCATGCACAAGATGAGGGCCACGGGGGGATAGTGTCCAAGGACTCTTCCATCACTAGTCTTTGAAAGGGGGTCAAGATCAGTGAGGAAATTTAAACCCATTACTACCAGGGTGTAGACAATCCCAAAGAAATCAGCTCAACTCAAGGACACAGGAGTGCCACGTTTACAACATGACTTAGACGTGCCTGCCCCAACATACTAGCATGTGCACTTGCACACTCCCTGTAGCCATTGCAGCAAGAATATCTCTCTCCCCCTCTCTTTCCCTTCTCCTCCCCTCCCTCTCTCCCTCTGTCTTTCTGTCTCTCTTCTCCATCTCTCTTTCTGTGTCTCTCTTTCTCTGTCTCTCACTGGAATGGGGTCTGGCTTTGGATCTCAGCTCTGAACCCCGGGGCCTTGGATATGCCACTGAACCAGCTGTCATGGTCTCCACTTCCTCTCCAGTCCGGTAAGAACACTGGACCCGATGCCTTCACGGGTCCCAGGGACTCTAACCAGCCCCAGCCCCACAGCCTGGCACTCGTGTGACCAGGGCAAAGCACTTAAGTTCCCTGGGCCTCAGACTCCCGAGATCTGTGGCCCCAGACATGAAGTTTAACTTCCTAATCAGCTTCTAAGAATTAGAATTATTATTGTAATAATAATTCTAATAATAGTCTATTTTAAAACTAGAATTATTATTCCCTAAACAATGTGTTTTCTGAAGCCTGAAGACTCAGCCTATCCACCTCTGGAATAATTACCAGGGCTGATACTTCTGGGCAAATGCACTAGACAGGGGGTCTTCCTGCGACAGGGAGGGAGGGACGTCACCATACTTTAGAGTCTGCACAGCTCTTCCTGTGCATTTTCTAACTGCATGGTCACAACAGCCCTCTGAGGGAGAGACAATAGGTTTTACTGACCATGGTGAACAGATGAGGGAACTGAGGCCTAGCATACTTGGACTTGCACATAATTACATACCAAGAGTGTGTCAGGAACAGGGTTTGAACACTAGTCGTTGTGACCTGGTACCGTTCTCCCTACTGTGCCCTCTCTCCCTGTGTGGGGCTGCCCCTGATCCTATTCAGTGGGAAGAGTAGCCAGGGGGCTTCCATTCCCTTCCCTTGACCCCTCCCAGACTTCAGTGGGGCACAGCTGAGGAAGGGTAAGGTGGCAGCTCCTGCTTCTTGGATGAGCCGAGGATCGCCAGCCACCATCCTTCCAATAAGGCAGAGGAGCGGCCCGGCTTACTCTCCACCCTGCCCCTGACTCCTCAGGTCCTTGGGGCTTCACCATCTGCCTGGACATGGTTCTCTCCAGGTTCCAGAGCCCTGCCACCCAGCCCCAGGGTGCTAATGCACAGCCCAACCAAATGCCAAACCCTTCGCATTTCTGGGCTTTTCCATTCAAGGCTGTCTCTTCCAATTACAGTGTGAGCTCCATGAGGAGCTCATGAATGAGGGCATGGACAGCGTCGCTTCTGTGTCCACATCACTGAGCGCAGCCTTTGGCAGACAGAAGATGCTTAATAAGTGCTCATTCACTCAGAGCCAAGTGACAAAGGAGGCGTGTGCAATGCCTCCTGCCCTTTTGTGGAAGGAGCTTCTTTCTCTCTGTGGTGGCCACAGCTCCAGAGGAGCGATGAGAACTATTACGGTCTCTGGAGGGTGGTGGTAGAAAAGCCCCCTCCACGACAATGGTCCCCCAACATCTTGGGGCCTTAGGAGGCAGTGAGGCAGTGCCTGCAGTAGAGAGAGGAAGCCCTGATGTCTTTTTTTTTTTTTTTTGCTTTTGCTTTTTGGAGAGTAATTGGGGTTAAGTGACTTGCCCAAGGTCATTTGGCTAGTTTTGTGTTAAGTGTCTGAGGCCGGATTTGAACTTAGGTCCTCCTGACTCCAGGGCAAATGCCCTATTCACTGCACCACCTAGCCACCCCAGAAGCCCTGATGTCAAATCCAGCCTCAGACACTTGTGTGACCATGCACAACTCCCTTAACCGCTGCCTCAGCTTCCTGATCTATAAAATGGGGTCATAATAGCACCTGCCTCTCCCAGGGGGTTGTAAGGATGAAAGGAGATATGTATGAATAGTGCTTTGCTACACTTAAAGCCCAGTAAAAATGCCGGTTACTACCACTACTACTACTACTACCAGGGAGTCCGTGATCAGTCTCTGGCATTGTCAACCCATCCCCCTCGTGTGCTCTGAATAGCAGGTCACTAGCAAAGGATGCCTGAATGCACCTGCCATGTCTTACCGTCCCGTCTGCTTAAAAAACTGCTCTTCAAATTCCCTCAGCGCCTTCCGGAGCCTCTTCTTGTCAGCCCTGGTTTCTCGAAGATGGTCAAGTAAAACTGGCCTGTAAAAGGTAGATGCACAGAGGCTGACCCCAGGAAATGGACAGAGCAGAACCGCAGCAAACCTGTTCGGCCAGGCTAGGGGCAGGGGGCCATACGGGGCCTTCTAGGTCCTTGTAGTAACCCTTTGCCCAAGGCCACATCTGACAGACAAGCCCTTTTATGAAGAGAATTTGTTTTGTGAAGTGTGAAGTCAGGCAGAGGGCTGCACCTGTGAACCTGGAGGGCCATGTGGGCCTCAAGGCCCCAGATTCCCCATCCCTGTCCCCAATTGAGTCCATAAAAGGCCATGGAGAGTTCAGATCCCTGCCCACATATCACCCTGAAAGTGACCGTCTGGAGGGAGAGCAAGCACGGCAGCCTAGCTTGAATGCCAACCTTTTGGCCCCAGGGGGCCACAGCAACCTTTTAGGTAGGAGAGGCATTTTTGGAAGCTGAAGCTGGGCTGACACGAGGCAATGAGGGTGAAGCAGTGGGGACAGAAAGAAGAAAGAAGCAACATCCTCGGGTCACTTCCTGGCCAAAGCGGCTCAGGACAGTGGCCACAGAAGGCCAAGGTTTCTAGCTCAGGAGATAGCACGGCGGTAAGGCTACATTTACTCACATTTCTAGCCAAGGCAGGAAAGCAGACTGGCCCAAACCAAGCAAGGCCTCGCTTTTTACCATAAATGCTGCCTCAAAGCACCTTCATTTGTTGGTGACTAAAGAGGTGGAGGTCGGCTCCCAAACCACACCTGAAAACTAACATCCTTCTTTCACAGCGGTCATGGACGGCCCCAGCCAAAGAACTCGGCACCAAGGCCTCCTGTCTGTCCTTCACTAGGCTGGCCCTCAGCAGATACGGCTGGCTGAGCAAGCCGGAGGCAGCCAGACACAGAAACCGTAATTGTGAATCCCTCAAGCTCTTCTGGCTCAAAGAATGATAAACTCCTACAAACTCATCCCACTAGATAATGAATGGTACGGAAAATTCATGGGAAAGCCCATCGGTGTCCTCAGTCAGAACAGGTAAACTGAAGAAGGCTAGCCAGCCCCAAGAAAAAAGAATTCCTGGGTGGGCGATTGTTGTGGCTTCCCAGGGCAGAGATACCCCAGATGGAGCAAGGGCGGCACTCACATGGTGGCCTCATGCAGGTTGGACATGGAAAGCGCAGGATGTCTGACTTCCTTCTGTGCATCCAGAGACAAGGCTGCGGCAGATTCAGTCTCGTTGGGGAAGGGAAGGGGCTCACCCATGGCTAAGTGGGAGGCTGGGTCTGACAGGGATGGCTGGTGGCTTCCCTGGGGACAGTCTTCATCAGAGTCCTCTTCTTCCTGCTTATTACACAGAAGAGGAAGGAAGGAAGGAAGGAAGGAAGGAAGGAAGGAAGGAAGGAAGGAAGGAAGGAAGGAAGGAAGGAAGGAAGGAAGGAAGGAAGGAAGGAAGGAA
>CM053598.1:16535553-16562170 GCA_028646575.1 Pseudocheirus occidentalis
CTAGCAGGCACATAGATCTATCTATCTATCTACCCAACTATCCATCCATCCATCCACCCATCCATCATCCATCCATCCATCCATCTATCCACCCACCCACCCATCCATCCATCCATCCATCCATCCATCCATCCATCCATCTACCCATCTATCCATCTATCTATCATCTATCTTCTGTCTGTTCATCTATCTTTACACATACACTCCTTTCTTGCCCCCCTCTCTTTCTACACACACACACACACACACACACACACACACACAATAAATATTTATGTATCTCTGCATATGTACTAGCTCTTTTTGCAATCGAAAATAACTGGAAACTAAAGGTGAGTCCATTGATTGAGTAAGGAATCAATTGAGGCAAAGTAAAGTCTTACATATCAATGTACTTATTACGTACTTATTATGGTGTAAGAAATTGTGAAAGGGAAGTTTCAGAGGAGCCTCAGAAGACTTGTATGAATTGATGCTGAGAGAAGGGAGAAGTTAGGCAAAGAATTTTCTACTATTACAACTTTGTAAAAATGAACTTTGAAGGACTTAAGAAGCCTGAGCAATGCAATAACCAATAAAGATTCCAGAGGGTTGACAATGAAGAGATTGCACAGTGGATAGAATCCTGGACTTGGAGTTGGAAAGATCTGAGTTCAAATCTGACCCCAGGTATTTATTAGTTCACTTTACTTCTATCTCATTTTTCTCATCTGTAAAATGGGGCTAAAAATAGCACCTACCACCAACAGTTGCGCAGATAAAATAAGATAAAATTAATAAAGCACTTAGCCGAAGCCTGGCACATAGCAGACAGTTAATAAATGCTTGTTTAAAAATTTAGTTGTGGGGTGGCTAGGTGGGTCAGTGAATAGAGCACCAGCCCTGGAGTCAGGAGGACCTGAGTTCAAATCTGACCTCAGACACTTAACACACAAAAAAACTATGCATATGATATTGGGCAAGTCAACCCCAATCACCCTACCTTCCCCCTTCAAAAAATAAAAGAAGCAAAAAAATTATTAGTTGCCTCCAGACAGAGGTGATAGACTCAGGGTGCGTAATGAGAGACGCAATTTTGGACATGAACAATACAGGCACTTGTTTTGCCTTACTATACATATTTCTTACAAAGGTTTTGACTTTTTTTCTCTCATGGGAAGGAGGGGGAGAAAATAAATGTTTATTCATAGAAAAAATTAATTTAAAAATTCAGTCTGTTGTTAACCTCCCCAATCCAACAGTCTCTGCTGTAACTTTGACTGGATATCATAGAAAGCAAGCTCCTTGATGAAAGGAAGTGTTGCTTTTTCGTCCCGTTGGGATCTCTAGCACCCAGGCCAGTGTCTGGTACACAGTAGGTGATTAATGCATGTTGGGTGAATTGAATCCAACTCTTGTCTAAACAGTGCTCAGAAATATAAATGTCTTAGTTTTTCAAATACTTTGATTACAAATTTGATTATGAGTTACCCACTCTTATCATCTTGATTTAATAGCTGATTCATTCACACCTAGGGATGTTCTTTCTTCCCTTACTTCTTTTCTTTCTTTCTTTCTTTCCTTCCTTCCTTTCTTCCTTCCTTCTTTCCTTCTTTCCTTCCTTTCTTCCTTCCTTCCTGCCTTCCTTCCTTCCATCGTCCCTTCCTACCTCCCTCCTTCCTTCCTTCCCACTTTCCCCCTTTTCCCCTTCCTACCTTCCTTTCTCTCTTTCTTTTTCTATTATCAGAAGCCATTCGTTTAGCATTCTGCAAAGTCCTTTGCAATCACTGGCATTTATTATTCCTCACAACCAACCTTTCTGAAATTTCCTATTTCCAATCTGAAAGAAATGCCTACAGGTTCCCTTTGCAAAATCACCAATTGCCTTAAAAGCTAATTTTGCATGACAAATCACAAATGAAAATGACTACTGCTGTGCACTCCTATTGCATTGTATGCTCTTGGCTGCTCTATGATCCCTAAGACCTTCACTCAGAGAGCACCACAAATCTTGATAATAAGATTGTCTATGTATGATAAGTGCCAGGGAATGACAAAGTGTCTGTAGAATCACACATTTGGTAGGTCAGATCCTGGGCAAATCATTGTTGGTGAGGAAGGTGATGACAAGCCTTGAAAAGCTCTAAAGAAATCTAATTTTGGAGAGCCACTGAGTGAATCTGACAGTCTTGCAAGGCTTTGGTTAAAGCTGGCATGTTGATAAGGGACATTCTTCTTTGGTCTCTAATGTGATATTTCTCTCATTATAGGATAAGGCTGCTGTATGCATATGTACATCACACACACAGAGACACTGTTGTTATTTGTCCTTTGTGCTTGAAGAAGACCAAAATAACATCACAATGTTGGAGTCAACGTAGAGTTTGTCCAGCTGTGACTGATCAGATCAGCATGAGCTCAGAAGGCTCTACCACAAGTCAGGCACAAATAGTCCCTATGAATACTTGGGATAGAGATGTATCTAAATTTGTATATCTCACATTTCTTTTGAGCTACTGCAATTCTGTTTTGCTCATAGAACATAGCACCTTATTTGACAAGGACATACCATGCTGGACAGTCCTATGTCAGTGTCTCCCATGTCTCACAATCAGTTCCAAAGTTCTTCAGAAACCTTGAGAGTGTCCTTGTACAATTTCATCCAAAGAAGTGCTTTGAATTTCTGTTGCTGGTATAAAAATGAATGTCATCTGCCTTCTTACTGAGCCAAGAATCCTACATCTTTCTAAGTTTTGCTTGCACTTTACTTTTGATGGAGTTGCCTTCTTAGAGAGATGGACTGTTTTATACTGTCACTTCCTTCTTAAAGAGATGGACAAATTTCCCTGCTGGTAAACCCTGTGGAGTTCTTATTTTTTGTTTAACAGCTTCTGAATTTCCCCATCATTTTTATCAAACTAATTTTGAGGTTTTTGAGTGTTTGGCCCAGATGAGTAAATGCAGTGCTGTACACCAGTCTCTAAAAGCTGCCCACTCCTTTTCTGCCTCACTGATGGCCAAAGTGTTGGCTCAGCTTTCTCTTCAAGTTAGCAACAAACTATTCACTCTCAGAGAAGCACTCTTATCTTTTGACATTAGGTCTTCTGGTAGTCCTCATCATCTTCACCACTTTTCTTGAATTTGAGTGTTTAGCTTAGAGATGATAAGTCTACCATTGGTCCCGCACTCTGCACCACACAACCTTAGACACGATCACTTCCTGTCTCTCTTCCCCTTACAATGACATAGTCTATTAAATGCTCATGCTTGCTGCAAGTGTGTATCCGTGACCATTTGATGCATTTAGGTAAACAGAAGACAGTGTTGGTGATGAGCTCCACAAGATTTCCATAGTAAGTGACCATTGCTGTTGTTGTTTCTGACTCCATTCCTCCCAGGGACTCCGTGCCATGTCTGGTAGTTTGTACCTACTCTGCCATTAAATTCACACAGAATTATTACCTTGTCCTCTTTCAGCACATTGATGGTGAGAGTCTCCAGGTCTTCATAAAATTTTCCTTTGACCTCGTCAGGGTTTGTCATTACAAGAACATATGCACTGATGATGGTGGTGTAAGCACTTAATTTTTTGCTTTTTGGAGGGGGGAAGGCAGAGTAGTTGGGGCTAAGTGACTTACCCATGGTCACATGGCTAGTAAGTGTTAAGTGTCTGAGGCCAGATTTGAACCCAGGTCCTCCTGACTCCAGGGTCAGTGCTGTACTCACTGTGCCACCTAACTTCCCCTATTCTTGCAAGTGGCAATCACATTGTCTTGAGTCTATCATTCACTCCTTTTGGGAGGCATACAATCTTGTTGACTAGATTATTTTTGATTGTAAAACCTATGCCAATTTCCTGGTGCTCCCTTTCATTGTGATCACTCCAGAAAAACTTGTATCCAGCTCCAACTTCAGTAAGCTGACCTTCATTTGCCAGACTTGTTTTTCTCAGAGCTGCTATTTGGATGTGATAGCTGCTGAGTTTTCTTGCAAGAGCTGTTTGTCTTTCAGGTCTACTGGATTCCACATTGTCCATAAGTTTGCATGCATTCCATTTATTGATCATGAATGGAATCATCTTCTGAAAAGTTTTTGTACATTTTTGTGTGTATTTCAATTGCAGAGTAGAATTATAGCCTGCTACAGTAAGAAGGCCAGGATCGGGGGAAGCAGACAATTTTAGGTCTCCCTTTTCTAGCACCTTCCTCAGATCAGAAGGTGAGCAGTGCAGTCCCTGAAAGGCTGGTCAGACACCCAGAGGGCTTCCAAATCCTACCACTGCTTTGGTCCGGTGAGAAGATGACCCCATGGCCTGGGCCATGTGTGTGCAGGGTTGTGACTCCCCAGGCATCTACACTGGCTACCTCGTCACTCACCCATTGCCACAGGTCGTTGAGGTAGGTAAAATAACAACATAGTAAAATAATAAAATAGGTAGCAAAATAATAAAGTAATATAGTTTATGTCTTGACTTGTATGTGAATTAGATTTAAGTGAGGCAGCATTGCACTAAGTCATCAGTCTCACTCTCTCCTCCAGAGTTGTCAAAGTCCCATGGCAGACAGAGTCAAGATGACTGGTGATAACCCAGGATACAGTGGATGACCGTGGTGTCTCTGATGTCTGACGAAGCTCTCAGCACTCCACAGTGTCTGCTTCAGCTCCCTCATGGCCATTGGAACAAGTTGTTCTGCTGGGGGGAAGTCTTCACATTCTTGGAGCAGACCTACAGGTACCTCACCTACAGGTCTATAGGCCATCAGTTACTCTCAACCTTGGATTAGCCCATGATTCCCTGGGGTGTGGCTGCTGCATGTTCTGGAGCCTCTTGGAGCCACAGGTGAGAGCAAGGGGAAAGGTGGACACCAAAGGTGGATGAACAGCCCTGAAAGGGATTCAGTGGTCCTCACACCAGAGGTGTGAGTTCTCCCTGAATCCCATACACCACACACAGAAATATAGCCAGAAAATGACTGAAGTCTTTAAAATATGAGACTTAGAGAAACAAAGGTCCTCATAAAATCTGACAAAAATGAATCTCCCTTTGACCTAGAGCCTATGGAAAGGTTTCTAGCTCCGCAAGAACCGCAGCCAAAACAACATGGTAGGACTTCTTAATTTGCCTAATTGTGCAAAATAGAAACATGGTTCAGGCATAGTTTGACTACTTGGAGCAATACACAAGAGTCTCCACCCTTAAGTATTTTTACTGCATATATGTATTTACTAACCTGCAGCCCAGTCTTTCTGTCTCCATCCTCACACTCTAGCAGGCTCTAGAGTAAAGCAAAGACCCAGCCGCCTCATTTCAGCATCTCCCCAAACTCTTCCCTAAATGCTATCGTGGAACCAGAAAATTTAAAACTGGGAGTGACACCAGAGATTATCTCATCCAACCCTCTCATTTTGCAGATAAGGAAACTGAGTCTCAGAGAAGTAATGTGACCTGCCTGAGCTCACCAACCTAGGAGTCTATTACATTTACACCATGCCATTCTATCTCTGAAGCAGCTGCTTATTCCTCTCTGCAGAACAGTGACTATAAATATTGTACTGAGATAACTGGCCAGTTTTTGGAAATCTGTCATGTCAGTGAAAAGCAGTCATTCTTGTTTGGAATTACATAACAAAGCAATCAATTGATTTTGTACTTTTCCAATGATCGTTTTGCTGTTAGACAGAAAATGATTTTTTCCTCAAGCACTGCCTACTGCCATTTTCTTCTTGCCATATGTAGACGTGAATCTTCTAATATGCCCAGCACCGAAACTTGCTCAAATCCATCTTCTGGGTGTTGCTGTCATGTATATTGGCAGCAAAAGCCATTCTGATAGAAATAGGACTGCAATGACTTTGCAGTCTCACTTGCAGACAAGTGTTGATACATTCAGTCCTCTCCTTGACATTCTTTTCTTTCAAATTCATCTGAAAATTACAGGAGCTTATTCTATCCAATTGATACAGATGTAGTGATGTATGGGTATGTACACAAAACTTGTGTTCATACAGGGCTTGGCCCCAAGAGATGTTCATTCTTTTGAAGGAAATTCTCTCTAGAGAAGAGAGGTTTCTTCCAGCATCCTGCCCTGAGCCTTAGAGCACGGGGGCAACAATCAACATGCATGTACTCTTTCTGCAGAGGTTTAGAAAACTGGAAAGTTTTGGGACAATCACATCTAGACCTCTGGGGCTGTCACAACCAGCAGACTTGAATGGAAGCATGAGAGATCTCAACATACCCGAGACTTCAGCTGCTTTTCCCAGAGAAGTGCACAGAAATTTCTACAATGCTATTCGCCATTCTGAGAAATGACTGCTCCTAAAATTCCCCCTGCAAAGAGATTACCTTGAATTTCTTCCTTAGTGATCTAGTGAGCATACTGCCATAACCCTTTTTTGGGAAGAATGAGGGGTTATTTTGGACTTAACTATCACTCTTGGGAGACATAATGTGTGATTTGCCATTTGAGAATAGTTGTCTAGGATGCTCATTACCTTGCATTTCTGTTTTAATTAAATATCTTTGCCTAATTCATGGGTTATCTGGCTTGGTCTGGAATGAAGCAATACCTTGGTGGGGGTTTGAAGCTGTGATAACCTGAACAATACTGTGAACTGAGTATTGTGAAAAGCAGGCCATGTCATGGAAGCCATAGGCCACACGTTCATTAACTCACAAGTCTAGGTTTTCTCTATCCACTAGTACAACTTGAAACTAATCCATTTCTTTTAATAGTGGATGATTTTGACCATTTATTTCTTTAAATCCTTCATAAAGTACCCTTACAACCTACAATAGGCACCCATCTAGTGCATTTAATATTTTGTCAATACCAGTGCATTACTCAGGCCTTCTAGCTGCTCTCTCTTATGCTTGAAAAATCCCCTTTTTCCAGTCATATGGGTCATTGACGATGTCTTTGATAACAACTTTTATGGCAAGACAATTCTTTCAATATGCCATAGCCTATTTATGCACATCAAGAGTGTCTTGATGACTTTTGGAGTCACCTACATTTCTGATTTTCTGAGACCATGGTCTTTAATAGTTTGCATCCCTATAGCCTTACTGGGAAAGGGAATTTGTTCTTAAGAAATTGGGATTTTTCAACTCTGAGTTACCACCTCACACCTCTAAGGAAAAAGAAAAGTGCTGGAGGGGATGTGGAAATACTGGGACACCAATGCACTGTTGGGAATTGTGGACTGATCTCTGTTCTGGAAAGCAATTTGGAGCTATGCTCCCAAAGGCTATAAAACGATGTATAACTTTTTGTCTGGCAATACTACTGCTACATCTGTATCTCAATGAAATAAAAAGGGAAAAGAAATTATTTGTACAAAAATATAGCGATTTTTTTTGTGGTGGCAAAGAATTGAAAATCAATCGGATGCCCATCAACTGGGGAATGGTTAAACAAGTTGCAGTGTATGATTGTAATGGAATATTATTGTGCTATAAGAAATTACAAGCAGGATGATTTCAGAAAAACCTGGTAAGACTTACATAAACTGATACAAAATGAAGTGAGCAGAATCAGGAAAACATTGTACACAGAAACAGCAATATTATATGATGAAGAACTGTGAATAACTTAGCTATTCTCTGGAATACAAAGATCTAAGGTATCCCCAAAGGACTTATGATGAAAAATGCAATCCACCTCCAGAGGAAGAATTTGACATTATCTGAATACAGACTGAAACAAACTATTTTTTTTCTCTCTCTCTTTCTGTCTCTCTGTCTCTGTCTTTGTCTCTCTGTCTCTGTCTCTGTCTGTCTTTCTCTCTTTCTCTCTCTCTCTCTCTCTCTCTCTCTCTCTCTCTCTCTCTCTCTTCTTTCTTTCCCTCCACCTTTCTTTCTCATTTATTCTGACACAAAATGACTAATATGAAAATGTTTTACATTGTTCAACATGTATAACTTGTATCAGATTGTTTGTCTTCTCAATGAGGGGAAGGGGAGGGATGGAAAGAAAAATAGAATTTGGAACTCAAAACTTCCAAAAAATGTCAAACATTGTTTTGAATGTAATTGGGGGAAATATCATTTGAAGAAAAGAAGTTAGAATTCCAGATGCTACCATAAGTGAACCACTTGGAATAATAGGAAATACATTTTCCCAAATAAATACTAATGTCCATTTATTCAGATTGGAGGTAATTCTGTATCATTGCCTATCTATTATACCTACAGAAACTAAATATTTCTATGGAGGGTATGCCTAGGAGGAGCCTGAGAAAGGTTAACTCTTTGTTGAAGTATACTCTCTGTATAATATTAGCCTAACTCAATGGGTTCTGGTATCTAGTCATGTATATAGGTGAGTACAGAGGATGGATTAGGCATGCTTCTTGTCATAATCTGAATTGTATGCTTCACTTAACATAATTTTCCATTTAGTGTCTTTTGAGCATTGGTGCATCTCTTTGGAGAGGTCCTATAGTGTTTTAAGGACTCCATGTAATCATCCAGAGGCCTCTTCATTGACGAGTTTTTCTCCTTTTATTTCAATTTTGGACACATTATTTTCCATTACAGTAGCAAACTATCTTAGATAACAACGCTCTACATAAACATGTTTAAAATGGTTGGGTACTTGAAAAATGTGAAATCAGGGATTTGGTAATTATTATGCCAATAAAATAATAGGATTTAGAGATAGAAGGAGTTTAGGGCTTAAATTCAATGCCCTCATTTTAGGACAGTCGAAGCCTTTAACTTCAGCCTTGACTAATTCAGCTGCTCTCCATCAGCCAATTAAAATTGGAAGATTCAACCATTTCAAAAGACTTCCACCAACCTGACTTTCTCTCCTATGCCCTTTGTCTAAGCAAAGAGAAGTGTCAATGTTTACTATGTAACTGGCTGGTGGCTAGAGCTGATATAAATATAAACTACTTTGAACAGCTGTGTTACCATGGTATCTGATCAGAGAATTTGCTATAATTGATCCCCATGAAAATTAATTACTCATCTTAATTAGCCTAAGAACTGCATGCATACTTAAGTACCCTCAGGTTAATTCTTCAGGCTCTATAATATACTTAGACAAGAAAGGCTAAGTTAACAATGGAACAGACCTAGATGGATCCCCCAAATCATTCATTTGTTCCTGGAAACTATTTCCCCCTGCTTTGTTTATCAGTGATAACACCATCTAAGCCAAGGTGTGTTTGATTGATCAATTCCATGTTGATATATCCTATACTTTTGGTTTTATAGTATGAGCTTCCAAAGAGAAGGCTTGAGGGGTTTAGTAACAGCCCAGAGCCTAAACAGGTACAGTTCCATCATTAACCTGTTTGGAGCCTAAGAAAGTGGCTCTCAAACATTCAGTAATCTACCTTTGTTCTATCCTTGGCTCTGATGAAAGAGTACACTTTAGATTTGACATGTCACTCATGGTTATGCCACCACTGATTAACCATATCCCCTTCTTTCCAGACCCAGTGTTACTTTGGACCCAGTGTTACTTTAGTCACTGACTATCACTCAAGGTTGATCACTTAATCATTCAACAAGCAGTTATTAAGTTCCTACTTTATGCTAGGCTCTATACAAAGACAAAAATGAGGAGCCTATAATCTACCAGGAGAAAGAGCATGTACAACTCAAATCATGGAACAGTGGAATTAAATGAGATAAAGTATAGCAAATGGAAAAGCAGAGCAAAACATTCCTCTCCTTCCTAGTTTCAATCCTCCAGGAAAAAAAACCTCCCTCCCCTATGGGAATCCTTTCTCTCTCCAGTTACAGAACCCAAGCAAGAGTGAACTCTCCCCAAAGTTGGTGTCCTGTAATATATCTCCCATCTTCCAGTAAAGCAAGAATGGAACATACCTGGTTATGTCTCCACTAAGGTTTGATTGTGAAAGCTCTTGGTGATTCTCGTGGTCACAGCTGTGAGGATGAATAGGCCCCTGGATGCTAGATGCAGGGTTCTGGGAACTCTGGAATTCCATTGTGTGTCATTTTGCCTGGAGGATCTGTCTATCTTTGCCTCCTTTCAAGGACACTACTGAAAGGCTACTGGGGTCACACAGCTCAGAGCCCAGTGACATGGAAGCTTTGCAGGTGCCATTGTATCTCAGTCTCTGTCTTTTCTTCTTCAGAATTCCATGTACTGACCTGAAACTGTTATCAGTCCACTAATCCACCACGAATATCAGTCAGGGAGACCAAAACTGTCAATCTGAAGCTATATCTCAACATAAAATACTGCTGTGAGTCTCCTCTTCCATAAACAGCAGAGCTCCGAACAATGAGAAGAACATGGAATTAGGAGTCAAAGGGTATAGATTTTAATCCTGCCTCTGCCATTTACTGGCTGTGTGACCCTGAGCAAGTCACTTAAACATTCCAAACCCCATTCCCTCATCTTCAAATTGAGGTGGTTGGACCGGATGAGCTCCAAAGTCTCTTCTTGCTCTAAATCCTGTAATTCTAATTTGATTCAATATTATCATATACATCAAGGTGAAATGTTTCATCTCCTAGTTGTGTGTATGTCTAATGGACCCCTCAAGTATGTCTGGCAGAATTATTCTTGGAAAATCTCTCCTTCTAAATGTAGAGTCTGCATTGTTTGTTTCTGAGCTATTGCATTTCACACTCTAAATATTTACTTTCATTTGTGGAATGGAGAGAAATTAAAGTTACTATCAATCACCACCCATTTTAAAACTCATGACTATTAACATTTAGAGAGCCTCAGGAGTTTTATCCTCCCATAAATATCAGGATTTTGTTTCTCTGAAATAAAACCAGGGCTCTTTTCGTATTTTTGACCTTAATAAGTCATGTCTCTGTCCACATATTTAAACAAAGAAAGACCAAAACAACTGCACTTGGCCAGTTTATGGGTACTGTCTCCATCTCCATGGCCCATAATCTCTGCAAAAGATTTGTAAACAGACCCCTAGTCTATGCTCCAAATAAGCTATCCTGGGTTTTTCTAATAAAATAACACTTTATACTAAAGTCACTGCTCTATAAAAATCATTTTATTTAATTTTCCAGTGTTTACCTCAATGGGTTTTTCAGCTCTAGGAACCACTTCCTTAATCACACACATAATTTTGAATTGATGTGAGCATATGCTGTCATTACTGCCTCCACTAAAGCCATCCTCCTGATGCTTCATTTTGTTGTGGAGGTGACCCTGGCTTTTCAAAGACTTTGCTAACAGACAACAAACTCTGGAAAGTCTTATTGAGACTGAGTACAGACCCAGTAACAGATTGTTGTTTGAAGACTTGAGCTCTTAAGTGATTTCACCAACTCACAAAGGCTTTTATGGGGGTTTTTGTCATGGTAGACAAAGCACCCCAGTGGTCTCCCAGATCCATGATATAGTAAAGATAGCCAATTCTTACTGACATAAAATATACCTGTTATTGACTAGTAATCTATAATATAGAATTAAGAGCAACCTCATAACATAGGAACCAGCCAATAAATCATAGAAAGTATATTATAGAATTACTATTTGTTCTTTTCAGATGATGAAAATATTCTACTCCTAAGGTCTGCAGGGGATGAATTTGGAGATAGAAGAAACAGGAATGCAGGTAAAATTCTTTGACAGTTTTGCATCCCCCAAAAGACTTGGGATTTCCTTGGTGTGGGCACTTCCTACCTAAGTCTAGCTCGCAATCTTTCCCTGTCCCAGGAGGAGGTTTTCTGGGTTGCTATTGCTGAGTTGCACCTCCCTCATAGCCCAAATCATCTCCTCACAGCTAACCTCCTGCTGATGAGATGCTGGACACATCTGTGGTCATTTCTTTTCTAATTAAAGTCTGCTATTAAAAAAAAAACCTAGGATGATCATCACAAGGTAGGGGCTTCAGAATCCCCATAGGTTGGAGACCATTTACTTTGAGGGTGGAATGAGCCCTGCATCGGGAGCTAGAGGATCTGTGTTCAAATGTGACCTCTGACATTTGCAATGTATGTCTTGGGATATGGAACAAACCATGTTTCACCTTTGTTTTCTTCCTCTGTAAAATTAGGGAGTTGACCAGATGGCCTCCAGGGTCCCTTCTATCTTAAAGTCTTATTACCCTAAGAAAATTGTGATCAGTCAAAATGATCATCATTGGGTATGTTTCCACGACACTTGCTATATGAGAACCTATCTAGATAAATGCCCATGACCTTTAAAACAGGAGCATGAGGTCCATTTCTTATTGCCCTTCTTATTTCTAGCCAGTGATGGCAAACTTCAGATGTCCTACCAAATTCAGACGTCATCCAATTCTATTCCATTCAATGGACATGTGTTCCTGCTATGTACAAAATATTCTGCTAAGCAGATCCTGAGGAAGATATAAAAGTTTACTCCCCCACCCAGGAAGCCCCCTCTACCCCAACAACCCACAGTTCCTGATGTTAATAATGATGTTAATAACTATAATTATGGCAGTGATGGTAGTAATGAATATATATATATATATAATATATAATAAGTCATTTTATATATGACATTAGATATGGTACTCTAAGGTTTGCAAAGCACTTTACATACATTATGTAACATAACTCCCCTAAGAGTGGCAATATGGCATATACACAGAATTCAGAAGATTTTGTAATAAGGGTTGAGAGGAGGGACTGATTCTAGCCAGGAGGAACAAGAAAAATTTCCTGGAGGAAATGGTATTTGAACTGGATCTTGAAGGGTAGATAGGATTTCAACAGCTAGATATGGAGGAGACAGCAAAGCCTGGGAGGTAGGAAAACACAAGAGGAATCTGAAGAATGGCTCATTTGTTTGACCCACAAGTTACATGAAAGAAAGCCATATGAGATACAGCTGGAAAGACAGATGTATGTTTTCCACATCAAGATTGTGGAAAACTTGGAAAGTTAGGCTAGAGCTGGCTGTCATTGGTGGTTAATGGGTACCTATTGACAGTCTTTTATCCGAGGAGATGACAGTTGTAAAGAAGCTTAATCTGGCAACTGGGCATAGGCTGGATTAGAACAGGGAGACATTGAGTGAGGAGATTATTTAGGAAACTACTGCAGAAATCCACAGAGGAGTCTGATAGTAAGGTGTCTGAGCTAGCAAGTGTCAGAATATTTCATACTCTATCTAAATTTTAAAATAATAAGAGACCTTTAAGATAATTGAATCCAGACCCACTATTTTACTTATGAAGAACTGGAGGCTCAAAGAGGTAGAATAACCTGGCCAATGTCACACAACTGATAATGGTGCCCAGGTCCTTGGGTTTCCAACCCCATGCCTTTTCGCTGTATTACATTTTCTCCTCTCTGATTTTGTACCTGTAGGACAATACAGTTGCTTAAGGTGAGAGGAATTCAGTCGAACAAATAGCAAGCAATTCATTTAATTTCTTTGAGTGAATTGATTGTTCAATGTGTGCATGTAAGTGTCTGTGTGTGTGTGTGTGTTTTCAAATGAATCAATCAACTCAATTGGTGGTCTCACGTGGCTATGTTGACAAAAATGTTTCCAAAGCAAAGATTGATGCTCCACTTCCTAAAAAGCAAAAGGGGAAAATAGGTAAGAGTTTGATGTCTTCCTCCTGTAATTATAATTTCACAAAGAATGAATTACTTCATACTTTTCTTACCTCCTGAGGAAAGAAAAACACCAAACACATATTCATTTTCAGTATGCTGTTTTGTTTTTTGTTTTTTTGTATGTGCTGGCTTGATGCAAACTGTTACTAGGCAATTTCTCATCGATGCTGACAGTGATGGGAGACTCAGAGCTCTGGGAACAGCTCACAAGTTATGGGGACTTGCCCTCCCAGAGTCTTGCTCTCAAAGAAACTTTAGTAGTTTGATTCCATTCATATTGGTAGAAAATGATTTCCTTCTGCCTGGCCACTTAATTTGAAATTAAATGCATGTTTATAGGGGGAAAAACATCATCCCCAAGTCTTCTGGGTGATGGAAGGAGCTTTCTGGAGACTCTGATTGATCCTTCTGGCTAAATCAGCTTAGGCTCAGATTACGTTGCATTCTCAGCTGCCTGCCTCATCAAATTCACAAGCAGAGTGAGCTAATGGTGGCCCTGCAGTTATTCTCACAAAAGGGCTGAAGATATTAAGGGAATAAAAAAGCTAAAATTCCCCTGTAAATCACAAATTGGTGTTCTCAGACACATAGGTAAAATTACTTGGTGATAGGGACTTAGCATCTATTTCTATTATGCCTTTTTAGGGGATAATGGGCAATTAGTCTCTTCAATTGTTTAATTTTATGTCCATTTGCAGGCACAGAAACATAACTGAAACATGTGTAGCAGCATGGCCATTATGTCCCCTCGTGAGCTGTGAGATGTAGATTAGAAGTTTGAAGACTGACTGATGTATATTGTTCATATGACATGTATCCAGGTATGAAAGAGCATGGCAAGGTAGACTCATGATGTATGCCCAGACAATATTACATTCCCTCCCTCTTGTACTCACCAGATGTTACATCAGCACGCTCTGTAAGGGTAAGGAGGATGTGATTAACATCAGCCCTGCCTGGGCTGGATAGAATGTAAGCTAGAGAAAGAAAGTGTCCCCAGACCCCAGGTAGTAAGTGCCTCTGCCACCTCTATGACCTTGATTAAGTCACAACTTCTCTGGTCTCCATTTTTCTCATCTATAACATGTGGGTTTTGGTCTTCATGGTCTGTGAAGTCCCTTTGGATCTGCCTCCTTAATCCTATAAGCCCATGAGTCTGTGTTTGCTGAAGAAAGTTGGTTTTGACATTTGATTGATAAAAATAAATGCTAACCTGGTTGAGGGGAGTAGTAGAAGGCAGGCAGGCCTGAAGGGAACATTTCCCAGAGATCCCTATTGTCCAAGAGCAACTGAGATGAACAGATAGTTGCCATAGTCATCCAAAAGGGTATTTTCCAGGAGGAAATATCAGAGCCATAACTTGGCTGAGCCATCAGGATTTTGTCCGACACCAGTATCCTAGAGGGCACAATTCCTCATGGTGTTCTTGGCAGATGTTTGATGTAAAGATCATACTCCTATTGGGCATGTCAATCAGAGCAGTGCAGAGCTCAATCAATTAATTAATCATTATTTATTTGTTATCTACTATGTGTCAGACTCTATCCTGGGCTCCGGGAATACAAAAACAAAGACTGAAAACGTCCCTACTTTCAAAAGGCATACATTCTAATGGGAGTGTACAAGTATACATTAAAAATGTACAGCATAGGCGGAGCCAAGATGGTGGTGTAGAAGCAGGAAAACTCCAGGAGCTCCCCCCACAACACCTCAAATACCTATAAAATAGGACTCTAAACAAAATGAAAGAGAGAAACAAATCTCCTGCTGAAGGCAGGCTGTCAGGAAGGGTCCATCTCAGTGCACTGGGAGCAGAGCCCAGCCCTGTGTGAGCCAACAGTTTTAGCTCCAGGGTGGCCCCAATCATCTACAGCTTGATGGACATCAGGAGAGTGGATCACCAGCAGCTATGGCCATTTCCAGAATTATCAACACATAAATACCAAAGACAAAGTAAAAGGTCAGTGTGAACTTTGGGAACAGGGGGACTGAGATTGAGGTCTGGTCTCTGCCCCTGGAAGGGAGAAGAAGCTCAGGTGAGGCAGCCATGCACCTACCTCCATATGGCTACCTCAGAGCTTCTGGCCTTCAGATCATTGGGGGACCAAGAGACCATTCTGAGGGATAATTGCTTGCTTTAACCTGCTTGGATCTGGATTACAGTCTTGGGTGGAGGTCCTGGGTTGTGTGACTAAGTGCCAGAGTCTGTGGAGGCTTCAGAAAGGGCACCCAACTAATAGTTCCAGCAGCTAAGAAAACCCCAGCCATTTGGGACGATGCTCTCCTCTCTGGAAGCAGAGTTCTACTGTGGCAAAAAGCTCAAAAGTCAAGTAATTGAGTGGCAACATGAGCAAGCAAAGGAAGCAAAGCAAGCATAGTAATCCAACTTTAGATTCCTTTTTGGGGGACAAAAAGGATCAAAGCATGGAATGGGAGGAAGACAACACAGTCAGAACTCCTGTACCAAAAGCTTCCAAGAAAAATATGAACTGGTTACAGGCCATAGAGGAGCTTAAGAAGGATTTGGAAAACCAAATAAGAGAAGTAAAGGAAAATTGGGAAGAGAGATGAGAATGATGCAAGAAAAATCATGAAAAGAGAGTCAACAACCTGACTGAAGAAAATAACACCTTAAAAATAGACTAACTCAAATTGTAAAAGAGGCTCAAAAAGCCAATGAGGAGAAGAATGCCTTAAAAAGCTGAATTGCCAGATGAAAAAAGAATCTCAAAAGCTCACTGAGGTGAATAATTCCTTCAAAATTAGATTGGGGCAAATGGAAGGTAATGACTTTATGAGAAATCAAGACACTATTAAACAGATCCAAAGAAATGAAAAAAATAGAAGGCAATGTGAAATATCTCATTGGAAAAAGCATTGACCTGGAAAATAGATCCAGGAGAGATAATTTAAAAATTGTTGGACTACCTGAAAGCCATGATCAAAAAAAGAACCTAGAAATCATCCTTCAAGAAATTCTCAAGGAAAATTGCCCTGATGTTTTAGAAACAGAGGGCAAAATAGAAATAGAAAGAATTCACCAATCACCTCTTGAAAGAGATCCCCAAAAGAGAACTCCTAGGAATATTATATCCAGGTTCAGGAGTTCCCAAATCAAGGAGAAAATATTACAAGCAGCCAAGAAGAAACAATTTGAATATTGTGGAAACACAATCAATATGACACAAAATCTAGCAGCTTCTACACTGAGGGATAGAAGGACTTGGAATATGATATTTCAGAGATCAAAGGATCTGGGATTAAAACCAAGAATCACCTACCCAGGAAATCTGAGTATAATGTTTCAGGGGAAAATATGGTCATTCAATGAAATAGAGCTTTCTTGATGAAAAAACCAGAGTTGAATAGAAAATTTGACATTCAGATACAAGAAGCAAGAGAAGCACGAGAAAGTAAACAGGGAAAAGAAATCACAACAAACTTATCAAAGCTGAACTATTTACATGCCTACATGGAAAAATGATCATTGCAACTTATGAAACTTTTCTCAGTATGAAGATAGTTGAAGGGAATATAAATATATGTCTATACATATGTATACATATATGTCTATATAGGAGGGTATATGGATGTATGAATGCATATGTGAGTGTGTGTATATATGTATACAGGTATACATAGACAGAGGGTATAGGATCAATTGAATAGGAAGGGATACTACTTAAAAGGTGAAATTAAGAGATGAGAGAGGAATATAATGAGAGGAGTTGGGGAGAGACAGAATGGGGTAAATTATCTCATACAGAAGTGGCCAGGAAAAACTGTTACAATGGAGGGGAAGAACAGGAAGGGAAAAGGGAATGGGTCAACCTTACTCTCACTGAATTTGGTGTAGGGAGAGAATGGCACACACACTAAATAGGGTATCTCACCCACTCTACAGGAGAATAGGGGGGAAGGGGATTAGAGGAGGGATGATGGAAGGGAGGGCAGGTTGGGGTGGGAAGGTAGTTAGAAGCACACACTTTTGAAAAGGGACAGGGTCAAAGTAGAAAATAGAACAAGTGGGGGATGGGATAGGATGGAGAGAAATGTAGTCAGTCTTTCACAATATATCCACTATGGAAAGGTTTTGTGTAGTTACACATGTACAACTTATATTTAATTGTTTATCTTTCCAGTAAGGGTAGGTGAGGAGGGAGGAAGGGATCTGGAATTCAAAGTTTCAAAATTAAGTTTCATCGATCTATCTAATTTTTTTTCCATGCAACTGGGAAATAAGATATATAGGCACTGGGGTAAGGAGATCCATCTTGCCCTACTGGAAATTCGGAGGGGTGGGGTGGAGGATGATATAAGAGAGAACAGATTGGGGAAGGGGGTACACAGTGAGATTGCTGTTTGGGGGTGGTAGGTGGGGGAAAGACAGGGAGAAAATGTGTAACTCAACGTCTTGTGGAAACGAATGATGTAAACTAAAAATAAACAAAATTTAATTTTAAAATGTACAGCATAAACATAAAATTTTTAAAAATGATTTTGGATGTAAAAAAAGGAACATTTGTTTATTCAGCACACCACACAAAAAAGAGAATTTTATGTGAAATCACACACTTCCATTTCACATGACTTACTTTTGTCACAATTATAAAGTACAAACCTAAGTATGTACAAAGCAGCTAAGTACAAGGAGGGCACAAGAAGCTTCCAGAAGCTGGTGCCACTTGAAGCGTCATTGCATCAACTGTCTCTGACAATTTGATGGAACCTATGGGCCCAGCCTTAGAATCGTGGGGTTTTTAATTTAAATTTATTTATTTACTTTAAGTTTACAGAATCATGTTTTTAAATGCATAAATTGAAATATCTAACACTACAAATGAAACCAAAGGTTAGTGAAAATAAATATGTAGTTTTTTCCCAATCAGTTTCATGGATTCCTTGAAATCTACCTCCTCAGGGACCCCTGGACCTCAGGTTAAGAATACCTGCCTTACAAGGAGAGAAGGATTCAATGAGATATAGGTAAATAAAGAGTGAATTTCAAGAATAGGAGATGACCGGTGAAAAGATAAGTAAATGAGAAATGGAGTGTTGTGAATGAGGTACAGAGAGTAGCCTGGTTTGGCTGCATCGCAGAGTATGGTAAGAAGACTGATGAATATCTTTTGAAGCTGGAAGGATTCATTGGGGCCAGGTTTTATAGGGATCTAAAGGCTAAAAAGAGGAGTTTGTTTTTCATTCTAGAGGCAATAGATAGTCAATTATGTTGGTTGAGAAAGGGAAGACACATCTAGCCTGCATTTAAGGAAAATGACTTTGGTGGCAGTGTGTAGGATGAATAGCAGAGCAGGGAGGAGACTAGAGGCAGGGATACCAATTAGAGGCTGTCACAATAATCTAGATAAGAAGTGATGGGGACCTGAACTGAGGTGATAGTTATGTGTTTGGAGGGAAGGAGTGGTATGCAAAAGATATTCTGAAGGTAGGAATGGAAAGATTTGACAACTGACTTGATATGGGGGTGAGGGGGAATAAGGCATCCTGGACAATGGGTCTGAAAACTGGAAGGATGATGATGCTTTCCATAGAAATAGGGATGTTTGAGAGAAGGAAAGGTTTAGGTGGAAAGATACTAAGTCTGATTTTAGACACGTTCAGTTTAAATATCTGGGTTATCTGGTTTGAGATGTCCAGTAGTCAATTGGTGATGCAGTACCAGTTCATGGGACAGACCTCAGAGAAGAGGCTTGCTTCTTTAGGGTACTTGCTTCTCTGAGGAGCAGTTTGTACTTCTCTGTCCCACATTCAGGATAAGGAGATGGCACTTTTGGGTCCCTGCCTCTTCAGGAGTGGAGATCAAGTTGTTCCAGGAATAATGATGTTCTTCCTTTAGATTTTTATGGAGAGGAAGCACTTTAGGAAGGGCCCTAGGTGCTTTCAAACCTTTTGTGAATATCTTGTCTTCCCATTGGGAGAGAGACCATTGATATAGGACTCTCTGCTCTTTGGTGGAGATCTATGCCAAGTGCCCTTGTGAGGGTCGGTGTGGAGTTAGTGCAATAGAGGAGAGATCCTGGGCCTTATGACTTCCAGTTTCAAGAGAGAAGGTCTGTGATGCCAACCTATCTTCTTGCCACTGAAGGGAGAGAAAGACTCTGGAAAGAAATCAATAGGAGAGGAGCTGAAATCTCTATCACATCCCTATCCTCATCTTGATATACTAGCTAGAGATATTGGGAAATTTCTTGCTTGTGTAAGATTTATGACTCTTTCTCTCAGTTGAACTGAGTCAAGTGACTCCCAATGAGTTTCTTTGATCTACATTCTCTAGTATGTGTTCTCCTATGTGTATTTTATCTGATTCCTTTTTTGTTACCAACTTGGATAAATTGGTTTCCTTGCTATTTGCTATGTATGCTCATTGTGGAACTGGTGCCTTGTGGGAAAGGGGTCAAGCCTTGGATATAAGGATTGGGATACTCTTTTCTTTAATAAGGAACAGTGATCAGAAGCTCATTGTTGTTGTTGAGTCATTTAAGTTGTGTCCGACTCTCTGTGACCCTGTTTTGGGATTTTCTTGGCAAATATACTGGAATGGTTTGCCATTTCCTTCTCTAGCTCATTTTACAGATGAAGAAAATGAAGCAAACAGGGTGAATTGACTTATTCAGGGTCACACAGCTAGTAACTGTCTGAGGTCATACTTGAACTTAGGTGTTTCAAATTATAGAATTTCCAAATGGTTACTTGCAGTATGTTTTTCCAACCACTGAAATACTACAAAGATCTGTAATTTTTCTTTTGATTGAGGAAACTGGTTAACAGTGAATGTATCCTGGGCTATGAGTCGGTATTTTGAGTACACTTCTTTTCAGTCTTCACGAACATTTTTGAAATCCTTTTTTTGCCTTCCACTTGAGCAAACACCATGATTAAACTGGGAATATAGAACTTGCCTTTGAAAGATCAATGTCAAACATCTGAGACATGTGAAATACTGAACAGATTATGATTGCTGACTCTATGCCAGGAATGAGTTCTCTTAAAGGGCATATGCCTGGTCGTCTTCAAAGTAATATGGATATTTTTGGCAAGTTGCCTAATTCTCTTCCACACTGCCAATGAGTCTACACCCTAGTGGTATCATTTAACTGAAACATGGTGGATTTCATCGGAGTATCAGAAATAATTTTCTGACTATTAGGTTATTAGAAATTGTAATGGCTTGTTAAGAGAGGTGGTAGTATGCTTTCTTTTATGAGATCTTAATAAAGAGAACAGATTATTACAGGGTCATAAGATTTTGAGCTCTAAGGGACCTTAGTGATTGTCTGGTTCAAATCCCACTTCCTCATTTAAAGATGAGAGCAGAGAACAATCCAGGTGATTCTCCCTTTCCCCATCCTTGGCCCTAACCCCCTTAATTCCATTGTCTGAGAAAGAAAAAAAGGCCTTCCTCGTTCCCTTTCAAATTCAGAGATTTTCCCCTTAGCCTGCTCTACAAAACTTGACCTTCCTTCAATTTATCTCCAGTTCTTCTCTTTGACATTATTACTTATTTATTATTTTCAATAAATCATTAGGAAGAGTTTGGGGGCAATCACTGACCTGATTCTACCCTTAACTTTTTTCTTATGTAGGGAAGGGTAGTTTGAAGAAAGGTAGAGGTTTGGGGACTGTCTGTTGAAAAGCCACAGATGAACCTAGACTGAATGAAGGGAGAGATTTAAGGAGGCAGTAAAGGGATGATTTCTACCCCCTAGCACCCAGAAGTGCATATTGTCATCTCTCTGTCAAGACCAAAAAGAGCATTGAGGATGCTTAGCACTATCTACTTTACATGTAGTCTTTGATCTCCACGTTGATACCTGCAGATTACATGAGCATGGGTGCTGAGGGTAGTCAACATTTGCTAAGTATTCATTTGGGCAAGGCACTACTCCAGTTTTTGTGCCCACAAAGTTTGAGCTGACACAGTTTCTGCCTTTAAGGAGCTTAAAGTCAGAGAAAATGGTACCCATGGTGTCAGATTAGGCACAGAAATGCCCAGCATGTGGTCTTCATTTCCTCTCTCAGCCAGAAAGGTAGAAGGACTGAATGCTTCCAGATCATGACTGTCTCCATCTAATGAGGGTGGCTCAAGGCAGGGATTCCCTTTGTACAACCATCTCCTCCTCTACGCTCATCTCCTTTCTTTCAGGTAAAGGGCAGAGACTTTTTTTGCTTTAGGAACTGGACACCATGATCTCCTCTCCTCTTCTTTACTTTTTCTCCCTAGAGTCAGAGTTGGAGATTTTATCAGCCATGCATGTGTTCAAAGACAATGTTCCGAGATCCATGAAATCCCTTCTCTGCTCCTTTAAGGAGAGAAGGGGAAGGGAAAGAGAAGGGAATAAGCATTTGTATAGTCCTACCAATGTGCCAGGCACTGTGCTAAGCCCTTCAGAAGTATCAGTTTAGCAGCTAGCATTGATATATATTATATAGTTGTTACCTAACTGATATTATTTCTGTTCTTTTGAGTTTATAGAACTATTGATTTAAAAAAGATAAGTCTCTAGTTAGAAATCATCTAACAACTGGCCAGAGATTGAAATCTTTACCTTAAACTAGGAAGGAAACATTTTAGCCAGTTATAGTCTGTGACATCAGTCAATTAGAGTTTCAATGCCCTGAATTATAGATTATTAGGAAATGTGCAGTGCTCACTATAAGCAGGCTCCAAGACTCTCTGACCACAATTAAACACAGTCAAATGTTTAGGCTGACCACAGATGTTTATATGAAGAAAAAAGAATCATAATTTTAAAAGAAGTTAGAACATAGTTTAAAAAAAAGGAATGGAAAGAGATTTGGAGAGAGAGGTTCTTGGAGAGAGGGGTTTGGATAGAGACTTCCTTGCTGTTCATTGAGTTCAAGGGAAAGGAAGACAACAGATCCTGCCCCTGCCTTCACTGCATCCCCCATCACAGCAAAGTACTGCCTTCCTCTTACTCATCCTAACAGCACTCATTCAGACTTACTCGTTGTCAGAAATCTTAGAAAGAGTATCTACAATTTCTACTTTCATCCATACTTACAACCCCTTTGTGATATGTCTTTTGCTCTTCCACTCTGCTCGATATTCTTTCTTGAAGATAAGTAGTGGGCTTCTGATACTAAATCTAATGGTCTCATGAGCTCTCAAATTCAGAGATTTCCTTTAGCACAGCCCATGTTGAAGCAGTAATCCCCTCTACAGTAGAAGACTCTTAAAGAGCACTTCCACTGGCCTCCAAAACTCAGTGCCCCGCTGCCCTGAATTATAGATTATTAGGAAATGTGCAGTGCTCACTATAAGCAGGCTCCAAGACTCGTAAGGAAGGTTTCCTGTGACCCCACCCACTCTCTTCAAGACTGCTAAGTGCACCTGGTTTCCAGACCCAAAAACTGTTAGGGAATATGCCCCCTCCATTGAAGACTTCCAGGGGAGGAAGCCACTGTATCTAGGAGTTTTAGAGAAGGTCAACTCCTACAGAGCATGGAGATTGCCTTTTGAACCTGAATCCTATACCACAGGATCATCCTATTATAGAAACATGTTTAAGCTTACCTCAACCAAATGGTGGCAGAACTTACTGTTCAAGGAAACTCTCAAATCTGGAATTTTCCTGAAGAGGAAATACTTGAAGATTATATAACAGTGACCACTTTTTTAAACCAAGTTTCTGTTAGACCATGCTTACTTCTTCATGGTAAGATGTCTAGTTCATTTAATTAATTTATCCATATGCTGAGCATTTGTATGCCTAATCTGACACCATGGGTACCATTTTCTCTGACTTTAAGCTCTTTAGAGGCAGAGACTGTGTCAGATCAAACTTTGTGGGCAAAAAATCTGGAGCAGTGCCTTGCCCAAATGAATACTTAGCAAATGTTGACTAAAATTGACCTTGACTTCTCTGTATTTTGTAATACTGTGGACCAATCCATAATTCTTTCTTCTCTCTTGATGTCCATAACGCTGCACTCTCTTGGTTCTCTTCTACAACTTTACAGAGGTCTATTTTCTGCTTCATTTTCTTCTCTGTCTTTTTCTTTCTCCAGACCCCTAAACTGAGACATTCCCTAACACTCCATCCTTGGTCTTCTCTTTATGTTTTCACTGAGTGAACTCATCCAACATCCATCTCTATGTAGCTGGCTTCCAAATCTACATTTTCCATCCTAGACCATCAATCTATATTTCAAATGCTCACTTGGCATGTTTTCATGAATGATGCAAAAGCACCTCAAATTCCATCTGTCCTGAACCCTATCCAGTATGCTTCTTATCTTTTTTTGCTTTGTCATTTCTGTTAAATACACTGTCCACTATTCTTCAAGCTGTAAAAACCTTCAAGTTGCTTTTGACCACTCTTCTCCCTCCCTTCTTCCAATCTAACGAATGACCTAATGGTTCTTCTTCAGCAACATATCTCTTTTCTTCATTCCTGCTATTGCCAACCACATTCAGGTTCTCATCTGGACTTTTATGATGGCCTTTAATACCTCCATTTCCTCACTGCTCCAATCTATCCTTGCCATGGTTATCAGATATTCCATCACTCTTCTCTTCTCACCAACTCTCTATGAATCCCCATGGCCCATGGAATGAAGTACAAATTCCTTAGGCTTCCATTGAATTTTCACCACAATCTGTTCCTTAAATACTTTTCTAACTATCTCACACCATTCCTGCCCACATACTCCGTGCTACAGTCTCATTGAACTTTGTGCTTTTTCCCCTGAGCTTTTCTGTGTCTGTGACTTTCAGTTCCACCCTACAGATCCTCTCTCTGTTTCTCTATCTATTGAAATGCTGCCCTATTTCTTCCATTGGTGTTGGTTTTCAGTCATTTTTCAGTCATATCTAACTCTTTGTGACCCTATGTGGGGTTTTCTTGCAAAGATATTGGACTGGTTTGCCACTTTTCTTCAGCTTATTTTACAAATAAAGAAACTGAGGCAAACTGGATTAGGTGATTTGCCCAGGGTCACATAGCTTCTAAGTATATGGGGTCAGATTTGAACTTAGGAAGATGAGTCTTCCTGACTCCAGGCCTGGCACTCCAACCACTGTGTCACCTAGCTGCTCCAGTGTTTTTCAAATGCCACTCCCTCCCACATCATTATCATCATTGTCATCATCATCATCCTCACTAGCATTAATATCACACTTTAGGTCTATAAATTTCATCTTTGCCTCACAATAGCACCCCAAATTAAATAGTCCAAATATTATCATCCCTGTTTTTCTAGATGAAAAGCTTATACTCAGAGAAGTAAGCTAAATCTTAAGGTTAGAAGAGACTTTGTATCCATCCAGTTCAACCCATGACTGAAGTGGAACATTTTATGACATGAATGTAAGGTGGCCATTCAGCCTTTGCTTGAAGATCTCATGTTGGGGCAATAGAGACCTTTTACCTCTCCCACCATCCCATTGTAAGTTGGGGCAGCTCTAATGATCAGGTAGCCTATTCTCTAGCTCTCTGTAACTTCAGTTCATTGCTTCTGCCTTCTAGTCTATCAAGCCAACTAATTAACATATGTTATTAAAAACTTACTATGTGGCAAGCTCTATGATAAATGCTAGGAATGCAAGCACAGAGATGAACAATCCATGATGTTCTATCACTAAAGACAACACGAAACAATATTTATGTAAATAAATGTATATAGAATGAATACAAAAATAAGATAAATTTGGCAGAGAGAGCATGAGAATTTGGGGGGATTAATAAAGTAT
Source organism: Pseudocheirus occidentalis (assembly GCA_028646575.1). Classification (NCBI taxonomy): domain Eukaryota; kingdom Metazoa; phylum Chordata; class Mammalia; order Diprotodontia; family Pseudocheiridae; genus Pseudocheirus; species Pseudocheirus occidentalis. Next base: position 16,560,822 of record CM053598.1, read on the forward strand.
TTCTGTAGAACTGGGAAATTCTAATTTAGAGTCCATGGACAGATTTCAGAGATTCCATGAACTTAGATGGGAAAAATTACATCTTCATTTTTACCTTTTTGTTTTCTTTAAAATCCCATGTATTTATTTAAAAACATTATTTTTAGGCATCCCTAGCTTTGACTAGATTTCCGAAGAGGCCCATGACACAAAAAAGGTGAAGAATCCTTGATGTAGAAGATAATGCTTGAACTAAATCCAATCATTTTTCCATGTGACAGTCTTTCAAATATAATGACAGCTATCATGTCCTCTCCCAAGTTTTTTCTACTCCAAACTAAGCATCCCCAGTTTCTCTAATACAGTGGTTCTCAACTTGTGGGTTGCTACCCCTTTGGAGTCAAATGACCCTTTCACAGGGGTCACAGGGGTCCCCTAAGACCGTCGGAAAATACATACTTCCAATGGTCTTAGGAATCTCCTCTATCGCTCTCCAGGTGGGTCTGCCCACGTGCAGACATGCCCACATACGACTATCAAAGAGTCATAGCATTAGGAAGGTTGAGAACCACTGCTCTAATAGGTCATTCTATCATATGAACTCAAACACCCTGGTTGCCCTCCTTTGGAGAGTCAAACTTGCCAAAGATCACAGAGTTAATATGGTGGCAGAGTTAGGATTTCAGTACAGCACCTACAAACATTCCAGCTCCTGATCCAATGCTCTTTCCACTACCTAGCACAGCTTCCTTAGGAAACTTCCATTAGTCCCTCCTTCACCCCACATCCATCCCCCTCCAGAAAAAAAAATCTTTCTTTCTTTTGACCTCTTATACTGGCTTTGATTTTACTTCTCATTCTTTTATCTCTTAAAAACTTGTTAACTAATCTACAGTCAGATCCACAGACATGACCTCAAATAATTGAGAAAATGGTTTTTTAAATTATCTGTGGACTGGGGTGGAGCCAAGATGGCGGCGTAGAAGCAGCAAAGCACCACAGCTCCCACACAAACACGCTAAAAAACTCATAAAATGGGACACTAAACAGATTTTCAAGCTCCAAAACTCTCCACAAGACAGAAAGCCCTACAGGCAGCGCAGCAGGTGGGGCTCTTCGCAGCAGTCTGGGACCCACTGCTGAAACCCCAGCCGGCTCAGGCCCTGGGGCATGGGGGGGGGGAACCGCGGCTACAGGAGAGCAGATCGGCTGCACTGGAGGCACAGTTACCACATTTATCAGGCCAGAAGACAAAAAGGCTAAGAGAAAGGTCAGTGGATTTTGCTAACTGGGGAGGAGAAGAGCGGGTCTGGCCAAACTGCTCCCAGGGCAAGGAGGCAGCGGGAGGCGGCTGTTGCAGCAGGAAGGGC
>CM053598.1:16562670-16592969 GCA_028646575.1 Pseudocheirus occidentalis
TTCCTTCCTTCCTTCCTTCCTTCCTTCCTTCCTTCCTTCCTTCCTTCCTTCCTTCCTTCCTTCCTTCCTTCCTTCCTTCCTTCCTTCCTTCCTTCCTTCCTTCCTTCCTTCCTTCCTTCCTTCCTTCCTTCCTTCCTTCCTTTCTTCCTTCCTTCCTTCTTTCCTTCCTTCCTTTCTCCCTCCCATCTCTCCTTTCTTTCCTTCCTCTACAACTCTCATTTTAATCCAGCCCCACACTCCTATTTAAATCTGTCCTTGCTAGAATCTAGATTGCTTACTTCTGCCCTCTAACAGTGGAGGCAAGACCTTACTTTCTACATTACAAACTGCCAGAGCTGAATGCCAGCATGGGCACCCATTTTCATGGGGCAAGTCAGTTTTGAAGCACAGGGCCCTGGCATCACAGGGCTCATGTTGGGGGCTAGTACTGAAGAGTCAGGAGCCAGATGGAGAGGTATAAGGTTTTAAGTTCACAAACAAAACACGTGGAATGTATCTCAAGTGCCACTTGAGAATTAGGTTGTCATCCAAAATAGCTAAACAGACAAGCCTTGATATGGTATGGACAAGGCCCCAGTGCCGCCCTATTGTTGCTTCAACTCAAAGAAATGAATTACAGGGATTGATATAGACAGAAACACGTGCTGTATTAATTTTTAAAATGTGATTATAGACTTAAAAATGTTTAACATAGTCAATGTAGGATTGAATGTAGTCCATCCCAGTGGAGGTGTCCCTATTTTTTTTTACATTTTTCCTTGTGTCTAGTTACTTGGTTATAATTACTGCTGAAATTAATTTGATGAGAATTTAAATGTAATCAAAGATTGAAAACTTGAAAACTAAGAAGCAGAAGGAGGCAATGATGATCCTGGACTAACCCCCCCCCCCCCACACACACACAGCATTAAGAAGTTCAGGGTTCAAAGTTTCTTACCAGCCATATGACCAGGAACAAAGTACAACCTATCTGAGTTTCAATTTCTTCATCCATAAACTGGGAAAAGAGAGATGGGAGAGACAAATACTAGAGGCACCAAGCCGCCATGACCACCCACCCCCCTCACCCAGCCTTCAGATCTTGATGGAAAAGTGCCAGGATTGGTCTTGCCAGACCAAGAGCCCAAGGAAGAGCAGGGGCCCCAGACGGCTGGTTCTGCCTTTAGATCAACTGTTGTAGCAAAGATCCTTGTGGAGTTGGGACTTGGGCCATAGCTCCCAAAGACCAAGGGAAGGATTTAAATGTAATTCTTGCTACCCAAGTTCTTGGCACTGTAAAACAGTCTAACACCAGAAGCAGAAACGGTTTTCAAAAGATGCATTATTGTCTGCTTTGCTAATGAACCCCAAGGACCACAGGACCTTTCCATTTGCCATGTGCCAACATGTCCTTTTTATATGTACCACCTCCACGTGTTACCACAGGCAGCTAGGTGGTGCTGATACAGGATAAAACACTAGGCTGGGGGTGGCTAGGTGGCACAGTGAATAGAGCACTGGCCCTGGAGTCAGGAGGTCCTGAGGTCCAGCCTCAGACACTTAGCGCGCGCGCGCACACACACACACACACACACACACACACACACACACACAAACTAGCCTGTGACCTTGGTTAAGTCACAACCCCCAATTGCCCTCCAAAAAGCAAAAAACCAAAACAAAACAAAAAACACTAGGCTGGGAGTCAAGAAGATCTGAGTTTGAATCCAGCCTCAGACACTAGCTGGGTGATTGTAAACAGATGGAGATACTCATAGCACCCCCCTCTCAGCCTTGCTGTAAGGATGAAATGGAATAATGTGCATTTTATAATCCTTAAAGTTAATAACCATTAACTTTTATTATTAGCAATCGTTCTGCATTAGGTCTGCTTTTCTACTTTTAGTGCCTTGCACATGGTAATCACCAGTTAAGTGGTTTTTTGTTTATTCATTCATTAATTCATTCTATCCATATCACAAAGTAGTAATAGTAAGGCTCAAGTAAGATAACATATCAAAAGTATTTTAATGTTATAAGTTTAGGATGGGAGGAATCCTCCAAGTCCATCTAGTATGACACCACCTTTTATAGGTTAGGAAGTTAAATGACTTATTCAAGGTCGCACAGGTGACACAGGGGTCATGCTTCAAACCCAGGTCCTCTGATTCTAGCATCCAGGCTCTTGACAAGTTACCCCCAGGGCATCACAAACTTTGAAGCCACACGTAAGTGATAGCCATTATGGTTATTTCGTTGGTAGGCATTTAGTATCAATTTAGCATTGGTTTTCTGTCATTTGTATATGGCAGGATTGAATGGCTGAATGATCTCTCAGTTTGCTACAATATCAACCTCATTATTTTTATTTCTTATGATTATGTGATGTTAGATTGAGGAGAGCAGCTGACTCAAGTCACACTCTCAGAAGCATTAGTTACCACAAATTCAGGGTCATTCTAAGCAGACAGATTGAGTGATGATACCCCAAAGGGAAAAGTTCTAAACAGTGTCTGGTTCAATATCTTTATTGATGGCCTAGATGAAGAAATTGAGAATGTGCTTATCAAATATGCAGATGATATTACATCAGGGGTGGCTGAGACTCTGGAATATGACCTTGGCCAAATCAGAACTTGGGTGTTCAGTATCTAGGATCTCTGAGGAGGGATGTTTCATGGTTGTAGAAGCAGCAACATTTTCTCAGTTTTTATCTTGGTATCTGTCTGTTTTTCCCTGAGTGTTTCATCTATTCCTGTATCATCTTATAATTCTCTGTATTTTTCTCAGGCTACTAATCTCTCTGAAGTCCTTCCCCACCCCATCCCAGCACCCCTTACACTCACAATCTGATGACTATCTCCTATGCTTCCCTGTCCTGGGGAAGATATGGCTCATCTGAGGACCAGAGGATGTGGTGCCCTTGTTAAAAATCTCAGGACTGACTCCACCTCCACAGAATTTTCAGACTCTGACAGAGACACACAGCACCCTTAGACATGGGCATTTCCTCTGGATGAAACCAGCCTCACACAGTCCAACAAAAACAGAATAAAATTCAATAGGTACACATTCAGGCATGTGAAATTAGGATCTAATTGAGCATGATGAAGAAGAAGATGATGACAGTAATTATAAAAATATATACACAGATGGTAGGGACAGGATTAAAGAAAAATACCCAGTGATAAGTTGTGGTTTATGAATGTCATAGAATACTGTTGTGCTATAAGAAATGATAAACATGCAGATTTCAGAAAAAACCTGGGAAGACTTACATGAACTGATGCAAAGTGAAGTGAGCAGAACCAGTAGAACATTGTACACAGTGACAGCAACAATGTGTGATTGACTAACATTGATAGACTTAACTCTTCTCAACAACGCAAAGATCCAAGACAACTCCAAAAGACTGACTATGGAAAATGCTGTCCACATCAGAGAAAGAACTATGGAGTCAGCATGCAGATTGAAGCATACTATTTTAACTTTTGTTGTTTGTTTTTTCTTTCTCATGGTTCTTCCCTTTTGTTCTAATCCTTCTTTCACAACACAACTAATATGGAAATATGTTTAACATGACTGTACATGTATAACCTATATAAGTTTATTTGCTGTCTTGGGAAAGGGGGAAGGAAGGGAAAGAAGGAGAAAAATTTGGAGCTAGAAATCTTACAAAAATGAATGTTGAAAACTCCCCTTACATATAATTGAGAAAAATAAAATACTATTAAGTGCAAAAAAAAAAGAAGAATAAAGCTCATGTAAAAGGGGAAAAATACTCAGTCATTTTACTGGACTGCAAACTAATGGCTCAGCAATTTAACTTGTTTGGAGACTGAGTATCAAGAACCACTGCAGCCATTGATATGATTGGGACGATGGAAGGACAACCAACTGAATGAACTAACCTTTGTCAAATACAGTGTAGTTATAAAGTCATTTGCAACTTAAATCTTTAATAACCTTAGATGTACACACAATATAATTATATTGTAAATGGCATACAAAGGTAAATTTTAACTTTTTTTTAAAGTATTCATGCTGTATTGGATGAGTTAATTATGGTTTATTAAATGACATGAGAAATGTTTTCAATGAGTTAAAAATTAGTTGGAAAACTGTGTCATGAATTTTGGCAATTAGGCTGAAAGTTAAAAAATCATACTCAATTATTTTCAAGACTTTAAGATTTCAGTTTTCAGTTTTTACAGTATCCCGCAATCACAAGTAAGCCCAAAGTTATTGAGGTTAAAAGTTACACAAGTACTTGAAAATCACCCGGTATTAATCAAACTTCATCAGAATGACTGGGGTGAATTTTGGTCACTGCACTTTTTTTGGGAGATATGAAGGGAAAAATGAAATATAAATAGTTGGAGCCAACTAGAATTTTGCCCTCGGGTGCTCAAATACAAAAAGTGCTGAAGGCAATACCCTTCAGCAACAGATAATTACTAAATGGCTCACTTAGTGTACCAATACCGGGCAGTCACGCAGGGCATCTTAACCTTTTTTGTATCATGGGTTCATTTGGCAGTCTGGTGAAGCCTATGGATCCTTTCTTAGAATGACATTTTACACTCATAAAACAAAATAATAGGTTTGCAAAGGAAAATAATTCTATTAGATACAATTATCAAAATCTTTTTATAAAAGCTCACAGACAAAAAGTTAAGAACCTCAGCACTTACATAAGGGAATAGAGCTGTGGCCACTGACTGAGCCACACAAATACATATTCAAATCCATCTCAGATATTGACTAGCTGTGTGACCCTGGGCAAGTCAGTTAACCTCTCTATGCCTCAGTTTACTCATCTGGAAAATGAAAGAGGGGAATTTGATGGTCTCTAAGGTTTCTTCCAGCCCTAAGTCTATATGATCTGTGATGCTGTAAAATGCCAGGGAGCTTATCAAAGATCTCACGCCTTGCTTGCTCATACTCCTTGACCAACAGAAGACACAACAAGAAACACCTGATTATAGAAGAATAAGACAGAGGCTTTTGTCTTTGAGAAGCCATGTGGTATAATAGCATGTCATAGCTGGCATGGTTCAGTGGAAGAATGCTCATTTTTGGAGTCAGAAGGTGTGTATTCAAATCCCGTCGCTTACTAACAGGATGACCATGGGAAAGTCAGAGGGTCTCAGTTTTATCATCTCTAGAATGGAAACTGAACTAAAAAATGGTCCCTTTCAACTTCAAGCCATTTGGTCATTATCTATTGTTGGAGGGTATTGCCATCTGTGAATAAACTAAAAGCAAAAGCTACCAGATGGGTGAAGCTTTTCAGGTCTTCATAACTCAGGTGAGCCTAATTTTACAAAAGAGGAAACCAAGTTGTAGATGGTTCAGTGACTTGCCCAACATCACAGAGCTAGTATGGCTTCAAACTCACCTCCTTTGACCCCAAGTCCAACACTCTTTCAACTATATTGCCCTGATTCAGGGAGTGATTAGCCTGAAGAAGAGAAGTTTGCGATAAGAGAAGACTGAGATAACTTAATTATTATTTTCAAGTATCTGAAGGTCCTTTCTGAGAAGAATGATGACTTGCTGTTTAATGTTCCTCAAGAGGAAATTGACATAAAATTAATAAATAAATTGAATTTTCGATAAGAGGATTCAGAAACTACAGATGAATGAGCCTGAAATAACTTAAATGAAGGCATGGATGGAGAGTTGATCAAGTTTGCAGATGGCACACAGCCAAGAATGATAGCTAATATGTAGTCTGACAGAATACAGATTTCTTTTCCTAGAATTGCTAGACTGGCAGATGAGGGAAATGCAATGGAAGCAATACATCTATTGTTTAACAGGATCTTTAAAAATATTCTGATGCACAAGATGGAGAGACAAGGGCTGGATAGTAGGTAGAGTCACAACTGGCTGAATGAACACAACCCCAAGAACTAGCTATTGGTTTGATGTTGACCTGATTGGAACTTTCCAGTGAGGGATGTCAAGGCTCTAACCTCATTCTTGCCCTGGTTCGTATTTCTGACTTGAGTGAAGACACAGAAAGCACACTAATGAGATTTACACGTGACCCAAAGCTGAAAGAGGTAGCCTAAATGTTCTCCATCAGAATTAGTATCCAAAAATATCTTGATATCCTGGAATAAAGAGAAAAAATCAAATAGAATAGAATTTGATAGGAAAAATATAAACCTCTGCTTTAAATGTGAGGGTTTTTTGTACCTAAGTACAAGTTGGTGAGATGTGGCTTAAGGACAGTTCATAAGGAAATTACTAGAAGGGGTTAGCAGATTAAAATAATAAAATGAGTCAATAGTGTGTCAAAAAAACCCCTACTACAATCTTGGACTGCATTTACAGAAGTGTAATGGGCAGATAAGGAAAATAGTAATGCCAGTTTGATTTCTGCTGGTTGAGCACAGAGGGAGCATGATTTTTAATTCTGGGTATCACACTTGAAAGTGGACATTGAGAAAATGAAGTGACAAAGACCAGCATTTCTATGGAGTTTTAAAGTTGGCAAAGTGCTTTAAAATATATTATCTCATTTGGAGCATTGCAACTCATAATTGTACATTATTTCCATTTAACAAACAAGAAAAATGAGGCTAGGAGGTGTGAAAGGGGAGAGGTCTGAGGCAAGACTGAAACTCAGACCTTCCTAACTCTAAGTCCCAAACTCTATCCATTATGTTACCAAAGGGTTGCAGCATGCTAGAACATGTTGTAAACCTTAAAGAACCATACAGATGCAAGTTCTCTTTCTTCTTCTTCTTTTCTTCTTCTTCTTCATCTTCTTCTTCATCTTCATCTTCTTTGTCTTCTTCTTCTTTTCCTCCTCCTCCTCCTCCTCCTTCTCCTCCTCATTATCATTGTGTTATTGGAAGAATTTCTGTATCAGGTGAGAGTTTGGGCATGTAAAATCCTTTCCAATCCTCAGATTCTGCTATTCTAAGATTCAAAGTATTTCAACAGAATACTACAATGAGCTAATTTAAAAGCATGAAATTCAATGCAGATAAAACTCAAGTTTCATCTTTAGGTTGAACATATTGGAAGGGAAATAGAATTTCCCCCGAATCTTCTCCAAATGGAGCTTCTCCAATTACTTCATCTGTTTTTAGATGCAATCCTTTCCAGACTCTGTACTTTCCTGGTCACTCTCAATCTGGAGGCATGCCAGTTTGCCAAATTTATGTCTAGAATTAAGTAGATTGATGAGAAAGGGCCTGGCAAGCTCAAGAATGAGTGAGTAGTCCAATTTTACTTGACTTCATAACACCTGCAAGAAGTAGTCTGATAAATGGTTCAAACGAGATTGTGGATGGAGCAGACCAATTTATTGAATAGACACTGAGGATCCATTTCAAGATTTGTGAGCAGAAGAGTAGCAAAATGAGATATCCTTTAGGAAGATTATTGTGGTAGTTGTATGGAAGATGGATTGGAGATATAAACTGGAGTAATGTAGAGGTTACTAAGCTGGTGATACGGTGGATAGAGTGCTGGACCTGGAGTCAGGAAGACCTGAGTTCAAATCAGGATTCAGATGCTTGCTAACTGTATGATCCTGGGCAAGTCACTTAACTGCTATTTGTTTCAGTTTCCTCATTTGTAAAATGGGGGGGGCAATAATAGTACCTACCCCTTCCTAAAGTTATAGTGAGGGCCAAATGAGATAATATTTGCAAAAGCAGTTATCCCAGTGCCTGGAACATTTTAGGTGCTTAATAAATACTAACCTCTTAAGAAGCAGGGAAAATGTTTAGGAGGCTTTTAGAGTAGACCACTAAAAGTGGTGGTGAGAATGTGAAGGAGGAGGCTGATAAAAGAAATATTAGGTTCAAGCCTGGGTAACTGGGGGTAATGATAGTGTCATTAATAGAAACAGGAAAAGTGTGGAGGGGAAAGTTTTGGATCCATGATAATGTGCTAGATTTTGAACGCAGTGAATTTGAGATGTTAGTAGAACATGGGGAGGGTGGAGATCTTGCAGACAGTCGCAGATGTAGATGTGCAGCTCAGGAGAGAGGCTGGCTCTAGAGATAAAGATTTAGGAATCATTCACATAGAAATGTTACTTGAAGTCAGAAATATGAACTAAAGATGAGACTTTGGCTGATACTTGAAGGCAGTCGGGGAAGTCAGGAAGCAGAGATAGGGAGATAGCTAATTCCAGGCATGGGGACAACCAGTGAAAAGTTCAGTTGAAAAATGGAGAGTGTATTCAAGGACAATTAGAAGGCCAGTGTCCCTGAATTGCAGAGTACTTGGAGAGGAGTAAGGTGTAAGAAAACTGGAGAGGCTTTGACCCAGCAATACCACTTCTAGCATTGTATCCCAAAGAGATCATACAAGTGGGAGGAAGACCCATTTGTGCAAAATATATTTATAGCAGCTCTTTTTGTGGTGGCAAAGAATTGGAAATCAGGGGGATGCCCATCAATTGGAGAATGGCTAAACAAGTTGTGGTATATGAATGTAATGGAATACTATTGTGCTATAAGAAATGAGGAACAGACAGACTTCATAATAACCTGGAAAAACTTATATAAACTGATGCTGAGTGAAGAGAGCTGAACCAGGAGAATTTTGTACATAATTACAGATACATCATATCTGTCACGACTAACTTTAATAGACTGGGCTCTTTGCAGCAATGCAAGGTTATAAGACAACTCCAAAAGACTCATGATGGAAAGGGATATCCACCTCCAGAGAAAAGGACTACAGAGTCTGAATACAGATTGAAGCAAACTACTTGTATCATTCTCTCTTTTGTGTTTTGTTTTGTTCTTTCTTGTCATTCACTTCATTGGTTATAATTCTTCTTTGCAACCTGACTAATGCTTAATGCAAAGGTATTTGTAGAACCTATATCAGATTGCATGCCACCATGGGAGTAAGGGAGGAAGGTTGGAACTCAAGGGACTGTGAAACTGAATGTTGTAAACTAAAAGTAGATGAAGAATTTTAGTAAAAACAAAATTTTTTTAAAAAAGAAAAGAAAACCAGAGAGGCAAGAAGGGGCCAAGCAGAGGAATGTGTATTTGTCAAAGAAGTCAGCTGAAGACTGTATCAGGGAGGGTTGGGAAAGAGTGTCAATTATGCAAGAAGTTCTGGGAGGTTCTGGCATTTAGGAAATAAGAGGTAACCTTCAAGAGAGAAATTTCTGTGGACGGGAGCCAGGTTTCAAGAGGGTGAAGCCTGAGTAGATGCTAAGCAAGAGTAGATGGTGAGGAGACTAGTCTTTCTAGAGGTTTGGCGGCAGAGGGAAGTACAAGTTGAGAAAATATTTGGGGGGGGTTAGAAGAGCAGAGGGAAAGATTTTGTTTTTTTTTTTAGCATAAAGAAGACTTAAGAAATGTCTGAATATTAGAGACTATCAAAAATGGATAAGTGGTAAAATCCTTACTCCTTGAATTCAGTATAATTCAGCAAATGTTTATAGACAACCTGCTTTGTGCAAGACACTGCATTTGGATCTAGGCATTCAAAGACAAAAATGTAGCAATCCCTGACCTCAAGGAGCTAAAACTCTACTGGGAGGAAAAGATACAACTAGAAGAGGAAATGCTTTATATATAACATGGAGCCTGAGCTCCATTTTGGAGGAAGCCATTGACTGTACCAGGCATTTGTACTGGATAAATCACTGATGAATTGAATGGAATTCAAGCAATGGGGATTTTGCTACTTACTGAAGCAAAGAAAATACATTTCAGATGTGGTGGACCATCACGTAGGGCTGGGACATGGAATGATTTGTATGGGGAACAACTGGCAAGCCAGTTTGATGATGAGCACAGAGGTGGTGTCAGGGGCAGGAGGCTGGGAAGGTAGATGGGAGTCAGTTTGTAGAGGATTTTAAATGCTGAATAAAAGAGCTGTATTTTAGGAGCAATAGAGAAGGGCTGAATATTTTTGAAGGGAGAGAGGAACTCTTTTCATTGAAAGACACTGCACTAGAGTTCATGTAAGATTCCTTCCAGCTCCAAGATCCTACAACTCTTTCTTGGTGAAAAATATGGATGTTTTGCTTATTCCTTGGAGTCTCTATGTCTGGAGATCTCTAGGAAGAGAGTCGGTTTTACAATGTAATTTCATACAATTTTAAAACTGTGAGGGCCCTTACAGATCATCTAGACTTATGCAACCTTAGAAATTGTATGCTATCCTGGCCAACTCTCATTTTATAGTTATGGAATTTGAGACCTAGAATTTAAATAATTTATCTAAGGCTACACAGTACACTAGAATCTAGGTCTCCCAGCTCCCAGCACAGTACTTTCTCCATTATCCCAATCATTTGATTGTTTTAACATTCTGTGCTAATACTTTACATAATACTACATTTTGGTTGGTTTATTTAAAGCATCAATCTGAATCTCAGAACTTCCACCCATAAAGAAAGATGCTTAATATTGTATTCCAAAGGTTATTTTAGATTTGCAAGGCACTGTATAAATTAAATGTGTAAAAAGCTATACAAAAAGAAATGTAATAAGGTCTCTGGAAAGTTTGCTGCTCTTTGGAGTGACTTTTATTGTAGGAAAATTCACTCTGTTTTTCATTAGCAAAGCATCAATGATTTGTCAACCAGAGGCTAGTTTTGTAAAACCCGTTGATCTGCTTGGTATCAAGCAGGCCTGTTATACATGATGCTAAATCAGACAAATTAAAAGCTCTGTTGCAAAACGGTAATAAACAAAATGGTGGATTTCCATGAGCATTCTTTGCAAATTTATGAGCTTGATGTAAAATCCAAAGACCTGGGAAGATTTATGAATAAACAAAATTTGGCAAGTATAATTGTAATTTGAAAAGAATGGCTCTATTTCCTAACCAAGTGACTTAAATTGAATTACTACACAGAGCACTCTTTTAATTGTTTTACTAGAAGATTCCCCCTAGAGAAATTGATTTTGTTCTTTTTCCCTAAAGATGAACTGGATTAATAAAACGATTACTGGTTAATGCTTAAAGATCAGGTGAAAAAACAAACACAAAGCTGAGTGGAATATTTACGGGTAATTTATAAGAATTTCCTTAGGCTGGGGTTATCCTTCCTGAGACTTATCTCTAGTCCCTGTTAGAAGACATCCTGCTTCTTCTCTGGCTCCTCTGAGCACTTCCAAATTGTTGATTATGGCAAATGAGAGAAGGAGTCTGAAAGCTAATGACTGGAAGCAGCAATATTACAACATTGCCCAATGATGTGGCAAGGCAGTCCTGTGATACACCCATTATCATTCTAGTCAGCAAACCTCCTATGAGCTGGTAGTCTCAGTCATGAGGTTGGAGGGGGCGAATGGGACTGAATTACTAAAGATGCCTCACTAGAGACTGAGCTTCAGGTCCTCCTCCACTTTGAGCTCATCGTTTAACCTATTTGCTCTTTTAAATTCATGCAATTACACAGGCTTCAAGGGTTTCATCTAGACCTTGCTTCCTGAAAGCTGTTCTGTTATTCTCACAGGTGCTGTATTGTGCAAATAGAAAAAGTCTTAGGATCAGCAGAAGTATGCTACTAACACCTCACATTAATAGTCTTCTGGGTGAGGAGATGCCTGAAAGCCTGGCCATTTCATTGACTCATGGTCCCTGGGGAGGCGATGCTAGTGAGGATCAGTCAGACTGAGGATTGAGGGAGTGGCTTGCTAATAAGATAGGCTGTAGTTGGGCTCTGGCTGCCAAGGAGGTAACCTGCAAGCCAAGTCCCAGAGAAGTGGCTTTCTCTTTCCTCTTGCCCACTTGCCCATTCTCCCCCTTCTCATTTCTGAGCTTTTGTCTAGACTATCTCCCATTCCCATGTGCATTTCCTCTTGGCCCAGATTCTTAAGTTTCCTTTAGGATTCACTTCAAATGCCACCTCCCACATGATGCCTTTCAAGATCCTCCTCCCCTAGTTCTTAGAGCTCTCCCCTACACTTTGCTTTTAGTTCAACTTGCATGTATTTTTGTAATCACTTGAATGTGCTCCCCAGGAGAATTTAAGTAACTACAGGTATTCTTTCTCCTTCATGTCCTCCTCTTCCTCCTCCCCTTCCTCCTCCTCCTCCTCCTCCTCCTCTTCTTCTTCTTCTTCTTCTTCTTCTTCTTCTTCTTTTTCTTCTTCTTCCTCTTCTTCTTTTTCTTCTTCTTCGTCTTCATCTTCGTCTTCATATTCCAGAAACTGGTATGGTACCTAAACAAAGTAGGTCTTAAGAAATATAGGTTTGATAAAAGTTTTGTGCACCCCACCTCACTCCCAGTCTTCTTTTCTCTTTCAATTCTGAAGAATTGAAAAATAAAGCAAAGGAGGGATAAGCCATCACAACACAGAATGCTTCCCCTGAACAATGAACAATTCTGAGAAGATGATCATGTACTTCTTTTCTATTTCAATGAATACATTACACTCTTTTGAGTTGCAGCCCATCCATACTTTCTTGTCCTGTGCAACTTTACCTACATTTTGCAATAAATATTCATGAAAGATATACCCAACATATGTATTAGACTAGGCCTTCCTCCAGACCCTTTAGCTATACATGGCACACTATGTCCTGTGCCTGAGGACATTTTCTGAGAGAGTACACATTTAAAAGGTTAAAGATGAAGCAGTTAGTGGGTCTACTACAGCGTGCACAAATTAAAAATGGACATTATTCAGTGTTCTGCATCTCTTTCTCTCACCATCACCACCATCAGCAGCAGCAGCATCATTATATCTCTTTGTCTCCCATTTAAGGAAATATAAATCAAGGGGAAAGAGAGACAGAGGTCAAAAAAAGAAGGTAAGAGCAGAACAAGAAGTGGAATTAGAAGAAAGAGAAGGAGGGACAGAATAAATGAATAAAAGGCATTTATTAAATGCTATGAGCCAATTACCAAACTAAGTATGAAAGATACAAATGCAAAAGAGGCATAGACTCTACTGTATTGTAATAGAGGTATACAATGAATATATGGGAGTGGCATCTAAGAAAGGGCATTTTGTTCCTGGAAGTCCCAGGGGATGAGTGGAACCACAGGAGATTGATTGATGTACTCTTTCTAACAGCAATGGTAGTACTCATTTGAGCAGGGTTTCCAAAGCTATAGGAATAAAGTCAAGGGAGAGAGAATGGACATGGAGAATATACAGGACAAACCAGGGATGAACCTGTGACCTCGGGATCACATGTGTCCCTCTAGGTCCTTGGGTGCAGTCTTTTGATTGAATCCAAGTTTTATAGAACAAATCCTTTTATTAAGGGGATTGGTTCTGTAAAGTTTGGACTCAGTCAAAGGGCTGCACTTGAGGACCTTGAGGGCCATATGTGGCCTTGAGTCCACAGGTTCCTCTCCCCTGGGACAGACAGAGGAAAAATAACTGTGGCAGATAGAATGTGAAGTATAGCAGAAAGGTCTGCGCTGACCAGGTATAGTGAGCCATGTAAGTTTTGCTTATTCATTCATTCAGATGAAGCAGTATGGAAAGAATGCTAAACTTGGAGTCACATGATTTAAGTTCAAATCCTGCCTTTCAGTTATTATACATGTGATCTTAGCACAGATCACTCCCATTCTTTGAGCCTCAGTTTCTTCATCTGTAAAATGAAGAGTAGGGACTAAAGAGCCTTTAAGGTGCCTTCCAATTAGATCTCAACGATCCTATGACCAGTGAGGATAATTTGACTCTGGGAAGTTGAATAGGACAGAGGGCATAGTGAAATAAATGGAAAGAAGATAACTGCAGTGGGTGACAGATGGGACAGCTAAAAAGAGGAAGGAGGAGAGAAGAGAAATAGAAAAAGATGAGATGGAAAAAGGCATTTATTAAACGTTCACTCTATGCCAGGCATCCTACTAAGCACTTCACAAAAATCTCATTTGATCCTCACAACAACTCTGTGAGGTAAGTGGTGTTGTGATCCCCTTTTTACAATTGAGGAAACTGAGGCAGAAGTTAAGTGAGACTGGCCCAAGGTGACAATAGCTAGTAAATGTCTAAGGCTAAATTTAAATTCAAGTCTTCCTGACTCCAGGCCCAGTGCTCTATCCATTATACAAAAGCCCAAGCTAGGAATGGGCATCAGGAGTTTTAAACCATTTTTGCTACTACATTAGCTAATAAATGATTTCAATACTTCAAGGATCCACAATGCCATAAATATGGGGACTTCATCCAAAGATCATAGTCACTCTATACTTTCAGTGACGCTGACCTCCTTGTTGTTCTACAACAAGACATGTCATCTCTTGAATACAGACATTATCTCTGACTGTTCCTCATGCTTGCCTAGAGTGCCCTCCCTCCTCATCTCTACCTCCTGGCTTTCCTGGCTTCCTTTAAGTCCCAACAAAAATCTTACCTTTCTCAGCTTCTCATAATTCAAGTTCCTTCCCTCTACTAATTATTTTCCACTTATCCTGAGCATAACTTGTTTGTACAAATATATGTTTCCCATTAGGTCGTGAATTCCTTGATGGCAGGAGCTCCTCTCCTCTCCACTTCCCCAGCACTTAGCACAGTGCTCAAGAAATACTTGTTGACTGACTGACATTATTATGAATTGTTGTGACCCAAAGGAATCATTTTCTGATGACCAACTTTTTGATGATTAGCATCTCCAAATTTAGGAAAACTGATCCTTAGGAAATAGACAGCTAGTCTGTATCTGTCACCAACTTGGCTTTGAAACCTTTCCAGTAGGATCTGCCAAGGCTTGTTCTTTGTTGATGTAGTCTTCATTGTGATTCCATGATAAGCCATAGGAGAGCAACTTTTGTAGGCAATTAGTAAATATAAAAACTTGAAAATAAGACCCCAAATGAAGTGTTTTAGAGGGTAGTGGTATGTGTACATGGGAGGGGAGTTCCTCTTAAAACAAAGGTATGTGTCAAATGCAAATTGTACCTACTTCATCACATTATCAAGGCCAATCCTTGATATTCTTCCCCCTTCCCTCCCCCAACCCCACTCTTTCTACTTAACTTTCTACTTAACTACATACTCAGATGTTCATCTCATTTCTCTCCATAGCTCTATTAACCATCACATTCTCCTTAGTATTCCTACCAGATATATAGTGACATCATGATTTCAGTATCAGTGGGCTGATCCACACAAAATAAATGAACATTTGCTTTATTTCTTCTACCAGACATTTATCTGTCTGATATACATATGCATATATATGAATATGTATATGAATATATACATTTATGTATGTATACATGCATGCGTGTATATATATATCACACACATATGTGTGTGTACATAATCAGTTAACAAACAGGCACTTATTAAGTGCCAACTACATGTCAGGCATTGTGCTAAGTTCTAGGAATACAATGGAAAAATGGAAATAGCCTTTACCTTCAAGGATCTTACAGTTTGATAGGGAAGGTTACATGTACATATACAAGTGTATAAAGAATATATACAAAATGAATACAAGGTAGTTTGAGGAAGGAGTTCACTGACATCCAGGGGGCTCAGGAAAAACTTCATGAGAAACTATAGTTGGAGTTGAGCTTTGAAGAAAACCAGGGATTCCAAGAGATAGAGGTAAGAAAGGAATTCCGAGCATGGGAGTACCAATAGCACAGGAGATAGTCACATGTGAGAGACAACAGATAATGTCACAACTGCATGGAGACCCATTTGCACTACATCAGTGCTCTAAAGCTCTATTTCAGTTGAGTTCCTCATTGCCTCTTTTCTTCTAACAATAAAATAGCTCAGATCTTCCAGCTAGTTTAGACTCTAGGTCAGTAGTTCTAAACCTTCTTAATGCTGAGACCCTTCAATACAGTTCCTCCTGCTGTGGTGATCCCCAATGATAAAATTCTTTCCATTGCTACTTCATAACTGTAATTTTGCTACTGTTATGAATTGTAATGTAAATATCTGATATGCAGGATGTATTTTCATTGTGACAAATTGAACATAAGCCACAGGTTGAGAACAGCTGCTCTAGGTCATCAGGTGACTAACACTAGTCTAGGTCTTTTGGGATTTCTTTATTTTCTTACAAAAGGAGGTATTTATTACCTTCAACCTGTTTATCTTCTTGATTCAGGCACTGTGGACCACAACTCATGAACAACTTCTCACCCTGAATGACTGTTTTCCAAATCCTTATACGAATCCTTCATAGCTGATCCACCCCATGCACTGAGAGAAGATGAGCAAGTTCTCAGCATCAGTTGACTATCAGAAGATCTTCATTCTATCTATTTGGCTGCCCTTCATTCTTTTCCAATTATATATCTCTCTGGTGGCATTTTCCTATACAACTCCTTATACTACTCTTGTCCACCATGTTTGTCTCCACTCACCTGCTAAATAATGGACTGAAATCATATAAGATTTGAACTCACTATTTACTTATCCACATGAAGTTTGATTACAAAAAGATGAATTCATCTCTCAGTTCCACCCCAGTTCTATATTAGGTTCATAACACTAAAAGAATGCTTATTATTTTTCTTTATGGTGAGCACTTCCGTCCCAAATAGCATCAAATCCTTTAGACTGCCTTCCAATTAATCCTCATAAGAACCCATGGTGCAAGTTGATAAGAGCAAATGGGAAACTGAAACACTGGGAGGTGAGTGGAAACACTCAACATTTCTTAAGTGAAAACAGAAATTGGGCTTGCTTCTAGACATAGACCTCCTAAAAGGGCTTCTGAATAGAGTGGCCTACTGCTGCTTTTCTTTGAAATGTATTTTTTTCTATGTGCTAATTAATCCCCCTGCCAAAGTTTTGTTTTCATGTGCATCACAGCTGGGAGTCTTAGCTCCTTCTGGGTCTATATTAGA
Source organism: Pseudocheirus occidentalis (assembly GCA_028646575.1). NCBI lineage: Eukaryota > Metazoa > Chordata > Mammalia > Diprotodontia > Pseudocheiridae > Pseudocheirus > Pseudocheirus occidentalis. The sequence goes on from CM053598.1 coordinate 16,579,432, forward strand.
AAAACTAGAGTTGAAAAAGGCTGTTACACTTTTGACTATGGGCCAACACCAAGATGTCATGGACTGGGTATAGAGGCCTTTGACATAACAGACTGAAAGTCTCCTGGGTTGGGGAGTAAGGAAAGGTGAGAGTGAGGGCCAGAAATATGGAATCAGTTGTGCAGGGTCAGATGGAGTCAGAAGCAGAAGGCAGAAGCAGTAGAATTCAAATCAGAGTCTAAAGAATGAAGGGGTCTGTGAAAGAATAAAAGAGGTCTGAGCTACACACAGTATTCATGCCAATTGCTATACTTGAAATCTTTCAGGGTTATCAGTATGGGTTTTATATCTGGTAGGATAACATTGGTCTTTCCTACCTGCTTTCTGTGATCAGACTCCTGCTGGACAGCTCCCTGATTCTCAAAGGCAATAGACTAAAGAAGGCACTGGCCTTTTCTGAATAGTGGCAGAGACCTGCAGGCAGTTACTATTTAAAAACACACACACAAGATCACAGATTTGTAGACTACTCAGTCTTATCTATGCTCTTGCTTTGGGCTGTTTTGTAAATATGTTGTGTGCTAATTAGCTATTAAGTTTTTTTAAAATCACACGAATTTACAAAGTTCCAGACGTTTTCTAAGAAATTTTAAGAAGTTAGCTCACATTTATAGCACAGTTTTTAGCTGACAAAGTGTTTACCCATGGCAAATACGTGATTTAGATATTGCAAGCATTGCTACTTACCATTTTATAGATGGAGAACTGAGACCCAATGAGCTGCAATCCTTCAATGTGACACTAATATGCATTCTCCACTCACTAGAGAAAAGGTACCTATCCCCAGTTGTGAAAATGGTCCCCTAAAGAACATCCTCATTTTGTGTGCACATCTTCCTGCTTCATTAAGCCACGGGAGTTCTCCAAATGAGAAACAGCTATTAATGAGTCTCTACCCAGGCTGACTTTGGAGCCTGACAAACACCCCTGAAGAGGATTCATGAGGCTACACAGTATGGTTCCTGCTCAGTCACCCAATGAAGCCCACTGTTATAGAGCTCCATTGCTGGAGTTAACACTTAGGGGCTGGGCTGGGAATTGAGTTTGGTGAAATAGACCCTCTTCATCCCATTTTTTAAAAAAAGTTCAAGATCAATTGAATTTAAGTAAATAAATATTTATTAAGCAACTGCTATATTCCAGGAATTGTGGTACATGTGTACGGCTACAAAGGCCAAAAATTGAATCAGTTCCTCCCCTCAAGGAATTTGAATTCTACAAGAGCAACATAATTTTCAGAAAAGAAGTCTAGGAGAAAACATATGTAGTTCCATGGAGTGGGGAGCAAATAGATACTGTGTTCTTTCACTATAAATTTTCTGCTCTCCTACTGATACCACTTCAGAAGACCCAAGGAATGAATTTTTTAAAAGCAATGACTTTTGATACCTAATTTTAAAAGTAAAAATAAGTATGTTCCATCCAACTAATTTATTCTCCCCCTCCTAACCATGACATCTTAACTAAGTAGATCTATAAGCCTTACTTTTCCAAAACAAACTCCCAATCATTATGTCATGATCTTTCTTCTTGAGTCTTACTCTAAATCACTTTTCCAGTTTTGTTGAAGGCTCCGCCATCCCTCAATTCTCTCAGGTTCAAAATCTCAGGGTCACCCTGACCTCCTTACTTTCATGCACTTCTCATAGGTGATAAATTGTGAAACTTTATCCCTTATACCTACGCCCCATCATGCACGTGTGACCTATCTCTCTTCTCAGGGAGATCAAACCCTTACTGCTTTTTGAGTCTGGTATATTGCAAGTGTCTTAATTCATGTTCCTGCCTCAAGTCTCCCTCTAATCCAATCCTTTTTACACACAGCTAAAGCACAGGTCTGATATGTAACACCATGTAACCCCCCCCCCCACACACACACACCCTCCACTGCACACAATAAATTTCAGCAGGTCCCTATTGTCTCTGGGATAAATACATAAAGTCTTCTGTTTGGGTTTTAAAGCTGACCTCATCCTATCTTTCCAGTCTGTGACATATGATCACTTTCCATGCACTCTAGGGTCTAGCCAAAATGGCCTTCTCATAGTTTCCCCCATACAACATTTCATATAATATCACCGTGTCTTCGAATTGACTGTCCCCCCTTCATAGAATCCTCTTTCTCCTCACCTCCCTCACACAGGATCTCCCAATTTCCTTCATGACTTTTCTCAAGCACCACTTTCTACATGAAGACTTGTCTGACCCCTCCAGAAGCTGGAACCCTCCCTCCAAGGGTGGACTGGTAAATGTTTCACAGCTTCTCCGGGGAAAAATCCATTCATGACACACTTTTAAGTCTAATTTGCAATCATTAGCATTTTCTCCATTACTTTCTTAAGTTTAAACAACAACAAAACAATCAACCAAGTCCTGATTTGTAGCTGATTTTTCAGATGTAAGTGCTCACAGAGAAAATTTTACCAACAGCTCTTCCAGCTGCACACCCCCATCTCTCCCTTTACTTGCATTTAATCACATTTTTTAAAAATTCCACAAATACTCATTTATGTACATTCCATTTACCCCCCCCCCACCCATAAAAAGGCAAGATCCTTGAGGACAGGAGCTGTTTTCTTTCTCAGAATCCTCAGAATCTAGTTCATAGTAGACATAATATGTACTTGTTGATGAGCCTGGACATAATAGGCATTCAATGTTTATTGATAGATTGATTATTTATTGGTCAATTGATGGTTAACAAGTCAACTTGCCCTATATCTTGGCTGCTAATTCATTCACCTTATCTTCCACAGTGTCCCTCTCCACTAGCCATCCCTGAACCCTCCTTTCAACACTTCCCCTGTTCATATTTATTTTCAGACTTATTGCTTTGTTTGTCAAATAAGATAATAATGCATGTAAGGTGCATTGCAAACTTTAAGGCCTTATCTAAAGGCCACTTATTATTGTTGCTCTTCTTATCACTGATGAATTACTTATTAAATCCCCAAACTCAGGCTAGACATCCTGATATCTTGACTACCAGGAGCTGTCTTCCCAAGGACAGTCTAACAGACCTTAAGTGGGCAGTTCAGTGTGTATTTCACAGAACAGACTTTAAAAAACATGAAAAAAAAACCCAACAACATAATTAAACTTTAATTTAGGGGGGAAGATACTTACTAGCAATCTGAACATGGGAAGAACACTTAATATTTCTGAACCTTAGTTATCTCATCTACAAGATGGATATAATAATTAATACTTTAGGAAAGCACTTTGTAAACTTTAATGCATTATGGAAATGTGAATTATTATTATTATTATTATTATTATTATTATTATCATTAATTATAGGGCAGGTAGGTGGAGCAGTGGATAGTGTTCAGGCCTGACATCAGGAAAACTTGAAATCAAATCCAGCCTTAGACATTTCTTAGCTGGGTGACCTTGAGCAAGTTACTTAACCCTCTTTGCCTCAATTTCCTCATCCGTAAAATGAGGTGCAGAAGAAAATGGCAAACCCATCCAGTATCTCTACCAAGAAAACCCTAAATGGGGTCACAAAGAGTGGGCATGCTTGAGATGACTCAAAAATCATTATTAATTTATTAAGCATTTAATAACTGTTCTAAGCTCTGAGGATACAGAGAAAAAGTGAGATAGTCCCTGCCCTCTAGGAGCTTACCTGCTAATTAACTGATTGATTTCCCCTCCAAGATGTTCTAACTTTTGGAACTTCAGCATCTTCCTCCCAGGCAGTGACTTTTATCCCTCTCCCATCCCCCTTCTCTCTTCCTCTTTTCATCTCTCTAGGTGTATTATAGTCACCCATTAGAACATAAGGGGCTTTGAGGGCAGGGGCTTTCTTTTTTTTTCTTCTGCTTATTTCCCCAGCCCTTAGAACAGAACCTGGCATATACAAAGACTTAGTAAAGGCTTCTGGTCTTTTTATTTCATTGTCTTGTCTCAGTTGATTACTATTCGGTTTTAACGAGCTTTCTATTAAGTGGCTAGTATGTGCCATACTCTAAGCCAGGAAAAGAAGGAGAAAGGAAGAGAGAGAGGGAGGGAGGGAGGGAGAGAAGAAGGGGAGGAGGTGGAAAGAAATGGAGGAAAGGAAAGGAAGGGAGACTGGTTGGGAAGCAGAAAAAAGTTTCTTACAGATCCTTTCAACTTTCAACCCACAAAACAAAGGATGAAAATATAGATCTGCTAAATAAAAGAGATCACAGTTACCTTTTTTTGTATGTTACACAGCCTGAAACAAAACAAGGTGTTTTTCCTCCTTTTGGAGGTGGCAAAACAGCGCATCCATGGAGTTGTATTTGACAGTTTGCTTTTGGTTTTTTTGTTTCCAAAGAACTTAATGAAAATCAACCACACCTACACATTTTCATCAGGATGAATTATGAATCCCAAGTCTGAGCCCTTCCTTTCATTAATTGGTTCCTTTCAGGCATAAAGCAGTGTTTTATACCCTCAGGCTCTGGATATAGATCTTTCCATGGCAAATACACATCCACAATATGATCTGGCTAATGATTACATAAGTTTCTTCTTATGTAATGTGACATTATGCAAGATGCATCAGGGATGGGCCATGCATGGCCAGGGCCTGGCTTCTCTCCTTCTCTCTCTCTCTCTTTCTCTCTGTCTCTCTGTCTCTCTGTCTCTCTGTCTCTCTGTCTCTCTGTCTCTCTCTCTCTCTCTCTCTGTCTCTCTCTCTCTCTCTCTGTCTGTCTCTCTCTCTGTCTCTCTCTCTCTCTGTCTCTCTCTCTCTCTCTGTCTCTCTCTCTCTCTCTCTCTCTTTCTCTCTCCCTTTCATTACCTCTCACCTTCTTTCTCTCCCTTTCCCTCCCTCTCTTTTTCTCATTCTCTCCCCCTTTCCTTCCTTCCTGCCCTCTCTCCCTCTCTGTCTCTGTCTGTCTGTCTCTGTGTCTTTTCCATCCCCTCTAACCTTCCCTCTCTCCCTTTTCCCTCCCTTTCTCTCATTCTCTCCCCTTTTCCCTCCTCTCTCTCTCTCTCTTTCCTTCCTTCTTTCCCGCCCGCCTTTTCTCATGCCCTAACCACTTCGTGTTTCCAGTTTTTCAGTCAAAGGACACAAAAAGGTGAACACAGAGAAAATGAATCTCACTCTATCCTCTTCCCTCTGTTAACATTCAGTTGATACCAGAGCACCCAATACAAATGGATGCTTGCACTGGGAGGTCTGAAAGCAATGGCCCCATCACTACAGGAAAAACACTCACAGAGACAGGCAGAGCTTTGGTGAAAAGCCTCAGAGCTGCTTGGGACCCTGAGGCCAGAAGGGAAGCTTTTCTAGCAATCTGGACCATAGAACTGTGGGACTTGGATGAGGAGAGCCAGGTTCAGATCTTTTCAGACTTGCTACCCCTAGCTATGTGGCCCTGGGCAAATCACAGGGTCTCATTTTTCTCCTCTGCCTAATGAGGGCCATTAGATGAGGTGATTTTGAAGATCCTTTCTAACCATAAAGCTTATGTTTTACCTAGAAGTCATCTTGCCAACCCTTTCATTACATTATGTCATAAATGCAAGAGACGGAGGTTTTTTCACCTTTGTGTGTACTGGAACTCTTTGGCAGTGTCTAGTGAAGCTTATGAGCCCTTTCTTAGAATCACATTTTCAAGTCCGTGAAATAATAAAAAATACATAAAACTGCAAAAGAAAACAATTATATTGAAATAGTTATCCAGATTTTTAAAAAAGAGTTCATTGATCCTAGATGAAAACTAATCCCTGCAGTAGTGAAATGCAGAATTCAGTGTTATATGGGATTAAGTGGCATAGATTTTTCCTGCCAAAAAGAAATCAAGGGAGGCATCATGGAAGAGGTGGCTTTAAGATAGATGTTGAAGGATAGGTACTAATTCAGCAGGTGAAAAGGAAGAGAAAAGTCATTCAGAGTAAAAAGAACAAAATCTAAAAACATTTTGTCAACTCTTTTTCTTTCCTCCCTGAAGCATTTGTCATTGTTGATTACATTTTTTAAAAAATTCTCTCTTTTCTATGTTTTTGTGCCGCTGCTCTGTCTTGTTTCATCTCAACTGTTCAATCTGTCTCCTTTTCTGGTTCTTTATCCAAATCCCACCTGTTAACTGCAAGTGTGCCCCAAGACTCTCTTGGCCTGCTTTTCTTTTTTTTGCTCTACACTGTCTTGGTTGGTAATCTAATCAGCTCTCATGACCTCAGTTATCACCAACATACATATAATTCCCCTATCTATAGACCATGCCTTATTAGTCTCTCTCCTGAGATTCCATTCATTATGAACTGCTTTTTGGACATCTTGCCATGGACAGCTCATAGGGATCTTAAATTCAACATGTCTAAAATGGGATTGTTATTTTCTCTCTTCTTCCACTTCTTCCAAATTTTCCTCTTGCTGTCGAAGGTGCCACCATCTTTCTCTCAAACTCACAGCCTCATTGTTATCTTTGATGTGTCTCATGCACTCACTCCAGAGATGCAATTCTTTCCCAAGTCTTCTTTCTTTCTCTAAAACATCTCTCAAATATATCCCTGGCTCTCTATTCACACAGCCTTAAGCCCGCATCATCTCTAACCTTGACTGTTCCAATAGCCTTTTTGCTGTCCTCCCTCTTTCAAGTATCTCCTAGTCAAATCCACCCTCTACTCAACTGCCAACATAATTTTTTCAAAATGCAGGTCTGACAAGTTACCCCTTCCTTTCTCCACCAAACGTCCTGTCTGCTCAATGAGCCCCATAGTTCTCTATTATCATTAGGATCAAATAGAAAATCCTCTGTTTGGCATTCTTATTACTTTTCCAATCTTCCTACACTTAATTTCCTTCCATTCATTTGATGATCTAGATAGACAATCCTACTTAAAGCATTCAAACACAAGTCTTCAGCTCCCAGCTCTGCCCATTTGCAATAGTTGTTCCCTATTCTTAGAATTCTCTGCCCTCTCACCTCTGTGCTTCATTTAGAACTTAACTCCCACTTTCTACAACCTTCTCTGATCCCTTACCCTGATCCCCTGCTAGTGTCTTCCCTTCTTTTTACCTTCCATTGATTCTGTATTTACCTAATATTAACCTGTTGTTATCCCTAACATAGTGTAGACTCTTTCAGGAAAGGGACTACAACTTGTCCTTTCTTTGTGTCCTCAATGATTTGGAGAGTTATGGCATACATCAAGTGTTAAGTGTTCACCAATGGACTGACTGCACAAATGGACTTAGTCCAAGATGGGCAGATGTGCCTAGGTTACGAATTGCATACTTGGAAGACCCTTCCATATCCCTGAGATCACAGCTCCCTTTTCATGTCGGAATACTTGACCTTCTAGGTTTGTATGGTGCTAGAGATTTTTCTTTATCCTTTCTGTTTCATTTGCATGTCTGACCACATCAGTATTTTCTCTCTGATCATCTGTCATCAGTGTCAAGGATGGCGTTCCTTGAATGCGATCTCGAGTCTGTGGCACCTTCCTCTTCACTTACCACCCACTGACATACTTCACTGGTTTTGCTGCATATAAAAATTCCTTCCTTTAATTTATTCATCATTTCATCCACGACCTTGAAGTCACTGTTTACATCAGCATCATCTGTCTTAGATTATAAACGTCCAGAGGACAGACACCTTGCCTAGTATGAATTTTGTAAAGTAACTTTAGATAAAATCAGATGCATAGAAAATGTTCTTGATGCCTTTGGGTCCTAATTGCTTTACCTTTGGATGCTCCAAATCAATGTGCATTAAGGGGACAGCTAAACATCAGTGAACAAATCATGTTTTATATGAATTATTGCAATTCCACATTTGAATCAAAAATGTCTAGAAGAGAGGCTAGTCCTGGGAATGGGAAAGGGAAAGAGTACTTGTGACCACTATCATTATCTGCTGGAAGAACATGTTGGGAGAATGTGATCATTGCTGCTTTTTTTTCATCTTTACGTTTAGTTGCTTCCTTTTGGATGTTCTGGCTGACCATAAGGAAGAAAATATACCAACTTAGGTCAATCTGAACTCACACCTAGTAGTTGGATGGGCAAAGATTCCATTTAGAACTGTCCAGAGTGGGTCCCCTTAGGATAGTACTTCTAGTCCATGTGATGAGCCCGGTCACCTAAGGAGAAGCAAGATCACTTAGAGCTGCAGCCTTATGTTTTCAAGAGTCTCTTGAGGTGGCAGCTAGGTGGCGCAGTGAGTAGAGCACCGGCCCTGGAGTCAGGAGTACCTGAGTTCAAATCCGGTCTCAGACACTTAACACAAAAAGCTAGCTGTGTGACCTTGGGCAACTGCCCTCCAAAAAAAAAAAATTTAAAAATTAAAAAAAAAAGAGTCTCTTGAGTCCCACACAGGGGGTCAGGTGGATACTTCTTTCTGATCAGATGAGTAGATTGAGAAAAATTGTCTTGTAGAACTTTTTTTAGGGGGAATACACATGTAACTATAGGCACAAGCAATTTGATGTAGAAGGAAGGGCTGGTGAAAGGGGATTTTTAAAAATCTTTATTTTCAGTTCATTATAAACTAATAAAACCTCAAAATTCATGTTTCTATAGAAACATGGTTTACCAAATGCTCTCATAATAGACTCTGGAGTTAAGTAGAGCAAGGGTTGTATGGGGAATAAAACACTAGATTTGGGGTCAGAAGATTGACTTTCACAGGGCAGCTGTGGAGTCAGAAAGTCTAGGCTTAAACTTGATGCTTGATGCCTATTACCTGTGGGACTTTGGCCAAGCTGCTCATCTTCCTGGATTTCAGTTTTCTTATCTGCAAAGGTAGGAGGTTGGAAAAGATGGCCTCTGAGAGTCCTGCATCCATGACCTTATCAAGCTTCTGAAGGTCACATAGCTAATAGAATGGCAAAGCTGGAATTTTGACCTAAGTGGACTCCCAGTCCAGCTCGTTTCCCCCTCTCATAGCTTTTGGACACTTAGCATATCTATTTCTCCTTTGTTAGTTCTGCTCCTGATTCCCACCTTTCAAAAGCTGGAAGTAACTCCCAGCACCCACATGTTCTTAGCCAATCCAGACAATAGAGTGGCTGAAGAGAAGGAAAGGGAGAAGGTTCAGCCAGTCAGGAAATCAGTCAGGAAAGACGACCTGCATCCAGCATGGGATTTTGTGGGAGTGGTGGTGTCCTTCTGGGAGCACACTTACACAGAAGCAGCTCAGAGGGAGCTGCAGTCTACACATGCCTTGACATTTGGGAGAAGCTGCCAACAATTAGGACATTTCCTCCCACCTGCTTTCTTTGCCTTGTGTGGTCATGGTCTAGGGGAATTTCTCACTTTCTGTCTTGCTGTGAAGCCTTTTGTATTCAAAGGCAATCAATCATTTCTGAACATGTCTTTTTCTTTTCTTTTTTTTATTTTCAAACTATCTTCTGTGAGAATAAAACGTAATCAGTCAGGTGTTGCAGCAAGCCCTGCAGTGTCTGGCTGGAGTCTCCAGATTCAGGTTTCAGGGATGCTGGGATCAGACCAGTTGCATTAAGATTCCCTATAACTGGCAATATTTCACAGGTTCAGGGGTCTCAGCTATAATCTCATCCACCATCAGCTCCACATCTTAGAGACAGAGAAATCTAGAGACGTAAAATCTAGAGGGACAGGGGAGCAGAAGTGGAATTTGAACTCAGGACAACTGACTCCAAATTCCTTGAATGTGTATTTATAAACAATGTTCTGTACTTAAGCCATCTGTGATAAACCCCATAACCTTTGAGAATATTGATGTTGATTTTGAATTTGACCTTGTGCCTAACAATCAAAGGATTTAGAGATACTGAGTATCAAATCAATTCCTTTATTGGATAGGGGAGGAAAATCTGGGTGCAATAGATAGGGCCTAGGGTGAAGAATCAGGTGCCTTAGACACTTAGTAGCAACAGTGTGACCCTGGGCAAGTCCCTCGAGTTCTCTGGCCCTCAAGTGATGAGGGCATTGGACTTGATGCCCCCTCCAATGCTACCAGCTCTAAAGCTATATTTCTGTGGGGTTCAAGGAAGGGAAGGAACTTACCAAAAGTCACACATGCCATCTTTGTTATTTCCTTATTTATAAAATCATCTTACCACACAGAGATGAAGGTTTGTGAACATTCTGGTGGTAGCTTTCTTGTTTTTCTGCACTCTTTTCCTTCTCAGTAGTCCCCCCTTCCCCCTCCCACATGCAGTCCTGGCACATCCTCCCATTCTGATGCTGGGGGCAGATTCAGTTGATGGGGGAGGAAGTGGAGGGTGCCTCAGCAGGAGTGATGCACAGCACCATCTATCCACAGGAGAAACTATGTCAGGAGTGGGAATAGCTCAGGTCCAGATAGTCTGGCCCATGCCTTGGAGGGGGACACTTCCTGGAAAAGAGGCATCACGGTGAAGGGATCTCAGGGATGGTGACCTATGGGATGGCTGTGTCATATAGCGTTATGGGCCATCTGAAGGGGCATGCTAGTGGCAGTTGTTATGAAGAAGAAACATGTCTTACCTGGAGGGAAATTCACTCCTCAGATGAAGAAAATGGCCCCCTCATTAAGTGGTGAGTGCTGAACTTGGATTCCTGGGACCTGAGCTCCAATTTGGTCTCTGCACTTGCTGCCTATGTGTCCTTAGACAAGTCACATGATCTCTCTGCACCTCAATTTGCCTCCTCTGTGAAATGTTAATATTCTGGGGATAAAGCCTCATTTACCTTACTTTGGTCTCTGCTCTGTAATCCTCCTTTCCCTTATTCTGAACCTATTCTCTATAAAGAACATGATTAATTCACACACAAACGCATTTGATAAGATTGCAAATATTGTTTCTCTCAAGATGATTTGCATTTTTACAGGAATCAAGGCCTTGAGTGAAATGAATGAAACTCCTATTTGAATTTTAAGCATTAACCTAGAGTGGGTTGGGGGAAGGCAGAGGGGTTGGTACCTGAAATCCTAACAGTACCCCTCTCCTACCATACCCCCTTCCCACTCCCCTAAGGACAAGGCTAGCCCCAACCACAATACTGAGTGCATTAGGATCCTTAATTAATTAAAGTAAAATGAAACCCACTTGGCCAAATGTAATTTATTTTAGGCAGACTTTCATGTTACTTGTGCAAAGAATGATCTCAGCCTCTGACTGCATTGTCTTTGCATGGGATGAATGGCTGTCCTTGTGCCTATTTGTAAATAGAAAATCTTATTCATGTGAAAGCTAGCTTTGGTTTGACCTGAACGACTTATTTAAAACCTCTCTGTCTCTAGAAACTACAGTAGGTTGGAAAGCACAACTCATCCTGTGCCGAAAATAAACACTCTCCTGCATTCCTGAGAAGGAGGTATTAAGCTCAAGGATACATGGACTTCTAGTATTTTGGGAACTTTCTATGAACAAAATATAAATCTAGGGGAAAAAAAAACCAACAAGCACAGACTGTGATCTAACACAGTGCCTTCCAATTATTGTGTACCACAAATACCCTTGTGATTCTGGGGTTGAAACAGGGCTTTGCTTGGAAAGGTTCTCATTAAATCTCAATCCTCTACACCCTTTTGATAGGATAATAATAAGTCTTCAATCTACCAGAGATCTCTGATTTCTCCCTAATTCCTCTCTCCACCAAAACAGATTACAAATTGTCTGTGCTTTAGCAGATGGTCATTCAGTGTCACTGTGCCCTAAGATGTCATCACCAAACCCTGCTGCCAAACTGGTGATGAGACTCTCTGAAGTGAGCCAGACCTTTTCTCAAATGACTGACAGAGAGTGATCACTAGACTGTATTCTCAGACACTCTTAACTTTGGAAGGCCTGCCAGAGTTCATACTTCACTGACACCAGAGTGTAACTAGGGTGGGGTAATAAGTGTTTGAGCCCAGGGTGATGAATTTAGCGGTTGCTAACAACATTTGCAGTCCTTCAAGAGAGCATAATAAAAAAACAGAACTCTGTACTCAGTAAGAATAGTTAACATAGTAAGCTATCAGTTGGAGAACTGGGATTAGCCTTCTTGTCTGTTATATTATGCCATTGACTCATAGGATGAAAGAAAATCTCTTGTGCCTGTTGTGTAGCTCACACCTTCAAACCTTGGCGGCATTTCAAGTCCCACTGATTGAACCGGCCAGTTACCAAGGAAAGTAACCCTTAACGGGCTAGAGAAACAGGTTCTACTCTGATACAACAGTACAATGACACTTGGTTTTTATATTAGACAGCACTTAGCACAGTGTCTAGCCCATGGTAAATCTGTGTTTAACAGTTGTTTGTTGACTTGTTAGACTTTGGCATTATGAAGTGATGCCCTATGTACCTGGGCAGTGCTGACAAAGCACCGGTACTTTTCTGGATAAAGTTAGGAGGAATCTCGCCTTCTCTTTCCAGATAAGGCCCCCGTAGCATTTAGTGCCTTGTTAGTGATAGAAGTGAAATATCAGCTTCGGTCTCCTAAAGCTGCCTGGTTTTTTGGTAGCTCAGGCTCCAACATCAAAGATCCATCACAGTAATCAGACTAATACTTTTCAACCCTGACAGATCGGCTCAAAGGAAAGCAGATTTGAGGACTCCGTCATCCCTCATGGCTTGGAGACAGCTTGTGTTAGAGTAGCTCCCTCTAATACTTATTCTCATAATCAAAAATTGCCATTTTTATCAGGGCTTCTATTTACCTCATAATCATTGGGACTTTTCCCTGGGCAGTGTCCAATGTGACCAAGAGTTGAAAACAGTCACATTATTTGAGCACACAGTAGGAGCTTAATAAATAATCAATGAGTGAATTAATCTGCATGTTCAGGATAGACATTAGGAGGTGGGAAACTATAGTGGGTAGGGGTGGAACAAATGAAACTATTGTAGATAGGTGGAAATACCTAGGATTAAATCCCTGTCTATAAGAGTACATGTACTGTGTGACAGGTATACACTGTATATGAAAATGTAGCATGTTGTACTGTGATTCAGATCCTGCTCTGGTGTTTACTAGATACCTGGCCATACACCCTTGAGCCTCACTTTTCTCATACATATAATGGGGGCTAATTTTCTCTATGAAATCTTGTCTAATCTCATGTCCTATAGTTGTTACTTCTGTGACCTTGGAAAGCTCACTTAATCTTGCTGGACCTCAGTTTCTGCAACTGTAAAATGATGAAGTTGGACCAGACATCCTGTGAGATCCCTCTCCCCTCAAGATCTCTCTTCAAGCTTCTTTATATGCTCAGTATTGACACCCCTGGCCCATCACTGCCATTCCCAACTCCAAAAAGAACCCAATCTCCTTGAGCACAGAGAGTACTTTATTTGTCTATTGGTGATTCTAGGACCTAGACCATTACTTTGTACACAGTGAGGGCTTAATAAATTCTTGTGAAGTGAAACTGAATTGAATAATCTCAAGACTGCCTGATTTATGAGGCTCTTGTAAGCATTAGATGAAGTACTCAAGACCCTTTGGTAACCTTAATATGTTACATTAACATTGGATGGTGGGACTCATGTGGAAGGAAGGAGCTGGTGAGATAGTGTTTGTCACTGAATCATTCAATTAGAATCAATCATAGAATAATCAT
>CM053598.1:16593469-16612345 GCA_028646575.1 Pseudocheirus occidentalis
TGCTACCTTCCACATGAGGCCTTTCCTGACCCTTGGGTGCTGGTGTCCTCCCTTTGTGCCCTCATCACCATGAATTTATATCTGCTTCACATCTACCTATATGTATCCATAATGTCTTCCCCAAGAGAATGCAAGCTCTCTGAGGGCTGGACCTACATCACTTTTCTCTTTCTAGCCCTGGTACTCTGGGGCTTCATAAATATCTTGCTGATGGGCTGAAATGTTTCAAGAACTATGACCTTTCCTCAATATTGTACTGAGTTTGGGGGGTCCTTCTTATCCTCTGCCCATCCTACAGAGTATGAGGGATTTCTGCTGCCTTCCCAGACCTCCTGTCTTCGTAGGCCCAATTCAGGAGACCAGAGTAACTGAGGCAAAGCTTCTCTGCTGGAATTGTTACCCCCTCCCTTTCTGGGAAATGCTTTAGGCCTTTGGAGAAAACACATAGGCTGCTGACTGTCAGATCAATTTGGCAGCTCTGCTAATTCTACATTTAATTTGAACTTTAATGTAAGCAGGGGGAATAGTTTAATATTTTCTAGGAGTCTAGTACTCAATCTTCTAATAGAGATTGTTTCTCTTCTATCTGTGTATTCCAGGGAGCTAGCATCATGCATTACATAGCATAGAGGCTTCATCAATGCCTAATGAATTGAAAGGGGGGGGGGTTCCTGTTCCAATGCTTCGTGAAGTAATGGAGCTTAACCTGGGTCCTCTAAGTCTACCCAAGCTCTGGCAAGATCTACCCAGAAGCATAATATTGAATATGTGCTTGGTGGGAGAGCACTGTCCAAATGCCATGTCCAGTGAGTGTAGGCTTGGTGACAGATTATTGCCAAGAATCATGTCCAGTGAGTGGGAGGTGAGAAGATGCAGATTTAGACTTACTTTCAGGGAAGACCTTAACAATTGAAGTTGTTTGTGTAATGGGTGACATTGACAGATAATGGGTTCCTCTCTATTGGAGTATTTTTTTAATGCAGAAACTGGGTTAGCTACTTGCCAGGTACATAGAAGAAGAGAATCTTGTTCAGTTAAAGGTTGATCAGAAGGCTGCTGGGCTTCCAGCCAACTCTGAAATTTAGTGACCAGCCTAGCCAAGTATGGAGAAGTTCACCATTGAGAGCCTGGTTCGTTGGTGGGTAGTGAAGTTTTGAACAAAGACAATTCTGGAAGAAAGAAACAGCCATTTTTAAGTGACTAATATATGGCAAGCACAGTACTAAGCACTTTGCAAATGTCTCATTTGATCCTTCTAACAACCCTGTGAAGGGTGCTATCATGATTCCTTTTTTATGGCTGAAGAAATTGAGGCAAAGGTTAAGCGAATTGCCCAGGGAGTCCTCCTGACTCCCAGTGTTCTGTACACTGTGCCACTTAGCTACCCTATAACAACTTACTGCATCACGTCTCTTCTGCCTACCGTCCAGGCACTCTGGATGACTATCAGCTCCCAAACATATACCATGCTCATACCTCCTTGCCTCATTATGTAACCTTAGATATTACCCTTTTCTGTATTGAAGTCTTATACTAAATATAAACTTTTTGAGGGCAAGGAGACTCTCACCTAAACGGTGCATCTTTCCTAGGACTTAGCACATAGTACTTAGTACTTACTATGTAAGAAGTTCTTTTTTTTTTTGAGGTAATAGAGGGCCATTGACATTTATTGAGTAGGGGGGATCATGTGGTTGAACCTGCATTTTATTTATTTATTTTTCATTAAATCATTTGTTGGTTTCGTTTAAAGTGACGATTGCTGTGGCTGCTAGGTGGTGCTGTGGATAGAACCCTGTGACTGGAGTCAGGAAGAACTGAGTTCAAATCCAACTATGTGAGCCTGGGCAGGTTACTTCACTGCCTTTTCTGTAGAATTGGGATAATAATAGGCCCTCCCTTCCAGGGTTTCTGTGAGGATCCAAGGAATTAATGTATATCAGGCATTTAACAAGCCTTCAAGTGCTTTAGAATGAATGAATGAAAAAGCACCGAGGCATTTATTAAATATTGGTCATGATGCTAAGTTCTGGCAATACAAATACAATCAAAGACAGTACCTGTGTTCAAGGAGCTTACATTCTAAGAGGGGAATACAGCCCATACAGCAAAGCTAGAGTTGGTGGGTGAGGGGACGCAGCCTGGTTCATTCTTGTTGTTATTCTTGGTGTCCTTTCTCTTTTTCGCTTTCTCCTCGTTTCTTTCTTTCTTACCCTCTACTTCCAGAACACTCCTCAGCTTGGTTCTTATTCTTGTCACTTTTGTTCATCTCTGCTCTCCAGCCCCTTCCATTTGCCAGGCTTTGCTCCACTTTCTTCTGTCTGACATCACAGCTTGCCTATCACTCTCCTGTTGCTTCCTCAGCTATGTCTCCATGTGATCTGTGCTTGGCCAAGGGGAGGGTCCTGGATAACCAGTGGGGAGCCAAGGGGATTGATTAGTCATGCCTTCAGGACACCAAGGAACATCATGGTTTGGGAATGCAGCTAGACTGCACACTTCAGGACAGCTCTTCTAGGGATCACCAAACTTTCCCCAGAACTCTGTCATGTGAGGGTTTGGGAAATACCGAGTGTGTGTCTGGACTAAAAACCTAAGGGAAATGATTAACTATTGCCTCTCTTGGTATGAGAGAGAGAAAGCTTTACATAATCATCTGGGGGGGGCAGGGCTACACTATATTGCTATCCTCATGTATCAGGTTAAAGGCTTCAAGGCTACAGTGGAGTCCAAGGGTAGGGAACATGGAAGTTCAGAAGCAACTGCATTGTGTCTTTTGAGAGGCAGTGGTCAATTCAATTCAGTAAATCTTTATTAAGCACTTACTATGTTCCAGGCACTGTGTTAAGTGCTGGGGGTGCAACTTTGAGAGAGGGGGGGAGGGAGGGAGGAGGAGGAGGAGGAGGAGAAGGAGAAGGAGAAGAAGAAGAGGACAAGGAGGAGGAGGAGGAGGAGGGAGATAATTCCTGCCCTCAAGCAGCTTATTATCTAATGGGGGAAGAGAGTACACAGAAGGGAGCTGAAGGGGGGGTGGCCATTAAGGGGTAGAAGGAGAAGGGGTGAGGGTGAAGTCAAGCAGAGCTGCTCATGGAGAATGGAGTTATCAAGAAGGTAGTAAGCCAATAAAGGAAGGCTTTGGTAGGAGTTTAATGCTCTGCCCTCCAGCTCTCCAAGTAGAGTAGAAAGGCAAGTGAAGAGGGTAGGGTGCATTTGGAAGATGTTGAGCATCAAAGACTGAGTTAATCTGCAGTTTACTAAAGGGAAGGGAAGGGCAGAGCAGGGCAGGCAAGGCATTCTGGAGAAGCAAATGATTTAGAGCATGTAATTTAGAGACAGGGCAGCTAGGTGGCACCACAGTGGATATAATGGATAGAATACTGGGCCTGGAGTCAGGAAGACTCAACTTCCTGAGTTCAAATTTGACCCCAGACACCTACTAGCTGTGTGACCCTGGGCAAGTCACTTAACCATGTTTGCTTCAGTTTCCCCATCTGTAAATGAGCTGGAGAAGCAAATTGAAACCACTGCAGAATCTTTGCCAGTAAAACCCCAAATGGGTCATGAAGAGTTGGATGCAATTGAAAATGACTGAACAACAACAACCATAGAAATTGGAGTCATAGAACCTAAGTTCAAACGCAGTAAGTTCACCTTACTTCATTTATGACTTTGGGCCAGAAACACAAGCTCTCAGGCCCTTAAAGTTGGATGCTGGTGGCCATAGCTTCTGGTGTAGTCAGAACCATAAACAAAAGGAATCCCCATCATAACCTCCTCAGTAAGAGGGTCTCTGGCTTCCGATTAAAGGCCTCCAATTAAAGCAAGGATCCTTAACCTAAAGGCCTGTGAACTTGGTTCTTAGAATACTTTGATAATTGCACATAATGCACATATTTTATTTTATGTGTGATGTTGCTTCTCTGACCCCTCCTCCCCGAGGGTCAGTGAGTTATGTTTCCCCTTCCTCTTCCCTGGTATTATTAAGGGACTGGGGAGTCTCTTGTCTCTTCCATTAACTCAAGTCTCAACTGTGTTATCCCTATTTTAGGGGCCAAGTAACTAGCACTTGAGTTCCATATAATCATTTAACAGCCAGATAAGATTTTACAGGTGAATATTTACTTCAAAAGGCTAACAAGCACAAATGCATAAGCATTTTTCCCAATATTTCAGGGGCATAATATTTCCCTTGCTCTTTCTACCTTTGGACAGGAGGGGGCCTTAGGCTTTTGACTAAGTTTAGTTCTGCATAGCATTTGTCCTTCCAAGCTCCAAGGCCAGAGATATCCTTGGGCTCTTAGTCCAGGACCCTGATTTGTCAGGCTAGTGGCAAGGTCCTGCCTCAGTTCCAAAATGTCCGTTGCTCAAGCTCTGAGGTTTGTAGCTCTACTCTCCACACCCCAAACTGAAAAGGCCTAACAAACTAAGACTGAAAGTTCAAGTCCATTTCTTGGGGTCATGGGACCTAACTAAAAAGGGGAGGTGGCCAGATTTGTTCATGATCCCTCTGCTGTAAGTGAAGAAATCTACTGTACCCTTGAATGACACTAGAAAGACAGATGCCCCACTACTATGTTCCAGGATAAGTGTTTGGTATACAAATGAGAGAGACAGACAGACAGACAGAGACAGAGACAGAGAGAGAAAAAGAGACAGAGATACAGAAAGGCAGAGAGAGAGAGAGAGAGAGAGAGAGAGAGAGAGAGAGAGAGAGAGAGAGAGGGAGAGAGAGAGAAAACAGAGACAGAAACAGAGACAGAAACAGAGACAGAGAGACAGAGTCCTTGTCCTCAAGAAGCTTATGATTTAATGGAGCAAAACAATACACAGAAGAAAGCTGAAATGTGGGGTGCCCCAGTTAGGTACATTTAAAGACAGTCTGTTTAGGCAACCAATGGAAAGTGACTGTTCCTGCCCATGTGGAAGGTTAGCAAAGAACACAGACACATGTACCAGTTCTCCCAGAAGTGGTTCTCCAGCATCTCCCACGTGGGTACCTCCATCTTAGGTGGTCTGGTTCAGGGCCAATGCCCCATTACAAATGTATTTAAAAACACAGTTCTGAGAAGGGGTCCATAGGCTGCCAGGCTGCCAAAGGGGCTCATGACACCAAACACTTCAGACCCCTCAAATGAACCCACTGCCTAGCCAAGTCGCCCATGCCACCTGGGGACAGGTCTAATTGCTAAGAAGTTCCTGACATAGCGTAAATTGGCTGCTTTGTAGCTCTTGCTCCTGGTTCCCCTCTGGGGCCAAACATGACAGGTCTAATGTCCCTTTCATATGACATACCTTAAAATATTTGAACACAGCTGCTGTGTCCTCCCTGGATCTTCTCTCGGCTAAACAAGCCCAGTCCTTTGGGCACCTCAGTTTCTTCCTCTATAAAATAAGGGGGTTGGACTTTTAAGCTTCCTTCCAGAATTTCAGATCTTGGATCCTGGATGGGATCTCCTCTGGTGCAAAAGTTATTAACTTTTAGGAGCCATGGAGGCTCCTTCCCTATGAAGCCTATAGACCTCTTCCCAAAATAATGATAACAATAGTTACTGTTACTAATAATTGTTATTAATAATCATTCATTGTGACTAATAACAATAGTAAGCATTTACATAGCACTTCCTATGTGACAGATGATATATATCTCTTTTGATCTTCACAACAACCCATTAAGTGGTGCTATTTTAATCCCTATTTTACAGGTGAGGAAGCTGAGGAGGGTAGGGGTTGAGTGCTTTGTCCAGCATCGTACAGCTCATAAGTGTCTGAGCCCAGCTTTGATCTCAGCTCTTCCTGACTCCAGGCTCAATGTTCTACCCACTGTGCCATATGCCTTCTGTGTAACATCAAGTAAACTGTTGAGGATTACGAGGAAACCAACTATTTTGAAATTCAGTTATCAAACCAGTTTTGAAAAGTTTTCACACCCTACTTAAGAACCACTGTTTTGAGGTCAACTCCCTCATGTTACAGATAAGGAGACTGAGGCCCCCAAAGGTGATGTGGCTTTCACAGGAGTTGAGATAAACACTCACTTGTTCAGCCTAGAGAACTCTTCTGTCTTCAGACTCCAAATCCAGTGCATAAGCTACTGGTTTGGTGACCTGAATAAAATTGAGAATGTTTGTCCTGCTGCTTGTACAAGAGACATTGCTAATGTGCAGGATTGTCAAGCAGTGTGTGTGGGGGGGAGCACAAAGTGCTGGCCCTCCCATAGGATAGGATAGGATAGGATAGGATAGGATAGGATAGGATACGATACGATACGATACGATACGATACGATACGATAGGATACGATAGGATAAGATAGGATGTGATAGGATGCTATCCTCTGATGGGAGTCTGTTAGTAGCTATTACCCCACAGGATTTTGTTCCAGGATAAAAAGGAGAAGGAAAGAGAGGAAATCTCCATTAAAGGAGAGTAGAGACCTCAAACCCAGGTCCTGGAACTGTCCAGCTGCTAAGCTGCAGGCTCTTGAAAAGAGCTCTACAATGGTAAATGCTTATTGACTTTTCTCCAGAGATTTCTAGGAGACTCTGAGTTGCTGCATTGCATCAACATGAAAACAAACAAATTCCCTAATCCCTTTTCGAGTGAAAAAAATGGTCATTGATCATTTTTCAGAGTGAAATAAATAACTCATGGATTTTTTGGAGAGAAAAATTGTGTGAAAAGGGGAAACAGTAGAAAGAAGATCAATCTGAGGACTTGGGTTTGAATCTTGCCTTCTTATTTTTGTGACCTTAAGTTACTTCCTCTCCATGGTCCTCAGTTTCTTCATCTGTAAAATGAAGGGTTTGGACTAGATGAACTCTAAGTTCTTTCCCAGCTCTAAATCAATGACCCCCTTGTTTGCTCCAAGGGAGACTGATGCAGACCTGAACTTCTGGACATTTGTCCCATCTTCCACTTTTGGAGTACATGGGGACGGGATGCTTTACGAGAATATACTGAAAGCTTTGATTTGTTGCTCCCCTTCTAATTAAATCCTTTATACAGAATGGCCTTGATAGAGGTGAGTGAAGGAGAAACACTGGTAACCTAACAAGTGGGAACTGTTGATGGGGGGAAGGGCGGAGCCAAGAGCATCTGATTGGGATAAATCTAAATCTATGCCCCTAGGCTGACTCAAGCACTAGTGCCCCAGGAGCAAGCTTCCCAAAGGCAAAGTTAAGGAATGATTGGTGGCAAGTACCCTGAGCACTACAGAGAAAGACAGAGATAGACAAAGATAGAGATAAAGACACAGGCAGAGAGGAACAGGCAGAGTGACTGATACCTAAAATAATCTCTGATGGTTTTGTTTTTGTTTTGGGCTTTACCTATGCTATCATTGGTATAGTGAACTTCCAGCGAGGAAACTCCCTCCAGTAATGCAGATTGCCATCTGCTCTACCATTTAATAGGTCTTAGAGAATTGTTTGGGGAACTGAGAGGTTATTTGACCTATTCAGGATTGAATAATCATTATGTACCAGGACTTGAATCCAGGTCTTCCTGTCTACTATGCTACATTGAGTAAGGGGATCAGACAGCTAGTAAAAATTAGATTTCAGGGGACCTTACTGGCACTGGAAGAAGAACTCTGTTGAATTGCCCATACACATTTCTAGGTCTCAGTTCCTGGGTGAGTAAGAGTACTACAAGTCTCTACGACTCTGGACATAGTTTCAAGGCAGAAAAGAGTATTTGTGATCACTCACAGACCAGAGCTCAGGCCAAGAGAGTTATGATCATACCCCTCCTTAGATCATGATACCTTGGAAGAACTGAAAACTTACAGGCATCCAGAAATAGCTCTGAAATAGCAGCTTGAAAAACCTGGAATTTGGGACAGTGCCATGTCCACCCTGAGAGCAAAGCCAACTTTCACATAAGTTTAAAAGTCAAGAACTAGGCTGGGAAGGAAGGCAAACAACAAAAAATAATAACCTGACCATGGAAAGTTACTATGATGATAGGAAAGATCAAAACACAAGCTTAGAAGACAACAGTGTCAAAATTGCAACCTGCAAGGTCTTCAAAATGTGAATTGATATCAAGCCCACCAAAAAATTCCTGAAAGAGCTCAAAAAGGTTTTTGAAAATCAAGTAAGAGAGGTAGAGGAAAAACTGGGAAAATAAATGAGAATGATGCAAGAACAGCATGAAAAAAGAGTCAACAGCTTAGTAAAGGAGGCCCAAAAATATTAAATAAAATAAGACCTTAAAAATAGAACTGGTCAAATGAAAAAGGAGGTACAAAAGCTCACTGAAGAAAATAATTCCTTAAAAATTAGAATTGAACAAATGGAAGCTAATGACTTTATAAGAAATAAAGGAACAATAAAAGAAAACTGAAAGAATTTTAAAAAATAGAAGACAGTGTAATATATCTTGTTGGAAAAACAACTAACCTGTAAAATAGATCCAGGAGAGAAAACTTAAGAATTATTAAGCTATCTGAAATCCATAATAAAAAATCAACCTAGATATTATCTTTCACAAAATTATCAAGGAAAACTGCTTTGATAAAATAGAACCAGAGGGTAAAATAGAAATGAAAAAAAAATCTACTGATTACCTCCTGAAAGAAATTCCAAAATGAAAACTCTGAGGAATCTTATAGCTAAATTCCAGGTCAAGGAGAAAACGTTGCAAGTAGCCAGAAACAATTCAAATATCATGAAGCCACAGTCAGAATAACACATTATTTAGCAGTTACATTAAAGGATCAGAGGGCTTGGAATATGATATTCTGGAGAGCAAAGGAACCAGGAATACAACCAAGAATCACCTACCCAGGAAAATTGAGTATAATCCTTCAGGGGAAAAATGGATATTTAATGAAACAGAGGACTTTCAGGCATTCCTGTTGAAAAGATCAGGGCTGAATAGAAAATTTGCCTTTCAGATTTGAGACTCAGGAGAAGCATAAAAAGGTAAACAGGAAAGAAAAAGCATAAGGGATTTAATAAGGTTCAATTGTTTATAATCCTACATTGGGAAAGTGATATTTGTAACTTCTAAGAACTTTATCCTTATCAGTTAGATAGCAGATATCATGTATCAGTTAGAAGGCGTGTTCGTCAATAGAAAGTATGGGTGTGAGTTGTCTATGATGGGATGATTTCCAAAAAATTAAATTAAGGAATGAGAAAGAGGGATGCACTGGGAGAAGGGAGAAGGGAGAGTCAGAATGGTGTAAATTAAGTCACATAAAAGAAGTGGAAAAGAGCTTTTGTGATAGAAGGGAAAATAGGGGTGGTGGTGAGCAAAGTTTGAATGTTACTCTTATTGGAATTGGCTTAAAGAGGGAATGACACACACACATTCAGTTGGATATAGAAATCTACCTCACCCTACAAGGAAGCAGGAGGGGAGAGGGATAAGAGAATAAGGGAGAAGGGGGGCTAATAGAAGAAAGGCCAGATTGGGGGAGGTAATGGCCAGAAACAAATTATTTTTGAAGTGAGACAGGGAGAAAGGAGACAGTGAGAAAGATAACAGTGAGAAAGATAAACTGGGTGAGGGTAGGACAAAAGGAAATACACAGTTAGTAATAATAGCTGTGAATGTGAGTGGGATGAACTCTCCCACAAAACTAAAAGAGCAGAGTGGATTACATAATGTAGACTTAAAGGGTGATGCCATAAGCAAATTAGGGGGCCACAGAATAGTTTACCTGTCAGATCTATGGGTAATGGAAGAATTTATGACCAAACAAGAAATAGAGAGCATTGCAGGATGTGAAACTGATCATTTTGATTGCATTCAATTAATACATTTTTGCACAAGAAAGCTGGGAAATAATTTTTTAAAAAAATATCTCTGATAAAGGCCTCATTTCTCAAAAGGCCAAATTTCTCAGATGAAGAAATCAAAACTTCCATGTAATATGAAAAATGCTCTAAATCACTATTATTTAGAGAAATACACATTACAACAACTCATATGTACCACCTATCAGATTGGCTAATGTGACAGAAAAGGAAAATTATATATGTTGGAGAGGATGTGGGAATATTGAGACATTAATGCCTTATTGATGGGGTTGTGAGCTGATTTAACAGTTCCAGAGAGTAATCAGGCTGTGCATACCCTTTGACCCAACAATACCATTACTAGCTCTGTAGCCCAAAGAAATCATAAAAAAAGGGAACAGGACCCACATGTACAAAAATGTTATAGCGGCTCTTTATGTGGTGGCAAAGAGTTGGAAATTGAATGGATGCCCATCAATTGGAGAATGGCTAAACAGGTTGTAGTGTATGATGGTGATGGAATATTATTATTCTATAAGAAATGATGAGTAGGTGGATTTCAGAAAAACTTGGAAAAATTTACATTAACTGATGCTGAGTGAAGTGAGAAAGCCCAGAAGAACATTGTCCATCATGACAGTAACACTGTCAATGCAATGATCAATTATGATTAACTTAGTTCTCTGCAACACAATGTTCGAAGACAATTCCAAAAGATTTATGATGGAAAACTCTATCCACTTCCAGAGAAAGAACTGAGGGAGTCTTAAGGAAGAATGAAGCATACTTCTTAAAAACTTTATTTTTTCTTCTTTTTTGTCTGTTTTCTTTCACACTATGTGGGATATGGAAATGTATTTTGCATGATTTTACATATATAATCTCTATCAAATTGCTTGCCTTCTCAATGATGGCAGAGGGAAGGAAGGAGGGACAGAATTTGGAACTTAAATTTTTTAAATGTAAAAATTATTTTTACATGTGATTGGAAAGATGAATATTAAAATGGCAAAAATGCTTAAGGATTAATTGATTCACATTTAAGGGAGGCCTTTTGTTTTAGTGTCTTCACCTCTCCAGGACTTTGAAGAGGGACCAAATTTTAGCATCCTACAATCCAACTTGGAAAGAGTTTCAGAGGCATCCAGTCTAACCCTCACCTGAAAAAGAATACTATCTCCAAAAAATCACCAAAAATCCTTTGCTTGTGGATCTCTAGTCAAAAGAACCCACCACCTTCAGAAGTGACTATGTTGCACATAGTCAGATTTTAATAAATGCTTTTTGAAATTTATTCATCCAAACAGCTCTCATTATTAGGAAGATTTTTCTTCCCTAGTTCCTAAATTCATTACCCTGAAACTTCTCCACTATAGTTCACAAAGCCCTCCTCTTCCTTTTTTTTAAATTTTAAATTCAAACCTTTGTGCATCTTGAATTTGTGGTACTACTCTTGTTGTCCATGGTCTCTCAGAGTTGCTGACAGTGGTTCAGCAATCAGATCTCCCAGATCTTCATGCACTGTGGGGCAGAGTTCATCTAAGCCTGGAGATTTAAACTCATCAAGGGCAGCTAGGTTTTCTCTTGCTATGAATCCATTGATCTCAGGTTTCAATTCCTTATTAACTATTTTTGATCCATCTTTTCTAATCTAAAGAATTTCCTCTTTGACAGAGAAAACAGAAGCAAAATGAGAGATTGGTGAGTTTGTTTTCTCTCTGTCTTCCATTACCATCATCCAATCTACCCCAACCAGCAGTCATAGCATCAGAGATTCTGAACCAGAAGATACGTCAGAGTTCACTGGCCTTTTCTACTTCCTCTTCAGCAGCCTTCTCTTCCTGGAGATTTCTCTGCCCTGTGGCCTTCCTCTCTGAATGGGGAATCCCTTGTTTGCACCACCATTTTGTGAGGTGCCCAAGTCATGCTCATTTTGCTCTTGGTTCTATTCCTGGCTCTGTGTTTTTCCATCTCCTTCCTAGAAGCCTTGCCATAGGATTTCCCACTCCATTTTAAATATTATCTTCTGCCATGAGAATAAAAGCTCCTTCTCCACCAAAATTAACAGGTATTTATTTCCCCCCTCTCAAATATACAACAGTCAAAAAGAGGGGAAAATCTATGAATAAATGTACATAGTCAAACCAAAGAAATGTCCACATTGGCCTTGAACAATAACATATCTCACTATGCACCTTGAGTCCATCAATGCTTTGTGGGATGAGTGGTATGCTTCATCACCTGTCTGCCGGAGTCATGGTTTTCCAGGGCCCAGACTGCCATACTAACATGGAGCCTATCAGTGTTATTTTGTTAGATTAACCTAGCTTTATCTTAGAGAGCATACAACTCATTATTACAATCTTAAGAATGTAAGTTCCTTGAGAAGAGGACATTTTTTGTTGTGTTTGTATTCCAGCACTTAGGGCAGTTCCTGCCTTGTACCTAGTATGCACTTAATAACAGCATTAGCTATAATCTAAATATTTCTCATTGAGTCCAACCTCCTCATTTTATAGATTAGGAAACTGAGGTAAAGAGATACTGTAATAAGTAACTTTCCCTGGGCCATAGAACTAGTAAGTGAATATTTGAACTCAAGTCTTCTTGATTACAAGCCCTGTCCTCTATCCACTACACCCTGCTACCTTGTCCTTTCCCTTCTTTTATTTCCCCATAATAGGTATAAAAAGCAAACTAATTTTATCATCCTCAGCTTTCTTTAGCAACCTCAATTCCTCCTAAACTTTAATGCTTTTGTCATTATTCTCACAGGACCATGCCATACTTTTTATATTTGTCCTCAGTCACTTGCCCTTGCTTCCATCTTTGGTACATGTTTCAAAAATCCAAATTAGTCACCAAGTCCCCTGTGCATTCACATCTGTCTCTTCAACTAATTACCCTTATTGTCCCTCGCTGGAATTCTTTCACTTTATGTCTTTTAAATTTGACTCTGGAGAGCTTCCTATCTCTACCGGGCTGCCTTTCTTTGTAGAATCTCCAAATTATAGCTGACCTTCCTCTGAATCCTTTGAAATCTGTCTGCCCAAGTATGTCAGTCTATGCTGAACTTGTGTCTCATGTAATAAATTCTTAGATGAGCCTGAAGTTGGACTCTGTTGAAACAATTCATGTTAAAACACTTTTCATCACTGTCAACGCTGTCTCATATTCCTATAACTTCCTCTCATCTCCCCAAGTTCTCATAGTGTTCACCTCAGAAACCAGTTCTTCTTTGAGGACAACTAAGACCAGTCTACAACTGACCAGGAATCTTCCTTGCAGTATTCTTGATAACTGGTCATTCAATTCAATTCAATTCAATTCAATTCAATTCAATTCAATCCTCCAATGAGGAATTACATCTCCCGAGGAAGCTCATTCTGCTATTGGACAGCTCAAATTGTGAGGCAGATTTTCTCTACTTAGAGCCCACATTTGCCTCTTTTCAAATTTCTGTCCATTACTTCTTATTTTGCACTCTGGGACCAAACATAGAAAGGCTAATCCTGCACCAGTCCTTCAGGTATTTCAGGGGAGAGGAGAGTGACTGCATACACCATCACATTTGAGAAATTCCGCAGCCATTTCAATGACTTCCAGCTGCCCCCTGTTACAAAAGTCCATCTTGTCACCATCAATATTCTCTTGATGATACTAGATTGATGAAAACCATGGAGTGCCATGATCTCAGGCAAATCACATTGACCCCAAGAACAATGGAAAAAACATGATGGCTGGAAGCAAGTTGCAGGTTATTACTAGTGATGACTTATGGGCATGGTGTAGCATAAAAGACAGTCCAAAGTCCAAAGAAAGTAGGCCAGTCACATAGGGAGAGAAAACGGTATCAACTAGACATCAAAAGTGTGGAGCCCTGTCTCAGTGCTCACAAAATAACAAAAGAGGAAGAGGATGGTCTTTAGTATGTTGGGTTGATAACCAATGGAGTATTTATGAAAAGAATGAAAAGGTATGGATGGGCTGACCAGCACCCATGGGATTAGCTAATCCACAAGTGTTTATTAAGCACCTATTACATGCAAAGCACTGCACAAGCTATTATGGAGCCAGAGAGAAAAATGAAACAATCTCTTCTCTCTGTGGCAGTCCTATTCATTGAATGAGAGGGTCATGGAGCTGGGATGGGACATGTTGGAAGAGTTGAGTTCTACTACCAGTTCTAATAGTTCCTAGCAATGGCCTCAGTTTCCTCATCTGTAAAATCATCATATTCACACTCTTTTTCATATGAGGTGGTTGTAAGGAAAGCTCTTTGTAAAGCTAAACTATAGAAATGTGAGTCATTGTTATTGCTCTCTTGTTGTTGTTATTAGGCGCTGATTTTTCTAACTGAGCATATGTTTCTTCTGTTAAGCCTACAGTGTCTTTTTGTAACTGAAAAAATCAGCACTTGAATCTCATCAGAAATCAAACCATCTGTTTTCTCCCCTTCTGTGGATCCAAATTTCCTGGCTTGTCTTCCTATGGGGGCAGCCCACACAGAACAGGAGGACTCCGAGAGGAGATGAACCTGCTGTTTGGAGAAGAAATAGGAAAGATGCTTGGATTGGGAAATGAAGACACTGTTTTTCCCTCCACTCTAGAAGCATAATGGAAGACCACGGGCTCAAGGAGCCATTGATTTGGGGCTCTACTTCTCTCCTCCTCATCACTCCTGGGAGCCTAGGCTCTTGGGCAACTGGCTTGTCACCATAGGATTTAGAGCTGGGAAGGGCCTTTAGAGACCATCTCTAACCTTTGTTGTTATGGTTGAGTTGTGTGTGACATTTGGTGACCCTGTGGACTATTACTGTCCATGGGTTTTTCTTGCAGAGATACTGGAGTGGTTTGTCATTTCTTTTTCCAATGAATTAAGGCAAACAAAGCTAAAGTGACTTGCCCAGGATCACAAAGAGCTGATTCTATAACCTGCTTCTACCCATCACCCTTCAGTAGCCTCAATAGAATGTAAGCACTTTGAAGGTAGGAAATAGTTCATGTCTGGCCTTTGTACCCCCAGAGCAGAGGGTTTTGAAAGACAAGAAGTATTTATTAAGCGTTTATTATATGCCAGGAATTTTGAACATAGTAGGTGCTTACTAAATGGTATGGGATGCACCCAGGGGCACTGAGGTGATAGAACCAGTATTAACCTCTCCAGGCCTCAGTTTCTTCTTCTGTAAAACAAAGGGTTTGCATTAGATGATCTCTTAAGTCCCTTTCAGCTTTAGCAGGGTTTGGTATCATGTTAACGTCTCATGGGCAGGAAAGTTTTCTAGAATTCTTACCGATCACCAGCTCCTGGCTTACTCTTCTCCACAGTTCCATTATCTTTTCTTTGAGACACAATAGTGTAGCAACATTCTAGGCCTGAGGAGCAGATGAGGTCATATATGTGAGATGCTTTTATAGATCTCAAAGCACCATGTAGATGCCATATAGTGGTACTGATGTCATTAGCTGGTGGGAACCTTGGAGGGAGCCTATGATATGTAGACGTGTGTTCCTTCAAAGGGTGTTAGCTCACTCCCAATCTGGTATTTTAGGCTCTCTAGGCCAGGCTCCAACCTCACTTCCCAACCTTTGGGCACTTCGACTCTCTTAAACACACTAGACCTGATCTAAACTGGATCATTGGGTAGTGTTCCCCAATTTCATTTTATACCATTTCACCTTTGTGTATCCACTCAGTCCTTCCTGCTGTGATCACAATGGGTTCCTTCATCATCTCTGACCAGGGAACACCTTCTCTTCCTTCAAGACTCAGGCCAGGCAGCAGCTAGAATAATTTTTGGCAATAATGATAATAATAACAGTTATGGAGCAATGAAAGGTTTGCAAGGTGCTTAACGAGTATTAATTTTATCTTCATAATAATCCCATGAAGTAGGTGCCGTTTATTACGCACATTTTACAAATGAGGAAACTGAGGCTGGCAGAGGGTAAGTGACTTGCCCAGGGTCACACAGTTAGTAAGTGTCTCAGTCCTGGTTTGTCTCCAAGTCAAACATTTGATCTGCTTTGCCTCTGTGTGTGTCTCTTTCTCCATGAAGCCTTCCTACATATCCCTTCCTCCCAAAGTTCTCTATCCTCCTTTTCTAAGAGTACTTTCAATCTCTCCATTGCCCGTATCACATTTAGCCTTGTAGAACATTAATGCCTAACTCTGTTTGATTTTCAAGTAGCTTCTTATTTCCCTGAGGATAGGGACTGCACCATTTTTCATCTTCATATCTTTGGGTCTAGGACAGTGCCTAGTCTATCATAGGATCATACATTTAGGGATAGAAAGGATCTGAAATGTTCCCATTTCACAGATGAGAAAGCTAAAGCTCAGTGAGGTGACTAGTCACACAACTTATGACCTCAGAGGCAGGATCTGAAGCTAGTTCTTCCTGATTTCAAGTCCAATAGCCTAGTCACTCCACGTGCAGATTCCCAGACACTTACCTTGTTGAAATGAATTGATTTTCTAAGGTTTGAGTGAATGCTCTTGGGAGAGACATTTTAGCCCCTCAAAAACCAGACTTCAACATGGGACATATTAGTACTAGGAAACCAAACCACCCTAGTCAGTTCCTGCAGTTTGGGGACCTAGGAAGTTGTTATCAAAGAGTCAAGCAGGCCAGCTGGGCTTAGCTCTATAGAACTTTGATGTTGAGCATTTTAATTCACGTCATAGAAGGCTTAAGGATTCTCAGGGATAGGCACATAGGGCAGAGGCAACATGCTGAAGATGCCTTCATCAGGGAGCTTGCTGGAACCACAGGCACCATGGTCTTCAGGTTATGGCAAAGTAGAAAGAGGACCAAAAGTGGTTCTTCGGGGAAGCCAACCTAGGGCTGTGCACATCTAGCTCCTCTGGCTACCTTGGAAAGGAAGACAGCCACCTCTCCATGGTACCACCACCATGGCAACTCAGGAGTGCAAGCAAAGGTCATGGGTTTTATAGAGAGGAGAGATTCTTGCTCAAATGCATCTGATATCATGGGATGGGCAATGGTGACTTCTGACTGATAAGTCCCTAACTAGACCAGTCTAGTATGGAAGTTTTCAGAAATTTCTAGAGAAGGGCAAGAGAACAAGATATTAGGAAGGAGTAGGGAAGTGGGTCCAGAGCTTAGGTAGTGAGAGAAGACAGACCTAAAAGGTCAGAGAATGTCTATTGAAAAAACTTTCATATTAGGTAAATTCTTGAGTAATTTAGCCCAAGCTTCACCTGGGAAACAGGATAAAATTAGTTTGTGGGGTTGGGGTGGGGAAGGTGAACAAAGATTCTGGGATACCCACCAAAGCCAAAATGACTGTCATGACCCCTGATCCTGGGTCTTCCATGTGGTTGTGAGAATGACATATCCCTTCTCCAGAGGTGACGGTTGTACCTGTGACTTCGATCCTAAAATGAAACTTGTGGGGTGGCCCAATCTTGGAAAAAGATGAGCATACAGCGGCACAGACTTCTTAGAGCAGGAAAAGGAAGATCACACCTTGTGTCAGAGCAGTAATTCCCCTTAAGCCACTCTTCCTGCCTGAGAATACTGTCTCATACTCCAAAAATGTGTAGATCAAAGTAATTGACTTTCAAGCCTGTTTGCGATGTATTGAAGCTTGTAAATGGCTTTGAAATGAAGCAGGTGGCAAACTTTATCATTTTTATCCCACTCACAATCGATCCGTGGTCATGTTGTACCCAATAAAGGAGTGAGCTGGCAGGCTTCAACAAATAACCCACAGCCCACAACTATAGAGGGAGATGACCAATGAGATGAGAGGTGGTTTGTAGCCAGTGGGGAGAAATGCATTGAAAGTCCAACATCCCCTCAAGGGATTGATATAATTCAAGTAAGCACATACCCATTTGGGAATTAATGGCACTGCCAAAGTACCAAGTAAAAAGAACCCATTTGAGGGTAGAAAAAGTAAAAACCCACCTGTTGGAGTAAGAGGTAAACAAAGATGTCTCTAGAACAGCCACTTGACCAAGTCAGGGAGGCAGCATGTAAGTGGAAAATCATTGGCTCTGGGGGCATCACCAATGGTATGATCTTCAGCAAGTCCCTCCTGGGGTCTCAGTTTCTCCATCTTTAAATGAAAGGGGTTGATTAAATGGCCCTTCCAACTCTATATCATGATCTTCTGTCAGTTTGTCAGGCAATAAACATTTATTAAGGGTCAATAATGTTCTAGGCACTGTACAAAGTTCTAGGGATACAAAGAAAGACAAAGTTGTCCTTGCCCTCAAAGAGCTTACTTTCTAATGGGGGAGATAACACATGATGATCATGATGATGATGATGTTTCATACTTTAAGGTCTTCAAAGATCTTAAAGTGCTTTACATATATATGTATTATCATTTGATCCTCAAAAGAATCCTGTGAAGTAGATACTATTTTTATCCCCATTTCACAAAGGGAAAAACTGTGGTTTAGAGAATTTAGGAAGATCTCAGTTCACATCCTGCTCCAGGTTCACCAGGATGACCCTGGTGTAATGGTAATGGAATATGGAAATGCCCCTCAATTGACTTGGCTTTTGGGTTGAGTGTTAAGACCTGGAGCTTGTGAATCCCACTTGTGGGATGGACTTGTTGACATGAAGAGAGAGAGCTGAACTGGGAGGAGACATGAATTGAAGAAAGGCTCAATCCCAGAGAAGGCCAGAAGAAGAAGTACTTTTAGGGAGAGCAGTATCCAGTGTCGTTGAACCTGAATTGCTGAGAAAGACTGTGAAGAGCCCATTGGAGATGCCCAGGACTTTTGAGGACTGCCACCTAGAGCTGCTGAGAACTGAGGAGGCATTGCTGTGATGCTGGTATTTTGTCTGTCTGTTTCCATGTTGTTTTTCCAGATCCACCTGATGGTGGACAGTGCTGCTATTGTAGAGGTCTTGGAACCTGGCTGTTGGTGCAGAAGCCCTGAAGAAGGACTTTCTTGTCATATGTTCACAGAAATCCTGGAAGGGGGCCTTGCTGATACTTTCAGGGGTTCTGGGACTGTTCTACAGGCAGAGAGTGACTTGATGAGGACACTGGCTATGGCTTTGTTGAGCTTTCTCTCCTCAGGAACTGAGATTGCTGAGGGCTTGCCTCAAGTGAAGATGAAAGAAAGGCCTTTCCTTGGC
>CM053598.1:16612445-16663552 GCA_028646575.1 Pseudocheirus occidentalis
GTGCCCTCTAGGGGTGGAGTAGTCTGATCTCCATTTAAGAAGAGACTTTGACTGACCTGGATTGAATTGATAACTTACTTGTGAAATGTATGAGTTATACTGTATTTTGACTTTCTCTGTTCTGTGAATGTTTGCTGAATAAATGGGCTTTGCTATGCTGGTAATCTGAAACTTGGAAGTTGCCTTTACTTGGCATTACACTTGGGCAAATCACTACCTTTCTGAGCCTCAGTTTCATTATCTGTAAAAATGGGGGTGATGATGGAACTTACTTTACAGGGTTATTTGGAGGATCCATTGAAATAACATATGTAAAAATGTTCTTCTGACCTTAAAGTACAACGTAAATGCTCATTGTTGCTGTTGTTGTTATCACCTTCACCTTTTTTGTTTTATGGACACCCCCTCCTCCTCCCTACCTCCACCCATTGACAACCTGTTGAACCCTATGAATTCTTCCTGAGAATAATATTTCAAGTGCATAAAATACGTAGGACTACAAAGGAAGTTAATTACATTGAAATAGTTATCAAAATAGTTTTTTAAAATTTTTGTGGACCCCTGTAGCTGGAAGGCATAAGCAGCTTAGGGGAACAAAAAGAGCTGAATCAAGTGGGATTTAATCTGAGGCTTGAAGGAAACTAGAGAAAATCAGAGGCATCTAGAAGTTAGAGACTGTGGGGAGGCTCTGACCTGGCCTCACTGAACATAAGAGTGCAGCTGCAGTTAGTGATGGGAGCAGACATCTTATAGGATAGAAAGGGGGGAGGGCTGCAAGATGAGGGGGCAGATGTAGAGTGCTATGGGTCAGGAAGGTTGAAAGGAAAGATTGAAAGGAAAGGGTAAGGAGAGAAAGAAAGAGGCAGAGAGAGGAGAGCAGGGCAGAGGCAGCCCAGAAAGTGAGTAGATAGGAGAGATTCACACTTCCAGGGAGTGGAGAGGAAGAGAGGAACCAGCAAGGGAAGGGGAGCCTCTGGGAGCTATAGCTGAAGAGAGGCAGATGCAGAGGGTAGCTCTTTGGCAGGGTTTCCAAACCAATGACTGCCATTTTCTCTTGAGCTTTCTGGCACCTTTACAAGCCCATGAGCAGTCTGAGCATCCTTCTCTCCCTCCTGAGACATACACTCACCTTCTGGTTGAGCAGCCACCTTATAATTCATGTTTCTCACAATTATCGCTACGTAATACATTGTTTCCTGCAGGGTAGGGCCCATTGACTTTTCAGACAGGCACAGAAAAAAATTACACTTTTCAACTGCAAACATAATGCCTTTTCCTCCCCCCCCCCCATTGTCAAAAATCCATTATTGGAAAGTCGATTCTGTGTCAGGAGATGGCCAGCATATGACTTCCAAGGTGCTATAGGGGATATTTTCTTGTTTAAGAAGAAGGTATCCAGCCAAACTCCTCCCTCAATTGAATTCTTTTCCCCTGCCTCTCCAACAGGCCACATCTTCATGAGGAGAACATTTCTACTGCTACTCAGGTAATGATTTGTACCCAAATATTCCCCTAGAAAGGCACTTTGTATGTATTTTCAGCAAGTAACATAATGCCAGGTCTGAAGCCGGAACTCCACATAACACTGTTTGAGTTCTTGAAGGGGACTAAAGAGCAGACAGTGTAGTAGAATGATCAGAGCAGTCTATCTTGGAGCCAGGAGATTCATATTTGAGTTCTATATGGTCACAGATTTAGAGCTGTAAGGAACCTAAAAGGTTACAGAGTACATTTGACGACAAGAAACCAAAGGCTGTGTTGAAATTATTTCTCAGGGTCACATGGATATTACGTAGCAGAGAAAAAAACTTGACATGTGAGTCCCAGGGTTCTAGCTCTCAAAATTAGTAGCTCTATGGCTGCAGGCAGTCATCTGAGTCTGCTAAGCTTCAGTGTTCTCAACCTTAAAATAATCATAACACTTTTATTATCTTCTTTATGAGATTGTTGTAAGGGCTACTCTTTATGTGACTTAAAATATAGACATAGGAGTAACATTCATTTATTAATTTGCCTATATATTTATATTTTGGAAGAAATCAGGGTTAAATGACTTGCCCAAGCATGTGAGACCAGATTTGAACTCAGGTCCTCCTGATTCCAGGACAAATGTTCTATCCACTGCAACACCTAGCTTCCTTGTGAGTTGTTATGAAAGAGGTCACTGACTCACAGATGAGACCTCAGATGCCACTTATTACAACTGAGACCTGAATAAGAATCCCCTACCCAACTCACCTAACAAGTGGTCTACCTGTCTTTGCATGAAGACCTCCACTGACAGAGAAACCACTACTTTCCAAGGTGGCCTCTTCTGCATCTGGGCAACTCTAATTATTGGGAACTTTTATTTTTTATACTTAAAAATTCCATAATCTGATTAGTGTGGGGATTATTTTCCTATTAAAACCCTAAATTTACTGCTTTGAAATTCCCATTGCTCCTGATTCTGTCCTCTGGGGTCAAGCAGAACAAATCTTATCCTTTTTCTATGTGATAGTCCTTCTACCATCATGACCCTTTTCTCCTCTCCTGAGTTTTCTCTTCTCCAGGCTAAAAATTTCTTAGTTAATCCAACAAACCTGACATGAAGTCTATGTCCTTCACCATTCAGGTATTCCCACCCTGGATTCTTTTGTGCTTATCAAAGCCCTAGCTAAAATGTGGCGTCTAGAACTGAACACAGTCCTCTAGATGTAATATGGTCATGGCAGAGGTCAAATCTCTTACCTCCTTATTCCTGGTTGCTATGCCTCTGGTAATGCATTCTAATTTTGCATTGTATTTCTTGACCACTCTAGCACACTACTGACTCCGGTTCAGCTTATGGTCCATAAAACTCCCAGAAGAAGGCTTCCAGGACAGAACCCAAAGCAAGGGAAGAGAATCACACAGAAAATTAAGTCACGTATGAGTTGTGATCATGGTGGTGTTGGTGAGCATAGTGATGGTGGTGGTGATGATGGTGGTGCTGCCGTTGAAGATGATGATGGTGATGGTGGTGGTGGTGATGATGGGCCTGTACATGTTTCTCATGATAGAATATAAGCCTCTCTGAGGGAAGGAACTATTTCATTTTTGTTTCTGTATCCACAGAGCTTAACACAGAGACCACTAACACAGAGGAGGCACTAAAATAAAGCTTGCTGATTGATTCATTGAATAACAACTGACACTTATTTAGCACTTTGCTGGTTCATTCTCATTACTTAGAACCCTCAGGATTCCAACCATCTTCTGCCCTTGCTAAGCAAAAAGAAGTGTCCCTGGTCCATTTAACCACTTAACACTAATTGCCTTTTACAAAGAAATGTTTACTTTGAAGATAAAGTAAGAACAAACATACCAATATTTCTCCCCAGTACCTTGGGGATATACACTTAGTACAATTCCTATGTACCATTGATTTCACCAAGTTTATGAATAGATGTAGCATGATTCCTAGATGACTCCTCATCTCAGCTACCCTAGAATTCACCATCAAGGTTGCTCTTTGCTCCTCAGGGCATGTGCTCAATGTAAATCCTAATCGGAGATATTGGACCTCTAGAGCACCCCTCCTGGCATTTCTAAACTCAACAAATCAGAGGTTCCCTTAATCTAAAATGGAAAATGACAAATATAGAGGCAAAGAAGTGCAGCTCTTTCCTTCACAGGGCTAATGCCCTCAGATGGAAGAAAACTCCAAAGTCTTTCTCCTTAGAGCATTTTTTTCTCATAGGCATTAGGAACAAAGGTCAACAAGATTTCCCTAACAGGACAAAAGTGCCCAAGGATGACTCAGCCTTTTGAAGATGCCCCCAGTTCCACTTACACAGCCAATGCAAAAAAATCTTCCCTAGGCATGTGGGTAGCAGGCTGGACCAGTTACAGAATGCCTATAAAAACTCTTCAGTCTCTCCAAAGCCCTTCCATTCCAAGTCATCATGATTCTCCCAGACCAGGCTTCTTATCTCCTTCTTGTGGGCTGATGCTATCCCAGGCTCTTGGTATGTGCACCAGACTCCCATTTCATTTCATTTATATCTTTGTGGGAATTTAGTTAAACTTAATACTTTACCTCTTTCTCTCCCAAAGGAATTTACATCCAAAGCTGATCTCTTTTGGTGGAACTTTGTCTTCTGTCAAAGAAATTTCTAGCCCTGGGGAATCAGCAAGTCTCTGGATTGGCAAATTCTATGGATTCAAAAGTAACTGATGGGATGATTTGGGCATTTTCCAAATGCCTTTATGAAAAAAAAACTCATTCTGGCAGAAAAAAGAGGATGATGAAGGAGTCATTGGCCTCATTGAGTCTTTAGGAGAATTGGGAAAACAGTTGATCCTGTGGCTGTCCCACTGAGTCAGCATTCAGTAGTAATCATGCTGATTGCCCTATTTCAGATGAATCCACCAAAAAATGATTGTTTGAATCATCTGGTAAAGATGGAATGTCATTAGGCTTCAGTGAAAGCTTAAAAAGGAGCCTGCCATTTGCAAAACACTCAGAAGAAGTAATTTTAACAGCTGACATTTCTATGGAACTTTGAAATTTGCAAAGGGCTTCATTTCCCTTTTTCCATCTGAGCCTCAAACCAACTGTGTGAAGAAGGTCTTCCAGGATGTCATCTGTAGCATGTTACAGTGAAAAGAGGATGGGCATCAGAAGAAATGAGTTCAAATCCTGTCTCTGAAACATATTACCTATGTGACCTCAGGCAAGTCACTGTACCTCCATATGCCTCAATTTCCCCATCTGTAAAATGAAAATAGGAGGGTAATTTACCTGGTCTTTGAGGTAGTTTCTAGTTCCAAAACCTATGATCTTATAATCCTACCTGCTATGCTGCCCTCAGCCTCCCTAAGGTCTTGAGTGACTGGTCAGCACTCTAATCCTTCTGCCTAATGCCTGCCCCATTCTTGCTCTAGATACAAAATGTCTTAATTTCATCTCTTCCTTTATGGTCCTTCCTCTTTTGTTCTTGAAATCAGGGGCCTTGAGTGTATTGTAATGAGTATAGCCTTTCAAAATCCAGATTCAATAGGATGTAAAATTAGCCCTTCAACTGTGCATTATTTGAAGAACTACATGATGAATAATCACACACTCGTGCTTTAAAAAAGTGCATTGCACTTGCCTTAGAACAGTATTGAAATATGGATTATTTTATCTCATCTACATTAATGAGTTTCTTCCATATTTTCAAAAACATTGATCAAATAAAGTAAAAGGTTGTTTTTTTTTTAAAAAAACAAGCATAATTTAAAGCCCTTGTTCCTGCTCAGTGGTCATTGTGGCCCAAGGTTTGTCCTGTATTCTATTTGACTAAAGGACTAAGGTAACTTCTCTGATGCTCTCAGTTGTTAGAGCTCTTTCCCTTATGGCTAACATGGAAATATGTTTTGCTTGATTTCTCATGTATAATTGAGATCATGTTGCTTGTCTTCTTAGTGGATGGGGTGGGAGGGAGGAAGAGAATTTGGAATTCAAATTTTTAAAAGAAAAGAATGTTTAAAATAAATAAATAATGAAGTTAGGGCACTTTCCCTTCTCAGATCACCTTGTATTTACTTCCTAGTGTCTCTGTTATATCCCTTCCTAGCCCCTAGCAGATTATAAGCCCTTAGACAGCAGGCACTGCTCTTTGCTTTTTGTCCTTGTAGTTTCAGTGCCTAGCACAGTGGCTGGCAAGATGTAAGACACACTTAAAGCATGTTTGTTGATCTGGATCATGCCTGTCAAACATCCTACCTCAGAGAGATCAGATGAAACATTTCATCATTTCCTTTTATCTACATTAAGCCCCAAGATTTCACTTTACAGAGACAACTAGCTTATATAATAATAGGTTCAGAAATAGGTTATTTAATGTTAGTGAATTTGATTGAACATGTATAAATGGAGTTACGTTTTTCCATTAATGTAAAAAGAAAGCAATCAGTAATGAAAAGAGGATTGACCTTGGAATCAGAAATGATAAAGTGTCTATTAAATACTTACTATGTGATATAAAAATACTCAGGAATTTGTTGCTCAATACTGCTGACTGACACACAGTAGGCATTTAAAATGTTTATTGATTGGTACTTATCTACATGCAGAGACATTTTGTAATCTTTTTCTTATATGCTCAGAGCGCAGTCCCATGGCACAAATGAACTGAAGGGTCATGGGTAGTATTTTCAAAAATCTTATATAGGAC
This sequence comes from Pseudocheirus occidentalis, assembly GCA_028646575.1. Classification (NCBI taxonomy): domain Eukaryota; kingdom Metazoa; phylum Chordata; class Mammalia; order Diprotodontia; family Pseudocheiridae; genus Pseudocheirus; species Pseudocheirus occidentalis. The sequence goes on from CM053598.1 coordinate 16,618,628, forward strand.
AAGGCAGGACAAATACAATTGGAATTTTTGCAGAGGACAAAGGGAGAAGGCAAAAGTTTACACACTGAAGAACACATAGAAAAGAATAAAGTTTTACATTAGGTAAAATAGTAAACAGATCAGCAAACACTCAAGGATTTATTCTGGAATTTGCAAACTAACCAGGAAAGGCTTATCATAAGTAAATAGAATTAATAAAGTTGAGCCAGAAATTCTTTTATTGTTAGCCAGTTAACCACCTGAGTGAAACTTTTGGCAATCTCAGCTAAATTCTAAAAAGCTTCATCTGGTTATGATGACTCATTTTAAAAATTAAATGTCTGGGGCGGCTAGGTGGTGCAGTGAATAGAGCACCAGCCCTGGAGTCAGGAACACCTGAGTTCAAGTCTGGCCTCAGACATTTAACACTTACTAGCCGGGTGACTTTGGGCAAGTCACTTAACCCCCATTGCCCTGAGTTCCCCCCCCCAAAAAAAAGCAAAAAAAAACTTAGAAAAGTTAAATGTCTGTCTGTAGTCAATACTGAAAAATTAGAAATTCTCTTATGACATATGCTTCAGGGACCATGTTAAGGACTGGGAACATAAACACAAAGGCAATCCACCCCTGCCCTCCAGGATCTTGCATCCTAAGAGAAGAAGGCAACACAGAAGGTTTAGTGGTGGCCAGAGAAGGATGTCATGGTTTGGGAAGTCATGCTGACCATGGATGGAATGAGTGGACAGGTGATTGAGAGACCTTTCTTTGAAGTTGAAGTCCTGTCTCTGATAACATATTTTCTGTGTGACCTTGGACATATCATTTAACTTCCTATTGCTCCAGGCTGCTCTCCAAGACTATGTTATAAATGAGTTGCTGATCTTCACCTATAATGGGAATTTCCATAGATTCACATACTCAGGAAATTGAAGATCCAAAGTAAATAGCAACAAATTTAAACTTTCTATGAACTACACATCTTTAAACATACTTTATTGATGGGTTTTTTTACATCACTGTCTTTGTAATGTTCCTAACTCTGTCCCCTACAACTCTCACTTATAATAAAAAAAAAACATAGCTAAGCAAAGCAATTGCACCCATTGGTATGTCTAATAACATATATTCTGTTCCTATAGTCCATTTGATCTCTGCCAAGATGGTGGTGGTATCCTTCCCTTCCAGCTTATTAAAATCAAAATTTGTCCCTCATTCATAAGAGCTATGATGTGGTTCAGCGGCATTTCCCCTTATATTACTGCAGTCATTGCCCTCCTGGTCCTGCTTTTTTTCTCCTTTGGGTCACTTCAGAAAAGTCTTCCCATGTTTCTCTAAATTCCTATCACTTGTGGTACAATGATATTTCATGCATTCAAACACCCAAATTTGTTCAGTCACTGGATCCCCACTGTGTTTCCAGTTTTCTTTGCTGTTACAGAAAGAGTCACATCAATAATCTGGCATGCATTGGACATTTGCTTCTGCCTTTGATTTTCTTTCAGTATATGCCTGGCAGTAGCATTGCTGATCAAAGTGCAGTCGATGATGTTTCTTGCAGAAGGTTTTCAAAAGCACAAAATAGGACCTTTCATACTTTCATTATGGCATGAAGAAAGAGACACAAAAAAGCAGACCAAGAGGCCTAGAGCTTTATGGAAGCTTCTGGCTTACCTGTCCAAATCACCTCACTTTACAGAGCAAGAAATAGAAAACCTGAAAGAGGTAGTAACCTGCACAAGGTCATATAGGTAATTATAGTCCTGGAACTAGTCAGAGCTCTCAGATCCCAACTGCTGATTTCACGTTCTTTAAAATTAATAATACTTCCCAAATTGGCCTGGGAACGAAGTATTCTCCCAGACTTAATTATCACATTTGGAGTGCCAACAGGTCAGCTAATGTGGATAGACAGCCTAACAACCATGATTCCTAGCGCCCTCTGCCCCCTTTTCTTCCACTCTGCCACCAGAATGCCAGAACCAAGGAACAGGATGGAAAGAACTGTGGGCCAATTTTTTTTTATTATCATTTTGTGTGAGTGGGGGGCAGGGATGGTTGGGACTGAATAGTCTGTCCCATATGCTTTAAAAACACAGGAAAGGTCACACACAAGGCAAAAAACCAAAACCACAACCTATGATTCAAGGAGGTATCTATGCTATTTGAACTCCCTTATCACCAGATTCCCATTTTTAGCTTGGGTCACAATTAGAAAGAAATACAAATTCTCCTCCTAACACACCACCTTTGTCTTGTCATTTCTCCTGTTCTATTTAGAGGCTGCCCCACTTAAATATGAAGCAGAAAATGGGCCACTCCAAAATTTCCCCTTTCTTCTACTCCCTTTGCCCCATCTCTCCTCAATTATGTCATGTTATGAATTTCTCCGCCTTGCTTTGTCCACACCTGTCTCCATCTTTCCATCTTCTCTACCTTTTCCTCCATTTCATTACAGAAGTCTTTCCCGTGAATGCTGGAATCATCCAATCATTTCTTCTAGTTGCACAAGCCATTTAAAAGATGTGCCTGAGTCTTAGCTGTCACAAGAAGGCAGCAAAGAATCAGTAGACAATCAGCAGCCACCATTTCAGGTCAATACCACCTCTGCCTCAATCGATTAAGACCTGCATCGATCTCCATTATGGCACCTATATTTTGCAGCTTGTTTTACCCTCATTTTCTTTGCATTGTAAATGCTCACCAGACTCCCCAGTCAGTTCCCACTTTTCCCAAGGCACTTCTATTGTATGCTTTCTAAGTCAGAGAGACAGAAAACATACAGCTTGTCACTTCATAGGGCATCTTGAACTCTGTTGATCAATTACTGACACGTTTATGAGAAGAGATTTTCAGTCACTCTACGGGGAAGCATGGATGGAGAGAGGCCACACACGGCTACACATGGGACCAGAAGACACAGTGTTTCATTACAGATGGTCTGATCTGTAGACCACTGGGAGAATGCTGGGTAAGGCAGTCGATATGAGAATGAGACAAGTCAGGTTCAAAACCCCAGTGCAAACTCACTTTCTGAATGATGTTGGGTAAGTCTCTCTACCTCAACGGTCTTCATTTTCCTCATTTGTACAATGACGGGGGTGGGGTGAACTAGATGGCTTCAAGGGTCCCTTTCATAGCTGAATCTATGAGCCTGTGAACCTTCGAATTCAATTTAACAGGCATTTATTAAGCACCTACTGAATATCAGGAACTAGGGAAACAAAGACCAGAGTGAAACAGTCCCTGTGCTCAAGGAGTTTAGGTTCCATTGGAGAGAACCGAAGTACATTGCTTTTATGTGTCAGTCAAGTGCAGAAAGGTCTAGCAGTGTTATTAGCTATTGTTGACCATCTGTTATGGCCTGCTTCCACCCACTGGACTTCCTTCATAGCCTTTTTGGGGTCACTTTGATTTGAGATTTTGATTCCTCTAGTATTAAACAGAGGGGTCATTGTAGTGCAGTGGATAGGCCTTGGGGAGTCAGGAAAAGCTGGGTTCAAAGTCTTTATTGGAAACTACCCATAGGACCTCTCTGTGACTCTGTTTCTTCATCTTTAAAAAGAGGGAACTGAGTGTGGTAACCTCCAAATGTCTGATTCTGATTGTTCATTGAATCATGGCTATCCAGCATCACCAGGAATACAGGAATATGGACACTGGGGCATCATGGATCTGTGATTTCATGTGGGTGGAGACTCTCCACAAACACAGAGTGCAACTCATGCATCACTTGTAATCTAAGAGTTCCCTGGAGCTCAGAGAGGGAAGGAAAAGGGTCTGGTCCTTGGCCACCTGGCAAGTGAGTGTTAGAGATGGGACCTGAGCTGGAGGCTTCCTAATGCCAAGTCCAGAGCTCCATGCACTTCCTTGTGATGACACACGGACACAGACCCACAGATCCTAGGCAGAGGATCCAAAATCTTCAGTTGGAAGGGACCTGAGACCATCAAGCACAGTCCCCTCACTTTACAGGTGAGAAAACTGAGGCCCATGGAGGGAGAATTACTAGCGCAAGGTCACCCAGGCAGTATTGGAAATGAGATTTGAAACAGGGCCTGTGCTTTAAGGGGCAGGATGCTTTTTCCCATAGCCCACTGCCTCCTTCCAATGGGGTGACATTGGCATGTTGTTATACATTAACCATGAGCCCTTCTGACAAACAATACTTATGTAAGCAAAAGCAGAAGGCGCATTTCAATTCAACCACAAAGTCCCATTTGATGTAAAGCACTTGGCACACATATAGAACAGTAACCAGCACTTATACAGAACTTCAAGGCTTAAAAAGCACTTGGCAGATTCAATTTCATTTCACCCTCACAACAGCCCTGGGAGGCAGGGCCTCTTTGTGTCCCCATTTTACAGGTGAGTAAGCTGAGGCAGGCAGAGGATAAGTAACTTGCCTGAAGTTTTACAGCATCCATCTGAGGGAGGATCTAAACTCAGGTCTTCCTGACCTGCCCAGCTTCAGCCCTTTGTACACTCTTATCACCTGGCTGCATGTATATGCATATATGTATGTGTGTGTGCATGTGTGTATATGTATATATATAAATGTATATATGTGTATATGTAAATGTATACGTATGTGTATATGTATATATGTGCACATGCCTATGTGTGTATGCTTGTATTGCATATATGTATGTGCACTTATCTGCATGCATAAACATATATTATTGTGCACACCTATGCATTGAATATAGGTATGCATGTGTGATTCATGCATGTGTGTATTGTATGGGCACTTATATATGTATTGGTGTGCATATATGTTTGCATATGTATTTTGTATTATATGAATAGGTTTGTGTATGCATACATACATACGTATTACATAAATCAGTGCATAAATTTAAAACTTTTCATATCGTTTGCATGTATATGCATTATATGTATGCTTTGTATATGTATTGCATGGGCATGCATAAATATGTATATGTATATGAATAAAGGCATATACACACATAGGTGTGCATGTGTGCGTGTATGTGTATATGTACACACATATATTGCATACATCAATGGTATATTTCCCACTTCACATATTAGCATATGCGTATAGCAAATATTTAATAAAAGCTCATCAATTGATTAAATGAAGCATAAAACAGTCATGATTGTGTAACATAAACATAATTCATATATAACCCAGATTAAATCCATATTCTATAATTGCCCCTACCACTCACCTTGTGCTCATTTCAATAATGGGTGTTATCTGGCTACCTAGGTAACTTTTTCCCATTTTCCTAGAAATAGGTTTTCACCCATAACATGACCCCCTCAACTCCACCCATCCACACGTCTGCATAAAGTTAAATGCAATGGATAACTCAGGTGACCTCGATTTACCAGGCTATGAGAAACAAAGGTGACTCCTAACCTCCTTGGAGTCAGAGTACTTAACACAGTGCCTGTCCCACAGGACCTGCTTGTTGAATTGAAATGTAATGAACAGAATATTCAGCAAAATCAACACAATGTTCTTGAGGGCAAAAAATTAAGGATGTTGTTTAATTAGAAATTACAGAATCAAAGACAGTTACCATCGGAAGAAGCTTCATTAGCCATCAAGTCTAACCTCTACCTGAGCAAGTGTCTTCTCTCCCAAGTTCTCAACAAGTGCTAACCCAGTTTGGGAGGAAAGAGATTCAGGAATGGGGAGCTCATTACCTTTTCAATAGCTCTGATTCCTTGAGCCAAGGCTAAAGATGCATCTATACCTTCTACCCATTTCTCCTGGATCTATCCTCTGGGGCCAAGAAGAACAAGCCTAGTCTTTCATATGGAATAAACACAAAGTCTTCACCATGTTGGCTGACTATTTTTGGACACTATCTGGTCAATGTCCCTCTTAAACAATGGCAAGCAGAATCTAATGTAAATATCTAGACATAATCTGACAAGGGCAAGGTCCATGGAGACAATCTCTTGGGTCTTTGAGGAATGCTAATATTGTGCTAATTTGGGGTTTGCTATGTAATACTCTTCACTCATTTTGAGGTTGCAGTAAAATCCCCAAGTCTTTTGACAGTGACTGCTGTCTAGTCATTCTTGGTCCCATCTTATCCTTGGGAAGTTGATTTTTTGACCCCAATTGTATGACTTTACATTTTTCCCTATTAAATTTCATTTTCCTAGATTTAGTCCAAGTTTTAACATGTTGAGATTGATTCGATGTCTTCATGGTATGATATCTGAGGCATCTACTGGTGCAATGGATGGAGAAGAGCGTCTCTAGAATCAAGAAGATCTGAGTTTCAATCCTGCCTCAGACACTTACCTAGTTGTGTGACCTTGGGCAAGTCACTTACCCATCTGCCTCCGTTTTCTCAACTTTAAAATAGGGATAATAATAGCACCTACTTCCCAAGGTTATGGTGAGGATCAAATGAAATAATATTTAAAATGTTTAACACAGAGCCTGGCACATAGTAGGCTCTACGCCATAGTAGGCATTATATAAATACTTATTCTCTTCTTCCTCCATTCCAACTATTTGAATTGTCAAACATGGAAACTCTCCCTTGCAGCTTATGTGCAAATTTGGAAAGCATGGATGTACACTTTTATCAGAGATTTTTAAAAAGCCTTACAGGCTAATCCAACCCCTTCATTTTACATCTGAAGAAATTGAGGCAGACAGACATTAAGTAACTTGTCTAAAATCACACAGGTAGTAAGTAGGTGAGGCAGGATTTGAACTCAGGTCCTTCTGGTCAAATATATGAATCTATTCACTGCACCATGTAGCTTTCCCTAATTGAAATAACTTCATGCCAAAGCAAGATAATAATATCTGAAAATGGTTCAAGTTCTATAAGTTATGAAATCATAAAAGGAGAAATTTTCCAAATTTATGTTTCTAAGAAACTTTCCCAGCTGTCTTCTCTGATGATTTATCATTACCCGTCTCCAATGATCTATATTAACAGGATGCCAAAGTCAAATCCCATGAAAATAAAATCAGTCTAGCAATAACATGGACCACTCCTCCCCTCCAAAAAGCATTTTAGCCTGGTACAGAGAGCTCCGAAAGCCTTCTCACTCAGTGGTGTTGGGTTATTGGGGTTTTGTTTTTGTGTTTTTTGGTAACTGCAATATTGAAGCATGCTTAAGTATGCTCGGGCACACGCACACGCACACACACACACACAGAGTGAAAATGGCAGTAATTGGGGTCAGTGCCCAGTCAGTCCCTAGGAAAAGGAATTTGTACCAGCTAACAGGCATCCAGGGCTTTTGGAAGGGCCAAATTGATGCTGCCAAAGGGTCTGTGAACACCTCTGCTCCTTCCATCAGGGAAAGCTAATGAGTTTTTTACATAAGAGAGTGTTACTAAGGTGAGATTCCTAGAAAGAAAACCAGCAGCAAGATCAGCTCTCACCTGTGAAAAGGGAAACTTCCAAGGATGTGAATTTTTATGTTTATGTTTTATAGAGCATTTACAGGCAATTGAGGATGGCCAGAGGTGAGGGAGAGCCTGGCTCCTCCTAAAACCGGAAGAGGAGGACATGTGGAGGATAAAAATGCTGCTAGCTTTGACTCCCCATGGAAACCAAAGGTCTTCAGGTCACTGGACTGGGAAATGGGCCAAATGGTTTGTGAGTCAGGAGTAGATGAAATGTCCTGAGAGGCCATGAGCTAGTTTCCCAGCAGATCTTGGGGTAAAGAAGAAAAATGAAGGACGGAAGAACCAGGACTGCTCCCTCCGGGGGCCTGGCATTCTGGGCCTCTGCCAGTCCTGCTCAGGATGGGGAGTCGCCTGGTCTGGCTCTGCTCCCACTCTCCCCAGCAAGACTGGCCATGCATTTCTGACAGAGTCACTTCCTTTCTCCAAAAAACTCAACCTGAAATAAATTTTCTTTTCTCTGACTTCCGCCAGCAGTGACTGTCCACAGTCCTCAGCTGGCATTTGCTGTTCACAGCTTTGTACTGATGGCTCCCTCCGGTGTAAGAGAAAGAACGCTGGATCTGGGCCCAGAGGGACATGAGGTTTGGTACTTGGTGGCCGCTAGCTGTGTGATTTGGGGGTAAATCACTGCTTCTCTTCCCTGGTCTAAAGTCTCCCCATCTGTGGGAAAGGAAAGGCTGGGGTAGATCAGAGGTTCTTAGTGTGGGACCTGTGAATCTTTCTTTAAAATATTTTGATAACTATTTCAGTATGGTTGGTTTCCTAAGTATTTTATTCATTTAAGAACATCACTCTAAAAATGGGTTTATGGCCACAGATGAACCCATTTTCCTGACAACAAACCAGATCTCTGAAAGAGTCCATGACCCCCAAGAGGTGAAGAACCTCTGGACTACAAGACTTCTAAATCTCTTCCAGCTGTGTGCCCTAGCACCCCAAATAAAGTGTCAGCAGCTAGACTCTTTATGCCAAACACCACCCTTCACATGGACAATTCAATTCAATTCTACCTGTGCTTATTAAAAGCCTCTTGTGTGCTAGGCACAATTCTAGTGGCTCAGGAGATGAAGATGAATGAAACTGATCATACCCTGAAGGAGAATCTATTCACCTGTAGGAAAACATGTTGGACACAGGTGAGTAGAAATAAAACACATGCACACCAAATTCAAAATACAAAGTAATGAGCATCCCCCACCCCTACCCAAGACAACTGTGAATTCAAGAAAGACCACACGGAGGAGTTATAATATGTCGGTGAGTACCATGAGGATGGTTGGCTTCATCAAAGTTGATCTTGGACAATCCATCCACGACCTCTTGGAGGTAAGTCTTACAAAGTTGCCTGAAGGTCAAAAAGCCATGTGACCATGGTCACACAACTAGGAAGAGTCAGAGGCCACAGATGAACCCATTTTCCTGACAACAAACCAGCCCTAGAACTCTACCCATTGCTCCACACTGCCAATTATAGTTTTCTCCTGGTCATTTTCATTTAAGGGGGCCTGTTTCTTCTCCCAATGCTTTTTTAAAATGCTTTATAGCTCTGGACTCTATATGAGGAGATTCCCCAATGAGAGCACGGAATCCAAAGCTAAAGCCCTCTTGGATGAGAGAATCAGGCTTCAGCATATGGCTTGGCTACATGGATCAGATATTAATGGAGACCAGCCCTTTCTGCCATGTGAGCAGCTCAGTAATTATTTATAGCAATGAGTGAATAGTCACTCTGAAAGATCAGATTGGGAGCAAAATCTTTTTTTCTTGGGTGTTTTCTGCAGCGGAAGGAATTTTAGTCAGCCTCCGGCTGAGGGGACAGTATGAAGAAGTGTGGATTAGATCCTGGAAGCCTCAGTTTCCCCAGAATGATAAAAACTAAGAGCTGAAAGGAACCTCAGATGCCATCTAGGTTTAACTTCAGCCTAGGCAAAAGTCTCTTATACCATACAGAGATGTAACAAAGATGGGGGAGCAGGAGCTCTGTCCTAGGTGCTGACATGCATTGGCATGGAAGTGGCATTCTTGCTTTCCACTTGAGGACCTTCAGCTGCTCCACCAGCCAACTCCGTTAACTGACCCTTGGCCTAATGCTCCCTCAGGTCCCACACCCACCATCCCCCTTTCCATTGCCTGCCTTCCCCTTGTGGTGGAGTCTGCCTCCTCACTTGACATGGGTGCCTACACGATGCAGGATCAGTTCAGGATTAAGAAGAGATTTCATGGTAAAGGCAGCATGCTACCTCCCACTCAGAGAAAACTCAGCCTTCTCCCTTCCTCTCTCCTCTTCCACCCTCCATTTTCTAGACCCCTCCTTTTCTTTGCTTTGCTTTCATTTTTGGAGGGGGAAGGCTGGGTAATTGGGGTCAAGTGACTTGCCCAAGGTCACACAGCTAGTGTATGTTATGTTACGTGTCTGAGGCCAGATCTGAACTCAGGTCCTCCCAACTGCAGGGTCGGTGTTCTATTCACTGTGCCACCTAGCTGCCCCAACCCCTCTTATTCTGTTAGACATTCCTTCATCTCAGATCTTTTCTTATTTCCTTCTTTCTATCTTTCTGATGCTCCCTGAAGGTGACTTTTCTCTGGTCCCCAGCAAAATATAAATGACTTAGGAGTGGGGACTGTTTGGTTTTTTACCTCTGTATCTCCAATGACCAGCACAGTATAGAGCACCTATTAACACTTCATAAATGCTTATTAAATTAGATGGAATTGAATGCCAGGATACATGGGGGTATCTATAAGTCAGAGCACATATTCTATGACCACAGACTCTGGACTGGTTTGTGTAACCAACTGAGGCATAAAAGCCAATATTAGGGGGATAACAGGAACTCTTATGCCTTATAGTCACCATGGGCTGAGGGAACAAGGGCAAGCTCTATCCTAAGCTTGGGCCAGTCCAAAGGTCCAGGTCATGTTGACTTACATACGTCCTGGGACGGGGGAGGGAAGGTTGTCCAGTAGGGCAATTTGAAATAATTTCTTCCACCTCTAAATTCAATGTTTTTCTTACTATTCTGTAGTGAGTTACAGACATAGGAAAAAGGGTCAGAGCTCAAAGTTGTCAATCATTATTGTCCTATCTGGGCTCCAAACGATGAAGAAAGTCTCCGTTTTAAGACAAGGAAGCTTTCTTTTAGAGACGCTTTGCAAAAACAACATCTGTGCTTCAACCATTTGTCCCAATTTCACTTTCAGAAAATATTGCCACCATAAAAATCCCTTACAATACTGAGATCTGGGGTTCTGGCAAGTAAAGGTTTTGTGGGGAAGGCGAGATTACAATGAAACATGAACAGAAGATTAAATGGGGACAGGGAGTGGAGAAGGAAGGGGAAGATCCCAGTAGCTACAGCTCACTAAGGAGCATCTGTCCTCCCTTAGAACACCAGACCACCTCTGAAGGCCCCAGACCACAGTCCCCAGGGGTCTCTTCCATTTGCCTTCCTCAGCCCCATTGTTACCCAGGAGGCTCCCTTTTTACTAGGCAGCTGTCCCAATGGGGCTGTTTCACTATGACTGAGGCCCAGGAGAAAACCTAGAAAAGGGATGCCTGCTCTCCATGTGGGATGCCAGAATGCAAATTTATTGGTGAACAAGGTGCCTTTGGGATCACTAGCTCTGCAACCTTGAGAAGATCACTTAATTTCCCTCAAGGCTCAGTTTCCTCATCTGAAAAAAGAGCAGGTTGGTTTACAGCCTCTGATATCCCTTCCAGATTTAAATCCATGATTCTATGAGCAAACACCACAGTCAGGGACCTTCAGGTGACTGGCAATCTTGCCAGGAATATATTTCCCTAACTTCTGACATGTCCCCCTCCACCTCTGAGGGATGGATTCTTTTACTTCTTCTGGAGTCCAAAATTGCAATTAATGGCTATTGAGACAAAAATTATTTAATACTCTATACTGCAGTGTTCAAATGGTTTGGCCAATTTACTATCAGCATATTTTATGTAGATTTAATGACTCATTTTAGTTTCCATAGGCAGGCCCTGACTCCTTCCTGCTAAATTTCAAAGCCCAGATATACTTGCAAGATGAATTTAATTGTCTTTATGATTTGGTCCTGGATCAAGACTATGTATAGATTACTAATCTTCTGTGGGCAGCTGGTATTCTTAATCAGTTGGAAAAAGAGCTGAAAGTCAGTTCTTTTGGCTCTAGAGGAGACTGCATTTAGTACACAAGGGCTTTGGAGAATATTCTCTATTTCTAGAAATCACAGGACACGTAACAGGTTTAGAGAGAGAGGATGAAACTCAGAAACTGACAAGTCCAGCCCTTTCATTTTACAGATGAAGAAACTGAGGCCCAGAGAGATTAAACAACTTACCCAAGATCATGCAGCTATTGAGTGTCTGGAATGGGATTTGAACTCAGATCTTCCTCACTCCAAATCTAAGGGAAGAGATAAACTGGGCTATGATGGACACTTCTGTCCGGAATAATAACTAGGAATTTTGTGCCTGTGGCAAGGGGGAGAAAGGACAGGCAGGAAAGCTACATGTGTTCTGGAACATTAATGCCAGTGACCTTTAAATGTCAGCACCCTGGGGCAAAGCCCTGTTTTACCTGCCCTAGTTTTAACTCTGGTTCTGACCAGATCCCACACAAACAGGATTGTAACCACCCTGGCACTGACTAACCTTAGAGTTATCTCATTGCCTTGCTGGAATCTGCATCAGCAGGTAGGATTGGAGCTCACTTTGCATATATAGTTTGGGAAAACACATCTGACCTATCAAGGGAGAGTTAATAGAAATGCCATAAAGAAGAAACCTCTTGGGGCAGCTAGGTGGCACAGTGAATAGAGCACGAGTTCTAGAGTCAGGAGAAACTGAATCCAAATCCAGCCTCAGACACTTATTACTTACTAGCTGTGTGACTTTGGGCAAGTCACTTAACCCCATATCTTCCCTGCTTCCCTCCCCCAAAAAAAGACAAGAAGAAGAAGAAGGTGGAGGAGGAGGAGGAGGAGGAAGAGGAGAAGAAGGAGGAAGAGGAGAAGAAAAGCTGGTGCTGCCTCACCCAGAGGAGCAGGAGGCCATCTTTGGAGGTGGCACGGAGTGAGGAAATCAGAGGAGTTCGTGCTGGAAGGAACCACAGAACCAATTTTTTTTCCAAATGAAGAAGCTGAGGCCCAGTGAGAAGTGACCTGCAAAAGGTGGTAAGAAATAGAGTTCAGATCCACAACTGGGCCCTCTGACTCCACACCCAGTGCTCTTTCCATCTGATTCATACACTTGAAATAAGTCATTTTGTCTTTTATTGAGCTGAAAGTGCACCTTGATTACAGCTAGATCGTAAGCATGATGAGGGCAGTGCCTTTTTTGGACATGCCTTGTCTCCCCCACAGCATTGAGAACTTTATTTGATCTATATTCTGTAAACGTTCCCTCCTAGTCCCCCTTGAGAGGAGGCAAGCTCCTTGAGAGTAGGAATGGCTTCATTTTTAACCTGTGCATGCCCTGGGGCTTAGCTCAGGGCTTGGCACATAGTAGGTCCTCAATAAATGCTTGTTGAACGAAGGTGCTTTCCTCATATGGACCCAGTGAGGCAGAGAGGGCAAATAGCATCATCTCCATTTCATGACTGAGGAAACTGAGGCTGAAAGTGAACAGACTTGCCCAAGGTTACTAGGATTTCAACACATGCTGTCTTCATCCCAAGGCTAGTGTGTTTTGCCCTATAGTGAAAACTCTCTCCTGTACTCTCCCATTTTGGATAGATGTGATAAATGTGTGCAGTATGGTACAGTGAGCAGGCAGAGGGGTTCAGAATCTTGAAGGCCCATGACAGAATCTTACTTCTGAGAGGGCAGTGTGCTGGAGTCAGCTAGTACCTGCTCAGGAGAGCTGGTTGTTAAATTTTCAGCACTCATACCTTGAAAAATCAGCAAATTGCTCCAAATCAGAGTTTAATTTATTATTTTGTCCATTGTCTAGATTTAAATAAATGATTGAGGTAATATTAAAAATGCAAAGTAAATTTAAAGGTGTGTCATGCGTATGTTGAGGTTTTTGGAGAGCTGGTTGTTAAACATTATAGGCACAGCATTGCTAACGCTTACTAACTCTCTGGTCATAAGCAAGACACTTTACCTCTTTTCTATTGTGTAGATGTAGGAAAATGATTGAGGAAATATTAATAATCAGATGATACTTAAAAGTGTGTCCTTAGTAAATTTTGCTTATTAGTCCTGTAGAAAAGGGAAACCAGACTAGGAGAATCACAAGGTGTCCACACCATCTGAGTATCCACAAAGCTTCTCCACTGTGGGAGATGGAGACTGGGAGCTGCAGCCATGGAGGAGGAAGCAGGCATTTGGAGAAAGGCCACAGCTGTCCAGGACAGGACTGGGCAGAGCTTGATTGGACAGGGAAAGGAAGTGTTCCATTGGATGGCATTATGGATACCCTCTAAATATTTCAGTCTGGAACAAAGCTCTGTTGGTACCACCCTACTTCTGGCTTTGACTAACATACCCTTGGAATGAAAGTTTAATTCCAGGTTCTACTGTAGGAGAGAATGACTCTATTTCCTTTTTCAGGACCTGCCTCAGGCCTCTACCCTCTCTGATCCATCCTCCATTCAGCTTCCAAAGTGATTTTTCTAAAGCTTAGATCTGCCAGGTTATTCCTCCCCCGCTACAATATCTCCCAGTTACATCCAAGATCAAAAAGAAATTGTTTAAAGCTCTTCACATTCTACCCTCTGCTGTTCTAGAACTCAGCAACAATGGTTGACTTGCTATTCACCATCCCCAGCTCCCACTTCTTCCTGTCTACACTGGTGGTGACCCAGGCTTATTGCCCTTTCTCTCCTTCCTTCCACCCCTTAGCCCCTGGCTTCCTTCCAGACTTAGCTCCAGGACCAGCTTCTTCAGGAGGCCCCCCTTGGTCCCCCTGGCTCCCCTCCCCTCTACCATAACCTGCCAGTGACCATCTATATCGTCTGTATACAGTATATTGTCTCCTGCATTGGAATGACAGTTTCTTGAGGGCAGTATCTGCACCCCCAGCATTTAGTACAAGTCTTTGTTTGTAATAAGTGCCAAATGAATCACCCTGGACTGGCCAGCCCTGGCTGGGTAATTGACCAAGCAGGCCATTAACATTATGAAATATTATAAGGGATGTGAAAAACCAATCACTGGAGCCTTGTTTTAGAGCCAGGCAAGAGCATCTCCTTTTCCCAGTGTGTAACTAAAGCCCAGAGAGGTCGTCACTCACTCAAGGTCATACAAACAGAAAGTGCCATAGGTGAGATTTGAACCTGAAGCTTGTGACTCCAACCCCTGTGCTGTGGACAGTTTATACATTAACTCACCCTGACCTCTAAAGAGAGCCAGAACCACATTTAATTCAGTTCATAGAATCTGCAGCAATCACCTACCATGAACTAAGCAATGATGACACAAAACCAAACACGTCCAAATTCCTTCCCTCAAGGAGTTTACATTCTTCTGAGAGAGGAGTATAACATGTGCCAGAGAAGTTAAGACAAGATGGTGAGTGAAGCGGGTGATAGAGAGATCAGTCCCAGAAATATTTAAGGAAGAAGAGAGCGGGTATAATGGGGGGGGTGTCAGGGAAGAAATGGCAGCTGAGGTGGGTCTCAAAGGAAGAGAAGGAATCTGACAGGAGGAATTGAGGAGGGAGAGCATTCCAGGCATGGGGAATGGCCTCTGTGAATACAAGCAAGAAGCAGATGGTCCATTGAGTTGGGGAACAGACAGCTCCCTGGAACAGAGTGTGAAGGGAAATTATGTGAAATCAGGCTGAGAAGGTAGGCTGGCACCAGCTTTAGCAGAGCTGTCGGCTCTCCATTGATGTGTGACCCTCTCAGTGGGTACTCCTTTCACCACTGCAGATGGCCACCCATCCACATTGTCTCTCCTGCAATTTTTCTGTGCCTTGTTATAAATCTTCAGTAGAGAATTTCTTCAGGGTGCTAGGATCTTTCCTTTTGCTCTGCTAAAATTTTGTGTCTTTCAGCCCAGTGCTTGGCCTGTCTATCCCTTGTCTCTCACTCTGACCATGTGATTGACCCACTCTCTTTTTTGGTCATCCATTTACATTGTATCACATTCACTGGGAAGCATTTATTAAGTACCTACTGTGTGTAGGTGTAAGACACTCTCTTATGAATATGAAAATGCTATGAATAAGAAAGCAAAATAAAAAATAGTCTTTGCTCTCAAAGGAGTTTGTCCTCTCCTGGGTGCCCAGTCACACACATGATTCTCAAGCACTCAAAAGGATAAGGCATCTTGTCCACTTGGAAGTTCTCACCAGAGATGTGGATCACAACCCATCTGAACCTGCCTATGCTTTCCAGACTCTTTCCAGTCCTACATCAGCTTGCTTGGGAGGCTCCACCCAATGTGTTGAAGGCCATCTTCTATTTCTCCTGATATCCTGAGGCCTCCCATCCATTCCCATACCACCTGACCAGTCCATCTTCTCTTCTCGTCGTGATATTTTTTTCCTCCTATCCCCTGGAGTCCTTCACTCTGATCATGCACCAAAACACACAATCACAAATACAAATCATATGCAAATAGAATCACATGCCCAGACACACAATACACAGTCAAAATCAGTGTCACATAGAAATATAAAGAATGATGCCTGAATCTCTCTGTTGCTCTCTTGGGAATCATGGTTCTACACCTAATAGATGCCATCTTTGAGATGCCCAATGCTGCAGCCCACCTCCTTTCCTCATGTCTCTGGGTCAATGGCAGCTCCTTAGAGGTAGGGGCACCCCACCAGTCATATTCATGGAGCCTGCCTCACCATCGCCAACATTGATTAAATATATTAGTGATGCCTAAATAAGAAGGAAGAAGATGGTCTCTCTATGTGTGACTCTAACCTTCTCTAGTCTGGAGTGTGGTGTTCAGTTCTGGGTGCCACAGCTGATAAACTGGAGGGCTTCTAGAAGAGGATAGGAGTAGAAATGGGCCTCCAGATCACAAGGCTCTTGAGAGCCCTGAGATTGTTTACCTGGAGAAGAGAAGATGCATAGATTCAGTTTTCAAGAAAGTCAGGGCAGGAAAAGGAGAGATTTGGCTTGTTTTACTTGGCCCCCAAAGCAAATACTTATAGCATTGGAAAGAAAATGCAAAGGCATAGATTTAGTCTTAAGCTGGAAAGAAATTATTTTGAGTTAGAGCTCCCCAGTCAACAAATCAATAAGCATTATTAAGTACTTCCTTTATGCTGGGTCCTGCAAATACAAAGAAAGGCAAAAAAAAAATACAGTCTCATAAGCTTACATTCTAACTGGGGAGACACACCCAAATAGCAAGAGAGGCACAGAATAGATGAATGGTAATCAGAAGGAAGGCGTTTTAGTAGCTGGGAACAGCTGGGTGGGCCAAGATCTCATCTTGCTCCTGTCTAAAGAGCTCATTCACTGTTGTGGACTTTCTGGTACATGTCTATAACTTTTCTGATTTCTGCTCAGAATTTTCTTAGATAAAGGAGTTTACATGCTGTTCACTATTTTTGATGGTCTTTGTGTAATTAGCATTTGGTGGGAAGGGGCCAAGACAATGGGCACACGCTTGGAGTACATTCTTCTTTTAAGGATGGTGTCCAATAGCTTTTGAACCTAAAAATCAAGTCACTAGGCTACCAGTATTTGACGTGACAAATAAATTTCATTCTAGTCTAGGACTTCCCTCTCAGTGTAGAACAGATGAACAGACCAGCCATCCAACCTCATGGCCCCTTTTCCTGCTCTCCTCAAAGCAAGAGTCACAGTCTCTCTTAGAAAGGGCTAGGCAAGATTCCAGAGATATAATCCACACCTTCCTACAAGCTATATTTAGACAACCCATGTGGATTTACACATCGTATATGGCCAGCACACACCTTACATAGAATTTAAAAATGTGTTACATTTACATTTTAACATAACTTTCATTTTATCAGCAGCTAGAAACTAGTGAACAAGAATAATCAGTTAAACTAGGAAGCTACCAGATGGTACACTTCCTCCATACACCACTCCCATCCCTTGGCTTCACACCAAGGAAAATTTTCCCTGGACATTTGTTTCTCCACCAGAAGCCTAGTGGTGACAATCAGTCAATTAACAAGCATTTATTAAATGCCTACTGAGTGCCAGAATGAAACAAGGTATGATGGAAATAGCCCTGACATAAAGTTAGGAAATTTGGGATCTAGTTAACACACTAGATAAAGTGCTGGGTCTGGAGTCTGGAAGACTCCTCTTCTTGAGTTCAAATGTGGCCTTAGATACTTAATAGCTATGTAACCTTGGGCAAGTCACTTGACCTTCTTTGCCTTAGTTTCCTCATCTGTAAAATGATCTAGAGAAGGAAATGGCAAACCACACCAGTATCTTCACCAAGAAAACCCCAAAATGGCAACACAAAGAGTGGGACTCAATAACAACAACAAACACTTCCTACCTGTGTGATGGTAAATAAGTCCCTTATCATCTCTGAGCTTTCATTTTCTTATCTACAAAATGAGAGGGCTTGGAATTTCATAGAGGAGATCACAATTGAGTTGGACGTTTAAAAAGGGCAAGATTTTGACAGAGAGTGGAGACTGGAGGAGGTGATGATGAAGGTGGTACCCAATATTCCAAGGCAGCAGAGATTGCACACTGTCTCTAAATTCCCATGGTACTTTGTACTTTCCCCTCTTCTGTAACAGAACATCTTATGGCTCTGTGTGTGTGTGTGTACATGTCATCTTCCTTGGTAGACTATAAACTCCTTGAAAACAGGAGCTAAGTCTTATATAAATTTGTATTCTTCTCAGCACCTTACACAATGTCTTGAATGTAGATACTGAAAAGATATTTGTGGAATGAAGGAATGAATCTTGCTGCTTCAAAATCCAACAAGCATTTATTGAGTGCCTACTAATGTGTGCAAAACACCTGTGTTGGGGGCAGCCCCTTCCCCTCTGGAGCTTCTATTTTCCCTTGTGACCTGCTTGGTCTCTGATGCTAATTAAAGTGGTAAAACTTTGGAAGGAGTGGGGGAGACAAACTGCCAAAGGTTCTTGAGTAACAAAGTTGAGTGAGTTGGTAGGCAGAGAAAAGGAGTTTCTCCTCCATGTCAAAGAAGAAAACCATGCTCGATACCAGCAGCATTAACAACAGCAAAGCAGCTAGGTTTGGTTTTTAAAACCATTTTCCTCTGAATCTTTTCTTCCTGATGTTTGCCTATTTGCTTTGTATTACTAAGTAGACAAGCTCCAGTTATTTTAATAAACACTTTCTATTTTTACACAGTGTTGGGGCTTAGAAAGGCATGCCAAATTCTAATTTCATGGAATCATCAAATGGTAGAGTTAAGGAGGCTGAGAGATCAGTTAGCCCAATCTCTCATTTTGCAGTAAGAGGAAGTGAGATTCAGATAAGGCAAAAGTCTAATCATTGGATTATAGATTTAGAACTGGAACAACCTTAGAGGCCATCCAATCTAAGCTTTTCATTTTATAACTGAGGCTGAGAGGTGAGGTGACTCATCCAGGGTCACACATCTATTAAGTGTCTGAGTCAGGATTTGAACTCGGGTCTTCCTGACAATAAGTCCAGAGCTTTATCCACTAGATGGTATCGTCTCTTGCCTCAGGTTACACAGCTGGATAGTATCAGAGCCAGAATTAGAATTCAGGTCATCTAGTTCTGTATCTGGTGTTCTTGCCATACCACCAAGAGAATCTAAACACTGGACTGTGGACTTGGATGTAGCTTGGTGATTACTCTTTAGGATTTCAAGATAGAGGACCTGGGTTCAAATCCTTCCTTTTCCCTTTATTACTCACACGACCATGATTGATTCCAAGTCTTTCTGTGTCTCACTTTCCTCATCTATTAAGTTAGGAGATGGGTCTATTTGGTCTTCAAAGTTCCATCCAACTCTAAATCTGCAATCTTACAATATGAAGGTATCAGAATTATACATGTAAAGGCAGACTCAAAGTCAGGAAAACCTGAGTTTGAATACTGCCTCGGGCACTTAATAACTATGTGATTCTGGGCAACCAATCATCCAACAAACATTTATCAAGCACTTACTCCGTGCCTGGCACTGTGCTAAATGCTAGAAATACAAATACAAGCAGAAAGCAAGGCTTTCCCTGCCCTCAAGGAGTTTACATTCTAATGGGAAAGTCAACACATAAAAGGTAGCTGAAAGGGCAGGGGGATGTGGAGAAGGAGTGAGAAGTGAAGAGATGGCTGGCGTCAGCCCTTCCATAAGTGGAGGAACCATCCAACCAGAGGGAGGGGCCTCAGAGGCAGAGCTCACCTCCACAGGGCTGAGGTGATTTTCCAGGATGAAGAGATTTCTGGGGAATGATAGAGAAATCTGGAGAGCATCCTGATGAGACATGAAGAGAGGAGAAATGAAGGGCAAAGCACTCCATCCCCATCAGCCTCAACTTACTTAGATGTAAAATGAAGGGCCTGGACTCAATGGCTTCTAAGTTCTCTTTCAGCTCTAAATCCATACTCTCATGATCCATAATTCAGGTAGGAAAAACAGTAGGACAAGTACACATTTCTGGTGCACAATTATTATTGAAGAAATCCTAGATCTAACACTCTATGCGATTAGGGCATTCTGCTGGTTCCTGGGTGAAATCTGATTAATACATAAGCACAGATGAAGAAGCCATTAAGGAAACTTGCAAAGTGCCTCACGCCATTTTCAAGGAATTCTTATACCCTTGGGAGCTTTTCTGTGGGTTCATCACACTTTATTCATGGATGTGAATTTATAAACTGGTTTCCTTCTGGATTTTCTGGTACTTATAGTGAGCACACATTTTGTCTCCTGTGAGTTCTCTAATTGGCTGTTCATTCAGTTCTGGTGGGTGAGTTAGGGACAAGTTCCTGAAAGGGGGATCTATCATTAGCCTGTGTGAGGTATCCAAGGAAGAGCTGGGATTCATTCACAAAATGAAGATGAGCTGCCGTTGGTAATGGTACCAGGAGATGCTTGAACCAGTTTCACACAATCAACAAGCATTTTCAAATGCCTACTATGTTAAGTGCACAGTCGATTGTATGCCCAGACGTGACCTTCAGCAAAAGCATGAGCCTGACAAGGTTCGGCTTCAACCCCATCTCATCAACTCTTTCAATCAACAATCAGCTGACATACAAACCTTTATTATACAGAGATCTCAAACACTGTCTTAGCTATGAGGGATGAAAAGAAAAAGCAGAAAAAGTTCATCATCAGGGAGCTTCCAAACCAGTCATACAAGGGAACAGCATATATAGGTGTATTCAAAATAGGCATGAGGTAATTATGGGGCAATTGGGTAGCGCAGTAGAAAGAGCACATAGTCACCAAACTTATCTTCCTGCGTTCAAATCTGGCATCCAACACTTGACAGTTGTGTGACCCTGGGCAAGTCACTTAACCCTGTTTGCCTCAGTTTCCTCATCTATAAAATGAGCTTGAGAAGGAGGAAAACCATTTCAGTATCTTTGCCAATGAAAACCCAAATGGGGTCAGGAAAAGTTGGACAGGACTGAAATGACTGAACAGTAACAAAAATAAGATCATTTGGAAGTGCAAGCACTCAAATCTTTCAGGGCCTGTGTTCTCTTCTTCCTCTGACTTCCTAGAAATATCATAGTGAGTCATTTCCAGCATTGGCAGTGTCTACCTGAATAGGTAGCTGTAGGTTAGCTCGGGAGCAAGTAATGCCTCCTTGAACAAACTGTCGGCCTCAAAGGGGCGTTGAATTGGACACAGAAGGCCTCAGTTCAAATTTCTGATATTCTATTTTATACCTGAATACTTTAATGACTTTAGACAAAACATTTTGCTTATCTGGGCCTCAGTTTCCTTTTCTGTAAAATAATGGGGAAGGAATAAGATCATGATGTTGGATTAGATCCAGAAGGTTCATGGATAGATTTCAGGGAATCTGTGAATTTGGAAGGAAAAAAAACCTATATCTTTATTTTTGCTAAATTTTGGGGTCTTTGTCATCTAATGCATTTTATTTTATGGGTTTAATTTGAGAAAGAATCCAGGAACTTCATTTTAGCCAAGGAAGTCTATGACCCCCAAAGGTGTAAGAACCCCTAGACCAGGTGGTCTCTAGGACTCCTGTAATTCTAGGAAGGGCAACTCTAAGGGTCATACTAAATAAAAGTACATTGGCCAAAGGGAATTTGTAAAATCAGGGAGCATTAGAGCTGGAAGGGTCATATAAGTCACCTAAAAAAACCCGTAAGAACCAAGAAGTGAAATGATACATCCAAGATGGTACAAGTCAGGGGCTATGAACCCAGAGTGAGAGACTCTAATCCAAGGCTTTGTCTTCAGGATCAAAGCTTTTTTTCATTATACTGCAATTGATTCCCATGACATCACCATGGAGCAGTTAGCAGGGTCTTTTGTCACACAGATAAGGAAATATCCACATCCTAAACCTAAGGGCCTTTTGAGCACTTGTCTGCTTAAAGGACAACAAATTTCCAGGAAACTGAAGGTTGTCGCTCACTACTGTACCACCATTCTGTATACAGGGTCCACACAGGCAGTCTTGTTTATGGTTTCTGGGTAGGGGTCAAAGGCAGGGTGTTGTATTAAGACCATCTCTTAGTCGCACTTGGGGGTAGAAGGACAGGGAGTACATGTATAGGATGCAAAACTGAAAAATAGATTGTTTGGATATAATTGTCTTACTCTGAAGTAGGAAAATGATCTCATGAAAGTAGAAGTCTTCAGAATTCCACTCTGACCTCTCAAGTTGATTTTGGAATAAATCTCAACATATCCCCAAAGATGGTGACCAGAAGACTAGTAGAACTGCAGACATTGTCAATAGGTTGGGGAAAGGAAACTTAGTATGGAGGGAAGGGCATTAACTCCATTATGTGGGTTAACCACTACCTCTATGGGCATATCCTGTCATAGACTTAATGGCAGAGATTGGAAAAGTTTATATATATATATATATACATATACACACAAATATACAAATAAAGATACATAAGTATGAATGTATGTATATTATACATACTTATATAGTTAGATATAATAGTATATGTGTATGTGTGTATATACATATATTATATGTGCATGTACATAATAGCATAATATGCACATACATATTATATATGTGTGTATGCATTTATAATTAGGTATGTGGGGTGTTCAGAGAGGACTAGCGCCTCTGTTGTGAGAGCTGCCAAGCCCTTTTCAGGTCTGCTCATTCACTTTGGTATCCACCTATCATCCAGCTCTCACCTGCAGCTCCAAGAAGCTGTAATGGCCACATCTCAGTAAAACCACCTTGGCAGATGGGCTAAACCAGGTTAAGGGTAACTGACAGTCTTCAAACCCATTACTGGGTTAGAAGTATGTATATCCTAAAGTTGTGAAGACTTCCCCCAGTGGAATAATTTGTTCCAATGGCCAGGAAGGCATCTAAAACTAGTGTTACGAATGCTTAGAGCTTGGTCAGACATCAAAGACACCAAGGTCATCCACTGCATCCTGAACCATCACCAGTTGTCCTGACTTTTGTCCTGCTACTGAAACTCAGTGACTCTAGAAGAAAAAAATGAGGCTAACTTTGTGAAACCCTGCCTCACTTAAATCCAAACACAAGCAAGTTAAGATAATATCCCATCCGGGAAGTCAGAAGGGAAATGGGGGAGGACATAAGAGAGAGCAGACTGGGGGAAGGGCTATTCAGTGGGATGGCTGTTTTGAGGTGGTGGGTAGGGGAAAGTTGGGGGGAAAATTTACAGCTCAAAATCTCGTGAAAATAGTGATGTAAACAAGAAAATTAATTAATTAATCAATTTAAAAAAAAAAAGATAATACCCCATGATGCCATTGGTCCCCTTTGAAAACAAAGGATAAATGACAACAATAATGTGTTGTATGTATGTGTGTCTACGTATAAACACATTTTCTGATCTCTTGCTGTTAAATGTATGAAAGGCTTTAACTATAAACAGATGTAGTCACCTGTGTATGTATTTCACACAATCATCAAGGATTATAAATTACAAGTGGTTTGTTTTTTGCCTTTGTGGGCATGAGTTTGGTATTAATGCTGCTATATATATATATATATATATATATATATATATATATATATATATATATAGTTTATCTATAAATAGATATGTTTTTACTGGACCTGAGATTACATGATGATGACAATGATGATAGTAATACCATCTATGTAGCTCTTTAAGGTTTGCAAGGCACTTTACAAATAACATTTCATCTGATACTCACAACAACCCTGGGAAGGTAGGTGCTATTATCATCACCATTTGATAATTAAGGAAACTGAGGCAGACAGTGGTTAAGTGACTTGCCCAGTTTCACCAATTAGTAAGTGTCTGAGGAAGGATTTGAACTCGGGTCTTTCTGACTTCAGGTCCAGAGCAGTAGAAGGAATACTTCAATTAACTGTGGAGAGATTTATTGCACATTGTTAGGCTGTGCCAAATGCTGAAAATTCCTGTCTACACAGTCAGCTCAGTGCTAGCTCTTGGATGAGGGTCTTAAAGACCTGCCTGGGGACACTGACAGGTTCAGTGACTTGCCCAGGATTATGGAGAGAGTAAGTGTCAGAGTCCATCACACCACACTTCCTCCTTGTAGGGCTGCCAAAATCCAAACTAAAAATCTGGCCATAAGACAAAACAGTAATAAGTAGCAGTTGTCTTCTTTGACAATCATGCCAAGCTGGTCCACGTACATGCTAACTGTTGACCTCTTATATGAGTAACTGACTAAACTGACCCTAAAAAGACAAAGGAGTTCTTTATAGCTGAACAAATAAGTACTTACAGAAGAAGAGGTGGAAATCGCCACAGCTGGATTCGCAAAATAACTTCCTGCTGTAAGAGTGATTGATGGAAATCTCTGTTTTCTTACCTCCAGATCTCAAGAGAATGTATTTATTACTAGCATTTGTTAAAGGAACGGTATTCAACGTGACTGATGGGGTCAGAAGAGCTATTTATCCACTCTAGCCTGCAATTCCACGGAAGTGAGTATGGATACCACCACGGAGGTATTTTAGATTATAATTGCTCTTTGAATTAAGATAACTGTTTGAACCAATGGACTGGTTACTGTAACCAGCCTCTCGGGTTATATCAGTCACACAGACTGTGCTGCAGACACTATCTTTTCTAGGTTAAACTCCTAAAATCCCTTGAACTTTTTTCACTTTAACAAACTATAGTCTAGCTCTGTGCCTCCCAATCCATGCCCGGGATGCTGACTTTCTGAACCAGATTGTAAGACTTTGTATTTGGCCCCATTTGATTTCACCTTAAAGAAAACAAAGCGGGGGTGGCTAGGTGGCGCAGTGAATAGAGCACCGGCCCTGGAGTCAGGAGTACCTGAGTTCAAATCCGGCCTCAGACACTTAACACAAAAACTAGCCGTGTGACCCTGGGCAAGTCACTTAACCCCAACTGCCCTCTTAAAAAAAAAAGCAAAAAAAAAAAAAGAAAACAAAGCAGTAAATAAATGACAGCAAAGAAATACAGTGGACTTTTACTACTTGATAAGAAATGACAAATGTGAAGTAAGTCAAAAGGGACAATACAAATTGATAAAAAGTCAAGTGAGAAAAGGATGTGCCCAATTATGACAACACCAGAAACAGCCAGAACAATAACAGCCAAAAGGAAACAATTCAGTCATTGTAGCTGCCCAACTAGACAGATATAAGAATGCACCTCCCTCCCTTCTCTGCAGAGGTGGGGATCTATGGATCTGAAGCATTGCATCTACTGTGGGACTTAATTGGCATGTTGACTAGCTTGACTAAACTGTTTTTTTCTTTGTATCTTTTCTTATAAGAGTTGACTCTCTTTGGGGAGCTTATATTGGGAAATGAAAGCCATGTAAAAACAAGACATCAATTGATTTTTTAATCATATGATCAGCTTCAGGACAATGCTCAAACCTGTCAAGGAGTTTTTGGATTCCAACTTTCTCATTCACCATGTTAGCTCTCTCTCCCAGCTTTTTTCATTGGCCAAAATGATGGATGTGGTGCTTATTTGGGCTAGATCTATGCTAAAATTGGAATGATCTAGAGGAAGCTAGCATCACCCCTGTGGAAGGACAACCAAGACATTTATGAAGTGCTCCACAGTTTTAAGGCACTTACAAGATTCATAGCAATTTAACTACTCTTTTCAGGAATAAAGGAATACTTCAATTAACTGTGGAGAGATTTATTGCACGTTGTTGGGCTGTGCCAAAATACAGTGATGTGACAACATTAATCACTGCTGGGACCAGGGAAACCTTGGGTCTTTGTCCCTTTCTTCTCCCGAGGGGTAACTCTGAGCTCTACACCCACAAATGCAAACTGATTTCACTCCTGGGAAAGTATGATAAATAAAGGCGAGAGAAAGTTATTTCTGTTCTTGTATTCTCTCCTTCAACCCCAACCTTGGAGACCTTGAGGAAATTATTTACAGTTTATGTTTGGTTCATGACGAGGCTCTCTCTAAATGGGGAAGTAGGCGTGTGCTCTGCTTATAGTGTAAATTAGCTAGAGGGCAGCTTTTTATTTTCTTCATACAAGAGAAATGCTTAGCACAAGAGATTAATAAGTACACTTATCAGAGGCTTAAATAAGCTATAACTTTTAATTACTATTACACTCTCCCAAGAGGCTGAGGTTTAAAACCACCAAACATGAAGCATTATGGGGTACTGCTGAATGGGCATTTCACCATCACCCCAGTCTTACACTATTCTGACAAATCTCCTCAGGCTCATGTCTTCTAACAAGTCAAGCTGGTACTGGGGCTCATTCTTCTGAGAGTGGTCCTCTCTCTGATGCAGAAGCTTCTCTTGTTGCTAATCAGCTCTAGCTGAGGGACTCTATCTTCAGAATGGCTGCATCTGAGGTTGGACACATATGTCTCAGGATCACTGTTCAGTCACCTATATTCAGGACAGAAGCACAAAGAAAACAGAACTGAGCCTAAGATTCAGTCTCAGAATCCTCTAAGCCAACACTATATTTGCATGTTCTCAAAGTTCACCAATTTTGCCAGAGTTGGGGCAGTATGACCCTCCTTATTCCTTCACAAGAAGTTGGTAGGAAGGTATTTGCCACAGACTGATTTGAAAGATGATGGCCTTGAAGGAAGAGTAGGGTCTCTCCTTTTTAAAGTCCACTGAATGGGCCAGTCCTCCTAGGTTAATGGCCAATGCTCTCTGATACTGCTTTTATGAATCTTTACCTCCTTTTTTCTGCTATCACACAATGGGGAACCAACATATCATTCCTCACCCCAGGATTTGCTGCATCATCCCAAAATACCAAGTTCTTAAATCTCAGGGTACTGGTTCCATGGAAGTGGCTAGAATGTGCTGAGAGTCCATGAGGTGAACTTCAATCTAACCCACTCTACAATAATAAACATAATGACATCATCTCCTTTAATTTCCAGATTTAGTGTTCTTCCACTCAAATAACCAAGAAGATACTATGAAGAACCATAATAACATAATTCATTTGGAGAAATAAAAAAAATCTATAATCCTCAGGAAAATAATGGTGAAGGAAAATAATGGAAGAATGAAGGAAGCAAAGCTTTACTAGACTTCAATGTATATTATAGGGAAATAATCATTTGGACAATTTGGTACTGCTAAATAAAATAGAAAAGTCAATCAATGGAACAGATGCAGTAAACAGGAATAAGAAGAAATCTGAAACAGGATTGTAGCATTGAATAAACCCAAGAATATAAAATACCAGAGGAAAGAAGCTGAAGTCCAGAGAAGTGATGATCTCAAGGCCAGTAAGTGGTTGAGTCAGGACTTGAATGCAGGTCCTGTGACTCCACATTCAGTCCCACACTGGCTCTCTAAGGCTACTCTGGCTAAAATGGTGATGGCTAAAATTGGAGACACCATAACAAATTTTATGCTGCTAAGTACTATTAGAAATGATATTAAAACTTTCTGTTTTGGGGCAGTTAGATGGCACAGTGGATAGAGCACTGAACCTAGAGTCAGGCAGCCCTGAGTTCAAATCCATCCTCAGACACTCACTAGCTGTGTAACCCTAGGCAAGTCACAACCCCAATTGTCCCCCCTGAAAAAAATCTCTGTTCTTCTTTAGAACTGGGATGTATTTCTGAATCAAGGAGAGGAAAACTCTTCTGAATAGCCCATTAGTACAATTATCCAAGCTCAGAATGGAAAGGTAAGACCTCGGAGGCCATCTTGACCAACCAGTATCTGGATAAGAATTCTCTCAGCAGCATCTGAGATCAGCATTCACCAGCTTCTGCCTGAAGACTGTAAGCACATAGGCTTTACAAGTACAAGGAAGCACAGAAGTAAGCCAAAACAGCCACTTAATTTTACATGCAAGGAAACTAGGGAGCAAAAGGGATTTGCTCAGGGTTGCACAGCCAGGTTCTAATTCTATGCACCTGCAGTCATTCCTCAAAATCCAGTGTTCTTTCCAATTCTTTGTTGTTCAGTCATTTTCAACCATGTCCTACTCTTCCTGACCCCATTTTGGGTTTTCTTGGCAGAGACACAGGACTGGTTTGTCATTTTCTACAGCTCATTTTACAGATGGGAAAACTGAGGCAAACAGGGTTAAATGACTTGTCCAGGGTCACACAGCTAGTAAGTGTCTGGGGCTAGATTTGAATTCAGATCTTCCTGACTCCAGACCCAGTGCTCTATTTACTATTCTATCAAATCCTCCATACTTTCTTCCATCTTCCTACAAACTGATGCTGCTCTTATCCTCCCTCACTCTCCCTCTCTTCCCCCTCCTCCAAGGCTTAATAGACAGAGATTTTAATAGAAGAGATTTTCTCCTGGATCTCCTTCCTCTCTGACTCTGCTGTAAATGGATTCTCAGTCTCTTCTCTATTCCTTAAAGTGGGTAATCCTCAGGCTATGTCTTTGATCCCCTTCTCAACTCTCACAAACTATTACCATGTCTTGATCTCATCCACTCCCATAGTTTCAGCCATATAACTCCCAGAATCACAGAATCTCTGAGCTGGAAGGACCCCAGAGAACATCTGCCCTAATACATACCTGAATAAAAATGCCCTCGACAATATTCCTTGATAAGTCATCAGTCACCTTCTGCTTGAAGACCTAGAGTGAGACGGAAGTCACTATCTCAAGAGGCAGGCCATTTCACTCTGGGGAAGTTCTAATTGTCAGCAAGGTTATCTTCATATCAACTTTAAACCTGTCTCTCTAAATTTCTATCCATCACTTTTTCCCCTTTTGGTGCTAAGTAACTAATGTAACCCCTCTGTTATGTGACAACCTTTCAGGAACTCAAAGGCCATGATTAATCCCCCTGCCACCCAACATTCTCCTTTTCAAACTAACCACGCCCAGTTATTTGAGTGGATCCTCTTATGGTATAATCTCTAAGCTCTTCCTCATTTTAGTTGCCTTCTTGTGGCCAATCTTCTGCTTACTTGTACCTTTCCTAACATGGTATCCAGGTCTAAGCACCATACTCAGATATGGTCTGGCCAGCATCCTGTACAGAGAGGGTTTCACCACCCTGCTGATGAACACTATAACTCTCATAATATCATTCAGGAGCACATTAGAGGGTTTTGACTGGAATATCACCCAATTGACTCAGTAAGCTCTCAGGCCACTAAAATCCCCAGATTTCTTTGTAGATGAAATATTATCTAGAAATTCCTGGTACCCCCACTCCCTCTCCACCCCTACCCCACCACTGATAGTGTTTCCACTCTGAGATTATCTCCTACATATCTCTATGGTTATAATATCTATATCTATCTTGTATGTACATCATCATTCGTATGCCGTTGCGTCATTAGAATGTGAGCCCCTTGAGGGCAAGGATTGTTTTTACTTGCCTTTGTATCACCAACACATAATGTAATGCTTGGTATATAAAGTGCTTAATAAATGCTTATTAATTTGACTTGCCCTATCTCACATATGCTCTCATCCTAAACTTCAATAGAGGATTTCACATTTGAAATATATAAAGGATTTGAGTTATTATCTAAGTCACTGAAAAAAATTGAGTTGCACAAGATCAAAGCCAGATTCCTGGGGCATGCATGCCATTAGAAAATGTCTTCCAGGTCGATATCAACCATTAATGATTAATTTGGGAGAAAGTATGGAACCTCAGAATTTGAAGGACCAGATAATCCCAACTGCATCTGAGCAAGAATCCCTTCTTTATTATGGGAAAAAGTGGGGGCAGGGCAGAGATAATGAGTTCTGTCTTGAAAAGGTTGAGTTTTAGAATCTCTTTATGACATTCAGCCAGAGATGACAGAAAGTTTTGTGAAGATCCAGGGAGGCATGTGTTGAATTCAGGGGTCAGGGCAGAATGGACACAACCAAAGATAATTCATTCATGCAGGGTGATTCGAACTTTACTCCAAGTTGCTGCTATGGGTGGGCATTTCTTCCCTGCAACTTAACTGAGCTACTTAGTATATAGTGAGTGTGAAGAGAGCTCTACCAAAAATACATTGCCTCCTTCTGCATGGCCTTCTGACTACCATTTTGTTTCCTTTAGAAGGCAAAAGGTTGCTGTTGCTTCTTTTTCTTCTAAAATGCCAAAAATTTTCAATTAGGCCAAAGCAAGGAAGGAAAAAAACTTCATGAAGTTCTGGACCAGAATCTCACTTCCAGACTTTAGATATGCTTTTCAACATTTCATACCCTCTGGCCAGGCCATGGTTCCTGCCTCTTTCTTTCTCTCTGTGGGAGTGGATATTCCTCCTGTGAACTCTACTGTAATGGAAGGGGGAGAGGAAATGGCCTTCTCAACAGAGATGAGCAGTAATTAAGCTTTGTGATGAATTTCAGACTAAACTGATAGCCAATATTCTCTTCAGCACAATTCTTTTAAATAACATTAAGTGAATGGGCCTGATAAATACTTTGAAAAATCACTGATTCCTTCTCTATCCTTCTAGGCACAAGATTCATTTCCCTTCTCATTGCTTAGCTCAGTCTATGGTCAGGATGGGTTCTCACAACTATTCATTCTTTTTTATTATATTCACAACATGTTTGTACAGTCCCATTCGTTGGCTCAGCTTTGTAATTAGATGAAAGGATGAAAATAACTTCAATGAATTCCCAGTTTTCTTTAGATGAAAATAGACCACTGGAGCCTTCTTCCTAAAAGGAAAAATTGCAGGGAAGTTTAAGAAGGATTTGGGTCTGAAATTGGAGACTAAAGAGGGGCAGATGCTTCCAAATGATAATCAGAACCTTGATTTAGACTGTCTTTTTGGCTGCAAGATCATTTCTTTAGATAACTAATATAATGAAGCTGGCAAATCAGCAAGAATAGACTCTTTCAAACCCCTGGATAGTAAAGCATTAACACACACTTTTTTGGCACTGAAAGGATTCAGGATTTTATCTTTGTGGATACTTCCATGATCAAGGGGAGGATCACAACTCCTCTCCACCTTAGAAGGGGGTTTTGGTCAGCTTCTGTGACCCTAGTGTTTATTACCTAGTGGTCAACATTTTAGTAATGAGACTTGTGAGACTGAGCTGTTCCTAAGAATGATAGAAGCATAACCTATCCCTACACTCAATGCCAGTCCAGATTGGTAGGATGGG
Organism: Pseudocheirus occidentalis; assembly: GCA_028646575.1. Lineage (NCBI taxonomy): Eukaryota > Metazoa > Chordata > Mammalia > Diprotodontia > Pseudocheiridae > Pseudocheirus > Pseudocheirus occidentalis. Next base: position 16,649,685 of record CM053598.1, read on the forward strand.
CCAAAATCGATACTTCCCTGTCATGATGATCATCACCAAAAGAAACCACAGTCCAAAAGGACTTTAAAGATTACAAAGCATTTTACATGCAGATTAGGAAAACTGAAACTCAGAGAAATTGAATGACTTGCCCGAGGTTACATAGGTAGAAATGACCTCATGGGTAACTAGGAAGCACAGCTGATAGAGTACCAACCCTAGAGGAGTTGAAATCCAGCCTCAGACACTCACTAGCTGTGTGACCCCAGCAAGTCACTTAACCCCATTTGCCTCAGTTTCTTCACCTGTAAAATGAGCTGGAGAAGGAAATGATAAACCACTCTAGTATCTTTGCCAAGAAAATCCCTAATAGGGTCAAAAAAGTCAAAGATGACTAAACAGCAACAACAAATTATCTCATAGCTAGTAAATTATGATAATAACATAGCTAATGAGAATACAGGGTAAGCCAAGGTGAAGCATCAGAGCTAGGACTTGACTGAATGAATGAATGAGAAACATTTATTATGCACTTACTATGTGCAAAACATTAGTACTAAGCCCTAGGGAAACAAAGAGAATAGCAGAGACAGCCCCTCCTCTGAAGGAGCCTATGTTTTAATAGAATCTGAATATTTGAGGCTGTTCATATAAGATTTATTAAACAAAGCAAGGTTCTCCTCTCACAAGGTATTTCTCTCATGCTTATGTTACATGGGATATCAGAACTAGGCTGGTAAGAACCATGGAGAGCACCAAGTCCACTTTATGTTTCCCTGATATAGTCACACTTGCCTTTATATATTTATAACACCTTCTGAGTATCAACAATAAGCGAATCATAAATCCAGGAGAAAGTGTTTGACATTAATGTGGAGGATGTCCAGCACTGAACATAAACAGAAGAAGAATTCCTGGTAGATACTGGGGTTTTGCAGGAGTTCCTGTTTGTCGATGACTTTGTGATAGTGGAATTAAAAACCACAGCACTACAGAATACTATGTCAATTGGCTCCCCAATCACTCAAAAGATGCCAGATTAGTAATCTACACAGGAATAATCAAATGGATGAAAATAAATTTTCTACATTAGTGGTCCACAAACATTTTTGATCATGTACTTCATCATCAAAATGTATTAGCTTTGTGTATAAGTACGGATTCGTAAATTATATAATGTCTTATTCTAATAATCAGTGTGTGTTATAAAACTTTCCCAGAAATAGAAATGGAAAAGGAAGAGATCAAGATTAAATAATGTCTGGTCCTTGAGTTAATAGAGAGCCACTAGAGCTTTTTGAATAGGGGAATGACATAGTCAGATCTGAGTTTTAGGAAAATTGAGTAGCTGTGTGAAAGAAGGATTGGAGGAAGGCGGGGCCTGAAGAATGGAAGACCAGGTAGGAGGCTTTTGTAAAAATCCAGGCAAGGAGTGATGAAGCCTGAGCTGAGACAAGGGCTATGTGAATAGCAAGAAGGAGAAAGATATGAGAAGCACAGAGGTAGAAATTATATAATCTGAGAAGTGATTGGATATGTGGGGTGACAAGATGTAAGGAGTCAAAATGATGCATGTTGTGAGCCTGAGAGGTCAGATTGCGGTACCTTTGATAGTAATAGGGGTGCTCACAGGTCCAGATTACTGCTTGAATAGTTCTATCTCCCAGGGTAAGTCACCATTTGGATTTACCATTCTATTGCTATTTCCTACATCTCTTATACTTCCTAAGTGGCTGTAACTGGGGTATCCTGTCATCTGGGATGGGGGAAGTTGGTAGAGGCTCTTGGAGCAGCAGCAGAGAGAAGAGAGAATCTCTGGCCATTCTTTGCCTATGTCTGGAATGGGAGGGCATAGTCATCTATATACCAGCATAGGTTTATCTGAAAATTTGAAGGAAGAATTTTGAAACTAGGAAAGCTTGATTATAGCTCTTAGCACAATGGTGAACATAGTTCATCTTTGTTGACTGAAGAGACTGTGTGTTGCAATAGAAAGAGCACTGGCCCAAAACTGGGAAGGGCTGGACTCTCATAATGATCCAGTTCATCACTAGCCATGTTAAGAGCTAGGAGATCATGAGAAAGTTCTCTTTTCTGTCTCTGCCTCAGTTTACTTCTCTGAAGAACAGCGATGGAATTGCTGGTCTTCAAAGTCCTTCTCAATTGTGACACCCTATGATTCACTCGGCAAGTCACATAACTCATAAGCATCTATTTTAAAGTAAGGAGAACTAGGTTCACATCTTGGTACTTATGCTAATTAGCTGGATTATTTTTAAGCGAATCATTGCCTCTTAACAGGCCTGTTTCCTCATCTCTAAACTGATGCCTCTTAGCTCCAGGGGCCCTGGCCCTCTGGCATACCCTCACACTAGGTAAATAACTGTCCCATTAAATCCCAGAGTGATGGTCACTGGCCTTTATGCTCTACATACTGGGGCATCTCTGTACAGTGGGATCTGCTACTGGATGGGGAAAGCCATACTCTTCTCATCCCCTCTCCAAATCAAAGGGGATAAGAACTAGTGGGAGGGCAGCCCTTTCACAGAGGGAAGGCCATCCGTCACTGTCCCCCGGCAGAGAAGAGAGAGACTTAGGCAGTCAAGTTGCTTTCATTCCCCAGGCTGCCTTTTGTGTGCCCGGCGCCAGAGTGGCTCCATGGTCTGCCCTCATTAAGGAAGTGCAGGGGGCTAGCCGAGCTTTGCTGCTAGAACACAAAGCCCCCCCCCCCTAGCCTTCATTGGCTTCAAAGCTTCAATCCCCCACAGCATGCCAAGGCCCCACAGCTGGGTATGCTGCCAAGAAGAGGATGCAGAGGGCAGCCTGGGCAGAGAGAAGCAGTACATCTGCCCACAGCCCCACCTCCAGACTGTCTACAGAGGCTACCAAGCAAAGGTCTAAGCAGAGGCTTTTATGATTTGGGGCCTCAAAAGAGCAGCAGAGGACCAAGTGCAGGAGGACTGTGTTCTATTCTCTCCTCTCTTCTGAACAGCTATTTATTACTTGGAGACCTTCAAAAGAACACAAGGCCCCTGTTCCCGAGGACCTCCCCAAACCCATTTCCCGATATTGCCCATTCAGATCCAGCAATCTCCTTTCAAAGGAAAAATGAGTGATGTTGGCCTACCCTGTAGTTAGAGACGTGGTGATGGACAGATATAGAAAAGCAGAGTTAGGCAAAGGAAAAGAAATCACACGCTTAGAAAGAGCATCATAACTCAGGAGAAAGTCACAGGAAGCAAGAAACTCAATTTGGCTAAGGGATGGTGTTCCCACCATCTCTTAGCTAAAGTAGGGGGAGGATGGGAGACCATGTCTTTTACAAGCCTCTCTTTCTTTTTCATCAAAGCTTTTATTTCAATTGGAGAAAAGATTTCCATTAGCAGCCGGCTAGGAAATAATCTTAGCATCCCTTCGTTGCTCAGCTGGTTCTGCTTAATGGGTGTCCTTATCTGCAGTCCCTCTGCTTTCTAGTGCATTCGTCTCTACAGCTTCCTAATGTGCAGGTCTGACCATTTCATTTTCATACTCAAAACCCTTTCGAGACTCCCTCTGGCTCTTGGATAAAATACAAAACCCCAAATCTGGGATTTAAGGCTCCTTCTAGCCTGGCCCCTAACCACTCTCTTACCCTGATTTGATATTGTCCATGTTCCACTCACACTCTTTGGGTCTCAGTTCTTCATCTGTAAAAATGAAGAGTGTTGGACAAAATGATCTCTAAGGATTTTTCTAGCCTTAGAGCTATTATCTTAAGTATTGAATCACTCTGTGTATGTGTGTGTGTGTGTGTGTGTGTGTGTGTGCGCCGTGTGTGTGTGTGTGTGTGTGTGTGTGTGTGTGTGTCTAATGTACTGACTGATGCCAGGACCAAAAGTCAAAGATAAAATGACAGCCTTCAGTTAACAGAAAGGGACAAGGTGATTTCTAACAAAGTGCCAGGGATAGGGGGTCACAAAGAGCGTGACCCCAGAACCTTCTGTGGTCCTCAAGAAAGCTTCTTGCTTCCATGGTGCCCTTCTATAACATCTCCCTGCTTGGATAAGGCAGACCCAGCATGCATTGTGAGATGTTTAGTTTTTCAATCTGGCTGGGGGTGAGGGACCATGAGAAGTCAGAGATGATCAGCATTGCCACAGAACCAACCCATTTTCTGACTTGCTCCCTCCTTTGGTGACAAGGATTCTGAGAGCTCTTGTATGAGAGAAGGAGAGGAAGGGATGGTCATTCTCAGTCTGTGGGACACTCTGGGGTACTATACATTGTCAGGACAACAGGAATAAAGAATTCAGTCTGAATTCTGGCTTTTATCCAACTCAGGCATATTTTGCACTTTGGAATCAAACATCTGGATTTGGAAGATGAGCTTAGCTGTTTTCTTTTCCACTTTTATCAGGATTTTTGGCTTCCCAATGACTTATCCTCAGTAGAACGATTAAAATCACAGTGATGGCTGAGAGTTTATGTGTCACTTTAAGGCTGACATATATTACCTCATTTGAATCTTGCAACAATCCTAGCACACAGTCAGTGCTTAACAAATGTTTGTTGAATGAATGAATGAATGAATGGATGGATGGATGGATGGATGGATGGATGGATGGATGAATGGATGGATGGATGGATGGATGAATGGATGAATGAATGCATGAATGAATGAATGAATGAATGAATGAATGAATGAATGAATGAAAATGGAGGTATTGTAGGTTTTATCCACATTTTGTACATGAGGAGCCTGAGGCTTCAAGAGAGTCCCTAGTCATTTGGTATCAGAGGTGAGATTGTAGCACAGGTCTTCCACATGCAATGCTCTTTCTGAGACATCACACAGCTTGCATCCCTCCAGCAGGATGCATGAGGGCAACCTCCCTCTGCCCCTACCTCCAGGCCTTGTACTTTGGAGGACCATCCTAGTGACCCTGGGGAGGGTAGTAGTTGGAGACCAAGGAAACAACCACTCCCAAACATCTCCTGGCTCATGTCAAAAGGTCTTCATAGGATCACAAACCCAAAGGGGTCTGGAAAACCCAACCTAACACCTTAATTTTACAGATGAAGAAATAGAGCAAGAGGAAGAAAGTGGTTTCTTCGTCCCAGATCTAAGTTTCACACTTCCAACTCCAAATACAATGCTCTTGCTAGGCCCCTTGGTGAGTCACCGTAACAGTCCCGCAGGCCTGGAGTCAGGAGGAGCTGAGTTCAAATCTGACCTCAGACATTTCCTGGCTGTGTGACCCCGGGCCAGTCACTTCAGCTCCGTCTACTTCTATTTCCTCATCTGTAAAATGAAAATATAATAGCAGATACCTCTTGGGTTTGTTGTGAGGACTAAATGAGATGGTATTTGTAAGGTGTCTGGCACTGATATATAAAGGCTTGTTCCCTTTTCATCTCCCAAACAGCCTCGGTTCCTAAAGTAGGAGAAGTCGGGACAATCACTTCTGGTCCTGCACTTCAGAGGGTCATGGCACTAGCCCACAGTGGCTGGTGGGGTCAGTCAGTCCCTGATGGGTGCTAACAACGATGTGATGCTCTTTCTCTAGAGCTGATCCTTAATCTCCCATCATTGCATGGTTGCACGCCCTCACTTTGTCCTTTCGTGAGTTTTTCCCTTTTCCCTCAAGGCAGCTCTTGATAGTCATTTCCATAAAATATCTTACTGGAATTCTTCATTGAAAGATCCTAAGTCCATCATATCAGTGACTTCACAATTCTGTAAAAGATTGTTGTTGTTTGTCCTTTTGTTCTTGAAGGGGACCCTGACATCAAGGAGGTGATGCCATGACATGCAGGTGAATTGGATTTAAGTGAAGCAGGGCTGTGCAGAGTCACTGGCCTCACTCTCTCCTCCACAGCCATCTGGGTCCAGTGGCCACATCTAGATCAGGATGACTGGAGGTGGCACTGGATGGGGGAGGGAACCTCTGCCTTTTAAAATGGGGTCTTTGATGGCTCTCAGACTGAGACAATGATTATTTAGCATGTAATTAATGGACTGTCAGTAATGGAGATGGGCAGGTTTGGATTCAAATCCCATCTACAAAACTACTTACCAGCTAGCTGGCCAAGAGCAAGTCACTTAATCTTTTTAGACCTCAGTTTCCCCAACTGTAAAACCTGGCTGTGTCTGCTATAGCTGGCTTAGAGGACTGCTGTGAGCTCAAATGAGGCAATGCCTCTAAAAAGGTTTGAAAGCTTGAAAATGTTACATAACTACCAGTTCTTAGCATTATGTTTTCATAAATCCATGTATCAGTTCAGTGCTTCAAAAGGGCTTCCTACTGATAATTTAGCATATGAATGCACTCAGAAATGTAGTGTAAATAAGGTAAAAACAGCTTGGGGGAAAGAATCTGACATTAGAATTTTGGAGATCAGAGTGGGGGAAGATAATACCTGAAGGAGAAGACTATGAAGACTGAGAGTTATTTCCTGAATAATGGAGCAAGTCAGGGCCTGGGCCTATTCTCTCCTATAAGGACTTTTTGTCATAGTCCTTCTCTTAGTTGCTGGAGTCTTTGGTTTTATCAAACACCAAACTACTAGGTTCATTTAACCAGTACCAGTCTCCAAGATTCTTCCCAGATCTAGAGCTGTTGTCCTAGGGCCATTACACTATGACCTGAAAGTACACAAAATGGCAAGCCTGACCATATGGGCAGTCACTCTGGGAAAAGAATCAACCCAATCATGCTACCGCTTTCTTCATTATCATCCCCTGGCAGGCTGAGGCCCTTCTTCTGCCTCTTCTGAAAAGTTATTCTCTAGGATTCCCATGGGGTTCATGGTTAATGGTACTCATGGTACATGGATAGAAGTCTCTAGACCTCAGCAACTATAAAGAAAACCTCACAACACAACCCATATCAGTACCCAGGACACATCCCTGTCTTCTTTACTCCAGTTACAACTTGTACTAGTCTTATATTGAAAGGTCAGAGTCAAAGATAAAATGAAGGAGCAGTTAAGTGCTACAGTGGAGAGAGCTTTGGCCCTGGAGTCAACAAGACTCTTCTTCCTGAGTTCAAATCTGACCTCACTCCACTTACTAGCTGTGTGAGACCAGGCAAGTCACGTAACCCTGTTTGCCTCAGTTTCCTCATCTGTAAAAATATTTGGAGAAGGTAATGGTGCACTTTGGGCTTCCCTCTGGAGGTTGACTCTTGAGTCAGCACCTGGAGCGGCTCCAGAATGAAGGGTTGGCTCAGTCTCCTCCGGACCTTCCAGACTAATGATCTGGCCACATGCTGCAGTGGCCCAGGAGAGACAGTAGGACCACTACACATGCCCGTGCCCGGGAAAGGCTAATGCTCTCCACCTTCTCCTTCCAGGCTCTTTTGTCTGGCTGCAGGGCGGGAAATATCCCCTAAAGACTGAGCACCCAACCAATAAACTGGTTATCAAGGGGACACTGTGGGCCAAGCTCTGTGTGAAGTGCTCAGAAGACAAAGAAAAAGAGGGAAAAGCCCAGATCTCAAGGAGATCTCCTTTAGAGGGAGGAGAAATATGTAAATAATCAAAACAAAGACAGGCTATATATGAGATATTTACAGAACAGATAAAAGGTAATATCAGAGAGAAAGGCTCAAGCAATTGGGATTGGAGAGGAGGAGACACAGGAAACCCTTCCTGCAGAAGGGGACATTTGAGCTGAGTCTTGAAAAATGAGAGAGAGAAGGAGAGACAGAGAAAGACAGACAGACAGAGAGACAGACAGAAACAGAGAGCATGACAGAGAAGACAGAGCTTTCAATAGGTAGCTACTAGCATGAAAGGTTCTCACTTGGCAGTGACGCTCACAGGTCATGTGACTGAAAGTCTTTTCCAAATATACCTTGGGAGTATATCAACAAAAAGCAGACTATAAAGGAGCTATCTAATGGAAGATTTTTAAACCAGCATTTTATGTAATTGCCAAAAGCACCTAAATAGGGAACATAAAATTCAGCATCATGTATCATACCACGTGTACTATATAGACATTAAAATTGACGTATAAGAAAATAAATCTGGAAAGACCTTTGTGAAATATAAGGCTGGGGGTTGAGTAAACTCAGAAGAACATTGTTGATATCATGACCGTATAAAAGGAAGTTAATTAAAGTGAATGGACAGAGAGCCCTGGTCTCCTGCAGGAGGATAAGAGGGAGAACTGAGGATGAAACCCATGCCCGTACTTTTGGTACCAGTGAGCAGTGGAGGGTGCTAGATGTCACCAATACTGGCAGATTGGGTGCTTCCATTAGTCGGTTTTGTTTGTTAAAAGATGGGTTCTTATTTCAGAGAGAGGTGGAGATTCAGAAGTGGCTGAGATAGGAAAACAGGGTATCAGTGAAACTTCTCCTGAGATAAAGTAAAAGCGACAGAAGAAGAAAGCTGGAGTAAATTATCTCTAAGGTTCCTTACAAGTCTAACGTTTGAGAAATCTGTGGTTCTAGAGCCTTCACAGGTGGTTGAGAAGGAAGCTACATTCACATTTTCCTAGAATCCTGTCTATTACAGGTCAACATGTGACCATCCAGCCTTTGATGAAAGGTTTCCAGTGAGGAAGAAGTTTATTGTTTCCCAAGATGGTCAGTCTACTCTTAGTGAGGGCTAATTGTTTGGAGGGTTTCTTTTTTCTGCTAATATGCCTAAGTCTACCTCGGCAACTTCCATGAAATCCTCAATACTGAATTCTGGGGCCAAGCAGATCCAGTCTAATCTTTCTTCTCTGTTCCAGACAGTCCTTCAAATTCTTGAGGACAGCTCTCATTTCCTTCCATTTCTTTTATTTTTTTTGGATGCAATATATTTATTCTTGTTATTATATAATCTTTAATCAAAATTCAGCTTTTTTGCTTTCCTGGAAAATATAGCTAAATAGTCTTTTTCTATTGTCTAAGCAACACTTCCCTTCTTTTTCTCCAGGATAACAATAATATTAATAATAATTACTCTACTCAAAGTCAAACCAATTGTCCACACATTTGGGGAAAGGATAGCAAAGTTGGAGAATACCGGCCATTGTGATGGAGCTGTGAAGGCCTGTTAGGAATCTTGAGACTGGCAAATTGGGCTCTGAAGATATCACTTATTGGACTGGCTCCTTCATCAGTATAAGGAAGTTGCTTCTAAAACTCAAAGAAAGAGGGTGGAATAGGATAGACTGGCAGGATGATTCTGTTCCAAAGCATCGTGATGACTTGCTTAACATGGAGGACAACAAAGCAAGTATTGCAGCTTCATTTTTTGGGACCAGCTAGGTGCCCAGGATTCTTGGCGGCAAGAGGATAGAATTCTGGACTTGGATTCAGTAAGACCTGAGTTCAAATACAACCTGTGACAATTACCAGCTTCTTGACTGGGCAGGTCATTTACCCTCCGTCTGCCTCCGTTTCCTCATTTGTATGACACAGAGAATAATAGCACCAGCATACCAGAGTTGTTGTGTAAATAAAATGTATGTGTTTGTTAAGTGCTTTGCAAACCTTAAGAGCTATATAAACACTATTTCTTATTGTTATCACAAAAAGAAAAGATATGCCAGAACAAATCAGAAGCAAACCACCGTGCTTGGACTCATTTTCCATGGAAAGGCACTGGAAGATTACATCAATATCTGGCACATATGAATAGCAGAAAACTTGAATGACGTATAACCCAATTAAAAGCAATTTTAAAAAGATCACACAGAATGAAACCCAGAAAAAAGAGAAATTCTAATGTAGACTCACTCAGCAATTGAAAGACAAAGTCAGACATCAAGACAATATGTTATGTGACCCTATCAGGGCTGGAGAACCTGCAGCCTCAAGGCCAAGCGTAGCTCGCTAGGCCCTCAAGTGCAACTCTATCAGTTAAAGACTGATGTGGCCTCAAGGTTGCAGATTCCCCGTCCCTGCTAGATTATTTCTAATTTATCCTATACGTAGCTTCTTTGCACATTAATTGTTTATGTGTTATCTGCCCCATTAGACTATGACCTCCTTGAGAGCAGGGATTATCTTTTGCCTTTCTTTGTATCTTAAAATGCTTAACACAGTGCCTCGGTATGTAGTAGGTACTTAATAAATGTTTATGAACTATCAGCCATGATGATACTTAATTGGTCACCAAACCAGAGCTCTGTGGATATATTCAAAGGGAAGTCCTCAGGCCACCTTCTTCCTTTCAGTCTTTTTTTTTTTTATCTTGTAGCTTTTTTTTTATTGACTTGTTTGTTTCTTCCATTTCTTTAAAAAAAAAGAATTCACTAGGCTTTCTTTGCAGTTTCTTTAATCAGTTCTCAGCTGTCTTGGTTTTGAAGGCAGGGTCAGAGGCAGTGGGACCCCTTCAGTCCTGGAGTGATGGTCACCAGCCTTCATGCTCTGTACTCCAGACAGAGGCTATGACCTCCCCACAGCCACAGTTCACTGCTAACCCAGCTGTGATTTAAATCCAGATCTTCAGATATCAAATCCAAGACGCTGTTATTCTAGCATGCTGCAGGGCTCTGGCTGGGTCCTCTGCCCAAAGCACGGCCAGGCCAGTGCAGAAGATGCATGACGCCAGTAATTAGAGCTGGCATTTATATAACAGTTGAAAGTTTGCAAAAACACTTACCTACATTATCTCATTCTTTCCTTCCTTCCTTCCTTCCACAAGCTATAAGTGAGGATTCACCTTGAATGAACAGCTCCAAGGACAGAGGATTCTTGGTACTGGAGGAAATGAGACAGAGCTAAGTAAAGTATCCGGGGAACAAGTCTGAGATCTGTCATGTAAGGGGGAAGTGTAATGAGAGATGACATGGGGCTTTAACATTTCAAAGCACTTTGTGAAACCAATCAATAAGCACTTGAATGCCTGCTCTTTCTAGTCACTAGGCTAGGTCCTGTGAATATAATGTCTCAGACAAATTGTGCCACAGTATAATTATCTCCATTCTACAGATGAGAAAATTGAGGACCAGAGAGGTCAAGGCATTTACACAGCTTCTATGTGTCAGAGGTAAGATTTTAACCTAGGTCTTCCTCACTCAAAGTCTAGTGTTCTACTCATTATTCCATCCTATCCCCTAGAAGATTAAGGGAATGATAATAGGACCATAGATTTAGAGGTAGAAGAAACCCTGGAGGCCACTGAGTCCAACTCCTATTTTTACATATGAGGAAACTGAGGCACTTGTCCAAATTCACATAAGTAGCAGGTGTCAGAGGCGAGATTTGAATGTAGGTCCTTCTGTCTCTAAGCACAGAGACCTAGACACAACACTAGTTGGCTTTTTGGGTCAGTGGTGTGATTATTGCTCTGATTCCTGCTTCCAATGCTTGAAGTCCAAAGTTCAAAACTCTGGGTAAGCTCCGACAATGCCCTGGACTTGGCAACAAGTGAGTCCTGAATTCAAATTCTACCTTCAATACTTCTTAGCTCTCTGACCTCCCTGTGCCTCAAAATGGTGATACCAGGGGAGGCTAGATGGTGTAGTGAGTAGAGCACCAGCCCTGGAGTCAGGAGGACCTGAGTTCAAATCCAGCCTCAGACACATAACACTTACTAGCCGTGTGACCTTCGGCAAGTCACCTAACCCCAATTGCCCTGCCTTCCCCTCTCCTCAAAAAACAAAAAAAATAAAAATAAAAATAAGATGGTGGTGCCAACAGCCATAGTTCCCGCCTCCTGAATTGTTCCAAGGATCAAGTGAGAAAATGTCTATAACGTCCATTCTAGACCTTAAACCAGAGGTGGGGAACCTTCATGTGAATGCCAGCTGTTATTCAGAAGGATCATGAGGCTCCCACGCTAGGGGATGAGCCCTCTTCATTGTGCGAGCAGAGACCAAGTGGTTGTAGAAGGCTATGGAAACCAGAAAAGAGGTCAGCTGGGTGGCAGACGGAGGAATTATCTAATATATCCTAGAATCCTAGCACAGAAACAACCAAGTTTGGCCATTTCTCTCCAGTTTGGGTCAGAATAAATACTGAAGAAATGTGTCCAATGCAGCTTTTGGCCACCTTAAGAAAAGCAACAATTCACATTTCTATGACCTTGAAGGCTGACAAGACACTTTCAGCAAGGCAACCCTTCAAGGCAGGGAGAACAAGGATTATTGTTGTGCCCACTTTGCAGGTGAAGCGATTAAGTATTACAGAGTTTAAGTGACTTACACAGCTGGCGCCAGAGCTGGGATGTGAATCTAAGGTTACTGACTCCACCCACTACTTCATGGAAGAAATAGAACAGAGGTCGCTGCCTGCCCATGAAATTTTAAGTATGGGCTCTGAACAGTTCACAGTCTAATTGAGGAGACAAGACAGGTCCAAACTGGACAACAGCCTGGGTCCCTTGGGTATGTGAGAGGTAGCTTCCATCTGCCAAGAAGTACCCAAGATGAGAGCAATGGGATAGGGAGTAGGAAGACAAGCGTCATCTGCTTCACACTGTTGTTTCTGTCAGCCTTGAGTATCCTTAAGTACATATATGGTGACTTACACTATTGAGGTCAAGGACCTTGGAAATCCCTTAGTCCTATGCTGTTACATAACAGATATAAGAAATCTAAGACCCAGAACAGTGATGTGAACTTACCTAACTTCTAGAGGCAATTACTTATCCCAAAGAAAAGACTTGAATGGTAGAATTTCAGACAACATCATAGGCCAACGGGAAGAAACTTTGGGCCAAGAGGGCCTTTGAGATCCATAAGGGTGGGAGGTGGGCATCCTTTGATCCCATGTTCCAGTTATGCTCCCTTTTTAGATTCCAGAATCCTAATGATGAAGCTAGAAAGAAATTAGAGAATGTTTTTTTCAGAGTCCATAAGTTCTTTATCTGGATGTGCACAATATTTTCCTTTGTTTGTATGTCATGGATCATTGTATTGCTGAAGAATGCTGAGTCGTTCATGGTTGATCGTCATACAGTGTTGCTGATACTGTGTAGGATGTTTCCCTGGTTCTGCTCATTCCACTTTGCAACAGTTCATACAAGTCTTTCCAGGACTTTCTGAAACCTGCCTGTTCATTTCTTTTAGCACCGTAGTGTTAATAATGCATTGCAGTCACATACTACATCTTGTTCAGCCATTTTCAGTTGATGGGCATCCCCTCAATTTCAGGTTTTTGCCACCACAAAAAGAGCTGCTATAAATATTTCTGCACATGTGGATCCTTTCCCCTTTTTCATGATCTCTTTGGGACACAGACCTAGAAGTGGTATTGATGGATCAAAGGGTATGCACAGTTTAGTTGTCCTTTGGGCACAGAATGTGTTTTCACTGGACTGTCTCCCTATCTCATATACCCAAGGACATTGCTTAACCCTTACAAGTAAGATTCAGTTGTATTCATACCTGAGGACTGTGAGTCCACTAGAAAGACTTTTCCCTCTAGAAGTATCAGTAGGGTGGCTTGTAGAAGGGACTGGAAAATCCTTCCCCAAAATAGTATCAAGCTACTGGGGACAGAGGAGCTCTGTTGGGGATATGAATCTGAAATGACATTGGGGTTTTAGCAACAAGTAAGGAGAAAGATAAGTTCTTAGAAGCTTGTATCCCCTGAACTGTGGTGACCCACATTTTTCCTATCTTTCTTCCCTAATTGTGGATAAGACTATGGCCACTGTGCCTCCAGTAAAGAGAAAGTGATCAGCATGACCATGTTGCCCTGGAGGGTCTTGTGTGGTCCATAATTAGGCCTTATACCACTTGGTGTCCAGGATGCCAAATTCATCCACAAGGTTTTCTGAATGGAAATGACATGTCTTGTAAATTCAGCTTCAGAGCCCCAGAGGTGCTTCTTCTTAATAGAGGCCAATCTGGCATCGTGGGGGAATGGTGTCCTGTGTCTTTTTTAGAGATGAGGAAGCCAGATCAGCTCTCTTATATTTTCCTATTAAAAGCATTGGGGTGGACACTCACTAATGCC